>OX155892.1:103864794-104464794 GCA_944588485.1 Phosphuga atrata
TGAGTGTCTTGTCTATCCATATCTAATAGACCTTTTTACGGTTAGTTAAGAGCATGCGTATCCGCAAAGTTTGAAAGGCGGGAATATGAAAGTTTCGGGCACATATTTAGTTATACGTCAAAAAGTTCGGGCACTTTTTGACGTATAACATTTGGGAAATTGACACATGCGCACAAAAAAATTTCAACTATGAAAAGGTCCTTTTTGTCTCTTGTGGTGTAAAATTTGAAACAGAGTTAGTTAATCTTACGAGAGTCTTGTCTATTCATATCTAATCTTGTCTCTTGTAGTGTAAACTTGTCCTATCCTGCGTTGCCTAATTTAGTTAATATAGCAAGAGTCTTGTCTATTCATATCTAGTCTTCTAAGTCTCTTCTAGTCTAATCTAGTCTTATCTTGCGTTGTCTAGTTTTATCGATTCTAGTCTAGTCTTCAACAGCATTTGTTTCTTAATTGCAGAATCGTTCTAATTGCGTATAGAAATCTAAACCAATAGACGTTTTCATAATTGAAATTTTGTGCACATGTGTCAATTTCCGCCATGTTATACGTCAAAAATTGCCCAAACGTTTTTGAGCCACAAAAGTGCCCGAACTTTTTGACGTATAACTAAATATGTGCCCGAAACTTTCATATTCCCGCCTTTTAAACTTGGCGAATGCGCATGCGCTTAACTACTTAAAAGATCTTAAAGCATTAATACAAAGGGACAGTTTTTCGCCATGCTATACGTACCACCATGTTATACGTCAAAAATTGCCCGAACTTTTTTGAGCCACAAAAGTGCCCGAACTTTTTGACGTATAACTAAATATGTGCCCGAAACTTTCATATTCCCGCCTCCAAATTTGGCGAATGCGCATCCGCTTAACTACCTAAAAAGATATCAAACCATTAATAAAAAGAAACAGTTTTTTTGCATGCAACTTTTCTCGCAAAAATCAATTTTATCTTCTTCGGTGAGATTCTGTCGCCCGAAAATCATTGATAGTCCAGTCATTTAAGCTTAAATTAGGTAATAATCTCGGAATTCGAGATACCCAGCTGTAAGTCTGTAAATACTTGTATATTGACACCCTAAAAGTTGTCTCAAAACCTACATATGGTAATAAAAACCTATCATATGTAGGTTTTGAGACAACTTTTAGGGTTTCAATATACAAGTATTTACAGACTTACAGCTGGGTATCTCTAATTCCGAGGTGAACTTACTATAATGACTGGACTATGATTAAATCGGCGAGAAGCGAAAGCGAAAGAATAAAAAATCTCCGTGATTTACGAGCATCGTTTTATTATCGAAAATTTTCAGGCATTCAAACACCTGTTTGCGCCGTGTCGGGCGCGAAGTTTCTAACAGATGGAGGATGGATCGACCTGCGGAATCCGCTAGACACAGATGTGCCATTCAGGTTGTTCAGGGACGAAGGCAGAACGTTCTTGCAAGTAAGTCGTTACTTTTACAATCCTCATTAATTACAGTCATAAACCACGAGAATTACGACAATATTTATTGTAAGTATAGGCTCAATAAATTACAATTTACAGACGGAACTAATGCAGATAATCATTACAAGATAAATCTAATCACTCCCTTAATTTGACTTTAATTCTTTTAACTACTCACACACCAAAATGAACACATTATTGCATGTGAAGGATGCCATTATTATAATAGTGTAAAAGTATCCAAATCGTGCGTAAAAGTGCAATGTAAATTAAATGGAGTTTCATTATTAAACGATTTCTAACAACAGAACAGGTAACAACAGAAATCGTTTAATAATGAATCTCCATTTGATTTACATTGCACTTTTACGCACGATTTGGATACTTTTACACATTAGAATTTTCGACAATATCTTTTATAAGTATAGGCTCAATAAATTACAATTTACAGACGGAACTAATGCAGACAATGATTTGAAGATAAAACTAATCACTCCCTTAATTTGGCTTTAATTTCTTTGATCTTCTCACACACCAAAATGAACACGTTAATAAATACATTATTGCATGTGAAGGATGCCATTATTATAATCGTGTGTAAAAGTATCCAAATCTTGCATAAAAGTGTAAATGTAAATCAAATGGAGTTTCATTATTAAACGATTTCTAACTTGGGTCAAGTTTTATAAAAAAAAATGGATTTATTGCATCAAAATGTCACAAAATTTCAACAAAAAATTGTCTCAAACACAAAATTTGATTTTTTTTTGTGTGGAAATTTTGAGATTTGAAACCAAAATTTTGGGTAAATTAACAATAATTGCCTCAAATTTTCAACAAAATCTGTTTTTTGAGTCGAAATTATTTTTTGCTGCAAATTTTGGACACGATTTATAAAAAAATTGGATTCTTTGACTCAAAACCTCATAAAATTCCAACACAAAAATGTCCCAAACACAAAATTTGATTTTTTTTGCATGGAAATTTTGAGATATGGAACCCAAATTTTGGGTAAATTAACAAAAATTACCTTAAATTGTCTCAAATTTTCAACAAATTTGTTTTTTGACTCGAAATTATTTTTACCTGCAAATTTTGGGTTAAGTTTTATAAAAATTTTGGATTCTTTGGCTCAAAACGTCAAAAAATTTCAACAAAAAAATGTCACAAACACAAAATTTGATATTTTTTGAGTGGAAATTTTGAGATAAGAAACAAAAATTTTGCGTAAATTAACCAAAATTGTCTCCAATTTAAACAAAATCTTTTTTTTTTTTGACTCGAAAATATTTTTAGCTGCAAATTTTGGGTCGTTTTTTAAAAAAATTGGATTCATTGGCTCAAAACGTCACAAAATTTCAACAGAAAAATGTCTCAAACAGAAGATTTGATTTTTTTTTGTGGAAATTTTGAAATTTTATACAAAAATTTAAAAATAAATAAAATAAATGAACCAACAAAATAATAAATTAACAAAAATTGCCTCAAATTGTCTCAGAAAATTGTCTCAAACACAAAATTTGATTTTTTTTTTGTGGAAATTTTGTGATATGGAACCCAAATTTTGGGTAAATTAACCAAAAATGTCTCCAATTTTCAACAAAATCTTTTTTTTTTGACTCGAAATTACTTTTAGCTGCAAATTTTGGGTCAAGTTTTTTTAAAATTTTGGATTCATTGGCTCAAAACGTCACAAAATTTCAACAAAAAAATTTGATTTTTTCACAAGATGAAAAAATCAAGATTTGATTTTTTTTTGTGGAAATTTTGAAATTTTAAACAAAAATTTAAAAATAAATAAAATATATGAACCAACAAAATAATAAATTAACAAAAATTGCCTCAAATTGTCTCAAAAAATTGTCTCAAACACAAAATTTGATTTTTTTATGTGGAAATTTTGTGATATGGAACCAAAATCTTGGGCAAACTAACGAAAATTGCCTCATATTGTCTCAAATTTTCAACAAAAACTGTTTTTTTTTTTTTTATTTTAAAATACTTTTAGCTGCAAATTTTGGATCAAGTTTTATAAAAATGTCTCAAGCACAAATTATTTTTTTTTTTTTGGTGTGGAAATTTTGAGATTTGAAACAAAAATTTAAAAATAAATAAAATAAATAAAGTAACAAAATAATAAATTAACAAAAATTTACTCAAATTGTCTCAAACACAAAATTTGATTTTTTTGTGGAAATTTTGTGATATGGAACCAAAATTTTGGGTAAACTAACGAAAATTGCCACATATTGTTTCAAATTTTCAACAAAAACTGTTTTTTTGACTCGAAATTACTTTTAACTGCAAATTTTGAATCAAGTTTTTTAAAAATTTTGAATTCATTGGCTCAAAACGTCACATAATTTCAACAAAATAATGTCTCAAACACAAAATTTGATTTTTTTTTGTGTGGAAATTTTGAGATTTGAAATCAACAATTTATTTCAATTTCTTCAATTCAATTTATTTTGGGTAAATTAACAAAAATTGCCTCATATTGTTTCAAATTTTTAACAAAATCTGTTTTTTTAAATCGAAGTTATTTTTTGCAGCAAATTTTGGGTCAAGTTTTATAAAAAATTTGGATCAAAATGCCACAAAATTTCAATAAAAAAATTTCTGTAACATAAAAATTTGATCTTTTTATGTAAATTATGGGATTTGACACAAAAATTTTGTGTAAATTTAGTCTTGTCCGTCTAATCGTCTCTCTAGTCTTGTCTGTCTATTCTTGTGTGTCTAGTTTTGTCTGTCGAGTCTTGTCTGTCTACTCTTGTTTGTCTAGTCTTATAATATTTATTATAAGTATGGGCTCAATAAATTACAATCTACAGACGGAACTAATGCAGACAATGATTGGAAGATAAAACTAATCACTCCCTTAATTTACCTTTAATTTCTTTTATCTACTCACACACCAACATGAACACATTAATAGGTACATTATTGTATGTGAAGGATGCCATTATTATAATCGTGTGTAAAAGTATCCAAATCGTGCGTAAAAGTCTAATGTAAATCAAATGGAGTTTCATTATTAAACGATTTCTAACAACAGAACAGGTAACAACAGAAATTGTTTAATAATGAATCTCCATTTGATTTACATTGGACTTTTACGCACGATTTGGATACTTTGGATCACGAGAATTACGACAATATCTATTATAAGTATAGGCTCAATAAATTACAATTTACAGACGGAACTAATGCAGACAATGATTGGAAGATAAAACTAATTACTCCCTTAATTTGGCTTTAATTTCTTTCATCTACTCATACACCAAAATGAACACTTTAATAAATACATTATTGTATGTAAAGGATTCTATTATTATAATCGTGTGTAAAAGTATCCAAATCGTGCGTAAAAGTCCAATGTAAATCAAATGGAGTTTCATTATTAAACGATTTCTGTTTGTTGTTACCATGGCAACAACTCGCGTCACTGAACAAAAAACATAGACGTAGTGAAAATAAATTTTCTGACGAATATTAAAATTACTTAATTAATTTTACTTAATTAATTTTGAAATGAATTAATTAAATAATTAATTAATTAATTTTTAAATTAATTTTTCTTATTTTGAATCAAGAAGTCTCGACCTCTCGAAAGATGATTTCTTCTAGGCCCTCTACATCCATTGACCTTTACCCTTCAGATTTCGACTTCCAGTTTCGACTTCGGTTCCCAGTTTCGACTTTCTTTTCCGGTTTCGACTTTCGTTTCCGGTTTCCCATTTCCGGTTTTTGCTTCGGCTCGTGCTTTAAACTTCGCAACTCATGCACAAAAGCCCTTCTACACACCGTTCCTAACCTAAACCTAGCCTAACCTAGATTAGATCGAAGTAGGGAAAGATGGTTCCTTCTAGGCCCTCCACATCCATTCCCCTTGACCCTTCCGATTTCGACTTCCAGTTTCGGCATCCGTTTACAGTTTCGACTTCCATTTCCGGTTTCAACTTCCGTTTCCGATTATCCCACTTCTTGCTTGTGCTTTAAACTTCGCAAGTCATGCACAAAAGCACTTCTTCAAAACGTTTCTAACCTAAATCTAACCTAACCTAGATTACATCGAAGTACATGAGTTGGGAAGTTTAAAACACGAGTCGAATGGCGAAACCCGGAAGTGGGAAACGGAAGTCGAAACCGGAATTTGAAGTCAAAACTGTAAACGGAAGAAAGATGGCTCCTTCTAGGCCCTCCACATCCATTGCCCTTGACCCTTCAGATTTTCACTTTCAGTTTCGATTTCCGTTTGCAGTTTCGACTTTCGTTTCCGGTTTTGGCTTACATTTCCGGTTTCCCGTTTCCGGTTTTCGCCTTCGGCTTGTGCTTTAAACTTCGAAACTCATGCACAAAAGCCCTTCTTCACAGCGTTTCTAACCTAAACCTAACCTAACCTAAATTACATCGAAGGAGGAAAAGATGGCTCTTTCTAGGCCCTCCACATCCATTGACCTTTAGCCTTCCGATTTCGACTTCCAGTTTCGGCATCCATTTACAGTTTCGACTCTCGTTTCCGGTTTCGACTGACGTTTCCGGTTTTCCACTTCCCGGTCTCGCACAAAAGCCTTTCTTCGCACCGTTCCTAACCTAAACCTAACCTAAGCTAAATTACATCGAAGTAGGGAAAGATGGTTCCTTCTAGGCCCGCCACATCCATTGACCTTGACCCTTCCGATTCCCACTTCCAGTTTCGACTTCCGTTTCCGGTTTCGGCTTCCGTTTCCGGTTATCCCACTTCCGGTTTTCGCCTTCGGCTCGTGCTTTAAACTCCGCAACTCATGCACAAAATCCCTTCTTCACACCGTTCCTAACCTAAACCTAACCTAACCTAGATTACATATAAGTAGGGAAAGATGGCTCCTTCTAGTCCTTCCACATCCATTGACCTAGACCCTTCAGATTTCGACTTCCATTTTCGACTCCTGTTTCCAGTTTCGACTTTCGTTTCCGGTTTCAACTACCGTCTCCAGTTTACCACTTCCTGTTTTCACCATCGCCCCGTGCTTTAAACTTCGCAACTCATGCACAAAAGCCCTTCTTCACGCCGTTCCTAACCTAAACCTAACCCAACCTAGATTACATCGAAGTAGGGAAAGATGGTTCCTTCTAGGCCCTCCACAACCATTGACCTTGATCCTTCAGATTTCGACTTCCGTTACAGTTTCGACTTCAGATTCCGGTTTCGACTTCCGTTTCCCTCTTCCGGTTTTCGCCTTTCGACTCGTGTTTTAAACTTCGCAACTCATGTACAAAAGCCATTCTTCACACACTTGTATCATAAACTACTATTTATTGTCTAGTTTATAAATTAATTCCAATTATTTTCCAGTGGGTAGGAGAGCCCGAATTGCGGGCTCGAATGAACGGCCGCCTAGTGCTAGTCCACTTGATGTGCCGAGAAATTGCAAAACTAGATCCAACCACTCCTGAAGTCCCCTACGTTTTCACCCCCTGCGTCGCCTTCCGCATCGTCGGAACACCAATCAAACATTCAAACAGTAAGTAAATCCACAAATACACTGTGATTTAACACGTTGAATGACATGGAGGTCACCGGTGACCGGCACTAAGTACGTTTGTAACGCCTAGGAACAAATAACAAATTACTCTGTAGCATTCAACGTATTTTATATGGAAATTATATGGCGACTTCCTCAGAGCTACATACCAATTTAATGCCGGTCACCGGTGGCCTCAGGCCTCAGCAGAGTAAAAAAAAATTTAATGGCGATAACCGGTAGCTTCAGCAGAGCTACAAAGAAATTAAATTCCGGTCACCGGTGGCCTCAGTAGAGTAATTAACAAATTTAATGCCGGTCACCGGTGGCCTCAGCAGAGTAACAAACAATTCGACTTATGTTTCCAATTTCTCCGCTAGGGTTACAAACGAATTTAGTGGCGGTCACCGGTAGTCTTACCGGTAGTTTGGCATTCGATTATTTGGTTTGTACATGGAAAGCCACAACTTTACATGATTTGACCATTTGCTCATTTAATGGCTATCACCGGTAGTCTTAGCAGAGCTACAAACAAATTTAATGCCGATCACTGGTGGCCTCAGTAGATTAATAACAAATTTAATGCCGGTCACCGGTGGCCCCAGCAAAATAACTAACAAATTTAATGGCGGTCACCGGTAGTCTTACCACAGCTACAAACAAATTTAATGCCTATCACCGGTGGCCTCAGTAGAGTAATAAGAAATTTAATGCCGGTCACCGGTGGCCTCAGCAAAATAAGCAACAAATTTAATGGCGGTCACCGGTAGCCTCATCAGAGCTACAAACAAATTTAATTGCGGTCACCGGTAGCCTCATCAGAACTACAAACAAATTTAATACCAGTCATCGATGGCCTCAGTAGAGCTATGACCGGCACTAAGTACGTTTGTAACATCGGGGAGCAAATGGTCAAGTCATGTAAAGTTGTGGCTTTCAATGTACTAACCAAACAATCGAATGTCAAAGTGGTGGTCACCGGTGACCGCTACTAAATTCGTTTGTAATCCTAGCGGAGAAATTGGACAAGTCATGTAAAATTAGTGTGGCATTCAAACACTTAGACTTAAGTTAGCAACCCTTAATATCAATCAATGTTCTTAGATGTTAGTGAGGTGATTTTTGCACCGGATGCGCACTCGGGCGAGACGCAGAGCGGAAGTGGACTAAGCGTGTCGGAGTACGTCGCGATCGGCATTTGTTCGGTGCTGCTGGGGCTGATCTACGTGGCTTCCGTCTTTCTCTACCTACATCTCCGCAAGCGCCGGAAAGAGGCGGACAAGGCTATCGAGCATCGCGACGCCAATCTCGGCTCCGTCGAAGAGGGCATCATCAAGAACAATCCTCTGCTTGGACTCGGCCGACACTTCCAACCGCCCGATAACAGTTTCAGCGATTCCTGCAGTTCCGACAACGAGATTGCTCCCGATATCATCCAACATCACGATGATAGAAAGAAAAATGTAAGAGAATCCAAAACAGATTAATTAGATTGTAGACCTTTGAACCATTTAGACTAAAAAGATTAAGCTTAACTCAAATTTTTGTTTTGTCTAGATTCAAATTACTGCGGCTATGATCCATCCTCAGCATACATATGATCAAATTTTCAACGCCTTGCCGATTTCTGCAGTGCAATCCATGCACCAAGAAAGCATCGAGCGGCTTCCCGAAGAGAACGTTTCAATAGTGGAAACACTGGAGGGTCGTGAAGAGCGACCGGATGCGGTCAAGGTCATTGGAACCACGAGAAGGAAGTTGTACTTCAACCCGGCGTATTTCGAACCGCAACTGCTAATTGTAAGCCAAAAATATAAAATTGTGGGGATATGTTTTCTATATGTTTTCTTTGATTTAGGCACCTCCGCCGGCTGCTATAGAGTTTCTGACGAAGATTCGCGAGGTGATTTCCATAGCTAAGCAAAAAATGGCCTCGAAGAAATTTTTGCCGAGCCTGGTAGGTATCCCCGAAGAAGAGCCGAGTTACCTGGTGGAGCCATCCGCGGATTTGCCAAAGGGCGTCAGTCGCAGAAGCAGCACGATAAGCTTAAAGCGCGAGAACAGCCGCAGGAAAACTTGTTCAGGCTGTCCCGGCTGCGAGCCTCAAGACTTCAAAGCCCTAAGCGGAAAACTCCCCGAGTTTCCTTCCTTCGCCGCGTGCCAAAACTGCGCCAGCTCCTCCGACTCCAAACAGAACAGCATAAGGAAGTGGTTAGAAGACATTCCAGTCGTCAAACAAAGAAACGGGGGAAGCAGTGAGGGTGCTGCAAGCCCCAAAAAATTATCTTCAAACAAATTTCCCAAAAGGATAAGATCTCCCACTAGATCGTTATCTCCTGATCATATAACTCCTCACATCAGGACGTTGTCACCTAGGCCTCAATCAGAACGAGGAAGATCTCCGATTTTTGATAACAAAAGCTCTGTGAAATCAACTTCTTCAAATCGCTCTAAAAACACAGTAAAAACAGCAAAAAATGTTGTTAAACCTAAAGCTCCTCCTCCACCGCTCCCACCGAATCCTCCAAAGAATTACAAGAAGCAACCCCAAAATATTTACGATGTTATTGCAGAACCGCTTCCACCTCCTGATATGATCCACGAAGCCATGGCTGTTTACAACAAAATCGAAGAGCCCAAGATCCCAACAATTACCAAGAAGAAAATGAACGCGGTCATCAATGAGTTGGTCAATTTGGATCAGTTGAAGATTGAGGATAAAGATTTTGAGGATGATAGTTTAGAAAGGTCGAAGAACAAAGGTTTCAGCACTCCTTCGGATTACGCGGACATTTCGTCTCAGCCTAGTCCTAGCTTAAGCTCGGCTTTGCCTATGGACGAGGAAATGACGATGAGGAACGCGGTGATTAACACGAAAACAGGGAACCAGACGATTTCTAAATTGAACATGAACGAGGTGTTGAAACCTGACGAACATGATTACGAGTTGATCATTTTGAAGAAAGGTCAGAATGGTGATAATTTGTTCAAATTGCCAGAGCTGCTCCAAAGGAGCAACGGTTACAGTTTAGTCAGCGAAGTTTATGTTAATAACGGTTACAATTATGGAAGCGCTCCATCAACTCCTTCCGAATCAAATTGCTCAACATTAGAAAAATCGCCGAAGATAATCTACGAGGAGAATAAACCAGGGCATTTGCTAATAGAAGTCGAGGATTGTCCGGATAATTATATTAAAGCTGATGATTCCGATAGTTTCGAACCAGATACTTTGGATAGAAAACCTAAGATCAAGGTTCTGAAAAGCGTTAATGGAGAATTCGTTGATTCTTTGGAACGACCCACACAGATTTTATTGAAGAGCAGCGGTAGCTTCAAGAAAACTGAAAGTCTTGACGGAGCTAACGCGAGCAATTTCAATAGAAACTTTGGTAGTTTAAGGGAGATTTACGAGGCAAAGGTTAAGAATCCAAACTTGAAATATAATGAAGTGGAGTGGAGGATGAGCGACGGTGAGTTTGAGGGAAGAATTTTAACGCTGGAAGAGCGACATTGCAGGCGACAGAGGAAATCACCAACAGGGGTTCCACCTGATGTTATACCTCCAAACCGTGAAGACGAACAACCCATTTATGAACAACCTAAACCGCCTAGGAAGGTTGAAGTTAATAGACCTCCCCTGCCACCAAAAAACGGAGCGGTTAGAAGCGCTGGTAAACAAGAAGAAACGACCAACGCTTCAAAAACCGATTACGAAAATTGTCAAAAGAATGACGTCAGCATTTTAAAGAACTTTATTCACACCGACGACGTTTTATTTAAGAACGGCATCAATAACCACTTCATACTTCAAGCTGCCACGATCACCACAAACAATCCGCTCCAATTCAAGAAAATCTCGCCGCCGAAGAAAACCTGGAGGAAGGTGATCAAGGTGAACAATAAACCAGACGACTCCGGTTACCTCTCCACCGATTCCAACGACTCCCACAAGAAGAAGAATTTAGAGCGGACGAGTGGCGGCAGCGAAACCGATGAGAGCCTCGGAGACGGGCACAGCGAGTCCGGAGCTGAAAGTATCGAAACCCATTCCGTTTTCTTCGGAAGCTACAGGAAAACTTCGTGCATTGCTGGGTCTATCGACAGCGGAGTGGGTTCGGATTTGAAACCGGCGGAAGCTGTTAATGTCTTGGAAGACATCGCCAGCAGTGATTCCGAAACGATGAGTTACAGCACCGTGGTCCCATTAAACCGAAAGTAATGAAAAGTTTGTATTGAAACGTTCCTAAATTTAATTTTGTTTTATTGTAAATAGATTAGGTAAGGTTTATATATTCGTTTTTTGATAATTATAGTTGTAAATATGTTTTTATTTAGGTAAGGATAATGAAATTTGTTGAGAGTTTCGGATTATTTCACGATTTTGTGATATTATCGGGCCGGATGTGCAATAACTTAGTTCTTAAGGCAAGCAATATTAGCGTTTAAGATTTCGAATTTAGGTGTTAGTTTAGAATTGTGTTGGCGTACAGCGAAAAATTTAATTGAATATTTGCGAAAGATGGTGCGTTTTTGCGAAAGAAATATTTTTGGAAACGTTTAAATAAGCGCAAAGGCTATTAACCACAAGGTCTTTTTGCTTAAAAAATTTTAATCAATTATTTTTATTAAATATTTAATCAAAATTTTAATTAAGATCTTGTTCCGACCCTGACCTTTGGCCCTGACCTCAATTTTTGGATCTGTGCATGCGTGAGATTTAATAATCTGCGTTTTTATTTTGATTTCTCGTTAGACGTGACCGAATGTCTGCCGTAGATAACAACCCTCTGTTATCTTATCAGCGGTGCGCGAGCGAAGAAATAATCATCTCGTCGCAATAAAAAATATTTATGTGATGGTTGTTTAAACCCTTTTTTTCCAACTAAATCGAATTTTAAGATACAATCAATTTCTTGAAAGTAATTTCTTGAACGGTAATCAATTTCTTGAAAATAATCTGCGTTTTTATTTTGATTTATCAGTAGTCGGTTAAGCGTTGTCGGATGTTTGGCAGTCATAACAACTCCCTATTATCTTATCAGTGGTGCGCGAGCGGAGGAAATAATAAATTATGAAGCGGGATGTAATCAACTTCTTAGGATTGTTTTTCGTGTAATTTAATAAACATTCCAGCGGGTATATAAGACTGAGCTGAGAGTTCTAAATCAGTTGTTAATCGTTAGGATCATTTCATTCGATAAACGGATTAAACGACTTCCCGCTTGCAATTTTCTCATTGAAGTAAGGCCCCCTTCGAAATCATAGTCTGTGAAAACACTTTCTTCATCTTCTTTTCTCTTATTAATGCAATTTCTTGGAAATCCTGCAGGGGTATTCTGTTTGGGTGTTTGAGAATTACTAATATCAAATTGATGTTCCAATAAATACAGATAATTTAACAACTCCTTAAAGGAGTCAGCTAACATTGAGACGTTTATTCTGTTTTCCTTTATTCCCACCATTAAGTCATTGTATATATCATGATCTTTGGGTACACCTGCTTCAATATCTTCAACTACACTTTTATCCAAACTGCTTTCTTCCATTAAGTCATACTTGCATCCGCTTTTCATCTACTTGCATCCACTTTTCATCCACTTGCATCCACTTTTCATCACGCTAAATAGGGTGTGATGTCTATGTAACCCCACGCTAAACAGGGTGTGAGGCCTATGTAACCCCAGGCTAAACAGGGTGTGAGGTCTATGTTACCCCTCGCTAAACAGGGTGTGAGGTCTATGTAACCCCACGCTAAACAGGGTGTGAGGTCTATGTGACCCCACGCTAAAAGGGTGTGAGGTCTATGTAACCCCACGCTAAACAGGGTGTGAGGTCTATGTGACCCCACGCTAAACAGGGTGTGAGGTCTATGTAACCCCACCCTTAACAGGGTGTAAGGTCTATGGTGCCCCACGCTAAAGAGGATGTGAGGTCCGCTTTCATCATCTTTAATCAGCTTTTAATCAGCTTTAATCTTATTGTGTTAGTTGTGTTAGAATGAGGTTAGGTTAGCATTAGGTTAGGTTACGGGGAGGTTAGGAATGAAACATGCTTCATGAAGGTCAAGGGTGGGGGTCAAGGTGAGGGTCAAGGTCGGAGGAGGTTGAAGGAGGAGGAGTGGCCTAGAAGGAACTATCTTTCCCTACTCTGGTTTTCTCTAATTTTATTTTGTAATGAAAAGAATTTTCTGTCATTTTCACTCTTTTAATATTGAGGTCTTGATTGTGTTTATTTTATTAATTTAATTTTTTTTATGTAACTTAGCCATATTAAATATTTGCGTGCGTTTCCCAAGTTATATGGTAATACAGCCAAAAATGACATTTTGCGCACTAAAAAACGTGCGCCAAGATAGTACTTTTAACGCATGAGTAATAAAAAAGCTATAAGTAACTAAGTTCAAAACTAAATAATGCATTTTTCTTTTTTAAATCAAAAGAAAATTTTAAATAATTTTTTGGGATAAACATAATATTTGATTGAATTTTTAAATAGAAAATCTACGCCAACACGATTACATCGATGACAATCTCTTGCAATTTCTTTTGTGATAATATTGTGCAATATAAGTAAATTATGTGCAATATTTTTCGTGTTAGTTAAATTTTTTTGTTTTGTAGCAAGCTAGTAGATTTAGTCGGCCTCAAAATTTAGCGAAAAGAAATTTAACCGTTTGAGTGTTGGTTTGTTTGAGTTTGAATGCCGAGAGCAAGTTTTTTTTATATATACCAAACAAAATAAGAGGAGCGCGATAGCGCTCCCCAGCACTCAAAAGGTAAAAAGGCTCTTTTTAGTTTGATTTGGAAAAGAAATTAAAACGAAAATCTCTTGTATAGTTAGTTTAGAAATTTTGGGTTTATTGTGGTTATCTGTTCTTATCAATTTTAAACGATCTATTGATTTTTTTTAAAACATTTTGGAGATATTTTAGTTTTTGACGCAGAAAACTTAACAAATATGCTAGCAAAAGAGACATAAAAAATAAGATTGCAATAAAAGTTCTAAAATAATTTAAATCAATACAAAATGAAAAGAAAATCTACTTGTAAGTCACTTTTTGAGGCGAATGTTTGGCAATCCATTTTAGACAATACAAATTTTATGCTTGATGTTAGAGTTTATCGACAATAGGTTTTCGCCAATCAATCGCCATTCATCCGATCAGAGAATTATATTTAAAAAATAATCCTATTGTGGAGCTTGCTCCACACTCTCGCCAAGTTGCGCAAAGTTGAGGCACGAGAGTGTGGTCGTGGCCCGCTTTGTGATTACTCTACTCGCCTCGTCTTGGCTTGTCTCGAGGCGAGTTGGCTTGGTTTTTCGTACCCGAGTCAAAGTGACACGAGGACACTCTCACTACACTCTCGTGTTTATCGTCCTTTCCATCAGTTAGCTGTATGCAGGTGGTGTCAATTCACAACAGGCGAGAGTTTGGAACTCGCATCCACACTCTCGCCTGTTGTGAATATATCTTGCCTCTAAAAAGTAGCTTGGGCTTGTATACTTGCCGAAGTTACTCCGCGAGAGAGTGGAACAGGTGTAACCATGTTTAAAACAAGAAACTTGTAAGACACGTCGGTTTTGACTTTGTTTTTTTAAGGTTAATTACTATCAACTTAAGACAGAAAATCATTAGGTAACAAGGTGGTTTCTTATAGAACATTGAATTCTCTTTTAAATCTTAATGTTCTTATAGAACATTGAATTCTCTTCAAGTTTTATTCGAAACAGTTTACAAAATTTCGCCCAGTTTTCGAGTTATTTCTGCCTTTTTGAGAAAAGAAAAATATAAAAGAGAAACATGTTTTGACTTTGTTCAAGCGCAATTATTACCAAATTATCAGACTAAAAATGACTAGATATCAAGGTTTCTTATAGAACATTTAATTGTCTACAAGTTTTATTTGAAACATTTTTCAAAATTACGTCTAGTTTCCGTGTTATTTTCGACTTTTTGAAACAAGAAAAATATAAACAAAAATAAGGTTTTGACTTTATTCCAGGGTGATTATTATTAAATTGAAAGACTAAAAATCACTGAATGACAAGGACGCTGCTAGGAAATTTAATTCTCTTGAACTTTTATTTGAAACATTTTTCAAAATTTCGTTTAGTTTCCAACTTATTTGCGAATTTTTGGGACAAGAAAAATATAAAACATAAACAAGGTTTTCATTTTGTTCAAGAGTAATTATTAACAAATTAAACGACAAAAATCACTGAATAACAAGGTTTCTTATAGGAAATTTAATTCTCTATAAGTTTTATTTGAAACATTTTTCAAAATTTCGCATAGTGTGCTTGTTATTTGCGAATTTTTGGAACAAGAAAAATATAAAACAAAAACAAGGTTTTGATTTTGTTGAAGGGTAATTTTTACCAAATTGAAGGACTAAAAATCACTGAATAATAAGGCTGCTTATAGTAAATTTAATTCTCTATAAGTTTTATTTGAAACATTTTTCAAAATTTCGTTTAGTTTCCGTGTTATTTGAGAATTTTTAGTACATGAAAAATGTAAAACAAAAACAAGGTTTTGATTTTGTTCAAGGCTAATTATTACCAAATTGAAGGACTAAAAATCATTGAATAAGAAGGCTGCTTATAGGAAATTTAATTCTCTATAAGTTTTATTTCAAACATTTTTCAAAATTTCGCATAGTTTCCGGGTTATTGGCGAATTTTTGGGACAAGAAAAGTATAAAACATAAACAAGGTTTTGATTTTGTTAAAGGGTAATTATTACCAAATTGAAGGACTAAAAATCACTGAATGACAAGGACGCTTCTAGGAAATTTAATTGTCTATAAGTTTTATTTAAAACATTTAAAACTTTATTCAAGGGTCATTATTGCCAAATTCAAAGGCTAAAAATCACTGAATAACAGCCCCAACGCACGCCCCTTGAACGATGAAGGAAATTGTAAACTATTTATTAAGTCACCTTCTAGACAACAGTAGATTTCATGTTGATATGAAAACAGCGTTAAATTAAAAACTAATAATAAAACATAAATAACTTTATAAAAGGATAAGTGGTTAAAAGAAAATTAAAATTGCGAGTGCCGAAATGTCTCGGTGCCGATTTATCCAGTGGCGAGTTGTCCGGTGCCGAGTTGTCCGGTACCGATTTGGAAGTGCCGAGTCGTCTGGGTCCGAAGTTTTATTTGAAATATTTTACAAAATTTCGCTCACTTTCCGTGTAATTTGCAACAAGAAAAATATGAAACAAAAACAAGGTTTTCACTTTGACGGACAAACAAATAACTAAGAGTGCATTCGCGTTGGACGCTTACACGCTTTGAGCGCACATGAACGTTGTTTTCAGCGTTCGACTTGATGCTGTGAGGGTCAAAAAATCACGCTCGTGGCTAACTTAGGGTTGCAGATTTCGCGCTCACAGACGCTCACGCTACAGAGGTAGGGCAGCAAAAGCGTGAGCGCCAAACTTCACTATTTATCAAACGCATAATATTTATTCATCCATTATTCGATTAGAAGTATTCAAAACTCAACATACAATAAATGGATGAAGTTCTACAATAAATAGCTGGATAAGAACAAAATAAATTAATCAATCCAAAATTCAGTTACCTCGTACAAAATAAATTACTTCATCCAAAAAAAGGTCAATTCATCCAAAATAAAATGTAATCATCCAATAATTGTTTTTTTTAGTACAAACTATGATTTTTCCTTACAATAATCAATTGAAACGTTCAACATATTCGTAATTCGCCCAAAAAAGGTTTTTTATTTTACTTAATATGTGGAAAATTCAAATTTACTAGTATATTTAATAATCTTCACACTTTTATTATATAATATGTGTACATAGGTATACATAGGTGTGCATAAAAATACTGAAAGGAAAAAACTGTTTACCTTATTGATTAGTGGATTTGCTCGGAAATAAATTATGTATCAGAGTTAACACTGCAAAATTACTAAAGGCCAAATATGGCAATAAATAACTGTGACTTATAATAATTGTAAAATCATCCGTTTTTCGTTTCTTTCGGATTTCTATCTCACATTTTTAAGCAAGGCGGAAGAAAGAAGAAAGCTTTATGCTTAAACAGTCGTCGGTTACTTTTTATTTTTTAAACGAAGTTTCTCTAGGGAGGTCTCGTTATGAGTGATTCGGCAGAAAACTTTGTACGCCGCGTTAATTTCTTTCTCTTTCTCTCAGTGTATATTTATATACCGCGCGCTCTCTCTTTCTTCTTCTTTCAAATGGGCCTACGTTTAGCCACGCTTGTACAACTGTTGTGCTTTGATCTTTGCCCAGTATTGTCGCATTTTCTGCCGATGTAGCTCCTTTCTCTCTTCTGTCCAGAGGGTACCTTTCCTTCGGGTTTTTTTCCTGAAATCCACGGACTTCCTGCAGTGTTTTTCCTGTAATCAACGGACTTCCTTCAGGGTGCATCTCACAGACTGTCTGTTTTGGAGATATGTCATTTCCCTTCTTCAATATCCCTCTCGGTTTCTGTCAACCAATTGGTACGAACCTTCTTGTTTTGCCAGAATTGTAACAGGCTGTTGTTTAGTCGATTTGGAGGCAATCTTACAACGTGGCCATAGAAAGCTACCCTTCTTTTCCTTGCACTTGCCTCTCAATATGTTCGTAGAGCTTAGAGTTATGTCGTCTTCGGAATTCCCCAACTTCCTTTACCGGGCCTAGGATCTTCCTGATGTTTCTTTTCTCTCTGATTTCCAATTTCTCTAATAGACCTCTTCGGTTCAAGGGAAGACACTCCATGGCATACAGTGCTTCTGGTCTTAAGACTGATGTGTTTGCGCTTTCTCATTCGATATACGCCGCGTTAGAAATAAAATTTGAAGGAATCAAGTCGTTGTTTGTAAAATTCGTTTATTGTGAAGAAATAATTGTATTTGGTATAAAAAAATTGTTTGTAAAGAGCAATCCAATTTTGGACGGATCAACCTTTTTTGTACAGGTAAACCTTTTTTTGGTGAATTGATTTTATTTTGTACAAATCCATCAATTATTGTACTAAATCATTATTCTTTGTAAGATTCAATCGATTATTGGCTGTTTATATTTTATTTTGGACGAAGTAACCCTTTTTGGATGAAGTAATCGTTTTTTGTATGAATAAACCGAATTTTGTATTTTTCCAGCTATTTTTTGTAAAAAAGCATCTATTTATTGTACGCAAAAAATCCAAGCCTTTATCAAAACGAATACCATGTGAGCGTAAGCTAACCAAACATTTGTAGGTTTGATAGGTACATGTCATGGAAACATGACTCAAATTATTGAAACATTTAATTGAATATAATTAATATAATCTATAAATTTAAAATAGAAGGTAAAGATCAATAATTTTGGAATATTAAATGTTAAACTTTTAATAATCACCTAAAGTGAGATTTAAATTCTTTATCAGTAAAAGATGGTATAATCTCTTCAACAAAATTTTGAAATCTCCTTTAACGTTATTTTTTACAAGATAAATTTAAATAAATACTGCAATATTTCCATTCCATTTCATCATCACTATCTTCAATCATATCATATTCATCAGATTCATCGTTGATAATTTCCAATTTATTATTTACTAATGGATAAAAGTTTCTCACATTCGCCATGTTGACGCTAACTGACTATGACAGTCAGTTAGCATAGTGTCCAAAACGATGAATGCACCCAGAAATAACAGGGTTTCTTATAGGAAATTTAATTTTCTATAAGTTTTATTTGAAACATTTTTGTTACAACAAAATTTAAAACAAAAACAGTGTTTTGATTTTGTTCAAGTGTAATTATTACCAAATTGAAGGACTAAAAATAATTGAATAACAGGGCAAATATTACTTATAGCAAATTTAATTATCAAGAAGTTTTATTTGAAACATTTTTCAAAATTTCGTTTAGTTTCCGTGTTGTTTGCGAGTTTTTGCGACAAGAAAAATATGACCAAAAATTAGGTTTTGACTGATCAAGGGTGATTATTACCAAATTGAAGAACAAAAAATCACTGCGTAATAGGGTTGCTTATAGGAAATTTAATTCTCTACAAGTTTTATTTAAAACATTTTTTTTAATTTCGCTTAATTTCCGTGTTATTTGAGAATTTTTGGAACAAGAAAAATATAAAATAAAAACAAGGTTTTGACTTTATTCAAGGGTCATTTTATCTAAATTGAAAAACTAGAAATCAGTAAATTATAGGGCTGCTTACAGGAAATTTAATTCTCTCTATGCTTTATTTGAAACATTTTTCAAAGTTTCGCTTATTTTCCGTGTTATTTGCGAATTTTTGGGACAATAAAAATATAAAACATAAACAAGGTTTTGATTTTGTTCAAGGGTCATTATTACCAAATTGAAGGACTAAAAATCACTGAATAACAAGGCTACTAATAGGAAATTTAATTCTCTATAAGTTTTATTTGAAACATTTTTCAAAATTTCGTTTAGTTTCCGAGTTATTGGCGAATTTTTGGAACAAGAAAAATATAAAACAAAAACAAGGTTTTGACTTTGACGGACAAAAAATCAATGGTTAACAGGGCTTCTTATAGGAAATTTAATTCTCTATAAGTTTTATTTACATACAAATTGGAAAACTAAAAGTGACTGAATAACAAGGACTCTTATAGGAAATTTAATTCTCTATAAGTTTTATTTGAAATTTTTTTCAAAATTTCGCATAGTTTCCGGGTTATTAGCGAATTTTTGGGACAATAAACATATAAAACAAAAACAAGGTTTCGACTTTGTTCAAGGGTCAAAAAATCAAGGGGAAAAAAATATTAAACAAAAACAAGGTTTTGACTTTGTTCAAGGGTAATTATTACCAAATTGAAGGACTAAATATCACTGAATAAAACGGCTGCTTATAGGGAATTTAACACTTTTGAAATTTTATTTGAAAGATTTTTCAAAATTTCGTTTAGTTTCCGAGTTATTTGCGAATTTTTGGTACAAGAAAAATAAAACAAAAACATGGTTTTGACTTTGACGGAGAGAAAATCACTGAATAACGGAGCGTCTTATAGGAAATTTAATTCTCTATAAGTGTTATCTGAAACATTTTTCAAAATTTGGCTTAGTTTCCGTGTTATTTGCGAATTTTTGGGATAAGAAAAATATTAAACAAAAACAAGGTTTTGACTTTGTACAAGGGTAATTATTACCAAATTGAAGGACTAAATATCATTGAATAAAACGGCTGCTTATAGGGAATTTAACACTTTTGAAATTTTATTTGAAAGATTTTTCAAAATTTCGTTTAGTTTCCGAGTTATTTGCGAATTTTTGGGACAAGAAAAATGTAAAACAAAAACAGATTTTGATTTTGTTGATAAGGCTACTTATATGAAATTTAATTTTCTATAAGTTTTATTTGAAACATTTTTCAAAATTTCGCTTAGTTTCCGTGTTATTTGCGAATTTTTGGGACAAAAAAAATATTAAACAAAAACAAGGTTTTGACTGATCAAGAGTGATTATTACCAAATTTAAGAACAAAAAATAACTGAATAATACGGTTTTTTATAGAAAATTTACTTCTCTACATGTTTTATTTGAAACACTTTTCCAAATTTCATTTAGTTTCCGAGTTATTTGCAAATTTTTGGGACAAGAAAAATATAAAACAAAAACAAGGTTTTGATTTTGTTCAAGGATTATTATTACCAAATTGAAGGAATCAAAATTACTGAATAGCAAGGATGCTAATAGGAAATTTAATTCTCCATAAGTTTTATTTGAAACATTTTTCAAAATTTCGGTTAGTTTCCGCGTTATTTGCGAATTTTTGGAACAGGAAAAATATGAAACAAAAACAAGGTTTTTATTTTGCTCAAGGGTAATTATTACTCAACTGAAGGAATAAAAATCACTGAATAATATGGCTGCTAATAGAAAATTTAATTCTCTATAAGTTTTATTTGAAACAGTTTTCAAAATTTTGCTTAGTTTCCGTGTTTTTTGCGAATTTTTGGAACAAGAAAAATATAACACAGAAACAAGGTTTAGACTTTGTTCAAGGGTCTTTATTACCAAATTGAAGGACTAAAAAACACTGAATAGCAGGGCTGCTTATAGGAAATTTAATTCCCTATAAGTTTTATTTGAAACATTTTTCAAAATTTCGATTAGTTTCCGTGTTATTTGCGAATTTTTGGTACAAGAAAAATATAAAATAAAAACAAGGTTTTGACTTTGTTCAAGGGTCATTATTACCAAATTGAAGGACTAAAAAACTGAATAGCAGGGCTGTTTATAGGAAATTTAATTCCCTATAAGTTTTATTTAAAACATTTTTCAAAATTTCGATTAGTTTCCGTGTTATTTGCGAATTTTTGGTACAAGAAAAATATAAAATAATATCAAGGTTTAGACTGTGTTCAAGGGTCATTATTACCAAATTGGAAGACTAAAAATCACTGAAAAACAAGGCTGCTTATAGGAAATTTAATTCTCTATAAGTTTTATTTGAAACATTTTTCCAAATTTCGTTTAGTTTCCGAGTTCTTTGCAAATTTTTGGGACAAGAAAGATATTAAAAATTTGATTAACAATGACTGCCACGTCGACCATATATGGGCGACACCACTTTGATCACTGTGCGCTTCGTCACCATATATGTGCGGCACGTTGTATTTCAGTTAAAGCCATGTCGGACAAATATGGTGGACACTCTATGCTATTTTACTGTATTGTTTTAAAGCGTGGCCTCTGGTGAAACTGTTGGTATATTGGTTTTGGTCCTGCTCAAAAAATAAGAGAAATATAAACAATTTAATTATTTTCGTAATTTATTTTCTCAAACTATAATATAGTTACAAATATAACTTTTAAATTATAAAGTATACGTCAAAAATTAAGTTGATTAGATTTATGTTGGTTTCCAAAGCACTCTAAACACATATCATCATGCCCCATATGATTGAAATCCGGGCAATATGTGTATACTTTTTTCCCTATTTTTAGCAGCAAGTTTTTAAGTTTCTTTTTCATGCATAACACAAAGTACAATACTAAAATGGATGAAAATAATAAAAAGGTAGGCCGGATTTACCTTTTTATTATTTTCATCCATTTTAGTATTTAGAACATGAACATTACGACAATTGGGTTTGATGTGTTTTAATTTTGTTTGTAAATTTAGCAAGCTTGATGCTATTTCTTCTCGAGTTCAGTTCTTCAGTTCAGCGTATTTGTTTGTTTCCACTACGATAATATTTATAATTTCGTCATCAACAATTAATAAAAACGCATCAAATGGAGTAATATCTTAAGCCACATCGTGATTATGGTGATTGCCAAATCTATTTGTAAACCTGAGTTGCCAGTAAAAGTAAATGTTTTATGACGACCTTCGTCCTCTGTCCATTTAATAATCTCCGGAACCTCTGGAGACTGACTATGTAACTCCTCACTTTTCTCTTCTAGTTCTAGATCCCGAATTACTTCTACAATATTTTCAACTACTTCATCATCTTCTTCATTTTCTGATGTATTTGGAGATGGATTATATCCAGGGTCTTTTATAGAATCATCTGAACAGAAATCTGCACATTCTTCATCTTTATCACTTCGTAAAAATTCATCACTTTCTAATATTATTCGCAAATCATCATCGCTTAAATATTTTCTTTTAGCCATTTTCTACTGCACTTTTCGCTAGACAACTTCACAAATAAAACTGTATCAACTGTCACAAATTTACAGCTAATAAAAGAGAAACATAACGTAACATATCGTCACACATATATGGCCGACATGGTTCTACAAGAAACAATATAAGACGGTAGGCTACGTCCATAAGTGGACACAGTTAAACCAAAAGTTAACTTCGTTAATCGTTATCTCGTTAATAAAAAAGTTAACTTCGTTAATCGTTTAAGCGTTAAGATTTCGAAAATTTAACGCAAGTTAAAGTTAACCGTTAAAAGTTAACCATCCAAAACGTATACTGCTTTTGGTACCTTTTGGGATGGGATACATTGGTAAATAAAACAAAAACAAGTAGATAGATTAATTGAATTAATTATAACAAGCGTCAGTAGCGACCCGCCCTGGTTCGCACGGGTAGCAGAGCATATACACATTTACTATGGAAGACTAATATGGAAGAAACAGGCTATTTATTGTATTATTCATAATTTATCATTAGTTGTACGTTTATGTTGCCTTTCATGAACATAAGCAGATTAAAATTGTCATCTGACAGTGATAAGCGTTTAGCTCTCAAAATATCTTTCCCTGTTGAAAAGAGCCGTTCTACTGTGGCGCTTGATGGGATTGCGATACTATATATTAAAAAAAAAGATTCTTTTGAATTTAAGTCTAGCCAAGTTCTCACCAAATGTTCTTCAAGTTTTAATTGGAATACAAAGTAGTCACTCAATTGTGGCCAAGGATTCAGTTTCACTTACAGAGCTTTGCGTACTTTGAGTAGAAGTAGTAGTGTCCATGATGTAATCTTGTAAATGTTACACCATCAACTATTTCCGCCAAGAACCAACACAAACGAAAAGATAAATAAATGATAAAATATAAATGAAGTCGGTTAAAAATGACGCTAACGCTAAAAAAGTCAGGTTATAATAACTTGTATTCACTCGCACAGAGCAAATAATCAACAGGGTCGCTTTATTTTTTGATTTTTGCTCTTTTGAGCAGTTGCTGTTGCGCAGGGCCGCGCTGGTATGCCCGCGTGGTGCGTAATTCAAACAAAAAATAACAACATGTCAACAAATAACCAATTTAACGGACTAAAGTTAACGGAAGTTCAATTTAACGGAAGTTAACAAGAGCGTTAATATTTTTTTGAGTTAACTTAAAAGTTAATCAGTTAAGCATTTTGTTAACTTCGTTAATTAACGATTAACGGATTAACGAGTTAATGCCCACCTCTGGCTACGTCAACCATATATGAGTGACATACAAAAAAAATAATATCTACGTTTCTAAGAACAAAAAAAAATTACTTATAGGTACCTAACTACTTATTTTGAACTTTTTTCGAAAAAAAATTTCAGCCACGCCGCGGGGTAATTTTTGCAAAAAGTATCGTGGCAGTCAATGTGTTAAACAAAAATAAGGTTCGTACTTTGTTCAAGGGTAATTGTTACCAAATTACTATCAAAACTAAAAAATACTGAATAACAGCGTCGGTTATATTAAATTTAATTCTCTAAGAAGTTTTATTTGAAAAATTTTTCAAAATTTCGCTGAGTTTCCGTGTTATTTGCCAATTTTTGCGACAAGAAAAATATGAACAAATAAGGTTTTGACTGATCAAGAGTGATTATTACCAAAATGAAAAACAAAAAATTACTGAATAATACGGTTTTTTATAGGAAATTTAATTCTCTACAAGTTTTATTTGAAACACTTTTCCAAATTTCATTTAGTTTCCGAGTTATTTGCAAATTTTTGGGACAAGAAAAATATTAAACAAAAATTAGGTTTTGAATTTGTTCAAGGGTGATTATTACCAAATTGAAGAACAAAAAGTCACTGAAAAATAGGGTTACTTTACAAAATTTAATTCTCTACAGGTTTTGTTTAAAATTTGTTTCAAAATTTCGCTTAATTTCCGTGTTATTCGCGAATTTTTGGAACGAGAAAAATATAAAACAAAAACAAGGTTTTGATTTTGTTCAAGGGTGATTATTACCAAATTGACAGACTAGAATCACTAGTTCTCAAGGCTTCCCATAGGAAATTTTGTGCTCTACAACTTTTCGCGAATTTTTGGGACAAAAAAATATGAAACAAAAATATTTTTACAATGTTCAAGGTTGATTATTCACCATCTTGACAGATATAAATCACTAAATACTAAGTTTTCTTATAGAAAATTCAATTTAAAAGACACGATTTCTTGTAAACGTTATAAATATTAATAATAAAACACGCAATTAATAATTTTTTATAACTTATTTAGAACTTTTTTTTAGAACGCGCAATTTTACGCGTTTAGAACGCAAAATAAAACGGGCAATTAATATTTTCTTATAATTTTTAGAGAAATTTATTTTAGAACTTTTCAAAATACTAACAGAAATTGATAAGAATTGACCAAACGCAGTCGCTTCCATGTACCTGCATGTGTATAAAATATAAACGGGTATTCGGGTCGCAGTGGGTCGGTGGTGCTGGGTATAAAACTTAAAAAAAACCGTAATTTAAAAAAAAACTAAAAAAAATTACGACTGATATTTTCCTTAGCTCATTTTAGTCTGAATTAAGCTTATGAAGACAACGAAAATATAGTCAACAATAATTAGTTTAAACTAAGACAACAAAACATATTATATTATTAATTGTTAGTCTGATTTATTACTTTTAGTAACGTTCAAATATTTAGTTTGATTCGTATATTGTTACTTACGTATTAACGCCAACGCAGCTAGAGGTCGCGCTACCGCGTGATATGTGGTCTAGATTTATCTGCTCTAATATAACCTAATCTAACCCTTATCCAATATTTTTTCTTATTCCGGATCGAGAGGTCGCGCTACCGCGCGATATGTGGTCTGGATTTATCTGCTCTAATATAACCTAATCTAACCCTTATGCAATATTTTTTCTTGTTTAGGATCGAGAGGTCGCGCAACCGCGCGATATGTGATCTAGCTTTATCTGCTCTAATATAACCTAATCTAACCCTAATCCAATATTTTTTATTGTTTCGGATCGAGAGGTCGCGCTGTCTCGCGATATGTGGTTTGCATGCATTTATCTGCTGCGTTATAACCTAATCTTATACCATCTATTTTGTTTAAATCTGTAGCTGACGTTAGTACGTAAGTATCCGAATATTTAACATTCAAATTGTTAATTAAATTAGATTCAAATATTGATTAAATTTAAAAGTAAGTTAGTTTTAATTCTTTAGATATTATCTAAACTCTGTAGGAGTTTATTTGCCAAACAAAAATTCAAATTGATTAATTTACAATTAGTTTTATCTAATATTAATAATAACAGATCGATAAACTTTAGATAGGATTATTTGCCAAAACGATTTTGTTGAATTGTATTTTATTTAGCAAAGGTAGTGTTATGTGTATTATAAACTGTTCTATGTTAATGCAAAAATCTAATATATTCCGTTTTTCTATTAAGTTTTTGTAAATATTTTTATAAACGATTTATTCCGTGTTTAGTTTTAACTCTAGATATGTTATTGTCTGTTTCAATTAGTTTTATTAGTTCGATAAAGTCTTAATATATTTTTGTTATCGATGCGTGTTCTGTTTTATTTCATTGTTTATTTGGTGTTTAGATATTTTTTTATTTTGTAAATATCATTTTTGTTACATTTCTCTGTTAATTTTTTCCTCTAGTTTTGTTTTTCTCACTATTTTAACAATTTTTATTTCATATTTTATTATAATAAATATTTATTTACTACAAACTAGATTTATTATTGTTCACACAATTACCTTCCCGCAAAAATATATAAATTAAACATAACTAGTATTTAGTAGAGTGGAGTTTTACCATTGATAGAGAAACGCTTAATAAAGTACTTCAGGAACTAGGGCTAGACAACAAAACCCGCAGACTCATCCTAGAAACTTTGAGTAACACCCATTCCAAGGTTAAATTTAAAGGCGAGATTTCAGAAAGCTTAGAAATAAAAACTGGAGTGAGACAAGGAGATGCGCTTTCCCCACTTCTCTTTAACTGTTACGAGAGAATAGCGCATGAAACTGATCAATTTAGGCGCTCAGAGTGGTATCTACCTGGTACGTAAGAACGATGGACTGGTTGTAGATTGCCTGGCCGTTGCAGATGACATGGCACTGTTTGCTAATTCTCTTGAGATGGCAACAATGCAGATAAATTGCCTCAGAAAACAGGCTTCCAAAGTAGGTCTTCAAGTGTCGCTGGAGAAAACAGAATTCTTTAACAACATCAGAGAAGGAAACAGAGAGATGTTACTAGAGCAGGGAAACATCAAGATAACTGAGAAATTTAAGTATCTCGGCGAATGGATTGAAACCAACTTATCAGAAAGAGCATCATTATCCAAGAGAGTCAACAAGTCAGAACTAGCCTATCGACTGACTAAGAACACATACAACAAGAAATGCCTGTTAAACAACCTGAAACAACAAGCACTACACATCAGTCGGACGACCAGAAGCCCTATATGCCATGGAGTGTCTTTCCTTGAATCGAAGAGGTCTGGTAGAGAAATTGGAAATCAGAGAGAGGAGAATCCTCAGGAAGATCCTAGGCCCGGTAAAGGAAGATGGGGAATTCCGAAGGCGGCACAACTCTGAGCTCCAAGACTCTGAGCTCAAGAACATATTGAGATGCTCTCTGACTGTGCAGGGAAAAGTAGGGTAGCTTTCTATGGCCACGTTGCAAGATTGCCTCCAAACCGACTAACCAACCGTCTGTTCACCTTCTGGCAAAACAAGGAGGTTCGTACGACTTGGTTGACAGAAATCGAGGATATTAAAGAACTGGGAATAACAGATCTCCAAAACACATAGTCTGTGAGACGCACCCTGAAGAAAGTCCGTGGATTTCAGGAAAAACCCCGAATGAAAGGTACCCCCTGGACAGAAGAGAGAAAGGTACAAATACTTTATAAATACTAGGCAAATATCAAAGCCTCACAGTTGAACAAGCGTGTTCCAAGGTAGGCCTATTCAAAAAAGGGGGAAGAAGAAAAAAATAAAGCATGTTATAAAGAGAATATATAACATTCATGTACTACACGTTTTTTTATAACAATGGCATATATTACAATCTAAAAGTCTTGTAGCGGGGATCTATAGTCGGGTTCTGGCCCAGTAAAGTACAACAAATAGGTTTAACAAGTATATTCAAACAATATGTACAATAAAATAACTTATGTAAACTTCGGATGATTCTAGGCTACGGCCCGCAAGGGAACGCATAGGTTTTTATACCGTTTTGGCAAATTATAGAGATCGGTAAAACGTCCAGGTAGTCGTCCACAAGGGAGCTGACTGGTCAGTGCGGATTGACTGAAGTGACGATTAAGTCATGTGTCCTTTGCTTTTTGACGGTCGTGAGCCTTCCGCTCAGCTGTTCCGTCGTCTTGTTGTTTGTTTCTGTGTGTGTGTTTTTTTTTTTTTTTTTTAGTGTCGGTTTGCTTGTTTGTTTGTCGGTTTGTTTGTTCTTCTGTTTCACTCATAAACGGTTTTCTTTTCTTTTCTTTTGCTTTTTTTTTTTTTGGTTCTGTTTTTTTTTTTTTTTTCTTTTTTTTTTTTCTTCTTCTTCTCGTTGTTGGTCCTTGGTTTGTCCTGGTGTTGGTTCCTGGTTCGCACTCCTGGCGGTTCCTGGTTCGTCCTTCGTTCTCGTGGTGGTTCCTTGCTCGTCCTCGTGGTGGGTGCTGTGTCTCTCTGGTTTGTTCGTGTTGTTCCTGCCTGTTTTTGTTCCTGGGTGCTCCGCTGGGTTCGGGGATGTGGGCTTTCCTGTGAAAAAGAAAGATCAGTGATTACCTATGTTGTTGAGGTTTTGTATGTTTCCATTTAACGTTGATGTTGTAGTTTGCTGCGTTGTTGATTGTTGGGTTGTCATGCGTTTTCATGCGTTCGAAGCTTTTCGTTGCTAGTTTTTCTATGTGTTGCTTGATTGTCTCCATGTTTAGATCGCTGTGCAGCTGCTCATTGGTCATGTACCATGGCGAATCTGTTATTTCTCTCAGAGTTTTGTTCTGGATGATTTGGAGTTTGTAGATTTTCCTTTCTTTGGATTGTATCCAGCACGTCGATGAGTACGTCATTGTCGGCCGTATTATGGACTTGTAGATTTGTAGTTTGTTCCTTATGTTCAGCTTGCTTTTCCTGTTTAAGAGCGGGTAGAGGTAGCCTTTAATTTGTTTTGCTTTTTTCGCCGTCTGATCGATGTGTTCTGAAAATGTAAGAGCTTTGTCTAGGATTACGCCTAGATATTTGATTCGGTTTTCCCATTTTATGTCTGTGTTGTTGATTCTCAAGCAGCTACTGGGTTCGTGCTTAAATTTTTTCTTCGTGAAGATAATTGCCTGTGTTTTTTCTGCGTTTAGTTTGATCCTCCAGGTGTTACACCAGTCGTTAATCCTGTCCAGGTGATTTTGGAGCCGTTTTGTTATGGCCTCGGTCGAGTATCCTCTTGTGAAAATTGCTGTGTCGTCTGCGTATAGTGCAATTTCTGTGTCGTTTAGTTTTGGGATGTCTGCGGTGTAGATGCTGTAAAGAAGAGGGCCAAGGACAGATCCTTGTGGGACACCGGCTGTCATTGTCTGAGTTGTGGAGATGCTGTCGTTTATTTTGACTTGGAATGTTCTGTTACAGATAAAGGACGTCACTAGTCTGATCATTGCTGTTAGGATTTTAAATTGGTGCAGTTTGTATATTAAACCTAGGTGCCATACCTTGTCGAAAGCCTTAGAGACGTCCAGAAAGACGGCTCCCGTGGCTAACCCTTTGTTGAAAGCGTCGATTATTGCTTCGGTTATTCTTGTCGTCTGATAGGTGGTAGAGTGCTCTGTTCTGAAGCCGTATTGTTCGTCGGGTAGAATACGTTTGTCTTCAGTTATTTCTGTCAGTCTTTTGTGTATTACTTTTTCTGTGATTTTACTGAGACCTGTCAGCAGACTTATTGGTCTGTAACTGGAGGTGAGGTTTCGGGGTTTGTTCGGTTTCGGGATTAGAATCGTTGTTGCGTGTTTCCATTGGGTCGGAAACACTCCAAGTTTCAGTGCGGCGTTTATGATTTGTGTTATTCTGTCTATTGCGTTCGGTGTTAGATTTTTTAGCGCGACGTTGTTGATGTTATCGCAGCCTGGTTTTTAGGTTTTTAATTATACCTTTTATTTCTTCCGGTGTTGTTTCCTCTATTTCCGTGTTTTCTACGCTACTATTTAGTACTCTCAGTACGGTTTCGCGTATTTCTTGCCTTTTGCGGAGTGGGTGTGTGTCGGCGTTCGGTTTAAACTGCTGTGCAAGCGACTTTGCGAATTCCTCCGTTTTCTCCTCGTCCGTGCTTGCTACAGTGTCGTTTGTTGTTTTCAGTGGGGGAATTGTTCTCCTCTCCTTGTTTCTAAGATTCTTGGCTAATTTCCACGGTTCCTCTATTGTTTCGTTGATGCGTTCTAGTTTGTCTTCCCATTCGGCGTTGTGCTGTTCGCGCAGTGCCCATTTCAGTTGGTTTGTCAGTCTGTTTAAGACGTTCTTGTCCGTCGGTGCCCGCGTCCGTTGGAATACCTTGTTAGCTTTGCGCTTTTCTTTTAGTAGATTCCTGATTTCCTGTGGGAGGGTTGTTGTCGTGTTGGCTGTCCGTTTCCTTGTAGCGGCCTCGAGTGCTGCTTTTATTTCGTTTTCTATCGTCCGTGCTGCTCCTTCTAGGCACGGGGGGCTTGTAATTTCTGTACAAGTGACGTTCGTCAGATTATCTTTGAATTTGTTCCAATTTGTGATAGTTTTCTAGATTGTTTTCCTGGCCGTATTCGCTTGGAGATTTATGTGCACTGGGTTGTGATCTGAGCTCAAGTCCTTGATGCAGATTATTTCCACGTTTGCTGTGATGTTTTTCATAACGGCTATATCCAAAATATCCGGCATTCGCTGAACTCCTGGAAAGTGTGTTGGTTCGTTCGGTGCAATTACTTGTAACTTCCGGTTTTCCGTGTACCTTAGTAATTGTCGGCCCTTGGTGTTTGTTACTCTGCAATTCCATTGCGAGTTCTTTGCGTTGTAGTCTCCTGCGGCTATGGTACCTATATTTCTGTCGAATATTTTGTCCAGGTCGTCGGCATTTATTTGTTTCTGTGGCGGCGAGTATAGTGCGTAGAGGGCTATGGGTCCGTCAGTTGTCTGTACTTCTACTCCTACCGTTTCCGTGTCCGTGGTTGTTTCTACTTCCGGAAGTTCGTGGTGTTTTATGTTTCTTTTGATGACGATGGCGACTCCACCTCCGGCTTTCTCGCTTCTGTCTTTTCTATAGACTTGGTAGTTTGCTATGTTCAGTTGGTTGCAACGTCTGTGTTCGTTTAGGTGTGCTACCAGTTCCTGTTTCTTGTTTTGTATTCCGTTTGCGTTCCAGAATATAAGTTTCAGATTGTCTCTAGTTCTTCTAGTGGTCATTGTTGAGTGTGAGCATGATGGTTGTGAGTCTTCGGGTGAACTTTTCTGTGTCCTCTTTGCTGTGTCCCATTTCGGCAAAATCGAGCATCATTTCCGTCAGTTCTGCTCTGATTATTTCGTTGCTATTCCTTTTGTTTCGGCTGGTTGAAGGTTTTGTCTCCGGGTTGGGGTTGTTGCTTCTTCTTATCGGTTTCGGTATTTGGCTCGTTGTCGGTGTTTGGGCTGTTTGTCTCTGTGTTTGGGCTGTTTGTCTCGGTGTTTGGGTTGTTTGTCTCGGTGGGGGTCTCGTTTCCTGCTGTCTTTGTTCCGTTTGTCTGGCTATTTCCGGTCTCGCCGGGCAGTTTCTCCATATGGAGGTATGTTCGCCTCCGCAGTTTGCGCATTTCGGCGGCAGTTTAGCGGTTTCTCACACAGGTGCGTGCTGTGGTTCTGTCCGCATTTCATGCATCTATATTCGGCGTTGCAGTGCCTCTGCACGTGGCCGAACAGCTGGCATCGGTGACATTGTACTGTTTCTCCTCGTGTTTTCAGCGGTTCCATTTTCACGTTCAGTCCGCAGAATCGATCCATTTGGTAGATGGATTTGCATTCCTTCCCAATTTCTACCAGGACCATTTGGATTGGCGTGGCTTCTCTCCCTTTCATCCTGGTCACTTTTATGGCCGGGTATCCGTTGTCGTTGAGGTTCTCATTGATTTGCTCCTCCATCAGGCCGCAGGGAACTCCCTTCACTACGACCTTCAGGTTCCTTTCCGTGCTCAGTTGGTGCGTGTGAAATTCGTAATTGTCCTCTTTCCTCTTGGTTGGGCTCGCAAGCTTTGCAGTTTTCTTTGGAAACCGGAAAGTTTCCTCGTCCTCCGGGTCAGTTTTGCGCTTGGGGGCGGCCTCGGTGGTGCTGTCCGTGTCCATCGGTTGGGTTTTCTTCCTCGGGGCGGCTTCGGTGGCTCTCCTCGGGGCGGCTTCAGTTGGTTTCTTCGGTTCGGCGTCGTTGGTCTTCTCGGCGGCGGTCCTTCTGGTCGCGGCGGTGTCCTGGGGTTGTTCGGTGGCGGTGGTCTTCATCCTTTTCGCTATTTGGTTGAATAGCTTCTTCAGGCCGTCGTCGCTGATGCAGTCCAGGAAATCGTAGTCCTTGATTTCCATGGAGGCGGCGGTTCCGTTGGCGCTGGTTTGCATGATTGGGTTCATGATTTCTCGGTTGGGTTTTTTTAAATTATTTTGTCAAATATTTGCTAAGTTTAACGTCTGCTTCGTTCGAAGTTCGGTTAAGCTGTACTGTGACGATTAAGGGTATGTCGTCGGGTTTTATAGTAGTTCTTCTTGAGTAGGGGGTGCGCTGAGGGTGGACTGGGTGGGGGTGCGGTCGATCGGAGGTCCTCGTGCGGGTGTTTTCCGTGGAGGGGCGTGTAGACAGGGTAGCGACGGTGGCGCTGCCCAAAAAGCTTTACTCGTACTTTGGGCGCGCTGTTGTGTTACAGTCTTAAAATAATCCTTAATTAAGGTTTGTTTTTTTTTTGCAACATCTAGTCAATGTTTTTCAAAAACTTTTTCTCGCAAGTTTCGAAGGATTATAAAATCTTTAGCATGAGTGATGAGTGGAAGTTAGGTGAAACAGAGCTCCATGCGTGACCGAGGGAGAATACAACATCCTTCAAGTTTTATTTTTTTAGACACTGCTTTGTCACCACCCTGAGAAATAATATGAAGGAGCAACTTATTTTTATACAAGGACTTTACTATCGCGATAATATTTTAATGCACTGGATGCAGTAAAGGTCTGCATGTAGTTTGGTGGTAGGAACATGGTTTGGATCTTCCATCTTCCTTTGGAAGTACGAGTAAAGCTTTTTCAGGCAAGTTAGATCTTTTCATAAACTTCTTTACTTTTGGGACAAAGTCTTTTTGGAACCATTCACTAAATTCATCTCTCGTGACCCAACTTTTAAATTGGTTCTTTTAGCAGACTAAATATTCTTGAATTCTATGGGATATGTAGACTGCACCAATCACCAATAAATCCAGTTAGTGTGTTCCAGTAGCATGTGAACATGGCATAAAGGTGATTCTATTTTACTTACTTTACGACCTGGTGCGTTGGCTTCTTTAGAGGATACGAATGTTTTATTGGGCAACAGTTTCCAGAGCAGACTACTCTCGTCTGCATTGTAGATTTGGTCCGGAAGAGGACCCACTTCCTCTACTTTGTCTCTAAAATGCTGTCTCTGAAATATAGGAGTTTGTTTAAAACGCTTTGGCATGAACACATGTAGTGAGCGTTTTATATCTTTGCACAATCAGCAACTCTTAATGTTTAACGTTTTCCTGGTCCGGATTCTAACGTCTTCACCCGATTAATAACTATCTTTTTCGTTTTCTTTTTATTAAGATCGTGAATAAGTAGCACTTCCAACTCGATACTAAGTAATATTTGATATTATTTTTGATAATATTTTTTTGCGAATTTGAACAAATTTTCTCCACTATATAACTTCTTTAAAATATTCATTTTATCTTTCAAAGCTAGAGACTTATGTTGTCGTTTACTTGACATTTTTGGGTAGAATTTTTGGTAGTTTACAGCAGCGAAAAGTAGTCTCGACTGTTCGGAGGAGAGCTCACAAATATCCCTGCTCACAAAATAACTGAGAAAGACTGATAGTTGTGCAGGGGCTTCAACCTTAAATTAATGTCAACAAATTTTAAACACTTACCCAGAAAACAAAAAACGTGGAAATGACCAAACCAAAGCATGGGAGAATTCCAGATTGATCATATCGATATATCATTCGATAATCAGAAAGAAATCATGAATGTGAAAATAAGAAAACGCACAAACATAGAAACAGACAACTACTTTATTTAAAATTTACCCAACAAAAAAAGACACCAAACAAAGAGTTTAAAATACATAGGATGAACGCAGAAGTACTAAAGCAAAAGAAATAAGAATTCCAGGAAAAACTTAACATCAGAGGAATGGGAGGAAATCAAGACAAAAAGAGTCAAGACGTCAATGGAAATAGCCCCGCTCCTTTTTTCTCCTCACAGTTTAATAGTTTTTCTGAAGAATTTCGCTAGTAATTTGCAGTTTGCTTGATAATTGAGTGCTAATTTTCCTTCTACATTTTTGAACCATAAGTTTGGTGGTCGATATCCCCGGAGGTTTTGCTTAAAAGTTTTATAGAATGTTCCTGTGTTGTTCTTTCCGAAGTCTTCATCTATTTGTTGTAGTTGGGTCTTGTCAAAATTCCTTTTCTTTGTTATTATAATTTTCGCTGTTTGTGATCTCTGTTCTTTGAATATCCTCGTTGTTTTTGGTCGAGTGCCATTTTTCCAGATTTTACTTCTAAGTTCAAGGACCTCTTCGCATTGGTTATTCCACCACCTGTGTTTTCTTTGTCTCTTGAGACCGAATAACAGAAATCCAACAGATTATTAAAGAACTAAAAAATGATAAAGCCCCAGGAGAGGACTCAATAGTAGCAGAAATGTTGAAAAACGTAGATACCAAGACAGTCCAAAGTCTACATAAAATAATAAAAAAGATTTGGGAAACAGAAGAAATAGCGGAAAAGTGGAAAGATAAGGGCCAAAGACATAGATGTAACATTCGTGGATTTTAAAAAAGCGTTCGACTCCATAGATAGAAAGACACTATTCAATACCCTGGAAGAATTCGGAGCCGATGACAAATCAATCGCAATCACAAGAAAAACCCTAAAAAATACAAAGTCAAAGGTAAAATTTATAGGAGAGATATCAGAACCTTTTGAGATCAAAACAGGAGTGAGACAGGGAGATGGGCTACTACTCTTCGACCAACCCACTACTCTTCGACTGTATACTGGAGCATGCAATGAGAGAATGAAGGAAGATAATAGAGGAAGAGAATGGAGGAAGAAGAAATTCCCAAATTAAAAATAGGAAGAAAAAAGGTTAACCTTGAAAAAGAATGTCTGGCTTTTGCGGGCGACCTGGTCGTGCTAGCAGAAAACATGGAAGACTAATAAATATACTGAAAGAGGCGGCAGAGAAGGCTGGATTACAAATATTATATGGAAAGACAGAATATTTGACAAACATAAAAGATGCACCAAGGCAGATCACATCAAAATATGGTAAAATCAAGAGGATCAAGTTGAAATACCTGGGAGAAATAATCCAAGCAAACGCCCTGGACAAAGTAGCAGTACTTGCAAGAGCAAGAAAAATGGAACTGGCATTCCAATTAATATAAAATATATTTAATAAAAAGTCCATATCCTTTAACGCAAAACTAAGACACTACAATACAGTTATTAAATCAGGAGGCCTCTATGCCTTAGAATGCCTCAGGCCATACACAGTCAAACAAATAGAGGAGATAGAAAAAAAGGAGAAAGATTATACGGAAAATCCTGGAACCAAAATATGAATGGATAAAAGAAGATTCACGAAGAGAATATTCAAGTACTTCGATAGAAACCTCAAAACACAGATGACATGGATTAAGGTCAGGAAAGACATGGAAGAAATGGAAATAGATGGAGAAGAGGTGAGAGAAGAGAAGAATTGACAAAGAAGATCAGAGGATTTCAGGTTTTCAAGAAAAGGCAAAAAAGAAAACAGGAGCAAAATGGACGGCATGGAGAAAAGATGATGTTATTTCACGTGGTCCATAGTAGCCCAAAATTGAAGGATGGAGAAAATAAATACAGTACCTCAATATTAAAAATGTGACGTGAAAGTGACAGAAATTTGTTTTCGTTACAAAATAAAAATTAAAGAAAACGTTTTAAAATGAGTGTAAATTCCATTGTGATACCGTAGACTGATGCGAGTTCTTATGACGAATCCGCACCACCGGAGACAAACCAAATTCTTCATTTCTGATTCTATTTCTTTGAATGGCCCCTGGATCTCAAACTTGTAAGATACGTCCCCTCCCATGAGTAATAAAAAATATTATCTGCAGCACGGTCGGAATTGTCAAATTGGGCGTACGAACGAAGTGAGTGCGCACATTCGCTCGAGAGGACAATTGACAAAACTTACCGCCCTAGTTGCAAAATATATTATTCTCGCATTTTCCGCAGATTTCACGATGACAGAACTTTTCAAAAGCTTATCACAGACTTCTAGTTTACATCGATTCATCTTCCCAAAATGAGTCGGAAAACATATATCATTGCTACGTAGCTATTATTTAAAAAATTCCACCGAACCAGCCATCGATCCGCTGGATCTTCTAGATACTTCTCGGGCAATTTTCAACCGAATTCCAAAAGTGTCTTCTCATATGTCTAGTCTTGTTTGTCCAGTCTCGTCCGTCTAGTCTTGCCTGTCTAGTCTTATTTGTCTGTCTAGACAAACAAGAAGAGACAAAACTAGACAGACATAGTTTTGTCTGTTCTTGTTTGTCGTCTTGTCTGGTCTAGTTTTGTAATCATTTAAATCTCATTTTCAATATTTAATGAAATGGTTTAAGTTAGTAATGACTGTTTGGGAAATAAAACACTTTGAAAGTAAAGAAAACCAATTAAAAAAAAGTAACGGAAAAATTAATTAATAGCCTAATTCTTACTACTTAGGATTAGGATGCTTTTAGGTCACCAAGTCTTTGTTAATTTTAGTTTTAAATGAACTATATAGGCTTTTATCTAGATTACAAATTATAGTTCAAATTTAGTTCAAGTTCAACACTTAGAATAAATTTGTGACTATAAATAAATAAACTGTGACTGTATTTAACAAAATAGTCTAATTATGATTATTCAATACAAATGGTCTTAGACTGGCTATTTAGTATCATAATCTAAGTCAGAATATCAATTACAAGTAATCTAATTCTATATAGTGATAAAAGTGTAGTATATAATATGTATAATACTATATACTATACTATACTACTCCGACTATTCAATTTCTCAAACAGTAAATCCGTCTCCATCTCGTTCCTATTGGCAAGCTTCCTGAGATTCCGATAATCCTCGGAGATATCACGTCCGCCGCCTCCGCCCGGCTTACCCTCGACAACATATTTCTGAAAATTGGACATCGCGTCGATTTGTCTCTGCAGACTCTCGGCGAAATGCTCGACATCGGAATCGATCTCCCGCGGCCGCTGCGAAACGAATTCCTCTTCTGCCGGGAACACCGACGACGCCTCCTCCAAATCCGCCAATCTATATGCTAAAATGTTCGCCGACCGCACATTCACGTGCAAATAATGCACGATGGCATGCAAATTCTCCTCAAATCTGAAAAATTATACTTTTACAAAATCCAAAATAATACATAGTGATGCGAATAATTTGCACATCAGACTAGTTAGAGTACATAGCATGCGACTGGACTAGGTAATAAACAAAATAATAGCAGGTTAAATATACGGACTAGGATATAGCTAGTCACATAAACTAGGATATATCTAGTCAGATAAACTAGGATATATCTAGTCACATAAACTAGGATATAGCTGGTCACATAAACTAGGATATAGCTAGTCACATAAACTAGGATACAGCTAGTCATATAAATTAGGATATAGCTAGTCACATAAACTAGGATATATCTAGTCAGATAAACTAGGATATATCTAGTCACATAAACTAGGATATAGCTAGTCACATAAACTAGGATATAGGTAGTTACATAAACTAGGATATAGATAGTCACATAAACTAGGATATAGCTAGTCACATAAACTAGGATATAGCTAGTCACATAAACTAGGTTATAGCTAGTCATATAAATTAGGATATAGCTAGTCACATAAACTAGGATATATCTAGTCAGATAAACTAGGATATATCTAGTCACATAAACTAGGATATAGCTAGTCACATAAACTAGGATATAGGTAGTTACATAAACTAGGATATATATAGTCACATAAACTAGGGTATAGCTAGTCACATAAACTAGGATATAGCTAGTCACATAAACTAGGATATAGCTAGTCATATAAATTAGGATATAGCTAGTCACATAAACTAGGATATATCTAGTAAGATAAACTAGGATATATCTAGTCACATAAACTACGATATAGCTAGTCACATAAACTAGGATATAGGTAGTTACATAAACAAGGATATAGATAGTCACATAAACTAGGATATAGCTAGTCACATAAACTAGGATATAGCTAGTCACATAAACTAGGATATATCTAGTCAGATAAACTAGGATATATCTAGTCACATAAACTAGGATATAGCTAGTCACATAAACTAGGATATAGGTAGTTACATAAACTAGGATATAGATAGTCACATAAACTAGGATATAGCTAGTCACATAAACTAGGATATAGCTAGTCACATAAACTAGGTTATAGCTAGTCATATAAATTAGGATATAGCTAGTCACATAAACTAGGATATATCTAGTCAGATAAACTAGGATATATCTAGTCACATAAACTAGGATATAGCTAGTCACATAAACTAGGATATAGGTAGTTACATAAACTAGGATATAGGTAGTTACATAAACTAGGATATAGGTAGTTACATAAACTAGGATATAGATAGTCACATAAACTAGGATATAGCTAGTCACATAAACTAGGATATAGCTAGTCACATAAACTAGGTTATAGCTAGTCATATAAATTAGGATATAGCTAGTCACATAAACTAGGATACATCTAGTCACATAAACTAGGATATATCTAGTCACATAAACTAGGATATAGCTAGTCACATAAACTAGGATATAGGTAGTTACATAAACTAGGATATAGGTAGTTACATAAACTAGGATATAGATAGTCACATAAACTAGGATATAGCTAGTCACATAAACTAGGATATAGCTAGTCACATAAACTAGGATATAGCTAGTCATATAAATTTGGATATAGCTAGTCACATAAACTAGGATATAGCTAGTCACATAAACTAGGATATAGCTAGTCACATAAACTAGGATATAGCTAGTCACATAAACTAGGATATAGGTAGTTACATAAACTAGGATATAGATAGTCACATAAACTAGGATATAGCTAGTCATATAAATTTGGATATAGCTAGTCACATAAACTAGGATATAGCTAGTCACATAAACTAGGATATAGCTAGTCACATAAACTAGGATATAGCTAGTCACATAAACTAGTATATAGCTAGTCACATAAACTAGGATATAGCTAGTCACATAAACTAGGATATAGCTAGTCATATAAATTTGGATATAGCTAGTCACATAAACTAGGATATAGGTAGTTACATAAACTAGGATATAGCTAGTCACATAAACTAGGATATAGGTAGTTACATAAACTAGGATATAGGTAGTTACATAAACTAGGATATAGATAGTCACATAAACTAGGATATAGCTAGTCACATAAACTAGGATATAGCTAGTCACATAAACTAGGATATATCTAGTCAGATAAACTAGGATATAGCTAGTCACATAAACTAGGATATAGGTAGTTACATAAACTAGGATATAGCTAGTCACATAAACTAGGATATAGCTAGTCATATAAATTTGGATATAGCTAGTCACATAAACTAGGATATAGCTAGTCACATAAACTAGGATATAGCTAGTCACATAAACTAGGATATAGCTAGTAACATAAACTAGGATATAGCTAGTCACATAAACTAGGATATAGCTAGTCACATAAACTAGGATATAGCTAGTCACATAAACTAGGATATAGCTAGTCACATAAACTAGGATATAGGTAGTTACATAAACTAGGATATAGATAGTCACATAAACTAGGATATAGCTAGTCATATAAATTTGGATATAGCTAGTCACATAAACTAGGATATAGGTAGTTACATAAACTAGGATATAGCTAGTCACATAAACTAGGATATAGGTAGTTACATAAACTAGGATATAGGTAGTTACATAAACTAGGATATAGATAGTCACATAAACTAGGATATAGCTAGTCACATAAACTAGGATATAGCTAGTCACATAAACTAGGATATATCTAGTCAGATAAATTAGGATATAGCTAGTCACATAAACTAGGATATAGGTAGTTACATAAACTAGGATATAGCTAGTCACATAAACTAGGATATAGCTAGTCATATAAATTTGGATATAGCTAGTCACATAAACTAGGATATAGCTAGTCACATAAACTAGGATATAGCTAGTCACATAAACTAGGATATAGCTAGTCACATAAACTAGGATATAGCTAGTCACATAAACTAGGATATAGCTAGTCACATAAACTAGGATATAGCTAGTCATATAAATTAGGATATAACTAGTCACATAAACTAGGATATAGGTAGTTACATAAACTAGGATATAGCTAGTCACATAAACTAGGATATAGGTAGTTACATAAACTAGGATATAGCTAGTCACATAAACTAGGATATAGCTAGTCACATAAACTAGGATATAGCTAGTCACATAAACTAGGATATAGCTAGTCACATAAACTAGGATATAGCTAGTCACATAAACTAGGATATAGGTAGTTACATAAACTAGGATATAGCTAGTCACATAAACTAAGATATAGCTAGTCACATAAACTAGGATATAGCTAGTCATATAAATTTGGATATAGCTAGTCACATAAACTAGGATATAGGTAGTTACATAAACTAGGATATAGCTAGTCACATAAACTAGGATATAGGTAGTTACATAAACTAGGATATAGGTAGTTACATAAACTAGGATATAGATAGTCACATAAACTAGGATATAGCTAGTCACATAAACTAGGATATAGCTAGTCACATAAACTAGGATATAGCTAGTCACATAAACTAGGATATAGCTAGTCACATAAACTAGGATATAGGTAGTTACATAAACTAGGATATAGCTAGTCACATAAACTAGGATATAGCTAGTCATATAAATTTGGATATAGCTAGTCACATAAACTAGGATATAGCTAGTCACATAAACTAGGATATAGCTAGTCACATAAACTAGGATATAGCTAGTCACATAAACTAGGATATAGCTAGTCACATAAACTAGGATATAGCTAGTCACATAAACTAGGATATAGCTAGTCATATAAATTTGGATATAGCTAGTCACATAAACTAGGATATAGGTAGTTACATAAACTAGGATATAGCTAGTCACATAAACTAGGATATAGGTAGTTACATAAACTAGGATATAGGTAGTTACATAAACCAGGGTATAGATAGTCACATAAACTAGGATATAGCTAGTCACATAAACTAGGATATAGCTAGTCACATAAACTAGGATATATCTAGTCAGATAAACTAGGATATATCTAGTCACATAAACTAGGATATAGCTAGTCACATAAACTAGGATATAGGTAGTTACATAAACTAGGATATAGATAATCACATAAACTAGGATATAGCTAGTCACATAAACTAGGATATAGCTAGTCACATAAACTAGGTTATAGCTAGTCATATAAATTAGGATATAGCTAGTCACATAAACTAGGATACATCTAGTCAGATAAACTAGGATATATCTAGTCACATAAACTAGGATATAGCTAGTCACATAAACTAGGATATAGGTAGTTACATAAACTAGGATATAGGTAGTTACATAAACTAGGATATAGATAGTCACATAAACTAGGATATAGCTAGTCACATAAACTAGGATATAGCTAGTCACATAAACTAGGATATAGCTAGTCATATAAATTTGGATATAGCTAGTCACATAAACTAGGATATAGCTAGTCACATAAACTAGGATATAGCTAGTCACATAAACTAGGATATAGCTAGTCACATAAACTAGGATATAGCTGGTTGCATAAACTAGGATTAAGCTAGTCACATAAACTAGGATATAGCTAGTCAAATAAACTAGGATATATCTAGTCAAATAAACTAGGATATATCTAGTCACATAAACTAGGATATAGCTGGTCACTTAAACCAGGATACAGCTAGTTTCATAAACTAGGATATAGGTAGTTACATAAACTAGGATATAGATAGTCACATAAACTAGGATATAGCTAGTCACATAAACTAGGATATAGCTAGTCACATAAACTAGGATATAGCTAGTCATATAAATTAGGATATAGCTAGTCACATAAACTAGGATATAGCTAGTCAAATAAACTAGGATATAGTTAGTCACATAAACTAGGATATAGCTAGTCACATAAACTAGGATATATCTAGTCAGATAAACTAGGATATATCTAGTCACATAAACTAGGATATAGGTAGTTACATAAACTAGGACATAGATAGTCACATAAACTAGGATATAGCTAGTCACATAAACTAGGATATAGGTAGTCACATAAACTAGGATATAGCTGGTCACATAAACTAGGATATAGCTAGTCACAAACTAGGATATAGGTAGTTACATAAACTAGGACATAGATAGTCACATAAACTAGGATATAGCTAGTCACATAAACTAGGATATAGGTAGTCACATAAACTAGGATATATCTAGTCACATAAACTAGGATATAGGTAGTTACATAAACTAGGACATAGATAGTCACATAAACTAGGATATAGGTAGTCACATAAACTAGGATATAGCTAGGCACATAAACTAGGATATAGCTAGTTGCATAAACTAGGATTAAGCTAGTCACATAAACTAGGATATAGCTAGTCAAATAAACTAGGATATATCTAGTCAAATAAACTTTGATATATCTAGTCACATAAACTAGGATATAGCTGGTCACTTAAACTAGGATACAGCTAGTCACATAAACTAGGATATAGGTAGTTACATAAACTAGGATATAGATAGTCACATAAACTCGGATATAGCTAGTCACATAAACTAGGATATAGCTAGTCACATAAACTAGGATATAGCTAGTGGTATAAATTAGGATATAGCTAGTCACATAAACTAGGATATAGCTAGTCAAATAAACTAGGATATAGTTAGTCACATAAACTAGGATATAGCTAGTCACATAAACTAGGATATATCTAGTCAGATAAACTAGGATATATCTAGTCACATAAACTAGGATATAGGTAGTTACATAAACTAGGACATAGATAGTCACATAAACTAGGATATAGCTAGTCACATAAACATGGATATAGGTAGTCACATAAACTAGGATATAGCTGGTCACATAAACTAGGATATAGCTAGTCACATAAACTAGAATATAGGTAGTTACATAAACTAGGACATAGATAGTCACATAAACTAGGATATAGCTAGTCACATAAACTAGGATATAGCTAGTGGTATAAATTAGGATATAGCTAGTCACATAAACTAGGATATAGCTAGTCAAATAAACTAGGATATAGTTAGTCACATAAACTAGGATATAGCTAGTCACATAAACTAGGATATATCTAGTCAGATAAACTAGGATATATCTAGTCACATAAACTAGGATATAGGTAGTTACATAAACTAGGACATAGATAGTCACATAAACTAGGATATAGCTAGTCACATAAACTAGGATATAGCTAGTCAAATAAACTAGGATATATGTAGTCAAATAAACTAGGATATATCTAGTCACATAAACTAGGATATAGCTGGTCACTTAAACTAGGATACAGCTAGTCACATAAACTAGGATATAGGTAGTTACATAAACTAGGATATAGATAGTCACATAAACTCGGATATAGCTAGTCACATAAACTAGGATATAGCTAGTCACATAAACTAGGATATAGCTAGTGGTATAAATTAGGATATAGCTAGTCACATAAACTAGGATATAGCTAGTCAAATAAACTAGGATATAGTTAGTCACATAAACTAGGATATAGCTAGTCACATAAACTAGGATATATCTAGTCAGATAAACTAGGATATATCTAGTCACATAAACTAGGATATAGGTAGTTACATAAACTAGGACATAGATAGTCACATAAACTAGGATATAGCTAGTCACATAAACATGGATATAGGTAGTCACATAAACTAGGATATAGCTGGTCACATAAACTAGGATATAGCTAGTCACATAAACTAGAATATAGGTAGTTACATAAACTAGGACATAGATAGTCACATAAACTAGGATATAGCTAGTCACATAAACTAGGATATAGGTAGTCACATAAACTAGGATATAGCTAGTCATATAAATTCACATAAACTAGGATATAGGTAGTTACATAAACTAGGACATAGATAGTCACATAAACTAGGATATAGCTAGTCACATAAACTAGGATATAGGTAATCACATAAACTAGGATATAGCTAGTCATATAAATTAGGATATAGCTAGTCACATAAACTAGGATATAGCTAGTCAAATAAACTAGGATATAGCTAGTCACATAAACTAGGATATAGCTAGTCACATAAACTAGGATATAGCTAGTCACGTAAACTAGGATATAGCTAGTCACATAAACTAGGATATAGCTAGTCACATAAACTAGGATATAGCTAGTCACATAGACTAGGATATAGCTAGTCACATAAACTAGGATATAGCTAGCTGCATAAGCTAGGATTAAGCTAGTCACATAAACTAGGATATATCTAGTCAAATAAACTAGGATATATCTAGTCACATAAACTAGGATATAGCTGGTCACTTAAACTAGGATACAGCTAGTGACATAAACTAGGATATAGGTAGTTACATAAACTAGGACATAGATACTCACATAAACTAGGATATAGCTAGTCACACAAACTGGGATATAGCTAGTCACATAAACTAGGATATAGCTACTTGCATAAACTAGGATTAAGCTAGTCACAAAAACTAGGATATAGCTAGTCACATAAACTAGGATATAGCTAGTCACATAAACTAGGATATAGCTAGTAACATAAACTAGGATATAGCTAGTCACATAAACTATGATATAGCTAGTCATATAAATTTGGATATAGCTAGTCACATAAACTAGGATATAGCTAGTCACATAAACTAGGATATATCTAGTAAGATAAACTAGGATATATCTAGTCACATAAACTACGATATAGCTAGTCACATAAACTAGGATAAAGGTAGTTACATAAACAAGGATATAGATAGTCACATAAACTAAGATATAGCTAGTCACATAAACTAGGATATAGCTAGTCACATAAACTAGGATATATCTAGTCAGATAAACTAGGATATATCTAGTCACATTAACTAGGATATAGCTAGTCACATAAACTAGGATATAGGTAGTTACATAAACTAGGATATAGATAGTCACATAAACTAGGATATAGCTAGTCACATAAACTAGGATATAGCTAGTCACATAAACTAGGTTATAGCTAGTCATATAAATTAGGATATAGCTAGTCACATAAACTAGGATATATCTAGTCAGATAAACTAGGATATATCTAGTCACATAAACTAGGATATAGCTAGTCACATAAACTAGGATATAGGTAGTTACATAAACTAGGATATAGGTAGTTACATAAACTAGGATATAGATAGTCACATAAACTAGGATATAGATAGTGACATAAACTAGGATATAGCTAGTTGCATAAACTAGGATTAAGCTAGTCACATAAACTAGGATAGAGCTAGTCACATAAACTAGGATATAGCTAGTCACATAAACTAGGATATAGCTAGTCACATAAACTAGGATATAGCTAGTCACATAAACTAGGATATAGCTAGTCATATAAATTTGGATATAGCTAGTCACATAAACTAGGATATAGCTAGTCACATAAACTAGGATATAGCTAGCTGCATAAGCTAGGATTAAGCTAGTCACATAAACTAGGATATAGCTAGTCAAATAAACTAGGATATAGCTAGTAATATAAACTAGTATATAGCTAGTCATATAAATTAGGATATAGCTAGCTGCATAAACTAGGATTAAGCTAGTCACATAAACTAGGATATAGCTAGTCACATAAACTAGGATATAGCTGGACATATAAATTAGGATACAGCTAGTCACATAAACTAGGATATAGCTAGTCACATAAACTAGGATATAGCTAGTCAAATAAACTAGGATATAGCAAGTCACATTAACTAGTTTATAGCTAGTCACATAAACTAGGATATAGCTACTCACATAAACTAGGATATAGCTAGTCACATAAACTAGGATATAGATAGTCACATAAACTAGGATATAGCTAGTCATATAAATTAGGATACAGCTAGTCACATAAACTAGGATATAGCTAGTCACATAAACTAGGATATAGCCAGTCACATAAACTAGGATATAGCTAGTCAAGTAAACGAGACAAGACTCTGGGCTGCTTAATCACAGAGACTAAAAAATCTGTAAATGGTATGTAGACTAGTTAGAACAGAGAGTGTAACTAGACAATAAACAAAATAATAGTAGGTTAAATGTATAGACTAAAATATAACTAGCCACATAAACTTGATTAGACTATTATAGATCACCGAGACTCACAAGGGGGCCCTTGCCATGACCGATTTGGCCCAAATTTACAGTATATGTAGGACTTGACTATAAATGAAAGTGACACCAGTGGGAGGGTCAGATGGCCAAGCGTTAAAAAACTCCCGACTATCGACAACTCAAAATGCCCGCTATGTTAGCAAAAATTTCAATGGCCGGTCAGCGCAGCGGTAAGAGTTCGGGTTCATATTACGAGGATCGCTGGTTCGATTCCCGGTGGGGACGCTTTTTTCTACAATTTTTAAAATGACTTTAATGGTTAAACTACGGTTCATTTGTGGCGCAAGTATAGTAAAAATAAAATAAAGAATAATAACAATAATAGTTATAATAAAAGAAAGTAATTTTAAGAATTAACCGTTGAAGTTATAAAGAAACAAATAATAAATATTAATACTAATAAAATAATTAAATTGTCAAAATAATAATTACAATTAAAAAGTTAAACAATAATAAATAATAATAATAATTAAAAAAAGTCATTTTAAAAATAGTAAATAAAAAAATGCGTCCCCACGGGGAATCGAACCGGCGATCCTCGTACTATGAACCCGAGCTCTTACCGCTGCGCTGAACGGCCATTGAAATTTATGCTAACTTAGCGGGTTTATGAGTTGTCGGTAGTCAGGAGTTTTTTAACGCTTTGCCATCTGGACTTCCCGCTTGCGTCACTTTCATTTATAGTCAAGCCCTACATATACTGTAAATTTGGGCCAAATCGGTGATGACGAGTTGACAGGGCCCGCTTGTCAGCGATAAACCAGTTCCATCAGTTCCAGAGTTCTGCCTAGTTTAGTCTAATCAAGTTTATGTGGGTAGTTATATTTTAGCCTATACATTTAACCTTAGCCCAGAGTCCTGCCTAGTTTACTTTAGTCTTCAGCACGTTGAAATTAGCCAGAAAACGCATCAAAGAATTTATAAAACTAGATAACACCAAGCCTGTGTGAACTTCTGTTATCTTCCTATTTGCGTTCTTGGTGTTTACTTACTTATAATGTATAGTTAACGCGTAAACATTATCCTGATTATCCTGTCGGAATGTCAAGAGAGTCCCATCGATACTGGCTGAAACGCCGTCGACTAGAAAGTAAGTAACATCCTGAAACTTGACTTCGCGGAACATGCAGTCTATAACGAAATAGTTCTCCAAACTGCGTTGCGAATTGTCCGGCAAATGCATAAACAATCGCTTGCTAGCGAAAGAAGCAAAGACGCACAGAAAACTCGCAACGTCACCGCTTATTAGATCGATGGATTTAGTGTCCAACCGCTTGAAGAAATCTTCGACTTCTAGTGTAATTGCTGGCAGTTTGATTTGATGCAGCGATTGGGAAGAGGTGTAAAGCAGAACGCCGGACGATCGGTAAAGCGTTTGCTTGAAGAACTTCGGTTTCTCGACGACGAGGATTAATTGACAGGATTCGTCGATCGAATTAGTCCAGGCTTTTGCAGTGTTTGAGTACACTCGCAACGAATACAGCGGACTAATTGCCGGATTAAATTCTAATGATACCGACAAATTCTCCAATAATCTGAAAGAAAGAAATAGGATTAATACAAATAAACAATAAAATTATATCTAGACTAGACTAGATAAGTCCTCTGATAATCTGAATGAACTAAATAATTAGTACAAATAGACTGCTAATTTCCGTTAGTTTGAATTGTGGCACGAGGGGCGCTGAACGTAAGAGCAGGTAGTAGTAGCTCTCAACCAAGCAACGAATCGTAAACGAAACGCACGTGTGTGTTATCAATCATAGCATACGTGTGTATTATGATATATTTACATAGTCCACGAACTGTACAGTGATTATACTATATATAGACTTCTCGTTCAAGTCTAGATGTAATTTTATTGAGTCTATTTGTACTAATATTAACCCCTTGACATACGAATAAAATGCGCGTTAACATGTACATTTACATGTGATTTTATCACAAATACAAGTCATTGTATGTCAAGGGGTTAATTAGTTCAATGAGATTATGAACTCAAGACTGACCAAGACAAAGCAATACTAGACAGAACTTGCCTCTTTAGTCTACTAGCCTTAGATAAGTTTATATGAAACAAGACCTATAAATGATTGATGAGTGGATGTAGTATGTAGTCTAAAAGTTTAGCTCGGCCATGGTTTCAGTTGTCTTTCGATCTAAATATAAAATAAATTTTTCTAAATATTTTTTTGTGGTTTTTATTTTTCCACGAATGATGGTTACATAAGGATGGTTATAATTATAGCCTTAATTGAAGGCCGCTTCCCGTGTTTCATGCTCGATTGTTGTGGTGTACAGAGTCAGTGCGAACCGGCGACGAAATCGGAACAGTCGCGAATAAAATGATCGATTGAAAAGTTTGGCAAAAGTTTCGAAAGAGAAACGGACTTGAAGGTTTTCAAATAAAGGAAAATTAATTCGACGAACTTGCTCCAGAAAACACATCCAGCTCTAAATAGTTCAACTTGAAACTGTAAGTGTGTAGTGTGCATAATAGTGGGCGTCTATATGTGTCAAGTGTAATTAAAATTGCGTCAGGTTCACTAATAGTGTAACGGCCACAGAGACTACTTGACCCAAGTCTCTCATTTTTAGTTCATTTTTCATTTCATTTACTCCAGACAAATACAGTGTTTTGCAGTGGAATGGAGCAGTGCAAGCAGTGGAGTGTAGTTCCTTGTTGTATTATGCACAGCTTAATTTAAACTTCATTAGTTTCACGTTATGCATCGATTAGTTTCATCTCGAATATTAGGAATAGCCATTAAGGCCAAATGCAATAATAACCAACAGCATCAAATACAATCCTCGTCTCTCCTTGTATTGGCAGGTCTTGTCTACTCTTGTATGAACTTGTTTGAACTTGTCTGATCTTGCTTGATCTTCCGTGGTATTGTCTGGGTTTGTCTGCGCTTGTATGGGCTTGTCTGGTCTTGTCTGGTCTTGCATGGTCTTGTCTTGTCCTTCCCAGTCTTGTCTGACTGGGAATTGAATTCTCTGGTATTGTATGGTCTTGTCTGGTATTGTCTAGTTTAATCTTATATTTCGTCTAGTCCTATAAATTGTTTAAATATTCAGTAAAATTATTTTGTTGCAGGAAGAGATTATATGAAAAGTAAGTTTTGCAGCTGCAGGAAAAAAGGAGGAAATGTTTGGGGCAGAGGGCGCATGATCCTGGTAGTCCTGGCAGGATCGACCCGCTGCAGGACCGCAGTCACAGTGCTGCTGCACGCAACTCACTTGTTCCTTTGTAAATACTAGAAAGCTAGAGTGAAAGAAGCAGGAAAGTCCTGCGGAACTTTTAATAATAATCGTGGAAAACAGTGAGGAGCGCGGAAGAGCGTCGAATTGTCTTTCAGCAGGATTATTAGTTACAGAGCCGAGTCAAATTTGAAAACAGGAAATATTTTGAAAAATCGAGTCTTCCAGCAAAATATTTAACAAATAGAAAATATATTTATAAATCATTCCGAGCCAAAGCCTAGTAATTCAATATTGCGACAATTATTTTAACTCTGTGAAAACTGTACGAGATTTGCACGCGAATTTCCCTCTGCCATTAATTTACGTTGTGCGCTGAAAAATCCGGGACATGACGAGGTTTTGGATTATTTCCACGTCGTGCGGCTTTGGAACAAATTTCAATTACATTCAGGTAAACAATACAAACACTGTTTCATTATTATTAAATTTCCTTTAAGAAAATAGATTAAGAAATTCTCTAGTCTATTCTGTTTAGTCCTATCCATCTAATTGTTTCTGTTTAGTCTTGTCTGTCTACTCTAATTGTCTTGTTTTTCTAGTTTTGTCTGTCTAGTCTTTTCTGTTTAGTTTTGACTATTTGGTTGTGTCTATCTAGTATTGTCTATCTAGTCTTATCTATCTAGATTTGTCTGTCTAGTCTTGTCTGTCCAGATTTATTTGTCCAGTCTTGTATGTATAGTATTGTCTGTCTAGTCCTATCTGTTTAATCTTCCCTGTATAGTCTTTTCTATCTAATCCTCTCTGTCTGGTATTGTATGTTTATTCTTGTATATGTAGTCGCTTCTGTCAGGTCTTGTCTGTCTAGTCTTGTCTGTCTAGTCTTGTCTGTCTAGTCTTGTCTGTCTAGTCTTGTCTGTATAGTCTTGTCTGTCTAGTCTTGTCTGTCTAGTATTGTCTGTCTAGTCTTGTCTGTCTAGTCTTGTCTGTCTAGTCTTGTCTGTCTAGTCTTGTCTGTCTAGTCTTGTCTGTCTAGTCTTGTCTGTCTAGTGTTGTCTGTCTAGTCTTGTCTGTCTAGTCTTGTCTGTGTAGTCTTGTCTGTCTAGTCTTGTCTGTCTAGTCTTGTCTGTCTAGTCTTGTCTGTCTAGTCTTGTCTGTCTAGTCTTGTCTGTCTAGTCTTGTCTGTCTAGTCTTGTCTGTCTAGTCTTGTCTGTCTAGTCTTGTCTGTCTAGTCTTGTCTGTCTAGTCTTGTCTGTCTAGTCTTGTCTGTCTAGTCTTGTCTGTCTAGTCTTGTCTGTCTAGTCTTGTCTGTCTAGTCTTGTCTGTCTAGTCTTGTCTGTCTAGTCTTGTCTGTCTAGTCTTGTCTGTCTAGTCTTGTCTGTCTAGTCTTGTCTGTCTAGTCTTGTCTGTCTAGTCTTGTCTGTCTAGTCTTGTCTGTCTAGTCTTGTCTGTCTAGTCTTGTCTGTCTAGTCTTGTCTGTCTAGTCTTGTCTGTCTAGTCTTGTCTGTCTAGTCTTGTCTGTCTAGTCTTGTCTGTCTAGTCTTGTCTGTCTAGTCTTGTCTGTCTAGTCTTGTCTGTCTAGTCTTGTCTGTCTAGTCTTGTCTGTCTAGTCTTGTCTGTCTAGTCTTGTCTGTCTAGTCTTGTCTGTCTAGTCTTGTCTGTCTAGTCTTGTCTGTCTAGTCTTGTCTGTCTAGTCTTGTCTGTCTAGTCTTGTCTGTCTAGTCTTGTCTGTCTAGTCTTGTCTGTCTAGTCTTGTCTGTCTAGTCTTGTCTGTCTAGTCTTGTCTGTCTAGTCTTGTCTGTCTAGTCTTGTCTGTCTAGTCTTGTCTGTCTAGTCTTGTCTGTCTAGTCTTGTCTGTCTAGTCTTGTCTGTCTAGTCTTGTCTGTCTAGTCTTGTCTGTCTAGTCTTGTCTGTCTAGTCTTGTCTGTCTAGTCTTGTCTGTCTAGTCTTGTCTGTCTAGTCTTGTCTGTCTAGTCTTGTCTGTCTAGTCTTGTCTGTCTAGTCTTGTCTGTCTAGTCTTGTCTGTCTAGTCTTGTCTGTCTAGTCTTGTCTGTCTAGTCTTGTCTGTCTAGTCTTGTCTGTCTAGTCTTGTCTGTCTAGTCTTGTCTGTCTAGTCTTGTCTGTCTAGTCTTGTCTGTCTAGTCTTGTCTGTCTAGTCTTGTCTGTCTAGTCTTGTCTGTCTAGTCTTGTCTGTCTAGTCTTGTCTGTCTAGTCTTGTCTGTCTAGTCTGTCTAGTCTTGTCTGTCTAGTCTTGTCTGTCTAGTCTTGTCTGTCTAGTCTGTCTAGTCTTGTCTGTCTAGTCTTGTCTGTCTAGTCTTGTCTGTCTAGTCTTGTCTGTCTAGTCTTGTCTCTCTAGTCTTGTCTGTCTAGTCTTGTCTGTCTAGTCTTGTCTGTCTAGTCTTGTCTGTCTAGTCTAGTCTGTCTAGTCTTGTCTGTCTAGTCTTGTCTGTCTAGTCTTGTCTGTCTAGTCTTGTCTGTCTAGTCTTGTCTGTCTAGTCTTGTCTGTCTAGTCTTGTCTGTCTAGTCTTGTCTGTCTAGTCTTGTCTGTCTAGTCTTGTCTGTCTAGTCTGTCTAGTCTTGTCTGTCTAGTCTTGTCTGTCTAGTCTTGTCTGTCTAGTCTTGTCTGTCTAGTCTTGTCTGTCTAGTCTTGTCTGTCTAGTCTTGTCTGTCTAGTCTTGTCTGTCTAGTCTTGTCTGTCTAGTCTTGTCTGTCTAGTCTTGTCTGTCTAGTCTTGTCTGTCTAGTCTTGTCTGTCTAGTCTTGTCTGTCTAGTCTTGTCTGTCTAGTCTTGTCTGTCTAGTCTTGTCTGTCTAGTCTTGTCTGTCTAGTCTTGTCTGTCTAGTCTTGTCTGTCTAGTCTTGTCTGTCTAGTCTTGTCTGTCTAGTCTTGTCTGTCTAGTCTTGTCTGTCTAGTCTTGTCTGTCTAGTCTTGTCTGTCTAGTCTTGTCTGTCTAGTCTTGTCTGTCTAGTCTTGTCTGTCTAGTCTTGTCTGTCTAGTCTTGTCTGTCTAGTCTTGTCTGTCTAGTCTTGTCTGTCTAGTCTTGTCTGTCTAGTCTTGTCTGTCTAGTCTTGTCTGTCTAGTCTTGTCTGTCTAGTCTTGTCTGTCTAGTCTTGTCTGTCTAGTCTTGTCTGTCTAGTCTTGTCTGTCTAGTCTTGTCTGTCTAGTCTTGTCTGTCTAGTCTTGTCTGTCTAGTCTTGTCTGTCTAGTCTTGTCTGTCTAGTCTTGTCTGTCTAGTCTTGTCTGTCTAGTCTTGTCTGTCTAGTCTTGTCTGTCTAGTCTTGTCTGTCTAGTCTTGTCTGTCTAGTCTTGTCTGTCTAGTCTTGTCTGTCTAGTCTTGTCTGTCTAGTCTTGTCTGTCTAGTCTTGTCTGTCTAGTCTTGTCTGTCTAGTCTTGTCTGTCTAGTCTTGTCTGTCTAGTCTTGTCTGTCTAGTCTTGTCTATCTAGTCTTGTCTGTCTAGTCTTGTCTGTCTAGTCTTGTCTGTCTAGTCTTGTCTGTCTAGTCTTGTCTGTCTAGTCTTGTCTGTCTAGTCTTGTCTGTCTAGTCTTGTCTGTCTAGTCTTGTCTGTCTAGTCTTGTCTGTCTAGTCTTGTCTGTCTAGTCTTGTCTGTCTAGTCTTATCTGTCTAGTCAAATCAAATCAAATTAGTTTATTTCCTTATTCAAATTACATAACTAAGGGAAATATGTCAAACAAATACAAATATTAAATAGTAAAACATAAATAATAAAAAATATTAAAATCACTTTGAACTTTGTTTTGCATTGATGAAATCTTCTACACTGTAGGGTTCTAAATCATTTATGAGGTTGAATATTTGTTTTTTAAATATTTTGAAATTTTTTATATCCTTCATATGTCTGGGCAGGTGATTGTAGAATGTAATACTCCTATAATAAGGACCTTTTTCTGTTAATGTTAAATTGTGAATTGGTGGGACATATTCCAAATGTTTTCTTCTTGTCGGTATATTGTGGCTGGTTTCGCTCTTGACAAAATTATTTTTATGCTTAAAATTGTAAATTAATATCTCATAAATATATTGTCCGGGAACAGTTAATATATTAGCTTGCTTGAATTTTCCTTTGCAGGATTGATTATATTCCAAATTTAATATGATTCGTAGAGCTTGTTTCTGAATCTTGAAAACGTCTGTAATGTTTTTTCCAGAACCCCACAAAATTATGCCAAACCGAGTATGTGATTGAAAATTCGCATAGTAAACCATTTTTAGAACTTTTGGGCTTAGAACTTTTTGTAATATTCTTAAAGAAAATGTTGTTTTATTTAAATGGCTAACTAAGGAGTGTATGTGTGTTCTCCAGTTTAAAGTGTTGTCAAAGTGTATCCCCAAAAGCTTCACACTCTCTTTTATATACACTGTGTTTTTATCTATTTCAATTTGCGTTGGATAATTCAGTCGGGATCTGTTCGTTTTGAAAATAATAATGTTTGTTTTTAGCTGATTTATTGTTAATTTATTTTTTTTAAACCAATGTTCCACTACGTCTAAGGCAGAGTTTACACTAAAAATCACTTCCTCCATATTTTTGTTTGCTACTAGAAGGGTTGTGTCGTCGGCAAAGTTTAGAATTTTATATGGAGTATTATTGAAGGCTAGGGGTAAATCATTTAGAAAAATTAAAAACAATAGTGGGCCTAATATACTTCCCTGCGGTATCCCTACTCTAGTACTTCTCACATTCGATTTTAAATAACCACATTCTGTGTTTAATTTTGTGTGTTGAGTTCTACCAGACCAATACGACTTGAACCAGTCAAGAGCAATACCTCTAATGCCATACTTTTCAAGTTTACTCAACAGAATTTTATGGTTCACAGTGTCGTACGCCTTTGATAGATCGATCAGGATCCCACAGGGAATTTCATGGTTTTCGAGATGCTCTAGAATATTATTGAGAAAGTGGAAACAAGCCGTTTCTATATTCCGTCCATCTACATATCCGTGCTGGGTGTTGTTTAATAAATTATATTTCTTGAAGAAAGCAACAGTCCTACTAGCTACTATTTTTTCAAATATTTTTGAGAACGACGATAGTAGGCTAATAGGTCTATAGTTTTCCACAAGTGATTTGTCTCCTTTCTTAAAAATTGGTGTAGTCTTGTCTGTCTAGTCTTGTCTGTTTAGTCTTGTCTGTCAAGTCTTGTCTGTCTAGTCTTGTCTGTCTAGTCTTGTCTGTCTAGTCTTGTCTGTCTAGTCTTGTCTGTCTAGTCTTGTCTGTCCAGTCTTGTCTGTCTAGTCTTGTCTGTCTAGTCTTGTCTGTCTAGTCTGTCTAGTCTTGTCTGTCTAGTCTTGTCTGTCTAGTCTTGTCTGTCTAGTCTTGTCTGTCTAGTCTTGTCTGTCTAGTCTTGTCTGTCTAATCTTGTCTGTCTAGTCTTGTCTATCTAGTCTTGTCTGTCTAGTCTTGTCTGTCTAGTCTTGTCTGTCTAGTCTTGTCTGTCTAGTCTTGTCTGTCTAGTCTTGTCTGTCTAGTCTTGTCTGTCTAGTCTTGTCTGTCTAGTCTTGTCTGTCTAGTCTTGTCTGTCTAGTCTTGTCTGTCTAGTCTTGTCTGTCTAGTCTTGTCTGTCTAGTCTTGTCTGTCTAGTCTTGTCTGTCTAGTCTTGTCTGTCTAGTCTTGTCTGTCTAGTCTTGTCTGTCTAGTCTTGTCTGTCTAGTCTTGTCTGTCTAGTCTTGTCTGTCTAGTCTTGTCTGTCTAGTCTTGTCTGTCTAGTCTTGTCTGTCTAGTCTTGTCTGTCTAGTCTTGTCTGTCTAGTCTTGTCTGTCTAGTCTTGTCTGTCTAGTCTTGTCTGTCTAGTCTTGTCTGTCTAGTCTTGTCTGTCTAGTCTTGTCTGTCTAGTCTTGTCTGTCTAGTCTTGTCTGTCTAGTCTTGTCTGTCTAGTCTTGTCTGTCTAGTCTTGTCTGTCTAGTCTTGTCTGTCTAGTCTTGTCTGTCTAGTCTTGTCTGTCTAGTCTTGTCTGTCTAGTCTTGTCTGTCTAGTCTTGTCTGTCTAGTCTTGTCTGTCTAGTCTTGTCTGTCTAGTCTTGTCTGTCTAGTCTTGTCTGTCTAGTCTTGTCTGTCTAGTCTTGTCTGTCTAGTCTTGTCTGTCTAGTCTTGTCTGTCTAGTCTTGTCTGTCTAGTCTTGTCTGTCTAGTCTTGTCTGTCTAGTCTTGTCTGTCTAGTCTTGTCTGTCTAGTCTTGTCTGTCTAGTCTTGTCTGTCTAGTCTTGTCTGTCTAGTCTTGTCTGTCTAGTCTTGTCTGTCTAGTCTTGTCTGTCTAGTCTTGTCTGTCTAGTCTTGTCTGTCTAGTCTTGTCTGTCTAGTCTTGTCTGTCTAGTCTTGTCTGTCTAGTCTTGTCTGTCTAGTCTTGTCTGTCTAGTCTTGTCTGTCTAGTCTTGTCTGTCTAGTCTTGTCTGTCTAGTCTTGTCTGTCTAGTCTTGTCTGTCTAGTCTTGTCTGTCTAGTCTTGTCTGTCTAGTCTTGTCTGTCTAGTCTTGTCTGTCTAGTCTTGTCTGTCTAGTCTTGTCTGTCTAGTCTTGTCTGTCTAGTCTTGTCTGTCTAGTCTTGTCTGTCTAGTCTTGTCTGTCTAGTCTTGTCTGTCTAGTCTTGTCTGTCTAGTCTTGTCTGTCTAGTCTTGTCTGTCTAGTCTTGTCTGTCTAGTCTTGTCTGTCTAGTCTTGTCTGTCTAGTCTTGTCTGTCTATTCTTGTCTGTCTAGTCTTGTCTGTCTAGTCTTGTCTGTCTGGTTTTGTCTGTCTAGTCTTGTCTGTCTAGTCTTGTCTGTCTAGTCTTGTCTGTCTAGTCTTGTCTGTCTAGTCTTGTCTGTCTAGTCTTGTCTGTCTAGTCTTGTCTGTCTAGCCTCTAGTTCAATTAATTAGTATAATAGTGTTAATCTAAAATTGAAATTTAATTTTCGAATGTGTTGTAAATATAATCGATAAATTTCCATGTTGCTTGCCGGCGAGACCAGATTTTTGTCGGTTTGAAACGTTTAATTTGTAGCTAGTACACTAGGCCATTTAGTGCACGTGTAATTGCCTCGGAACATGCAACACCTAAATTACCGCGTTCTGCGAAACAACCGAAAAATAAAAACGCGCACAAACGAAACACATTCCGGAGATTTATCACCACCACTCGAATTAGCACACTAACTAATAAACATTTTTACGTGACAAAATATTCTTTACTAAACAATTTATGAAACCAGATTATATATATACAGGGTGGTCCATTTAAGTGAAGACATAGAAATATCTCTTAAAATAAACATATTACAAATTAATAACCCAGATGAAAAGTTAATATTTCACAGGGGGGCCATTCACTGATAATAATTTTAGACCTCCCACCCTACTCCTTCTAAGAGAGACTGGTGGTAACTTTGAAATTTTAAATGGAAACCCCATATTTTTATTGCAGATTCAGATTCTTCGACAAAAAAACATGAAAGTTTTGTTCTAAACATTTTTCTAGAATCTCTGTAGATGGCGGTGCAAATTGCTAAAATTAGTTACGTTTAGATTTTCAAAAAAAAACCAGGTGTTTATCAAGGCGGCTTCTGCCACTATCTTTTTTCTTTTTGTTTCACGCAATAATTGTTGTTAAAACCAAAACAGTGTTCGACTTAAGAGCAGAAAAATGTTTCCTGTTTCTATAGAAGAAAAAGTTGAAATGATTTACATTTATGGCGCGTGTAGAAGAAATATAGACGATGCTGTTGCCTTGTATGCTGTGCGTTATCCAAATAATGTTCGGTCGCGGTCATGTTTTTACAATGTTGTTAAAGCCTTTACTACCCATGGAAGTGTGCAATCTAAAAAAAGAACGCGTAGAAGAACTGTTAGTGGAGAAGCTAATGAGGTAGCTGTGCTAGCTGCTGTTGCCCAAAACGCCCAAGTAAGCACTCGAGATTTAGCTCGCGATTCTGGAATTCCTCGAACTAGTATTCTCAGAATACTGCATCGACATAAGTTTCATCCGTATCATATTTCACTGCACCAAGAACTTCATGGGGATGATTTTTATAATCGCGTAAGATTTTGTGAATGGGCAAGTGATCAGATACGAAGGTACCAATTTTTTTTCCGTGAAGTACTATTTTCACAAATATGGCTAACTTCACGCATGAGGCTAACTTCACAAACCATGGTAAAATTAATCGACACAATATGCATTACTGGAGTGTAGAAAATCCACACTGGTTGCGACAAGTTGAGCATCAACGTCCTTGGTCGGTTAACGTTTGGTGTGGAATCATAGGCGATAAGCTCATTGGTCCCTATTTTGTTGAAGGCACTTTAAATGGACAAAAATATAAAACCGGGAGAGGTGGCCCCGTAAATTGGCCTGCCAGGTCGTCCGATTTGACATCACCAGATTTTTTCTTGTGGGGGTTTCTAAAAAACAAGGTTTATGAAAGAGTGCCAACAACTCGTGAAGAAATGATAGAGCGAATCAAGAATGCTTGCGCTCAAATTCCAGCAGAGACACTTTTAAGCTGTACACAAGCATTTGAAGAGCGAATCAATAAATGCATCGAAGTTGAAGGTCAAATTTTTGAACATTTACTTAAATTGAAAAGCAGGAGGTAAGGCGAATCGCCAATGAACAAGCACCCCAACTCTAAATAAATCGTTTTCTATTGTTTTCTATTACTTTGTACTAAATCACATGGGTTTCTATGAAAAATGAAACGTAACCAATTTTAACGTTTTACATCGTCATTTATAAAGATTAAAAAAAAATGTTTCGAATAAAGTCTTCTTATTTTTGTCATAAAATTTGAATCTGCAAGAAAAAAATGGGGTTTCCATTTAAGATTTCAGAGTTACCCCCAGCCCCTGCAGAAGAGGTGGAGGAGGAGTTCTAACTTTAGCACCAGTGCATAATCCCCTTTAAAATATTAAGTTTTCATTTGGGAAATTTTTTCGTACAATGTTTATTTTTCGAGATATTTCAATGTCTTCACTTAAATGGACCACCCTGTATATATATATATATATATATATATATATATATATATATATATATATATATATATATATATATATGTAGGTACAATTACCGTCTGAAGCAGTAAACGTTCTCCACTAAATCTGAATCGAAAACTTACAAAATGTTTCAAAACTATTTGAAACAGTTTTGTTAAACTTGTTTTTTATTTAGTAATTAGTGCATCAGCCTCATGGTAAATTACCCTTAATAGATCGAAAGGCAGTCGGTTAACCTTTGGGCCCCCGTCGAATTAAGGCTTATTGTCTCCAGCAAACCGCGCCTAATAGAATTGCACATCCAATCTAAATGTACTCGTGCTAACACTCAAAACATTGTTAAACTACATGCCATAAAACGGATTGTGGTAAGATTGTTATATAAATAGTATACATTATAAGTGGACTAGATCAACTAGATCTGCACCAGTGTTTCCCAAACTTATGATTCACGTGTACCCCTTTCAAATATTTTTTAACACTTCGTACCCTTCAGTACAAAATTTCTGAGATATATTATTAAAAATAAAAACTGTACCGGTCTTTTTTAAGTAATATACAGACTCCAGATTGGTTTGATTGATTTATTATACAAGCGGATAAAATTAACGTTTAAGGAGATTTAAATTCGCGGAGATTAAAGCTTAATTTTATTCGCTAGTGTATACAAACTTTTCTTTAATTTTCCTTCCATTTTCTGTTTTTTTTTTTAAGAGAAGCATGTCGGCCCATTATTATATTATGTATTATGAAATTGTTGACAAGTGCGTCAAAATTTTGTTTAGAGTATCGTGTGTAATTAATTTGTGTTTTATTAATCATAAATGGATACATCCTAAGAATTATTGTTAAATAGTGACGCAATTACGGAAAGATTACTCACGTGGAAATCAAGACATTTATACAAAAGATGTGTAATAAGTTCTGTGATTGGATATAAAAAAAGAACATTAGCGAATTCAATATTTAGGGTTGTATTTACGAAGCCCATAAGTGAATTATTTAGATGCGTAGCTATGGATATATTTATTTCACTAGCGAAATAAATTTTTTATTTATGTAGTTAATAAACGACTGTTTTATTGATCCGCATCTAAGGAATTAACCTATTCGAGACGATGTTTTTTTTCGAACACAGTCCCCAGGAGCGTTTTTTTTTCCTTCTAAATTACTCAATTCAGTAAGTGAATCCACCTAAAAAAAAGGTCATTGCACACCGTGTGTGCAGTTCGCTCCTCGGAAAATTGAAATCACTATATAACTGATAATTGAACTGAAAATTAGAATAACTGATTAAAATAACTGATAATTACACATTACTGTCATTGCACACACGGTGTGCAAGCCGTCTTATAGCTTTGGAAATCAATCAAAACACACACGGTGTGCAATCGGTCTCGAATGGGTTAAACGTGACTTTTTAAGGTAAAATTGATTAAAAATTATTTCTCATATTAGTAAAAATGTTATTCTTTATGACTTCACTTTAAGACAGTTTCTGCTTGTTTTTATATACGTAAAAACAATCTGCATCATTTTATCGTGAGCAGTTAATAAAATCTTTCGGTTGTATTGTATTCATTAATTATCAATGATGAAGAGGAATTTTTTTGCAGATTCACAGCTAATTCAAGCATACAAACGATTTATAAAAAGTAATGTTTGACGCACCATTTTTGATGTAATTTAAATATTGTTATTTTTCTTCTTATATCCACTTAGGCACACACAAAAAATGACAATTTTGGAACATCGTTTTATTACCCCTTTCAAACCATTCGCGTACCCCATGGGGCACGCGTACCACACTTTGGGAAGCACCGATCTAGACCAACAAAATCAGATAATACAAATTTAATACGCAAGGATTTAAGAAAAAATCTAGACTAGACAAACTAGACAGACATTTTGAAATTAAAAATGATGTTATTAGCAAGTCTCATAATATAGACAGTCAATTGAGACCAGTAGTACGCAAACTATTATCATTCGGGTACTTACGTATTAACGCCACTGCAGCGAGAGGTCGCGCTACCGCGCGATATGTGCCTAGATTTATCTGCTCTAATAAAACCTAATCTAACCCTTATCCAATAATTTTTCTTATTTTGGATCGAGAGGTCGCGCTACCGTGCGATATGTGGTCTGGATTTATCTGCTCCGTTATAACCTAATCTAACCATCCATTTTGTTCAAATCTGTAGCTGCGGTGGCGTTAGTTCGTAAGAACCCTCATTCTTGAGCCCCCTTTCATGTAAAATTTTTGTCGCCACCCCTAGATAGACAGTAGACGGTTTTTGAGTTGACATTACAATATTTTACTGTGGAAAGTTATTTTGCTTTTATTTTGAAAGAATTAAAATTTGTGAGGGACATTCCTTTGTGGGGGGGCCACAACAATTCTCTCATGACCCTTCGAGCGGTCACGACCCACGATTTGCGCACCATTGATATAGAGCAGTGGTGGCGAACCTATGGCACGCGTGCCACTGCTGACACGAAGGAAAATTTCCGGCGCGAGTGGTGTAGTGGTGACTCTCGTGGCCTCATGTTAGAGCGCTAACTGACGAGTATAGAGGTCCGAGTTCTATTCCCAGCGCCGGCCGCATTTGTTCCAGAAAGACAAGTGTGAAAAATTGCAATTAGCGCAATTTACTATAGCAACAGGTTTTCTGGGCCTAAGTGAATGTGATAGAATACAATAGGCTACCAATAGGCCGCAGTGTTCGAAGGGTCGGCAAACCCGGTAATCACATCGAACCAAACTTTAAAAAAAAAGGAAAATTTGATTGGCACGCGAACTACTTCTCACGCATGCCTTCTAAACTTGTTAAACTATCTTTTCTAAAATAAATTTTTAAGTTTCTCAACCTACGTTTGTCCGTACTTTCAAAAGGCGCACAAAAATGTTCGAATTTAAAAAATTCACCAAAGCCGTATTTACAAAACTACAATTTTGAAATTTGGGAATTTGTGAGATCTCGAAGGAATATCATATCACGTTTTATCAAAATCCGTCGATTGGTTTGCCCGTAATTTCAAAAGGCGAACAAAAATTTACAAAATTCACGAAAGCCGTATTTACAAAGCTACAATTTTGAAATTTGGCAATTTGTGAGATTTCGCAAGAATATGAAATCATACCAAGTTTCATCAAAATCCGTCGATTGGTTTGTCCGTAATTGCATAAGGCGCACAAAAATTTACAAACTTCAAAAATGCACGAAAGCCGTATTTACAAAGCTACAATTCGAAATTTGGCAATTTGTGGGACCTCGTAAGAATATCAAATCATACAACGTTTTATCAAAATCCGTGGATTGGTTTGCCTGTAATTGCAAAAGGCGCTCAAAATTTTCCAAATTTCACCAAAGCCGTATTTACAAAGGTACAATTTTCAAATATGGTAATTTATGATATCTTGTAAGAATATCAATTCATACCAAGTTTCATCAAAATCGGTCGATTGATTTGTCCGTAATTGCAGAAGACGCACAAAAATTTACAAATTTCCAAAATTCACGAAAGCCGTATTTACAAAGCTACAATTTTGAAACTTGGGAATTTGTGAGATCTCGTAAGAATATCAAATCATAGCACGTTTTATCAAAATCCGTTGATTGGTTTGTCTGTAATTGCAAAAGGCGCACAAAAATTTCCAAATTTCACTAAAGCCGTATTTACAAAGCTACAATTTTGAAATTTGGGAAATTGTGAGATCTCGTAAGAATATCAAATCATACCATGTTTTATCAAAATCCGTCGATTGGTTTGCCTATAATTGCAAAAGGCGCACAAAAATTTCCAAATTTCACTAAAGCCGTATTTAAAATCAAAAATTTTTAAATTTGGCAATTTGTGACATCCTGCAAGAATGTCAATTCATACAAAGTTTCATCAAAATCCGTCGATTGTTTTGACCGTAATTACAAAAATTCACGAAAGCTGTATTTACAAAGCTACAATTAAGAAATTTGTGAGATCTCGTAAGAATATCAAATCTTACAACGTTTTATCAAAATCTGTCGATTGGTTTGCCCGTAATTTCAAAAGGTGCACAAAACACGTCAAATATTCATGCTAACACGGTAACTGATTTTCACTATCACATTGAAAAAGTAGACCTGGCACGTCAGCATTTCAAAATGTGAAAATAAAAAAAAATGGCAAGCGGCCGGAAAAAGTTTTGCCACCCCTGATATAAAGAATCAAATTGACCTTTTTACGGTTAGTTGAACGCATGCGCGTCTGCCTTGTTTAAAAGGCGGGAATATGAAAGTTTCGGGCACATTTTGTTATTTTCACTGGTTATACGTCAAAAAAGTGGCCGAAATCATGGCAGAAATTGACGCATGCGCATAAAAAATTTCAACTATGAAAAGGTCTATAGAGACTAATGGCTCATAATATAAACAGTCAAATTGAGACTAATTTCTCATAATATAGGTATACAATCAATCAAATTATAAATATACAATCAAATTGAGACTAATGGACCATGATATTCACAATCAAATTGAAACTAAATTCTCATAATATAGACATTCAAATTGAGATATCAAACTGAGAAATATTAACGAGTTTATAAATAATAACGGGACATACTGACATCTTTTATTTTAGACTATATAGTTTAAGTATTTAAATACAATATAATCCGGCGGTTGGTTAATCCGGCAAGTTCAGTAAACCGGCATCTGTGGAAACACGTGTCTTTTCTTTACCTCGCGCACAGAAGAAATAAAGTCAAAAACAACACGATCCAGAGTTTTTGAAAAAGGTCTAGCCAACACACCCCGCTTTTAACTCTGAAAACTTGTTTCAAAAGGTTTCAAAAGGTAATAATTGTCGGCCAAAAAATCTTATATAAATTTCGTGCGGAAATGATTTCATAACGCTCCAGCTAATGGGGAACGAGCCCGAAGGGCGAGCTGTTGCGTTGTAAAATCAACGTTTCCGCACTGTAATGTAAATAACTATTTTCTGTTTTGGTGAAACGTAAGACTACAAACAGCGACTATAAGAGCGTGCAAAATAGCGTACTTTCGGATTTTTCTCCGATACTCTCATAATATAGACAATCAAACTGATAAATATTAATGAGTTTATAAATAATTTTGAGTCTTCAAATACAGTCTTCAAATACAGCCTAATCTTGATAATCAGGCGGTTGGATAATACACCACGTTCAGTAATCCGGCGCTCTGGGGAAACGCGTGTCATTTCTTTACGCTGCCCCGCGCCGGACAAAAACCTCGCGCACGGAAGAAATAAAGTCAAAAACAACACCATCCAGTGTTCTTGGAAAAAGATCTGGCCAACACACCCTGCTTTTAACTCTGAAAACTTGATTGACGATTCTGACCAAGCTAACTCCACTGTACAATTATATTAATTTACCGCTTCGCGGTGGGCAACCTAATCTAAACTGGGTTAAACAAACGGTCCTTGCACATTGTCCTATATGGGATCGAGAGTTCGCGCTGCCGCGCTGCCGCGCGTATGTGGTCTTGATTTATCTGCCCGCTTCGCGGTGAGCAACCTAATCTAACCTGGGTTAAACCAACCGTCCTTGCCACATTGTCCTATATTGGATCGAGAGTTCGCGCTGCCGCGCATATGTGGTCTTGATTCATATGCCGCTTCGCGGTAGACATCCTAATCTAACCTGTATTAAACCAACGGTCCTTTCCACATTGTCTTATATTGGCTCGAGAGTTCACACTACCGCGTATATGTGGTTTTGATTTATCTGCCTGCTTCGCGGTGGGCAACCTCATCTAACCAGGGTTAAACCAACGGTCCTTGCCACATTTTTTTGACCTTTTGCCACATTTATCTATCCACCTAAAATCTATCAGCAATAACTCCAAATTTCGTTCCGCCGTCAAGTCATATTTCCTAGAACGACTTTACTATACTACGGCAGAATTCTTCGGTGATCACTAGTTTTTGGACTGCACAGACACCTATTAGCCTCAGCTAGCCTCACTCAACGAGTAAAAATTCTTAACGAAATTTTACTTTAAAATTATTGTTATTTATTTAATTGTCTATTTGTTTTTTCTTTATTTATTTCTTTATTTTTTTACGATATGTATGTATTTATGTATGTATGTACTTTTTTGATATGTTTTGTTTTAGTTTTTAAATGACTTATTTATTTATTTTGCTTGTGCTTTGTCCACGGAAATCTTGTATTTCTATTGACAATAAAGCAATATATTATTATTGTCCTATATTCGATCGAGAGTTCGCGCTGCCGCGCGTATGTGGTCTTGATTTATATGCCGCATCGCGGTGGGCAACCGATCTAACCTGCCACGCTCCTTGCCACATTGTCCTATATTGGATCGAGAGTTCCTGTGCCCACCTCATCTCGTACCTGTGCTGCAGACTCAGGAAGACAATTTATAAGTTTGTCCAACTGAGATCTGTACTGTGTGCAGGGCAGGTGAGAATGGCTTTCTTGTCGTTGGTCAAGTCCATTGTTGAGTATGGTATTGTGGGTTGGGGCGATTATGGACAGACTATCCTAGAACCACTAAATTTGGTATATAGAAGAATAATAAAAATTTGTCTAAAAAAACCACATCATTATCCCTTTTCTTTTTACTGAATTTCGGATTCATTCAATATTTGTTTATATTAAATTCTCTAAAATTCATTCATAAGCATCAGTCTGACTTCCCTGTGATCTCGGCCCACAACATCTCATGCCCCATGCCCCTAGCCCACTAGCCTCGCAGCCGTACCTCGTTGAGTGAGTGGCACGTGGCACGCTTTACAATCGGCTACCGGAGGTCTCCTTGTATATGGGGTATAACCGTTACTGCAGTGCAAGAGAACAGTGGTGGGCAAACCGTGGGTATAACCGTGGACAGAATTTTTCGGGGTCGCCTAACTCAAATAAAAAATATATTTACCAGTAAAATATTGAAATTAAATTATATTATTTATAAAAATAGAACTGCATTTTTTACGAAAACAATTGTCTGTTTTAATACCTTATCAGTACCGTAGCAATGTTTTTGGCGCCCTTGGGAAATATTTAAAGTAGATTTATAAATTAAATTAAACAGATCCATACATGTTATTTAGGAATTGATTTTATTAGGAGTCAATTCTTAGGATCACAAATTCAAATCAAATTCAAATTTAAGAAAATCCTACAATTATTATATTACCATGTCAAATATACCATGTCGTTTATTACTATTAATTAATTAAATTTGTTCGAGATTTCCACACATCACATAACCTCGAAACTATCTCGCCGAAAATTTGATATTGACAGCTCCGAATTTCAGTGCCAACCTTGAAAAAATTAACTCATACAGCACTCGGCGAGCCATAACCGCACGCATATGAGTGCTGTTATGAGTCCATTACAGACGCAAAGAAAAAATTACTAATTTACTAAAATGTCGCAAAAAATTGTTTATGTGAGATACGTTTTTGAAGATAACATATCGGAAGATTTTTTCATAAAATTTTTCATTTTTCATTTTTCATAAATTTCCAGATAATATTTTAATGATGAGTTCCATTTTCGTTTGATGTTATTCATTCAAATATCCCTTTAGATGAAGAGGGATAGTTAATTAATGTTTCAAGCGACGAAACACTGAGTTATTAAATTACGATTTCCTATATTAAACGGAACCGAACCGAATGTAAAGTTTTTTTAATAGTATATTTTGTAACTAGGGCGATAGGTTGTCAATTTGACACGAGAGCGAAATTGCCTGAATTGATTCGCTCGAGAGTTACAAACAATATTTTTTATTACACTTGCGAGGGGATATATCTTACAAGTTTTAGATCCAGACACCATAAAAAAAATGAAATCAAAAAGAAATTTGCTTTTTCAATTGTCTCTGGTGGTGTGGATTCGTCATAACAACTATCCTCAGTCTCCGATATCACCATATATATCACCATCATTTTAAAACGTTTTCTTTAATTTTTATTTTGTAATAAAAAAAAACTCAGTCACTTTCAAGTCACTTTTTTCATATTGAGGTCTTGATTATGTTTATATTATATTTATTTAATTGTTTGTTTTTTAATGTAACCTAGCGATATTGAATATTTGCGTGCGTTACCCAACTTACGTGAAAATACAACCAAAAGTGACATTTCTCGTACTAAAAAACGTGCGCCCGATAATACTTTTAACGCATGAGTAATAAAAAAATGTTTTTCTTTATAAAAATGTTTATACTTATATGCACAAATAAAACCATTATTTCCTAAAATAATGTGTTTTATTCAAACTTCTAATAAAGCAGAAACATACATGGTGTTTTTAAAAGGGTGTCGATGAGTCATCGAATTTGAATTTCTAAATAAAAATATACCTATTCATGCTAATACTTGATTTCACTAATATCCGCGCATACATATGATTCATTTTTTGGTATCACAACTTTTATAGTATTTTTATGATGGCTTATAAGTTTGCTCCCCTAACGTCAGATCCGCTATTCGCTCCGTGCGTAACCACACATAGCGCCGTGTCCAAAAAGAGAACTTCGTCTCCAATAATATTGTATAAAAACATCAGAGAAAAACAAAAAATAATTAATTTAATAAAATATACAATATTTAACAGCAAAAAAATTTGCAAATTCTGTCAGGTCATATCTTGCGAACGGAAACGGCTAGGAAAATGCAATTAGTATATTTGCAACCAACAGGGAAAACACTTTAAATTTTTTATATTTCCTGTCATATCTGACATTTCTTGTTATATTTTATATTTCCTGTCATTTTTTACCTTTCCTATCATTTTTGACATTTTCTACCATTTTGCATATTGTATGCATATTTTGCATAATGTTGACGAGTCTGTCATTTTTGACATTCACTTGATAAATGATGATTTTAATGAAAAAAGGCCCTGAAATTTTCTGAAAAAATCGACCAAAAAATCCATCATTTTGATCAGGAAACATGTTGCATTTTCGGTTCTCTACGATCCTCTCGGAAAGAAAAAATCCCAGCGAAATCGTTTTCGGCACACGGAAACTAGACGACAAGAAGAGAAAATATAATCAATGTGTAAATTGTTTGGAAAGATTCAACTTTTAATTGCGAATTATGACATTTAAAATGTGACATTTGTTAAAATTAAAAAAAATTAAAATTTGATATTTGTTATCAAAATTTGACATTCTGACATCTAAAATTTTACATTTGTTATAAAAATTTGACATTCCGACATTTAAAATTTGATATTTTTTATCAAAATTTGTCATTTTTGTCATTTAAAATTCGACTCATGTTATCAATGTTTGGTATTCTTGACATTATTACATTTGGAATTCGACATTTGTTATCAAAATTTGACATTCTGACATTTAAAATTTGACATTTGTTAACAAAATGTGTGTTTAAAAAACGTTTTATTTTATAAAACATTTTACTAAATGTTATTGTTAAAACACAAATTTAAAGATTATTTCTCAAACTTTTGATTGATTTTTGTTGTCAAAATGGAAATTGCCAGTTTAGAATTCTGCTGTCACACTTAAAATAGACATTTCTTATCAAATTTTGTATTTAAACCTTTGTTGTCAAACTTTTTGTTTGTGAAATTTTTACTTTCTTTGTCAAGCGTTAAATTGTCACTACACAGCAACTTGTCACAACATGTCATTATATACAAATAAATGGTGAATAATGACGTAACTGGTCATGAAGCTCTTAAAAATGTCAACTTTAGCGCTAATGCTGTTGCGCTCGGAGCGAATATCGACGTCACCTACACTTCTTAAAAACACTCTGTAAATACGAATCACAAAAAGAATTTAATTTAATACAAAATTTAACACAAACTGGGGGGTCGCCCATGAAAAAAGTTTGCGCACCACTGCAATAGAACGAACGACTGATTCCAAATTCATAACAGAACTTCTTAAATTTTTATTTTTTTTTAATTTTATACATTTTCCAAAAATTAATAACTGTGAAACAATGATTGTATTTCAATTTTTTTTTTAATTTTGTAAGAGTAAAGTTTTATTTTTATTCTAAGACAAAAGAAGATAAATTCTATTTGTTTATTTGTTTTAAAAGACTCCTGGTTACGCACAGACACTGCCTTTGTGGCCACTATTTTCTGTAAATATTTGTAATTGTGAATTTGTATATTTAAAAGAAATACATTTATATTGAAGTTTTTTGAAGATCAAGCTGCCGCGCGTATATGATCACTGATCACATATACGCGCGGCAACTATCTGTTCTAAGTTTGTACAGATAAAGTGTCTAAGTTTGTAAATTTTTTGTATGTACATGTTTACTTATTTAGATACATATTTTATTCTTTCTGAGAAACAATTTACATAAAATATATAAAATTGGTATTGTTTTCTCTTATTCCTGATAGTCTGGATTTTTTTGATAATCCGGTAATTGTGTGGTCCCATATGTTTCGGATTATCAAGATTACACAGTAAAGACAAACAAACAATGCAATTAAATAGCATGTGATTTGTACTGTATACATATTTAATTAGTCTTATGAGTAATGCTTTTATTTGGTTGTTATTGTAACTAGTTATTGTTTCAAGTCCGCTTGTTTACTTTTTTTAATGTTCCTCGATTATGTTCAAAACTGCAAAAACCAGTTTCTGTTTGCAAAGCGAAAAACCATTTTAGTCATCCGTTTTCGGGGGATTTTTATTACGGGCGACGAAAACGGGAAGTTTAGTCCGCGCAAACGAACAAGAATCATATCAATAATTAGTCTATGAATAGTTTGGTGAGGTTTTAAACAAATTGTTTGTAATGGTGAAGCTTGGTCCATTTCGTCGAAAACTGAATTAATAATAAACTCTGTTTTGAAGATTAGTGCAGTTTTAAAAGATTAGTTAACTATATCCGTAAGTAAGAAATCCGTATAAGATCGTAGTCTCTTAACCCATTCTAGACCGATTGCACACCATGTGTGCAATTGATTTCCGAGACTATAATACGGTGTGCAGGCCCACCGTGTGTGCAATGACAGTAATGTGCAATTATCAGTTATTTTAATCAGTAATTTTAATTTTCTGTTCAATTATCAGTTATTTAGATATTTAAATTTTCCGAGGAGCAAGCTGCACACACGGTGTGCAATGATCTTATTTATGTAAATTCACTTACGAATTGGGTGATTTATAAAGAAAAAAATTTCGCTCCTGAAACCATGTTCGAAAAAAATCGTCGTCTCGAATGGGTTAAGTAAGTGATGTATACATTTTATTAAGTAAATAATTCGTTTTGTTTGTATGTTCCTAACTTAGTTTAGTTAACCTGAGTTAGCTGTTTTGAGAGGTTTTGAGACAACATAATCTTAATTGATTAGAGCAGTTTCCCAAATGCCGGGTCGCGACCCGGTATAGGGCCACGGAAAAAAATACCGGGTCGCAAAGGAACTCTAAAAAAATATTTTTACGAAAATATTAAATACCTATATCTAAATAAAATTAAAACGACATGCCACATATTGAATAAATTATTTGTGTGCAAAAATACATACTTTTGTACTCTCTGGGAATATATCAAGTTATTCTTAGAAGAAATTATTAAAAACAAATAACGTCCCACAATGCCGCGACTTGTGAGAGAACACAAACTTAACCGTTTCACCACTGAATATGTTTTTAATAAATTTTCGTTTCAAATATACATTTTGTAATTAAATAGTATCTATAATGAAAGATATTTGCAATAAATTCTTTGAAAATAGTTTTAGTTATCCTAAAAATGTCAATATGTCCCAATATGTGACAATATGTCTCAATATGTAACAATATGTCCCAATAGTAAATATGGTTGGGATAGTATGTCCCTATAGTAATAAAAATAAAATACATGTTATAATGGAATAATAATGATTTATTTATTTTTATGAATGATATAACAAAAAACAGTTTTTACATAGTGGAAGAAGCAACACAAAGTGTTTTTGTTCTTGTTTCTTCGTTATTTTTGGAACATCACTGACATCTTCTTCGAGAAGGACTTTCCGATGGTATCTACTATTGGGATTTTATGTCCCTTGGAAACTTACCATTGGGACATATATGTCCCGCAAACTTACCATTGGGACATATATGATAAATCATAAAATAAAACATTTTATTTAAAAATTAAAACATTTTTAAAACTCAAAATACTTTAATTTTTAACCCCGGTTAGATTAGGTTGCCCGCCGCGAAGCGGACAGATAAATCCAAGACAACATAAGCGCGGCAGCGCGAACTCTCGATCAAATGTATAGCGGTAGTGGCGTTAATACGTAAGCAGCGATTATTATTTATGTTGTACTAGCTATAGCCCGCGGTTTAGCTCGCATGGATTTTTATATCAAATTAATTCAGGTCAGCTCTGTTTACCAAATATTGATTAACTTGTGAGTAATATTAAGAATGCGTAATAGAAAGTAAGATTTGAAAATTGTTAAGACGACCGGGAAAAATAATGTTGAAATAAAATGATTATTTGCACAACTTATTTTCTGCAATATTTACGTATAGATTTTATACAAACTTTGCACACATATTACTTATGAATTAAGTTAATATTAATACAAGCATATATTAATAAGTCTGAATGCAATCGATTGCTTGGTTTTAACATTATTGGTTGGTGTAGACAAATTTTATAAATTTGGACGTCGTTTTTAAACAGTTTACATAGTCTTACATACTCTTTACATAGTCCACCATTGATCACCTATTTGTGTTAACTCAAATCGCATATAACCAGGAAATTCAGTTGCTATTTGTGGACCTTAAAAAAATCTATAACAGCATTCCTCTAGTAAAATTATGAGAAGCTCTACAACATACTAACGTAAATGCTGAAATAATAAAAGCAATCAAATCAATGTATAATGGTGCAAGAACACAAATAAAAATAGGAAATAAGGTAACAACTAGGGCATCCAAAAAAAACGGTTTTCTGTTTTGTGTAAAGTAAAAACCGGTTAACCGGTTAAAATCCGGTTTTAAGTATAAAAATTAATAAATTGCGGCTGTAAACCAAATAGAATACATATTTATTCAACATTTATTATTATTTAATATATAAAAAAAATGTGTGTATTATTTAATTATATTTACGTAAAGAATAAAAAAGTGACACAATTTATGTAAATATTCAATTAGGATTTAAAATAATTTTTATGAGAGTATATAAAAAAAATAAATAATTTTTGTTACTTTTTGGAATATTTTCCATACTCCTTGTCCAACTTTTTGTTGTTCATATTTGGGCTAAAATTAAATTTTATAGGAGTATATGTAGGACGATCAATTCAATCAATTTCTAAATTAAATTATAATTAATACCTTAACTAGATATTGTTGTCAGTATAAAATCTTTACGAAGAGATAACTATAACTGTAGATAACTATAAACTAGACTAAAACGTTAGAATGGAGTACAAGTATTTATATTTCTTTAGGATCAAGATTATGCGCACTTTAAATCTGTGAACCTTTATTTCACTGCTCTTACATTTTTTTACCGAATTCTTTTACCGAATACATGCGTAAATCGTTGCCGCATATGTTTTGTCTCAAAAGAATGTCTAAACTAGGAGACAGTGCTGGATTTACAAGCAGTCTGAGTAAGCTGGAGCATAGGGCGGAAAATTTGGGGCCAACATTTTTTTGTCGTACAGAAATTAAAAAGATTTTTATATACCTTAATGTAAATGTTATTAGGTCGACACAAACAATTCAACATGTAATATGTTTCACCACGTATTGTTAAATTATTTTTTTCTACAATTTAGCCTAGTACAATTTGCCTAGGAGCATACGTCGCGTAGTGGCATTGAGGCGCGGCGATATAAACGAAAAAGCCGCCGATAAGAAAAGCCGCCTCTATTGATTGAGTCATGCAATTTCTTATATGTGAGTCATTTTAAATATCTAAGACTAATATTTTTATAAATACCACTAAACGCTGGCAAAAGTTAATGACTGAAATTGGGAAAGAGAAAACGATAAAGAAAGAGTAAATTTGACACGCTGGTCAGCTAAAGAGAACGCATGTAGAAGTTGGAGAGGTTCTTGGCACGAAGTTCTTAAAACTTCAAAAGTTGCTAAAAAACACCACGTGATTAATTACGTTTTTATATCACACCCTTACGTTATATTTAAGTACAAATAAATCTACAATATAATACTTCATGAATAACCATATTTCATTGCAAAAACCGAGATGGTTGGAGATTAGGAATCGGAAGACGGATAACGTTGTAACCCGATGCATATATATATATATATATATATATATATATATATATATATATATATATATATATATATATATATATATATATATATATATATGCTGTATTTGAGGTTTTCGCGGATAGATACCTGTGTTGTATTGTTTTCTCGGGGATTCCGCGTTGATGCTGGGGGTTGGCTCTGAAAAGAACCGGATTCTCGACGTTTCGGCGAACTAACATTCGCCATTCTCAAGAGATATATGCGTCCATGCGGGTCAACCGTTAGACGCATACTGAGAGCTCGTTCATCATGTGTCCTGTGCTGGTTTGGCGGTTTTGAGCTTTTCGCCCAGCTATGCCGCCGTCGTGGGGTTTGGTTGTCGTTGTGTTTTTTTTTTTTTTTTTAGTCTGTTTGTTTGTCTGTGTTGTCTGTGTTTCGTTGGGTTTCATTTGGCTTTGCTTGGCTGTAGTTGCGTCTTGTTGTCCTGGTGTGGTTGTCGGTTTTCTTTCGGCTTCTTCAGTGTTTCGTCTTCTGTGGTTGTTCTCCAGGGGCCTGTGGTCCTGATGTGTTTAGTCTTCTCGTTGATGGTGATGGGTTGCTCTTCTTCTTGGTCGGGTTTGCGCTTGGGGGCGGCTTCGGTGGGGCTGTGAGTGTCCATTGGTGTGTTTCTTCTCCTTGGTTCGGTTTCGGTTTTCTTTTCTGCGGCGGCTTCGTTTGTCTTCTCGGGGGCGGCGTCAGTTTTCTTTTCGGGGGCGGCATTGTTTGTCTTCTCGGCGGCGGCTTCGGTTTTCTTCTCGGCGGCGGCTTCGGTTTTCTTTTCAGTGGCGGCTTCTGTTTTCTTTTCGGGGGCGGCATCAGTTGTCTTCTTGGGGGCGGCTTCGGTTGTGTTTTCGGCATCGGCTTCAGTTTTCATTTCAGGGGCGGCTTCGTTTGATTTTTCGGCGGCGGCTTCGTTAGTCTTCTCGGGGGCGGCTTCGTTTGTCTTCTCGGGGACGGCATCGGTTGTTTTCTTCTCGGGGACGGCATCGGTTGCTTTCTTCTCGGGGACGGCATCGGTTGTTTTTTCGGCGGCGGTTTCCTGGGGTTTATCGTTGGCGGTTTGTCTCTTCAGCAGCAGTAGGGTAATGTAATTCATCATTTGGTCGAGGTGGTTTTCGTCTACAGTGTCCAAGTAGTCGTCGTCGAAATACTTTGCCGCGAGGGCTTCGTTTGGTGTTGTAGGAATGAACGTGTTCATTTTGCGACAGCGGAGGAGCAAGTGAGAGCTCGTTCGTGCGATGCGACTACTTATAGCTGTCTGGCTTCGGGTCATGCGCGTTGTGTGCGGTGCTTCGGTTCGGTTGTTTGTTTGTTTTGTTGATCGTACGTGAGTCTGGGGTGTCTGGGATTGCATTTTGAGGGTGGATATGATCGGTCGCCATGCTGGGGGCAGTCTCAAGGATTCGTCTCTCGTGTTCAAACAGTAGTCTCGTTTTTCTATCTCTATGGCTTCTCTGTATACTCGTGACATTTCGTGGCTAATCTGTGCAACAGTCCTTGAAGTTCTAAAGTCCATCCAGTGACCGGTGTTTGTGTGTTGGACAAGTGCCAAGAGTTGGACAAGTGTTGGACAAGATACTTTGTCTCTGTGTCTGACTGAAACTACATGTTCTTGAATCCTAGCAGATATTTTTCTATTGGTACGTCCAATGTAGGTTCGTTCACATGTTCCGCAAGGTATTTCGTAAATTCCATGGGATTCTAATGGGATGATGTCTTTAACGCTATGTAGCATGGAGGATATTTTCTGGTTAGGTTTGAAAATAGTGTCGATGTTGTGCCTTTTAAGGATTCTGGCGATTTTGTCAGTTGATCCATGAACATATGGTAGGAATGCTGTTCTAACGGGTTTCTGGCGTTCTTCAGTTCTTTGGCTTCTGTTCTCTGTTCGACGGAAAGCTCTGGATATTAAGCTGTTTGGATATCCATTTGAAGAAAGAGCTTTTCGTAAGTTCCTCAATTCTTTCGGTAAGTTAAGCTGGTCGGCTAGTCTTTTGGATCGGGTGGTAAGAGTGTTGACTACAGATGCTAGTTGTTTGGGATGATGGTGCGAAGAAGCGTGTACCGGCACTATGTACCGGTTGGTTTCCGGTACACAGTGTGACTCAAGGTGGATCTTAGATCCACAAAGATGGAGCCCCACTACGACCAATAGTAAGCTCCGTTGGTTCACCGGTCCAACTTCTTGCGAAACATTTAGCAAAATGTTTACAACCATACGCCGAAGATTGTGATTCCTATGTCCGCAATGCTGAACACTTCATAGACATCACCTCCTTGTGAGCTTTGACATTGTATCTTTATTCACAAAAGTAACGGTCCCTGAGGCCTTAAACATCATAAGATCAAAATTAAAACCAGAAAAGTATGTATCAGATCTGGCAGAACATTGTTTAAAGAATACATACTTTAGGTACGATGGTCAAATATACAAACAAGTCCTAGGAGCACCAATGGGTTCACCTCTATCCCCAGTAATAGCCAACATATTTCTTACACATTTTGAGGAAAAGGCAATCTCTTCAGCCACACTTAAACCGACACTCTGGTTAAGATATGTTGACGACACATTTGTAATCTGGCCCCACGGCAGACCAGAGCTGGACAAATTCCTTACCCATCTTAACTCCCAACACGACCAAATTAAATTCACAATGGAGATAGAAAAGCATCAACGGCTTCCTTTCTTGGATGTTTTGGTACAGAAGAAACCTGACAGCACCTTGAGTCACACTGTGTACCGGAAACCAACCCATACAGACAGATATCTGAACGATTCTTCGCACCATCATCTCAAACAACTAGCATCTGTCGTCAACACTCTTACCACCCGATCCAAAAGACTAGCCGACCAGCTTAACTTACCGAAAGAATTGAGGAACTTACGAAAAGCTCTTTCTTCAAATGGATATCCAAACAGCTTAATATCCAGAGCTTTCCGTCGTACAGAAAACAGAAGCCAAAGAACTGAAGATCGCCAGAAACCCGTTAGCACAGCATACCTACCATATGTTCATGGATCAACTGACAAAATCGCCAGAATCCTTAAAAGACACAACATTGAAACCATTTTCAAACCTAACCAGAAAATATCCTCCATGCTACGCAGCGTTAAAGACACCATCCTATTAGAATCCCATGGAATTTACGAAATACCTTGCGGAACATGTGAACGAACCTACATTGGACGTACCAATAGAAAAATATCTGCTAGGATTCAAGAACATGTAGTTTCAGTCAGACACAGAGACAAAGTTTCATCGGCACTTGTCCAACACACAAACACCGGTCACTGGATGGACTTTAGAACTTCAAGGACTGTTGCACAGATTAGACACGAAATGTCACGAGTATACAGAGAAGCCATAGAGATAGAAAAACGAGACTAATGTATGAACACGAGAGACGATTCCTTGAGACTGCCCCCAGCATGGCGACCGATCATATCCGCCCTCAAAATGCAATCCCAGACACCCCAGACTCACGTACGACCAACAAGACAAACAAACAACCGAACCGAAGTACCGCACACAACGCGCATGACCCGAAGCCAGACAGCTATAAGTAGTCGCATCGCACGAACGAGCTCTCAGTATGCGCCTAACGGTTGACCCGCACGGACGCATATATCTCTTGAGAATGGCGAATGTTAGTTCGCCGAAACGTCGAGAATACGGTTCTTTTCAGAGCCAACCTTCAGCATCAACGCGGAATCCCCGAGAAAACAATACAACACATACACATATATATTTATATATATATATATATATATATATATATATATATATATATATATATATATATATATATATATATATATATATATATATATATATATAGTCTTATTGTTTGAAACAATATTAATAAATTTTGCCTCAAAGTTTTAACGACTTTTTAAGCATTCAGAAAATCTAAAGCTAATTCCGCTATTTTTATTCCTTCTTAAGATATCGCTGTAAAATAACAAGGTGTTATATATAGAGCGTTGAAAATTGTTTAGTTTTTTAGATTTCCTGACTTATTGTAAACTAAAATATACAATACGTAAAAATCCGAGAGGTGTCGAAAATCGCGATTTTTTTAATTTTGTATAGAACAAACAAATAATCTTTTTCTGTTTTGGTGAAACGTAAAGTTTCCACTGGCAAGCAACTTCAGCAATTTCTTGCAGAAGTCAATTGACGACTGTTTCCACTAACTGCAATTTTTCAATTTGCAAATCGCTTTTAGAAGTTTATAGAAGTTAACTTCTGCAAGTTCTTGCAGAACCGTTTCGATAGAAATTGATACAAATTACTTGAGCAAGAGCTGTCAAACAAGATGCCTAGCTGCAGAAAAATACGAGCTGCGTCTATTGTGTGGTTGTTCAAGAATAAAAAGAAAACATGTAAGATATGGGTACGCGATTGGATATTGAGACGTGATGATGATCCCGTGCAAGACCTTTTTTACAGTTAGTTAAGCGCATGCGCAGCCGCCAAGTTTGAAAGGCGGGAATATGGAAGTTTCGGGAAAATAATAAGGTTATACGTCAAAAAGTTCCGGCAATTTTTGACGTAACATGGCGGAAATTGACACATGTGCACAAAAATTTCAACTATGAAAAGGTCTATTAAAAAACTAACTGCGAATGACTGAAGCCACCAATTTTCGTTTTGATATTCAAAGACAAGACTCTCACATGCATAATTCTATTTCTGCTCATTTTTATCTTCTGCTAAATAAAGTCAACCTGGCAGAAGGTCCTCGACGTCGGTAACTCTTTGTATCATTTTTTTATGTTGCAATAAATATCATTATTATTATTATTATTATTATTATTATTACGGTGAATTTACGTTATTTTAGGTTATATATCAGATATGACTTTCACTGTGTCTTCATGGGCCCTCGCTCATGTTGAAGTTACTATTTCCTCGCTCATGTTGAAGTTCTTCTTCTTCTATAGCTCTACAGCCCAGAGTGGGCCTTGGCTTGAGTTACAACATCCTCCCATCTTTCCTGCTGTTAACCAATTGTAGCCAGTTTCTCACATCTAATATCTTTAGGTCGTCGATGCAGTCATCTCGCCATCTCCTACGTGGTCTACCCCGAGCTCTTCTTTCATGTGGACTCCAGCTCGTCAGTATTTTCGGTCCTTGGGTGCTTTTCATACGCATAACATGTCCAAATCATTTTAACCGTAGTGCCTTTACATGCCTTACGATGTCCGCTCCTCCAATTAGTCTGTCCAGTTCATGGTTCATTCTGAATCTCCTGCATCTCACGTACCACAGTTTTCCTGTACGGGGCCAAAGATTCTGCGAAATATGCTTCTTTCGCAGACTCGTAGTGCGTTTTGTTTGCGTAGTCCGTATTTTATGACGGATAATGAGTGTGTTATAGATCTTTAACTTTGATTTGACACCTACAAGCTTCTCTCCCAGTAGCTTCTTATTCGCGTAATAAGATCTCTTTCCTGCTACAATTCTCGCACTGATTTCTTCGCTGATTCTGTTGTCGTTAGTTATTTTCGACCCTAGGTAAGAGAAGGTTCAGACTTCTTCGAAATTAAATGCGTTGACTTGTAGTGGCTCTGGCCAGGGTGTTGGATCCCTGGTACTTCTCATGAACTTGGTTTTATTCACGTTTATTACTAGTCCGGCTACGCTAGATTTCTGTTCTAAGGAGGCAGTAGCTTCTTTTAGGCTTTCTGCTGTTCGTGCTGATATAATTATATCATCGGCATATGCGCATAGCTGCTGATATTTTGTGTGTATGTGGCCTGTTATGTGCCTCACCTTGCCTGACCCCTGTCCTGATGTCGAATTCGTCCGTGAGTTTGGATGCTACTAATACTTGAGCACGTATATTGGTTAGAGTTAAGTTTACCATTCTTATAGGTTTTTGAGGAATTCCAAGGGCAAGTAACTGGAACAATAGTTCTATCGCTATCAAAAGCTTGTTTGTAGTCAACAAACAGGTGGAACAAAGTAGTGTTATGTTCATAACATTTTTCAAGCATTTGCCATATCAGATGTATTTGGTCCGTTGTTGATCGATTCCTTCGAAAACCTCTTTGGCAGTCCCCAAGTATCGCCTCTTCATATATTGATAGTCTATTGTATATTACGTTGGATAATATTTTGTAAGTGGTGTTGAGAAGAGTAGTTCCTCGGAAATTGGAACATTCTTTCTTGTTTCCTTTCCTGTGTATGGGAAAAATAATGCCTTTTCTCCAGTCACTTCGCATAATCTCTTCATTCCACACCCTGACAATAAGTTTATGGATCCTTTCCCACAGTGGTGAACCTCCATTTTTGAGAAGTTCCGTGGGAATTGTATCACTTCCTGAAGATTTATTGTTTTTAAGATTGTGTATTATCTCGGTAATTTCCTCATAGCTCGGTTCGAGGATTTCGGGTTGTGCTTCATGGTGCCATACGATTTCCTTTTCTCTTTCACCCCTTTGGATTTCAGTGGAGAGTAGCTCGCTAAAGTGTTCATGCCATCTTTGGAGTATTTTGTCAACATCGGTTAGTATTGTCCCGTTTTTATCTAAACACGCGATGGTTCTATGTTTAAAAGCCGTTGTTTGCTGTTTTACTGCCTTATAAAATTTCCTGCTTTATTTATTTACGTTGTATTGTTCTAGTTCTTCCACTTGTAAGTTTAACATTATTTTCTTTTTTGCTTTGCAAAGTTTTGAAGCTATTCTCCTGAGGTGCTCGTAGTTAGCTCTGTTGGCTCGGGTTCCACTTTGTAGTACCTTTTTCCGTGCTTCATTTTTAACGAGTAGGGCTGCCCTGCATTCATTATCAAACCTTGAGTTTCTGACTTTTATCTGTTTTCCTATTGTAATATCTGCAGCTTCAAGTATACTCGTCTTTATATGTTGCCATTCTTGTTCAACACCAGTGTTTGCATTGTGTTTGCAATATATTGTTTATACTCGTTTTGTTTTAATTCATATCTAAGAGTATCCGTATTCCATTTCTTTGTTCTGGTATTGGTTTTCAGTGCGTTGGAGATTTTCTGTTTGATTAGGACTCTTAGTAGGAAGTGATCTGAGTCACAGTTGGCTCCTCGAAGCGTTCTGACATCCGTGACCATGTTAGCTCTGCGTTTGTTAACCAGGACGTGCTCTATTTGTTTCACTGCTCTGCCACCGGGCATTGTCCACGTCCCTATATGTATTTTGTTGTGTGGAAAACACGTACTGCTAATTCTCAAGTTGGTGCTCGCTGCAAGATGACGTTACTAATGTTGAAGTTACTAATCTAACATTTTACACATACAATCAATGTATCAAGTGTATCCAGCAATTACTTCAATAATTTCTAGCTTAATAATTTGAACTTTCCCTAAAAACTTGCCCAACTTTTTGTATTAATAATGGCTCTAGCTAGTACAATATAAATAAAATCTAATAATACTCTAATCAATTAAGCTTATGTCGTCTCAAACCTTAAGTTAAAGGTCTCAAACCTTAAGTTAAAAGTTGCAGGTGCTTGCTGCAGGGGCAAAACAACCGTATACACGTGGGGCTTGCAGCAAGTACGGCAAGTCAGTCAAACTTGCAGAAGTCCACTTGCGCTAGCGTTTACACGTTGCAAGCTGCTAGTCAACTTCCACAAATTTTATTGCCAGTGAACACTTGGCATAAGACTATAATCGGCGATTACAAAAGCGCGCAAAATAGCGTACTTTCGAATGTTTTCCCAATTCAACAATCTTACTTATAACACGTTCGTCGCCTAATGCGATTTGGCCGAGTTTCTTGCGGGGCCCAAATCCGACTGTCGGCGCGCCTGAAAGTAAATATTGACAGAGATACAGGGTGGTAAACGGGAATAGGAAAGACGCAACTTAAGTAAGCCTTTTCATTAAAAGAGATACAGTGTTCAGTTCCAAAATGGAGAAAGAATAAGCTTTTCGGCTAGAGGTATGTGAGAGATCTCACTGCAGTTATTCCAGATCCTTCATGCAGTCAAGAAGCATATAGGAGCGACCAAATGGTGACATATACCACAAAGATACGGAAAAGCATCAAGTGGTATCGGAAATTAACCTTACTATTTGCTCTTGGGAACAACCAAAGAAAATGCTCATACCGTGTACCAGAGAGCCACAAATAACAAAATAGAAATAAGAACATTTCGGGAACTGTTTTGTTACCGAATTGTTGTTAAAAGAAAAGAAAGAAAGTAACTGAAGTACATATGGGAATTGAACAAAGTAACAAAGAAATTAACGTCATTTAGTGATTCTCAAGAATCGGCAGGACAAGCCTATAAGAAGGTCGCGCGCCCTATATTACCAGAAGAATAAGGAAACTATCGAGCGCCAAAAAAGTCAGGATATGCCAAAAAAAAACTTTATTTATATTTCTGTACCTATTTTTTTAAATTACTTTCAAAAATCCAATTAAAAATCCCATGTAACTTGAACAAAAAAGAGCGTCACCCATATTTTTGTTAAGAAACCAATTGTCTAGTCTCGATCATAGTTTCGAGAAACAAACCAAATAACTAGTTCATAACTATATTAGAATAGTTGTCTAATCTATAATTAAGGTCGATTCCCATATGCGCGACACTCAACTACGCCACGTCGTGCGACATCGCCTGTCAAATAATGATTGTATAACGTAGGATGGTTTTACCAATTCTGTCTTATCATTTAAATCAGTAACCTGCTAAGTTCGTGTGTCTCACACGAAATGTCAAATTAAAAATATCTAACCCATAATCAACATGTAGGTAGGTTTCAGGTGAGTGTTTTACTAATTGTTCTTAATAAAAGCAAAGCTGCACTGATTAGAGATAAATCTCGAAACGCGTCTGAAGATGGATACTTACTTAAGTTATCGGAAATACATGATCTTAAGAACAATTTTATTTTTATGCTTTTGTTGAGTGCCACAAAAGTGGATTGAAAGCTACAATAAGATACAATCTTAAAACAATCGGAACAATTCCGTATGATTATCTATAACGTAGGATGGTTTTACCAATCCTATCTTGGTAATAATTGTTTGTATGTTAACAAATAATTTTCTAAATTTCGACGTCGTTTGTAAAGTCTACATAGTTTTACTGTTTGAAAAAATATTAATAAATTCTCAACATTTTAAGAATTTTTTAAGCTTTCAAAAAATCTAAAACTGATTTCGATACTTTTATTCTTTCTTAAGATATCGCAGTAAATATAACCACGTTAATTATAACAACGTTCGCATCAGGATTTATATTGGCGTAATCTGTGTAAAATTATGCGTGTTTTGATATACAATATGTAAAAATATTTTTAAAGCATACCTGTACAAGCTAATTCACCTGTCGCTGGTGTGGAAGACCGGGAGTTATCAGGTTCAGCAAAGCGGCTTCTTGTGCAGTAGCAATTCATATTTGTTTCCATTTTAAACCACTATAAATACTGTTGTTCTTGCGGAGGGGTTTTCTCGGAGAGATTTTGACCCCAACGCTCACAAACAACTTTTTTCTTATTGATTCGTTACCCCGGTTACCTTTTCAATTGTCCCTACCTACCTACTTAAATCTACATCACGTTGTCCTGCACCAATTGTCCAAATCTAAATCGCATCGTCCTGCACAATACCCCTTCTGTATTGACATATTGGGACAATTGAAAAAGTAACCGGGGTAACGAATCAACAAGAAAAAAAAATTGTGTGAGCGTTGGGGTCATTAAAAAGCTCTCCGAGAAAACCTCTCCGCAAGAACAACAACAGTATTTATAGCGATTTAAAATGAAAACATATAAGAATTACTACTGCATAAGAAGCCGATTTCTGTATCTGATCTCCTCCGGTCTTCCAATCCAGCGACAGGTACAATTTGAATGTACATTAGCTTGTACAGGTAATCGTAAATACAGGTAAATGTATGCTTTAAAAAGAGGGCGATTTTCGACACCGCTCCGATTTTTACATATTCTATATCAAAACACGCAGAATTTTACACCGATTACGCTAATATAAATCAATGTGTGATTTATTTTATAATATTATATTTTTATATATTATTTTATAATTTATAATAAGTTGGAAAATCTTAAAAATCTAATCAATTTTAAACGTCCTAAAAACAACATAACATACAGATTGGTGTCGGTTAGATAGAGAGACAAATGCTTAAGCGCTTTACATGTAGCGACCGACACCGTGATTATGCATTATTTTTTTAATTTTGTTCTGTCATTTAACAATTAAGGGGGCCGCTATGGTTTTAAACTTGACGCCTTCTTGGGTTTTATTCGAACTAATACATACAATTTTCTAATACATCAATTTAATTCACAAGAAATAAGTAACAACAAATTTCCTTAATTTTTGATTCAAATAAATTTCCTTGTTCTGCTGAACAATAACCCAGACGATTTCTTAATCTTATCTTATCTTATTATAAAATCCCGTTCTTACGCTGTGAAGCATTTCAGGAGATATTGTAGTAAAAACATCTACAGTTTTTTCTTGTAAAGGTCGATTCCCATATGCGCGACACTCAGCTACGCGACGTCGCCTGTCAAATAATACTTATATATATATATATATATATATATATATATATATATATATATATATATATATATATATATATATATGTGTATAATTACATTGTTTTAAATGCCCACGTCGCGTAGTTGTCGCGTAGCCATAGTGAAAACGTGTAAATTTAAAACAATGTAATCATTATTTGACAGGCGATGTCGCGTGACGTCGCGTAGCTGAGTGTCGCGTATATGAGAATTGGCCTTAATGCGTTTAGAGTAGGTGCTCTATTTTCCTCAAAACCGTAATTTTTTGATTTAATGTAACCCCATACAAAAAATCCAGGGGTGTCAAATCTAGCGAACGTGGAGGTCATTTGATTTTGCCAATTGTAGCTATAATTCTATTCGAAAAAAATCCCTTGTAAATATTCTCGTACTACTAAAGTATTATAAGCCGGTCAACCATCGTGTTGATACCAAATTATGTCTAGTCTAATTCCCGTTATTTGGCGTAAACTAGGTATTATTTGATTACAAAGGAGATTCAGATATTTTTCACCGTTTAAATTTCCTTGGATGAAATACGGGGCAATAACCTGATTGCCTAATATGCTTCAATTTTTGTGGATAATGCGTGCGACAGTCGTAATGTAGACGAGGATTATTGCTGGACCAACAATGAGGGACTGTGAGATTGTGTTGACCATTGATAGGGAACGTAGATTCATCAGTATGCAATATGATATTTGAAAAGATTTCATGATTCGACCTCTCAATCATCTCGTCACAAAATGCCATGCGTTTAATTTAGTCGTAAGGATAAATTGTTTGATTTATTTGTAATTTATCAGATCTATACCCATGTTTTTTCAAAAATTTGAACACTGTAGAATGGTGCAGATTAACATTGCGAGCAATATTTCTAGATGAAATATGTGGATTTTCTTCAATAGCAGCGCAAATTCTTAATTCAAGCAATTCTTGCTCATTATTAGGAAGAAGTCTTTTTTTTTATGGCATACCCGACCCAAACATCCACGATTTTCAAAATTTTTAATAATTTGAATTTAGAATTTTTTAGGGCGGTTTTCGAATGCTACATTGAACATATCTCGAATTAAGGCCGATTATCATATACGCGACACTCAGCTATCTGTCAAATAATGATTACATTGTTTTAAATGGGCAAGTTCTCACTATGGCTACGCGACTTGCCCATTTAAAACAATGTAATCATTATTTGACAGGCGATGTCGCACGACGTCGCGTAGCTGAGTGTCGCGCATATGGGAATCGACCTTTATACGTATTGACATGCCTTATGGGGGCAAAAAACAATTTTACGATTTGAACTTTTTCAGTTACCTTGTATTTATCTATCTAACCAAAACTTGTTCTTTCAAATGCAAATATTATACAGCAATGACAGAACAAAATTTTAAAAAGAATGCATATTCAAGGTGTCGGTACATGCAAAGCACGTAAGCATATGTCTCTCTATATTCACATTAAAGGACACTGATCTATATAAAAATATAAACTTTTTCCAAAATATTCTAAATTAAGTGAATCATTTTCTAGATTATTTCAAATTAAATAAGGCACTACGTCCATGCAGTGCATGCAAGACTGTCTCAACGGATGTAGTGCTCGTGATGGCAGGCATAGCACCTGTAGAACTCTTGGTAAAAGAAATAACAGAGCGGCACAAAAAGCAGAACAGCGGGCAGAAGACAAAACTGAGGAAAATTGCAAAACAAAACCTTTTCCAGAAGTGGGAAAAGTACTGGACATGTTGTGCAAACGGAGAGTGGATAAAACTATTAATCCCACAAGTGGGAATATGGGTAGAACGAAAATATGGGATGAACTACTACGTCACCCAAGCGTTCAGCACACATGGATGCTGCACAATATCGGCAGGGCTTCTGATAGTCCGTAGGAGATCATGGTAAAGTCCGAAGACAACTGGACAGCAACGAATGATATGATAAAGAGCTTTATCAACATAAAAGACACAGACTACCTCACCCAAGGGTTCAGCGAGCAAGGATGTCTGTCTACTGTGGACACACGGACTGTGCGGTGCACACGATCTTCGAATGGACAGATGGATTCCGGAGAGCGACGACTGGACAGCGAAGACAAAAACAGAACTAGGAGTAAAGACACCGTTGGAGATCATGTTACAGTCCGAAGACAACTGGACAGCAACAGATTATATGATAACGAGCTTTAACATCCAGAACGAGACAGACGAACGTAAACGACAAGACAAGAAAGCCAGAGGACAAACTGATCTGAAAAAATGCTTGGACCCTTCAGCAACTGATGTAAAATGGGGGATGTAAGGCAACAACGGCATCCTGACGACATGCGAAAAGCGGTACCGTGCGGTACAGATTAAAACTACCTATATATTAAATACCTGCAATTACAGGGAGAATAAACCTCTCACATTTTCTATAAAACGATTCGATCAATTCTTGATGGACTCGAAACTTTGACCTTAGTTTAAAACTAATCTAGATTTATTAGACTACTAATACATTTACTTTACTGAGAGATATTTAGACCCAAAATTACTTAAAAAGAATTCTTTCTAAGAATTAGTAAACCGGATTTTTGACTACTTCTAGTCTTTCTTTAAGTTTGGTCCGATGTGGATGCCGGGTATTAACCCTTCAAACACTGCGGCCTACTTGTGGCCTATTGTATTTTGCAATCACATACACTTATAGGCCCAGAAACCTAGTTGTTATTGTAAATTGCGCTAATTAATATTTTTCACATTGTCTTCTGGTACAAATGCGGCCGGCACTGGGGATAGAACTCGGTCCCTCTATACTTGTTAGTTCGCTCTAAGATGACGCCACAAGCGTCACCTCTACACCACTCGCGCCGGCTCTACACCACTCGCGCCAGCTCTACATCACTCGCGTCGGCTCTACACCGCTCGCGCCTGGGAACTTCTAGTCTTACTACTTCTAGTCTTATTGTTAGATTAAAAGCCAAGAAAGCTTTAATTAAAGAACTGAAAATTGGTTCAGTTAATCTAAATTATAAAAACCTGAAGATCCCCAGAAACCTCAAGCGGAAGGTGTACCACTCATTCGTCATGCCAGTACAAACATACGGTTTAGAAAGCACAGCACTAACGCAAGAATGCCTAAATAAACTCAAAACAACCCCAAGGTCTATGGAACGAGGTGTATGCTATGAGTTGGATTGAGAGATAGAATAAGAAACAAAGATATATGGAAAAGATTATCGATATTGCCCAACATATCTGTCAACTCAAGTGGCGATGGGCCGGCCATGTAACGAGACAGACCCTAATAGAAATTACGCACTGACGCCCCGGGAAACCAAGGAGCACAGGCAGATCCCAAAAACGATCGCGGATGACATCAAAACCACCGCTGGTCGGAACTGGGTAGAGAAACCTCAAGATAAAACGGTGTGGAAAGATTTGGAAGAAGCCTTCATTCAGGAGTGGAAGAACCTAGGCTGAAAGAAGAAGAAGAATCTAGATAATCAAGTAGTTGTGAACAAAACAAAAAGTTGTGTTTTTAGCACTTACAGCCTTTGACTCACATTGGTTACTAAAAAAATAATCAGAACATATATGGTGCAACGCATGAATATGGAGAGTGGAAAATTAGGTACAATAATGAATTGCACCAACTATATAGAGATCCCCGCATTACGACGCACATCAAACTAATGCGACTCAGGTGGGCTGGACATGTCCAACGCATGTCAGAAACCCGAGTTGCAAATAAAGTGTTATTGGGACAACCAGAAGGTAAATGTCGCACTGACAGGCCACGCGCAAGTTGGACCGATAACGTAGCCCAAGATGCCCTGGTACTTCTAAAAACAAGAAGCTGGAGAAGGATAGCTAATGACCTAGAACATTGAAAGCAAGGCATCCGGGAGGCCAAGGCTCGATTTGGGCTGTAGCGCCATTCAAGAAGAAGAAGTTGTATATCTAATATTATTAAACCTACATTTAGCGATAATAAGACTTCCAAAAACTTTTCACTAGATTAAAATTAAATTTAATCCTTATTGTAAGAGTGAATCTATCTCTTCGAGATATCATTATTACATTCGGATTGTTATAGCTAATATAGCAACAATCATACCAAGAATTGCCATACTTTTGATTATATATTTTATGGTTAAAGGTTTTTGAATAGCACAGTGCCTATAAAACTAAAGGGCGGCAAAATAAGAGTGTCCTTTTTACTTAATAAAAACAAAAAGAAGTAATGAATTATTTGCCATAATTTTAACTGTCTAATAATCAGTGAACCTCAGAGCGGTGGCCGATTGAACAAAGGAATGCTTTTGTAGAGCATTTTTTTTATCTTGGCCGTCTATGGACTTCGTTAAACAACTATTGTTCAATGTACATTTATCCTATTGCGTTCATCCTCTTTTCTCTTCTGCCAATATATTCTCTTTTCTTCTCTTTGCTGTTTCACAAAGCAATCGGTCTTCTGTCCACACTGTTCCTCTAGTTTTCTCTTCTTCGCCTCAAATCCTTCAAAATGGAGAATTTTATCTCTCATCAGGTCTCTGTTTGTGTTATGTCTTGTGTTATGTTTGTGTTATTGCTTCATTAGGTAACTGGAAGTCAGTTACTGAGTTTACCAAGTTACATTTAAGAATGAAGTTCCAAGGTAAGGAAGGCCTTTTCCACATGGGTTCCAGCCTTTCTTCGTCCATCCTGTATCCTTAACAGTTCATTAAATCTTCATCCGTAAATCTAGTTCTTTGCAGTGCACAAATTTGGATTCTATATTTCTGCAAAACTTTGTTGAGCTGCTTCAGTTTGTCGGGCTTCAAGAGCGAGATAATATTTAAAGTTCCAAAGAAACGTATATTGTTGTTATTTGGTTTATAGGATTTTGAATTTCTTGAACGACATGGTGTTGCAGGCTCTCCAGAATCCTTAGGCCTGATTGCGCTGTTTTTAGCGACGGAGGACTTTTTATTTCCTGGAGTAGTTCCATTCAGTGAAATTGACAGTATGCATAGTTGTTGAAATTCAGGGAAGAAATGGCTTTTTGGGCCATTTCGAGGTTAAAACTGGGATTGTAAGTTCCAGAGTGTGTATTCGGCCGCTCCTAACATGGAACATGAAGAGCATTTTATTAGAATAAACTTTATTATTTAAACTCAAAGGTAGATTCGACAACAGAGCGCCTCCAAATTGCAGGACAATTGCAAGATGAGTGGAAAAATATAATCGAACAGGTTCTCTTAAGGATACTAAACTTGCAGAGTTGGTAGAACATAAGTGAATACTTTGCAAGTTAGGAATAGAATTGAAGCAAATTCCAATCAATCCGTGCGACGTTTATCGCAGAGAGTAGGAATTTCACGTGAGCCGATAAGAACAAATTTAAAGAAAAAATTACTCTTTCGGCCTTACAAGTGGCAAAAAGCCAAAAAACTTCTTATAATAGACCGAAACTCACATTTAGAATTCAGTCGATGGATTTTGGTCACAGGCGATAATTTTGTGAACTAAATAATTATGAATGATGAAGCACATTTTCAATTGCACGGGGAGAGGAACAAATCACATTTACGTGAAAACAGTAGTTGTGAATCCAAAATAAAAATGTTAAAATTAAAAAAAAAAAAAATTTGTTATGAATGTTAGGTTGTTAAAATTGAAATTGAAATGAGGATCGTTGCGACTGTTGGCTCGTTACCACTTGGTAATTCATACTAAGATTGAATTAAAAAAAAGTGACATGAAAATGATCGTCAAACGTCGAAACTTGAGTCGTGAATGTAAATGTAGAAATTTATATAACTATGAATAATAAGTTATATAACATTTTTACATATTATAAATGTGGTTAAAACATTGTGAAATTTTTCAATTCAATGTAAAATTAGTTAATTTACTTCAAAGCTCACAACTTCACTGTAACTAATATTTATTGACTAATTCTAGTCTAAAATAAAAAGTAAAGAAATCTATAATCGAAGAACCTGAAATTAGTTCAGTTAATCTGAATAATTAATCCGTTATTAACAATCAAATTCTGTCTTAAATTAAAGATTAAAATGCTAAAATCAAAAAAACCTAAAATTAGTTTAAATATTTAAACGCTGACAACTTCACTGTAACTAAAATTTATTGACTAATTCTAGTCTAAAATGAAAGGTGAATTATGTAATTGGAGAACCTGAAATTACTTCGGTAAATCTAAATGACTGCACATTTGTTAATAATCAAAATCTGTTTAATTTTCAAGCTAATAATAGAATCTAGGTCTATGTTTTCCCTTTCATATAATTATTTATTAGCTTTAACGGAAGTTTATTCCGAAATGGAGTTATTTAAAGATTCGACCTCTAACCTTAAGGCCTTCTAGATTGTATCACCTAATTGGAAAATGAGAGAGAAACACGCGATTTACGAATAATTTGAAAGCTTTTGCAAAAAACTTAATTAATTAAAAACCCAAAAAAAAATGAAAATTAATTTAACCAAAAAATTAAACTTGTAAACTAATCAATTTAACCTAATGAACGAATTATTTGTGTTCTTGTTGTAGATACAAACAAAGCATTGATTATGTTAGTGTGGAGGATTAGCGTGTGGGCGGTTTCGTGCTGCGGCGGGCAAGGCGCTCGTCCTGCGGAGTAGCGATGAAATTCAAGAAGAGAAAGAGGGTGGCCACGTGGAAAGTCATCCGAAGATGCGTGATCTTCTTCACGGCGATCTGCGTGATTCCCGTCTTGCTGGTCTTGCTGGTCACGACCGACCAATACATGCGCCCCGTCAGACCCAACAGAGTCACCTTCATCCGACCAGAGGTAACAGAAACATTCAAAAAATTTTGCAGCTTAGCAAATTCTTGGCAAACATTTGTAACAAACTAATAATATTATTTTTCTATTTTGCGACTATAATCAAGTCATTCGTCTAAAGTTTATCGTCTATAATCTAGTCAATAAAGCACTCGCATGGGTTCGTTAATGGCTCGGCGAGAGCAATTTTTTCAATATGTATCGGCAATCGGCATTTTTTCTATAGAAATGGCATGAAAAGGCGCAAAATAGAAAAAATGCTATAAGAAAACTCGTTAATAACGCGTTTTTCGCAGTTGTCCATTAAAAAACGCACGTGTGTGTTATCAATCATAACTTATCATTACTCGCGGACTGTTTACGGACATTTACTCGCACACATACGTGTGTGTCATGATGTATTTACATGGTCCTCGAACTGTACAATAATGGGCATTTACAATAGTGGTCATAGATAAAATGTTTTTTTGTGTTGGAAGTTGAAGGTGAAGCGGTTGAGGAAAAAGCTAATGTAGGCGTGCGTTGAATAAAAAGCGATGTTGAAAGGAAGTGCAGAAGAGAAACTATTTGGTGCGAGAAACACGCAGCCTGCATTCGTTCCCAGGCGGGTTTCTTTGAAACTTCCCGAGCACAAAAGCAACGAAAAGGAGAAGTTTTTCTTTGGTCAAAGAGAATTCTTTATTATTCGGAGAAAAAGTAAAAAGAAAATTGAATTTATTTGAGAAAGAAATGTAGATGAAAGGAGGCTTGTGCACTTTGTGGCGCCTCAAAGTCGGTTTTGTTGATTAGTCGAACTCAAACTGCTTCGTCAAAACACAAATTATCTAGACTAAGCAAGTAATCTAATACTCAAGACTATACAAGCACTTTCTTAGTAGTAGTCTTGTAACAGCAATAACTTGTCTAGTCTTGATTATGAAACTTCCTCAAGACTGTACCTTCCTTCTCAAGGCTAGATAGATTCAAGTCAAGATCAGATGGATATTTTTTACTCAAAGGCTACAAAAGTAGTCTCTGACTCGCTACCGAACTAGCTTTCCTACTAGAATCTCCAAATATTCAGACAAGGCTAATAATTTCAATCTTCTAGGACTAATAGTTTAAAACGAAAACTTGCTCATATTTTGTGTGACTACAATATTTGTTTCAAGACAATTTTTGCGATTAACTCCAGCCAATATTACAGTGTCTTAAGATACAAGATCTAGTTTAAACGGCATGTTAGCTTGTTTGAACTATATTTATAGACTGTACTAAAACTAGAATCTTCAAATACTCAGACAAAGCTTATTTTAACCTTCTAGAACCTTGGGCGTAGCTAGGGATTTTGTCTAGGTGGGCAGCCGTCCAGCTAAACCAACCAGGCATTTAATGAGATCATAAATGACGCCTAGTAATAAATAATAATGCAGTTCCTTCGCTCTCTTTTCTACCACGTGGCGCCTTAACTCCACAGTATATACAGTCGAATAGCTAAATCTGTATTAATATTATAAATAAAAAAGGAATTGGAATTTTGATTAAATGACATGATAAAGTCTACATATAGCGTGAGGGTGGATTTCTTTTAAAATTGCTTGTAGGCCCCTATTTTGCCCTGACATGACACGTGCACCGTCATAAGATTGCGCAAGAATTGGAACATCGCAAATCAACAAAAGGAATCAATATCATGTAAATATACATATGGGTATATAATTTATTTGTATATGTATTTATTTAATATCATTTGATTTGAGTTGCTTTTATTTGGTTTAATTTCATATATATATATATATATATATATATATATATATATATATATATAAATTATCAAACAAATCTTGCAATGACAGGTATTCCCGCACCCCAACTATGTTTAATCTAGATAGATAGTAGATCCTAAACTAAGAAACAGTTTTCCCGTCGCGTCGCCATGCCGCTCGGCGCTTCGTATTTCTAATCTCGCATATACAAAGGCAGACATAGGCAAGATTTTCTTCTAGATTCTATTACAAAACATCGTAATCTATATGTTCCGTATCTCAACTTTTTATGCCCCGCTGCGGTGATAACTGTTTTGCTAATTTACGGAAATTTTTTTAATACCCGTTATGTGCACATTATGAAAAACCGTTATGTACACATCTATAATATGATTTCTAACACACGCTAGTATAAATTAATGAAAACTTTATACATGTAAACATTCTACATACCTTCCTTAACACCCTCCATTAAACAAAAGCGGAAAAGGACACTCCAGTAAAAAGTTACACGCACTTGAATAAACAAAGATATTACCGACCCGCTACACGTGTGCACTCTGAGCCGACAAGGTTAACTTTGAACGCGTCTCAACCATAAAAGATATTCCACTTTTATTTTAGAATAACATACACTGAACCATCCTCTACAAGATTCTTTTGAAGTAAACTCATTCGGTGACTATCATTTTTTCGATTTTTGCCTACTTTTTTCAGATTGAGACTACTGTGCGCGCCAAGACATTGAGCAATCGATGAAATCGATAAATCTTATTTTCACTGTTAATTGGTTTGCGTATCTAACGATTAAAGACAACTGTTTTCCTTTATAGCACCTTGCTTCATTGACACTCAAGGAAAAAAAAAACACATGCTTTCACTTGTTTTGCAATTGCCTCTCTAGCTAGGCATGCCATTATTTCAACAATTTCATTCTGAATATCTGGACTGCAATAATTAAAATGTTTTTCAAAGTGTGCGGAAAAGTTTTTGCCATATTTCGAGAAAAGTTCAGCCAGTTCCAAAAAATTACCTCTATTTTCAGATGATGTCCCCTTAAAGATAAACCTTGAGGGACAAGGATCTGTATGTATCAATTAGTTTCAATAAGTATTCTCTATTTTGAATACCATTTTGCTCCTGTTCCTTTAAAACTTGTTGATGGACATTCCCAGTTTGTAGAGATTGTTTGTAGGATGTGTGCACTTTTAACATGAAGCGAAGACTCCCCTTGTTTTTATACCACTCGCCAAGTTTCTTCCAATTGTTGTAACCGTTTTTTACAAATTTTTCGTTTTAATCACGAATTCCTTTTATAATGAAGTGCCTGCATACAAAACAGTAGACTTCATCTTAAAATTGTTCTTCTTCAGTGTTATACTTCAACCAGCTGTATTGTTGATAATATTTAGATACAAAATCTTAAGCTGTAACTAATTTTTGTTTTTGGAAAATTTATATGGGGCTGTGATGGTCCGGCTTGCAAAGTGCTCCATTTGTTCCGTTTTCACTACTAACAGACTCAAACCTCAAGCGTAACTACTTCTGGTTTTGTGAGTAAATCTGCTGATTTGCCTGTGGTCATCGACTGAGGACAGTTTTCGCCAACTTCTGCACCATTTACTTCAATTGTCGGGCGATTTTATCCAAATGAACTTGTTAACGCTTTAGACTTTAAGAATAATAGAAGAAGAACTATAACTACTTGTGTTTAACTTTCTATTATCATATATCTCGAACGAATCGCGTTTTTTCTAAGAATGTTCTGATATCTTTAGATTTTTGCATTTTTGTCTTGTCTTGTTTGTCTAGTCTTGTCCGTCTAGTCTTGTATGTCTAGTCTTGTCTGTCTAGTCTTGTCTGTCTAGTCTTGTCTATCTAGTCTTGTCTATCTAGTTTTATCTGTCTAGTTTTGTCTGTCTAGTCTTGTCTGTCTAGTCTTGTCTGTCTAGTCTTGTCTGTCTAGTCTTGTCTGTCTAGTCTTGTCTGTTTAGTCTTGCCTGTCTAGTCTTGTCTGTCTTGTCATATATATATATATATATATATATATATATATATATATATATATATATATATATATATATATATATATATATATATATATATATATATATCTAGCAACATTTTATTGGTTCCACATTGACTAAAGTATACGTAATCAGTTAACCTATATGTTGAAATATCGATTTAGTGTTTGTAGTGCACAAAATAATGCATAGTTAATGCCGTCTTAACACGTGAGTTTTATAAATGCAAAACGTCGAACGAACATCCAACACGCCATCAATCATCCACATGCTATAAACGTCCACACTACATAATACATTATAAACAATTTGTTAGTTTGTGAAGCTTTGTGAAACGAACACGAATAATAATTGAATGATGTTATAAAAGCAAGAAAAGTTGTTACTTGATGCAAATATTGCAGGAGGGTAGATTGGACAATTTGCATTTCAAGCCGGGGAAAAACCTGACCGCAGTCGAGGAGCGGTTGACCAGACGCCGCGTGCACCTGAAGAAGACGTGCACCCAGCTGGGTCTCGACGTACCCGGCAACGACAGCCTCCACCGACCCAACCCCTGGGAGTTCTTGATCCAGAAGAAACACAAACTCATCTGGTGCAACGTCTTCAAAGCCGGTAGCACTTCCTGGATGTACAATTTTAATTTACTAGCTGGGTAAAAACAACAATACTATATTAATTTATACACTGTTTAAACACTGTTTAAACACTATTTAGACTCTGTTTAAACACTATTTATACACTTTTAAACACTATTTAGACACTGTTTCAACATTATTTAGACACTGTTTCAACACTATTTAGACAATGTTTAAACACTATTTAGACACTGTTTGAACTCTATTTAGACATTGTTTCATCACTATTTAGATACTGTTTAAACTCTATTTAGACATTATTTAGACACTGTTTAAACACTATTTAAACACCATTTAGACACTGTTTAAACTCTATTTATACACTGTTTCAACACTATTTAGACACTGTTTAAACTCTATTTAGACTCTGTATAAACAGTATTTATACACTTTTCAAACACTATTTAGATACTGTTTCAACACTATTTAGACATTATTTATACACTATTTAGACACTGTTTAAACACTATTTAGACACTGTTTAAACACTATTTAGACACTGTTTAAACTCTATTTAGACACTGTTTCAACACTATTTAGACAATGTTTAAACTCTATTTAGACTCTGTTTAAACAGTATTTATACACTTTTCAAACACTATTTAGACACTGTTTCAACACTATTTAGACATTATTTCGACACTGTTTAAATACTATTTAGACAATTTTTCAACACTATTCAGACACTGTTTAAACTCTATTTAGATTCTGTTTAAACACTATTTATACACTTTTCAAACACTATTTAGACACTGTTTCAACACTATTTAGACACTGTTTAAACTCTGTTTAGACTGTTTAAACAGTATTTATACACTTTTCAAACACGATTTAGACACTGTTTCAACACTATTTAGACACTGTTCAAACTCTATTTAGATTCTGTTTAAACACTATTTATACATTTTTCAAGCACTATTTAGACACTGTTTCAACACTATTTAGACACTGTTTAAACACTATTTAGACTCTGTTTAAACACTATTTAATCACTTTTTAAACACTATTTAGATACTGTTTCAACACTATTTAGACACTGTTTCAACACTATTTAGACACTGTTTAAACCATATTTAGGCTCTGTTTAAACACTATTTATACACTTTTTAAACACTATTTAGACAATGTTTCAACACTATTTAGATACTGTTTCAACACTATTTAGACCAGTGTTTCCCAACCTTTTTTGTGCCATGCCCCACCTAAGCCTTTCTACAATTCTTAAGCCCCCCATGTCTTTGCATTCTTCGCAGCCAATTTCGCATATAAGTTGCGACCGGCCATTCAGATGCGAAGAACTGCGTTGTTTAGGGAGATTTAAAAGTGTCCGGGGGTTCCGAGGTTAAATTGACGACGCCAAAAACCCAGTTGATATTTTGGTCTAATAAACGAATTTATACTATTTATTGGCCGCAATTATTTAAGAATTTGTTTTGTTCTTTCAATTTTGGTACCGAAATCTAGCTTTGCATTTGAATGGTCCGGAGCAAAAGGGATAAACTCGTGTCGAATGCATTTTCGAATAGCCCCCTTTGCCAATCACTTTGCCCCCCTGTAGGGCGTGGGCCCCACGTTGGGAAACACCGATTTAGACTCTAAACAACTCTTTCAACACTATTTAGACACTGTTTCAACATTATTTAAACACTGTTTAGATACTGTTTCAACACTACTTCAACACTATTTAGACAGTTTGAAGACTATTTCGACTCTGTTTAAACACTATTTATACACCTTTTTAAACACTATTTAGACACTGTTTCAACACTCTTTAGACACTGTTTCAACACTATTTAGACACTGTTTCAAAACTATTTAGACACTGTTTCAACACTGTTTAGACTCTGTTTAAACACTATTTATACACCTTTTAAAACACTATTTAGACACTGTTTCAACACCATTTAGACACTGTTTCAACATAATATAGACACTGTTTCAGCATTATTTAGACACTGTTTCAACACTACTTCAACACTATTTAGACACTGTTTCAAGACTCTTTAGACTCTGTTTAAACACAATTTATACACCTTTTTAAACACTATTTAGACACTGTTTCAACACTATTTAGACACTGTTTCAACATTATTTTGACACTATTTAGACACTGTTTCAACACTACTTCAAAACTATTTAGACACTGTTTCAACATTATTTAAACACAGTTTAGACACTGTTTCAACACTACTTCAACACTATTTAGACAATTTGAAGACTATTTCGACTATGTTTAAACACTATTTATACACCTTTTTAAACACTATTTAGACACTGTTTCAACACTATTTAGACACTGTTTCAACACTATTTAGACACTGTTTCAACACTATTTAGACACTGTTTCAAAACTATTTAGACACTGTTTCAACACTATTTAGACTCTGTTTAAACACTATTTATACACCTTTTAAAACACTATTTAGACACTGTTTCAACACTATTTAGACACTGTTTCAACATAAAATAGACACTGTTTCAGCATCATTTAGACACTGTTTCAACATTATTTAGACACTGTTTCAACACTACTTCAACACTATTTAGACACTGTTTCAAGACTCTTTAGACTCTGTTTAACACTATTTATACACCTTTTTAAACACTCTTTAGACACTGTTTCAACACAATTTAGACACTGTTTCAACATTATTTTGACACTATTTAGACACTGTTTCAACACTACTTCAACACTATTTAGACACTGTTTCAAGACTATTTAGACTCTGTTTAAACACTATTATACATTAATAGACCTTACTACACCTTTTTAAACACTATTTAGACACTGTTTCAACATTATTTAGATACTATTTAGACACTGTTTCAACACTATTTAGACACTGTTTCAACACAATTTAGACTCTGTTTAAACACTATTTATACAGCTTTTTAAACAATATTTAGACACTGTTTCAACATTATTTAGACACTATTTAGACACTGTTTTAACACTATTTAGACGCTATTTCAACATTATTTAGACACTGTTTCTAACTATTTGTACAGTGTTTAGCCAATGTTTAGACACTCTATGTTTAGACAATTTAATTAAGAATTATTGTTCAATTTTAGATATAGTCCGCAATTTTTAAAGAAAACTAAACAAGTGCCTCTAAATCTGGCTCGCCAGAGATATCCGCGTCCCTCCTTAGTAGAATTACGGAAAGCTTTCAAGGGTTCTTTGTCGTTCGTGATCGTCAGACACCCGCTGGAGCGCCTCCTCTCCGGTTACAAGGACAAAATCCAGTACGCCTTGCCGCACACCTACCACCGGAAGCTCGGCAACGAGATCATACAGAAGTACCGACCAAAAACAACAACCGATGTAAGTAACTTTATTTGCTTATACAGGGTGGGCCATTAAACGAGACCACCCTAAATATCTCCGTTGCCTTTAGAGTAACGGAAAAAATGTCGAAAGGGAATTTTATTGATTTCGAAGGGCTAACACATTGGTTACTTTTTTGTCAAGGTCATAGTTTATGCGTCCTCTAGGTCATCAATGGTTTTTCAAATGGGAACATATTAATTATGAAGAAATTGTAGCGTTGTGCATAAAGTTCCTGCGCTCGCACTGCAGTCTCTGCTTGACTGTGCAATACCATTTTCGATACGGTTATTCAAAGTTATTTTCAATGGATACACTTGTCAAATCATTTCAAGGTCATAATATTATGGGTCACTGGATTCATCTGAATAGTGGCTAGAATGTCTAGATACAAAAATAACATGTTCACGTTTGAAAAACCATAGATGACCTTGAGGACGCATAAACTGTGACCTTGACAAAAAAATTAACCACCGTGTCGGCCCTTCGAAATCAATAAAATTCCCTTTAGACATTTTTTTCATCACTGTAAAGGTAACGGAGATATTTGGGGTGGTCATGTTAAATGGCCCACGCTGTATAGCGTAACGGTTGCATTGTAAGTCTAGTCTCTCGTTTTTTGTAAAAGCACACTTCCCCGAATTCCGTGTGTTTGTTGTAAATTTTGCGGTTTTGTTAGGAGAAATTGAAGAAACAACGCTATCCCAGCTTTCCGGAATTTATCAACTTCTTACTGGATTCAGCGATCAAGGACGATCAGCCGATGGACATGCACTGGACGCCCATCACCGAGTTCTGCACGCCTTGCATGTACGATTTCAATATCATTGCACACACAGAAACCTTACAGGTAAATCTATGTAATTTAACTATGAAAATATCTCTGTAAATTATCTATCTAGATTCTAGATAATATTTAAGTAAATAATATAAAAGTATTTCTTCTAGATATTGTTACAAAACATATCTTATTACAAGCCAAATTTCTTATTATAAACAATAGTATATTTTGTAACTGAGTTAGTTACACAATATACTATATAAACAACAATCATTATATAAACTAATGACTGAAACTGTATAGTATCTATCTAGATAATATCTACTTGCATTAAAGAAATATTTTATTACTCATGCGAGAAAAGTACTTCTTGACGTACATTATTTAATGCGAGAAATGCACCTCTCATTGTATTTCCACATAACCTGGGTAACGCACGCAAATATTCAATATCGCTAAATTACATTTAAAAAAATCCAATCCAGACCTCGATATTAGAAAATTGACAAGTGAATGTGAATTTTTTTCAAGCGAATGTGCGTAATTTCGCCTAATTTCGCTCTCGCGTCAAATTGACAACTTACCGCCCTAGTTACAAAATGTACTATTGTAACTGTATCTAGAAAAAATAGCGATAAAAGTGAAGTTGAAATGAGTAGGGAAAGATAATATGTTCTAAATCCACCGCCGCCACAACGAGGGAGTGTGAGGTCTATGTAGCCCCACGCTAAAGAGAGTGTGAAGTCTAAGTAGCCCCGCGCTAAAGAAGGTGTGAGGTCTATGTAACCCCAAATTGGGTGCATGAACACACTCACTTCGCCTGTGCACCCAATTTTGTTCTTGCGTCAAATTGAGAACTTACCGCCCTAGTTACAAAATATATTATATAAACAACAATCATTATATAAACTAATTATTATAACTATATAGTATCTATCTAGATAATATTTACTTGTATTAAAGAAATATTTGTATTACTCATGCGCGAAAAGTATTTCTTGACGTACATTATTTAATACGAGAAATGTCACCTCTCGTTGTATTTCCACATAACTTGTGTAAGGCATGCAAATATTCTATATCTCTAAGTTACACTAAAAAAAACTAATAAATAAATAAAATAAAATGCAATCAAGAGCTCGATATTAAAAAAGTGACGGGAAAGTGTCAGAATTTTTTTAAAGCGAATGTGCGCACTCACGTCGTTCTTACGCCTAATTTCGCTCTCGCGTCAAATTGACAACTTACCGCCCTAGTTACAAAATATACTATTGTAATTGTATCTAGAAGAAATAGCGATAAAAGTGAAGTTTAAATGAGGAGGGAAAGATAGTATGTTCTAAATCCACCGCCGCCACAACGAGAGAGTGTGAGGTCTATGTAGCCCCACGCTAAAGAGAGTGTGAGGTCTATGTAGCCCCACGCTAAAGAGGGTGTGAGGTCTATGTAACCCCACGCAAAAGAGGGTGTGAGGTCTATGTAATCCCAATAGCGTGGGCCTACATAGACCTCACACTCTCTTTAGCGTGGGGTTAAATATACCTCACACCCTCTTTAGCGTGGGGTTACATAGACCCCCACACCCACTTTAGCGTGGGGCTACATAGACCTCACTCTCTTTAGCGTGGGGCTACATAAACCTCACACTCTCTCGTTGTGGCGGCAGTGGATTTAGAACATACTATCTTTCCCTACTGAAATGTCTATATAGTATATTTTGTAACTAGGGCGGTAAGTTGTCAATTTGACCCGAGAGCGAAATCAAACATCGACATGTGTAGTTTACGACTTGAATATTTGCATTTTGAGTCATAAGATCATGTTGAGTTATGTTTGTTATTTTAGGAAGATCAAGAGTATTTGATCCAAAGGGCGGGTCTCCAGGAGATTATTAAGCCGGAATGGAAGAATGTCGGGCACGGGTTCACGGTCAAGCAGATCGAGAAGCAATATTCGCAATTGACTCGAGCTCAAATTCTGCAACTGTATCATATCTATAGGTGAGTCAATAGACCTTTTTACGGTTAGTTCGGCGCATGAGCGTCCGCCATGTTTAAAAGGCGGGAACATGAAACTTTCAGGCATATTTTCTTATTTTCACTGGTTATACGTCAAAAAGTGACCGAAAAACATGGTGGAAATTGGTCTATTATTAGGGGTATTAAAAGGTCTATTATTGCACATTTTGGCGAATTTAGAATTTTCAAGTAAATATTTTTTTTCAATTTCATAGAATCTATTTACAATTCCAGATATGACTTCGAGCTGTTCAACTACTCGTTACAAGGCTATTTGGATATAGCGCAGCCGGACAAAGACCCTTCCGATCTGCTGGCGGCGATCACAATGAAGGAGAAGTTGCCGCACAGGAAAAGCGCCAACAATAAGCCGACGTGATGAAGCAGGGCTGCCATGTGAGAGGCAAGATGAATAAATGGTCGAGAATAAATCAACAAAGGAGGATTAATTCAAAGAGATTTACTGAAGAGAGAGAGAGAATTTAGTTTTTCTTTTTTGGGGGGATTTTTGAAAAGTAAATAAAAAGTAATTTTGTGCTTTGTTAGGATCAAATAAGAAGAAACTTAATTATAAACTGAGCTTATTAATGAGTAGTTTAATTTCTCGTTAGATTAATTTTTGAATTCAAAGTTTGTAGAGAGAGTTCGTTTGAGGTAGGATCGACGAGTTTTCGTTAAATGAAATATTTTTCGTTTCGCAATATTAGTGAAGTAATAATCGCATTAAAAGCAACAAAAAAAAAACGAGTAATAATTGCAAAATATCGTAAAAGAAGAGCACGAGTGTGTCAAGATTTTTAGAAATTGCAAAGATTTTACCAAAAAAAAAATCAAACTTTGTACGCGGAGAGGCTTAAGTGAATAAAAGCAGTTTGTAGTCGGGAAACTAGGAAAAACTATACACCCGCTATAAAAGTAAAATCAAAACAAAAACCGCTAACAAAGTTTTAACCAACTAGTTATTAAAACCTTATCTAGACTAATTTTTAAAAAACTAGACGACTAAATAGATTTTAAAAATCCTTAATTATTTCCTTTCACGTTTTTTTTTTTAATTTTATTTTTATTCCGTTGAGAATTTTAAAAGTTTTAACAAATCAAATTACTTGTTAGTTTCTCAGAGTTTCGTGAGAAATTTGTGATATTTAGAGTGAGTACAATCTGATATATTTATTAGATAGAAGAAAATCGTAGGCCAAGTCGAAACCAAAACACTACAATGAAAACATTTCCGTGTTTCAATATTGTTAAATAAAGATCGTAAATCGTTAAACTTTTCTTTTACTTAACCTAAATACTATACTGGACAATGCGGATGAGAAGGATTTAATAGATCTTTTCATAGATGATTTCTTTTGTGCGCAAATGTCAAAAATATATGTCAAAAAAAAATTTTTTTGGATGCCCGAAAATGTTGGATGTATAACCTGTGAAAATAACGAATTGTGCCCGAAACTTTCATATTCCCGCCTTTGAAACATTGCGCACGCGCATGCATTTACTAAACCGTAAAAAGGTCTATTCATGGGACATTTGGACAGAATGGACACAACTAGATTAACCATTTGGGTACTTTTGACGGCTGATACTCATCATGCGCATGTTTTGTCGTAGTAAAAATTGACGAGTCGGACTCGTCATTTTATTTAAAGCAGGCTTAATTCGTTTTTTTTTTGTAAGTTGTCAATACTGCACGACGTTATTGCTTGCTTGTATCAAACTGACATTAGTTCAACAATATTTAGCGATTCATTTCTAAGCAATCTATTTCATAATGCCGAAAATATAAACTGCATGTTCGCGCCAATTTGGCGCGTCCAGATTTTTCAATTCATTTATTTGGATTAACTTCGGCTTCAATCGATAGACGGGGAAACAGGTCTATCGATCGGTGTCGAAGTCGCGCGATTTATTAACTTTTTCGCGAATAGATTAACTTAATCAGTTAGCTGCGTAGAGTCGACTAAACACGCTCGGCGAGTGCGAACGAAAAACGTGAAATCCACGCAAACTGGCACATGTGCGTAATTTGAATTTCCCATCCAAATTAACCAGGGGTGATCACGAGCCCAAGGGCTGAAGCGGAGCCGGACGTCCCAAAGACGCCGATTTAAGGGAATTCCTTTACCCTTTTATTCCCATTTCCTCCCTTAGACGAAGCGCCGGAAGGACGATTTCACGTGGCGGAGACGCTGGCAGCCCAATCAGGTAAGTGATCGAACCAGCCAGTGTTTTGTTTGGAAATTGTGAAATTTGGAGAGACACGGTCCGAACACTGCATTTTATGAAAATGATGATGAAAGTGACTTTGAGGAATCTGGTGAAAATTTGTATAGTGATTTTTCAGTTACTGAATTAGAAAGTGAAGACAATAGCGAATTAGAAGATAATAATAGTGAAATACAACCTGTACGACGAAGACGCGCCAGTGTCTTATCAAGTAGTAATAGTGCATCTTCTGATGAACCATTGGAAGAAGAATGGATATGGAAAGAAAAAGAAAATCTAGCGGATATAAAACATTTTTCAGAAATCGCCGGAATCAATCCTTTGTGCCTGCGAAGAGTAAGTTATATAATCCTTCGCCTTTGAAAGTGTTGAAACAAGTTCTAACTGAAGATTTTTGGGATATTATAACAGAAGAGACAAATATATATGCCAGACAAATGATAGAAAAAGAAGGTTTTTCCAAAAAAATAAACCAAAGATGGTTTCCTGTAACATCAGATGAAATAAAAGCATATATTATTGCACTATGCATTTTGATGTCACAAGTGAGAATGTATTGGTATTGGTAAAATGTATTGGTCTAAAATAAATATTATAAATACTTCAGTTTTTGCAAACACTATGCCCCGGAATAGATTTTTTGATATTTCAAGTTTCCTTCATTTTACAAATAACGAAAGAACAGATAAAGAAGATAGAATAAGATAGATACGAAATATAGTGGATTACTTAAATAATACATTCTCTCATATTTATACTCCAGAGAGTGAAGTATCTGTTGATGAATCACTGATGAAATTCAGAGGACGATTGAGTTATAGTCAATTCAACCCCTCTAAACGAGCACGATTTGGCATAAAATTCTACAAACTTTGTGAATCTTCATCGGGTTATTGTATTCACTTCAAAATCTATGTTGGTAAGGATAAAATACAGGGAATTGCTACACCTGTTCCTGAGAGTGTCGTCATGAAAGTGACCCAACCTTTTCTATATAAAGGCCACACGTAATACATAGATAATTGGTATTCATCGCAACAATTATTTTCAAATTTACTAAAAAATAATACGAATGTCGTTGGAACTGTCCGAAAAAACATAAAGCACATGCCAAAAGAGCTTGCTGAAAAAAGAAGAAAGCAAAATGTTTTCCTGTCGTGGTTTACAGACAGACAGAAAAAATGTTTACATGCTTAGCACGAAACATGCAAGTGTTGACTTGGTAGATACAGGCAAAAGAAGAAAAATGAAAGGTGGCAAATTTGAAAATATTATAGAACCATCATGTATACTTGATTATAATAAAGGCATGGGAGGTGTTGATAAACATGATCAAATACTAGCGTGCTTCGCTTCCCTGTTATGAGAAAATGTGTAAAAGGATATAAGAAAATGGCATTTTATCTAATAGACATGGCGATTTACAATGCCTTTGTCCTATATTCTAAAATCAACTGCACAAAAAACGTAGGCATTGTTTCCTATCGCTTAGACCAGTGTTCTTTAACCTTTGTCATCCCGCGGAACCCTTTTTTGAGAATTTTTATTTATGGAATCCTCTGTTTAGTAGCACTTTGATTAAGGGGGGAATCGAATTATATGTTATAAACAAAGTTCGTCCCTGCATTTGTTATAAACATTTTGTAGGCTCATAAAGTCTCATAATAAATAAGTTTGCATTTATTCAAACAAAATTATAAATTCCATACAAAATATAAAATATTTGTACTATACATACGTAGAAATGAAATTGTAATCAAAAGAAAAAAATATTAAAAAAATTAATGACTTCGTTGTGGTTGTTTATGACTGCATAATTTATCAATATCTGGTTGGATCGGTGTTAATTGAGACGCATATCATTTTCGGTATCATGTCGATTTCTATACTTAGTTTTTGTAGCGACGTATGTGGAAAAGGATTTCTCACAGAGATAGGTTGTCACGAAAGGCATCAATTCCTTAATGTAGTGTCGGTACATATATCTATAAATTGCTTTGTTTCCTTAATTGGCAAGGTATCCAGTATTCACATCACAACACTCATTAAAAGGATTTTCGATCCAACTTAAATATCACCACGAACATACCTTTCAAATGCATCCTTTTTCTACTGTAGTTCAAGACATTTTCTTTTGAAATATTTGCTTTTATCTTTTAAATTCGGATGTTTATTTTCCAAATGACGCTTTAGCTTTGCAAATAATCGAAAATTCGAAATATTCGAAAAATGTCTTTTGCAAACTCGTCAAATGTTCCAAAATATGATTTTTTAAATTCTGGTCGAATGCGATATTATTGGTTGCCAGGAAATCATTTAAATTAGCAAAACATTCTGTATTATTTTTGGTGATGCATTCCGCCCAAAGCTTGATTTTCGATTTGATCGAGTATAGGGGTAAATAGTACAGTTGTTGGTCAGTAGGTAGTGATTGGTCATAATTTGAAAACTATATAACTATAAGACAATCTTTTGGTGACATAATTGTTTATTAACAGAAGACAATTCTATATTCTTTTCTGTATTGGATACAACCCATAACTTTGTTAAAATTTAAAGTTTCATGTGTGTATTTAATTAATAAAATGAGCAGTCCGAGATTTACGTCATTTTAGACAGAAATGTACAAAAAGTAACCTTACTATTTCTAGATATTTTCATGATTTAATAATGATTTTTGTGCTGTTTTTTGGTATTTGTAAATGAATACAGGTTTATATTATCGAAATAAAACGTTTTTTGATAAAAATAAAGTACTGACTGTGAAAAATATGATAGGACAAGAAATATCGCACGATAAACAGTTTTTATAGTGATAGATCATCCGACCAATTAGTATTTTGACATTAGAGTAACTATGTGACAGTTATTCCTAGAGTGTTTAACCTACAAATAAGAGGACAAGAAAAATATTCAGTACACAATTTTAAGGCAATTAAAAATGAAAAATCTATTTTACTTGAATTTATTTATGTTTTTGTTATTGTAGTTAGTGAAAATACTAATTTATTTATTTCTAGGGTAAATACGCTAGTGTTAATATACATAAAATGACAAACGTAAGAAAAGGTACAATCTTAAAACAATCGGAACACAGCCTGAATATATAAATATATCCAACCTTTCCGGAGCTTTATAACAATTACTGAGACTTCTTAGGACTACCAAAATAAATCTCGTGTTAAATATGCCAGTTATTTACCAGTTTTATAAAAAAATATAGGGATAATCAAATTGAAGATGCTATTAATGGAGTTTAAAATGGGATGTCACAATGCACAGCTTCAAAAAAGTATAGTATTCCCAAACAAACAATTCAATTTAGAATTAGTGATGCATTCATCAAAAAGTATTCAATGCAGAAGAGGACCTAGTACGTTGGATAATTGATTGTCAATGAAGAGTATTTCCTAGAAGAAAGATTAGGACCATCTAATACAAGCTATTGTCAAAGAGTTTTTGGATCAAAGTAAAATAACAATCCTTTTTGTGACAATGTTCTAGGAAATGGGTGGTATAAAACCTTTCTTGAAAGGAATCCAATTCGTATTGAAAGATTTTCGGAAAGAGCAACTAAGACCAGCTCTTGTGTAAGTGAGAGTAATATTAAAAAAAAACCGGCCAAGTGCGAGTTGTGACTCGCGCCCCGAGGGTTCCGTACAAACTTGTATAGTATAGTATTATTATGTAGATTATCAACATATTATGTAGATTATAAAGAAAAATTAGACGAAATATAATATATACAGGATGTTACAGGACTTGAGTATGTCGCATGTCGGTTATAAAAAAGCAAAATTTAGACATAATATATACCCTGTATATATTATGTATATAAAGCGTACGTGATGAAATGCATAACGAATATAAACAAAGAAAATTCAGAATAAACATAGAATAGGACCTAACTGTATGCAACCCATATGCTTCTGGAGCCTGACAATACCACTACGACAACATTAGTGAATTTTCATAAGTTTCAAATAGTAAAATCGCATTTTTCTTGTAATTAAACTACATATTTACGGTTTTCAGATTTTTCCCTTGACATGTGCTGTAAGACACCGCTTCTTGCCAAATTTCATGATTCTAGGACAACGGGAAGTACCCTATAGGTTTTGATTCCCCCGTGAAATCGCAAAATATGCGACATAAACGGTCATATCTTTTGATCGCGTTGACTTACAAGTTTGATTTTTTGACAGCTGAAAGAGACCGCAGACTCGAGTATTTGATACAAATTTCAACTTGTTACCTCTACGAGTTCCTGAGAAAAAGGTCTTGATAGACAGACAGACGGACAGACAGACAGACAGACAGACAGACAGACAGACAGACAGACAGACAGACAGACGGACAACAAAGTGATCCTATAAGGGTTCCGTTTTCGGTACGGAACCCTAACAAGAGGTCACTGAGTAGTTAGTTAGTTACTTAAACTTCTTACTTACTTACTTATATGATAAATAATAAAAATCTTACTTACTTATATGATATGAAATTCTTGACGAGACCTATTTCAGATTCCAAGCCAAAACTAAAATATTTTAAAAGTTACCAAAAGAAAGCGAATATAGAAAGAAAGACGATTATAATAAATCGATTATGATAAATCTTTATTTTACTATTACCCTTATTCACTAACTTATATTAAGAATTAACTGAATTACGCGATTATTTTTATACTTATAAAAAGAAAACGAACAGACGATTATGACAAAACTTTATTTTAGTATTACACTTATTTACTAACTTATATTAAGATCTAACTATTTCTAGATCTAATATAAAATAATATATTAACTATTTCTAGATCTATTTCGATACTCTTAATATTCAGTTGTTCAATTAATTGCTTTTTTGCAATTGACTACCAAAAAATATAGGGCGTACGTGATTTAAGTATATGTAGATTATAAACAAAAATTAGACGAAATATAATATATACAGGATGTTACGGGACTTGAATATGTCGCATGTCCGTTATAAACAAGCAAAATTTAGACATAATATATACCCTGTATATATTATGTATATAGAGCGTACGTGATGAAATGCATAACGAATATAAACAAAGAAAATTTAGAATAAACAGCTTAGTGCCGACACATACTTTTTACACAAATATATAATGAAAAGTTTTTACCGTTATGAATAAAATATCGGGAAGAGTAACTCTTATCACAAATTGAATACATTCTTAAAAACACTGATTTTAAAAATTCGGTATGTTTTTACCACAAATAATAATAAGTGTGATATATAAGTAAAATAAAGTTTTATCATAATTAGGGTTTATACAAAAACCGACTGTTTGAAATTTCGAATTTTGATTTTCCGAAAAACGGTTTTAGCCGGTTTTCGAATTTTTGTCAAAAAAAAATAGAATAGGGAAAAATATTTTATATAATTTATATAAAATAACAAAGAACTGAATCAATATCAAAGCCATAATATAAAAAAAATAAGGATTGCACATTACTTACAGAAAATAACGAAAGCTTAAACAAAAATTCAAATGGTATTTATATTTATTTCACTAAATTAAAATTTCTCCTAAGAAAATAGGATTTTAAAAAACAGAAAATATCCACTGAACGGTCGCAAAGTCTTGTTCTTATTTTGGACACAATATTGCCTGAAATTGAGAATACTCGTTCACTAGCTACTGAGCTTGGTTTTATAGTTTTCAGAGCATCAAATGCCAAATCTAAGTTATTGGTTCTTTTATTCGTTGACAAACTAATAGACACACAAAGACACACTAATACTGAGTTTTAGAAGAACCCTCATCATAGCACTGAAAATATTTACCCTAATGCAAATAAACAATCGGCCGTAAATTTCGAATTTACATTTATTATCGTGTTGCTAGCAAATACCATAAAAGTGTCGGCTGCGGTGGGAGGAAAGAGGAGAGAGAAGAATCATAACATCGTACGGAACATAAACGGACTGCGAAGTAAATTCGCCTTTTTCTTGTAATTAAACTACATATTTACGGTTTTCAGATTTTTCCATTTACATGTGCTGTAAGACACTGCTTCTTGCCAAATTTCATGATTCTAGGTCAACGGGAAGTACCCTATAGGTTTTGATTCCCTTGTGAAATCGCAAAATATGCGACATAAACGGTCATATCTTTTGATCGCGTTGACTTACAAGTTTGATTTTTTCACAGCTGAAAGAGACCACAGACCCGAGTATTTGGTATAAATTTCAACTTGTTACCTCTACGCGTTCCTGAGAAAATGGTCTTGACAGACAGACAGACGGACAGACAGACAGACAGACAGACAGACAGACAGACAGACAGACAGACAGACGGACAACAAAGTGATCCTATAAGGGTTCCGTTTTCGGTACGGAACCCTAAAAATGGTTGAGTAATATGATTATTTATCAAAAATTAAATATTTAAACATATTAAAAGATCCGACTCTTGTTTCCAATGGTGATGAAACTTATTTTATGGTATGTCTATGGTATGTCAAAATGTTTATGAAATTGATCACGGCAATTTCAAACTTAATGGAAAGACATCTTAAAAACAATGTTATATATATGGTTTTTGTAGAGTGTCACGAAGGTGGACTGAAAGCTATTAAATAACTGACAAATTTCACATGAGATTTGTTTTGTTAGTCCTAAAAAGACTCGGTAATTGTTATATAGCTCCAGAAAGGTTGAATATATTTATATTCAGGCTGTGTTCCGATTGTTTTAAGTTTGTATGATTATCTTTAACGTAGGATTGTTTTACCAATTCGAAAAAAAATAAAAAGAGAAAAATAAAGAAAAACAGAAAACTTTAGAAAAAAAAAACTGGCGGAAAAAAATCATAGAGTTGATTGAGGATCAAGAAAATATTAGTGGCAATTATAAAATTATGTTTAAATTGTTTATTTTTTAACAATAATTAAATATTTTTTTTTATTAGATCACTGGAGTGTTCATCACTAGAGTGATCACTAGTTTATAATAGTTTTTCATATTTCCAAATTACTTTTATTTATTATAAAGCGTTGACTAATCACTGTAAATCCACTAGACAATCACTACATTCTTATGATCTATAACTATGTTTTTTGATGAATAAAATATTTATTTTCTTATTTTCTATAAAATTTTAAATTTTTGATTCGAATTATTATTTAAATAGAAAAGTGACGTTTTTTACAATTACTAGGACTATAATAATTCGTAAATTCATTTTATACAAGCAAGCAATTTATTGTTTTCATTGTTAGATTTCTAAAATGACCGATCACTGTACGTTTACCCCTATATTTTCGTACATAAACGAAATTAATCTTTCACTTCATGGACCAAATGCTACAGTTTTTAGCAAATAGGTCAATAGCAAAGTAGGGGTAAACAGTACAGTGATCGGTCATTTTAGAAATCTAACAATGAAAACAATAAATTGCATGCTTGTATAAAATGAATTTACGAATTATTATAGTCCTAGTAATTGTAAAAAACGTCACTTTTCTATTTAAATAATAATTCGAATCAAAAATTTAAAATTTTATAGAAAATAAGAAGATAAATATTTTATTCATCAAAAAACATTTATAGATCAAACAAACAGTTATAGATCATAAGAATGTAGTGATTGTCTAGTGGATTTGCAGTGATTAGTCAACGCTTTATAATAAATAAAAGTAATTTGGAAATATGAAAAACTATTATAAACTAGTGATCACTCCAGTGATGAACACTCCAGTGATCTAATAAAAAAAAAATATTTAATTGTTAAAAAATAAACAATTTAAACATAATTTTATAATTGCCACCAATATTTTCTTGATCCTCAATCAACTCTATGATTTTTTTCCGCCAGTTTTTTTTTTCTAAAGTTTTCTGTTTTTCTTTATCTTTCTCTTTTTATTTTTTTTCGAATTGGTAAAACAATCCTACGTTAAAGATAATCATACAAACTTAAAACAATCGGAACACAGCCTGAATATATAAATATATTCAACCTTTCTGGAGCTATATAACAATTACCGAGTCTTTTTAGGACTAACAAAACAAATCTCATGTGAAATTTGTCAGTTATTTAATAGCTTTCAGTCCACCTTCGTGACACTCTACAAAAACCATATATATAACATTGTTTTTAAGATGTCTTTCCATTAAGTTTGAAATTGCCGTGATCAATTTCATAAACATTTTGTGCCCCACGAGGGGCTATTATGTTTTTCATTTTTGGACATACCATAAAATAAGTTTCATCACCATTGGAAACAAGAGTCGGATCTTTTAATATGTTTAAATATTTAATTTTTGATAAATAATCATATTACTCAACCATTTTTTAATATTACTCTCACTTACACAAGAGCTGGTCTTAGTTGCTCTTTCCGAAAATCTTTCAATAAGAATTGGATTCCTTTCAAGAAAGGTTTTATACCACCCATTTCCTAGAACATTGTCACAAAAAGGATTGTTATTTTACTTTGATCCAAAAACTCTTTGACAATAGCTTGTATAAGATGGTCCTAATCTTTCTTCTAGGAAATACTCTTCATTGACAATCAATTATCCAACGTACTAGGTCCTCTTCTGCATTGAATACTTTTTGATGAATGCATCACTAATTCTAAATTGAATTGTTTGTTTGGGAATACTATACTTTTTTGAAGCTGTGCATTGTGACATCCCATTTTAAACTCCATTAATAGCATCTTCAATTTGATTATCCCTATATTTTTTTATAAAACTGGTAAATAACTGGCATATTTAACACGAGATTTATTTTGGTAGTCCTAAAAAGTCTCAGTAATTGTTATAAAGCTCCGGAAAGGTTGGATATATTTATATATTCAGGCTGTGTTCCGATTGTTTTAAGATTGTACCTTTTCTTACGTTTGTCATTTTATGTATATTAACACTAGCGTATTTACCCTAGAAATAAATAAATTAGTATTTTCACTAACTACAATAACAAATACATAAATAAATTCAAGTAAAATAGATTTTTCATTTTTAATTGCCTTAAAATTGTGTACTGAATATTTTTCTTGTCTTATTTGTAGGTTAAACACTCTAGGAATAACTGTCACATAGTTACTCTAATGTCAAAATACTAATTGGTCGGATGATCTATCACTATAAAAACTGTTTATCATGCGATATTTCTTGTCCTATCATATTTTTCACAGTCAGTACTTTATTTTTATCAAAAAACTTTTTATTTCGATAATATAAACCTGTATTCATTTACAAATACCAAAAAACAGCACAAAAATCATTATTAAATCATGAAAATATCTAGAAATAGTAAGGTTACTTTTTGTACATTTCTGTCTAAAATGACGTAAATCTCGGACTGCTCATTTTATTAATTAAATACACACATGAAACTTTAAATTTTAACAAAGTTATGGGTTGTATCCAATACAGAAAATAATATAGAATTGTCTTCTGTAAATAAACAATTATGTCACCAAAAGATTGTCTTATAGTTATATAGTTTTCAAATTATGACCAATCACTACCTACTGACCAACAACTGTACTATTTACCCCTATCTGCAAGGTAGGCTAGATTTTGAAGCCAATTAGAGTCATTAAATTTTCCAGAAAATTCACGTACAGATAAAAAGATTCGAATTTCATCATGCAATTACCACAGTCTGGTCAGAACCTTTTCCCTGGATCCATCTTACTTCAGTATGAAGAAGTAGATTTTTATGTAAGCTGCCCAGATCATCGCAAAATAGGGAAATACCCTGTTATTTAGGGGTATGGATTTGATAAAATTAACCATCTTAACGGCCTCATTGAGAACTTCGTGCAATGCTTTTGGTATCCGTTTAACAGTGAGAGCATGACGATGAAGACAGCAATGGCTGGCTTTGATGTCTGGAACTAGTTTCTTTATACATGCTATTACTCCCTTTATAAAACCAACCAGAGCTTTGACTCCATCAGTGCATGTATGATGACATAAATTCCAACAAATTGAATGCTTTTCAAAATATGTATTAATTAATTAAATATTTCTTCACCTGTTGTTTGAGTTTGCAGAGCTTTGCATATCTTCCTGAAAAAAGCATATCTTCCTGAAAATTGGATTCGTGTATGTATCTCACGAAAACTAAAAATTTGCTAATCTAGCTACATCTGTAGATTCGTTCATTTGCAGACTGAATCCATCTTTATCATGTTTCAAACGACTTGCTAGTTCCACTTCGCAGTAATCTGACATATCTTTAATTTGTCGTGAGATCAGACAATAGGACGAGGTTAATTCTGCTTGCAATTTTTTTACCGATCATGCATTTGATTAAATCTTTTGTACATGGTTTAATTACTTTTTCTGCAATCGTATGAGCTTCGCCTTCTTTAGCTAGGCGAAAATTAACTAAATAAGATGACTTTTAGAACATTTTTTCGACATTTATTATCACCACGAACATACCTTTCAAATGCATTCTTTTTCTACTGTAGTTCAAGACATTTTCTTTTGAAATATTTGCTTTTACCTTTTAAATTCTGATGTTTATTTTCCAAATGACGCTTTAACTTTGCAGAATCTAAACTGCTGTAGTTAACTACTTGCTCACATGCCACACAAAACCCATTTGGCTCATTTTTATCACCAATCCATGTAAATCCAAAATTCTAATAATTTTCATCATACTTTCGTATTTTGCGGCTAGTAGATCCTGATTAATTTTCTTCTTCAATATAATCCGTCTACTGCAATGTTGACGGATAATATTTAAATTGCCGGAAATCTGGTGGAATTTTCAAGAGAGCAAGAAGCTTATTCTTTGGATTTTGATTTCAATTTCCCAGTTTTAAGTCAATTCTGCATTATATTTCTAAAGGATTTTAGGTTAACGTTTTAGGTTACTTTTAGGTTAAATGTTTAGGTTACAATTTAACAATAAATCTACTACACCAGATATTTGAAATTATTTCTAAGGGCAATGTGCGTCGTCCTCGTACAATATAAGTGACTGAGCAAATGAATAGTTCCAATATGAATATTCAATCGACACACGTGTTACAGAGAGAGGCACAACACATCGTCTCTAGCTGTAAACGCCGCGCCGGTGCCGGTTAAAGTTTTTTTAGCATTGATTCGCGGAACCCCTGAATGTTTTATTGGAACCCTATGGTTTCATGGAACACCGGTTGAAGAACACTGGCTTAGACGTTGCTGAAGAAATATTGGAGCAAGTGAGATTACCAAATTATATTAGGCTTGGATTTTTTGCGTACAATAAATAGATGCGTTTTTACAAATAATATCTGGAAAAATACAAAATTCGGTTTATTTATTACAAAAAACGATTACTTCATCCAAAAAAGGTTACTTCGTCCAAATTAAAATATAAACGCCCAATGATCGATTGAATCTTACAAATAATGGTTTAGTACAATAATTGATGGATTTGTACAAAATAAAATCAATTCAAACAAAAAAAGGTTTAACTGTACAAAAAAGTTGATCCATCCAAAATTTGATTGCTCTTTACAAACAATTTTTTTTACAAAATACAATTATATCTGCACAATAAACGAATTTTACAAACAAGGACTTGATTCCTTCAAATTTTATATCTAACTAACGCGGCGTGTAACGAAAGAGAGAGAGCGCAAACACATCAATCTTACGACCAGAAGCACTGTATGCCATGGAGTATCTTTCCTTGAACCGAAGAGGTCTGGTAGAGAAATTGGAAATCAGAGAGAGGAGAATCATCAGGAAGATCCTAGGCATTCCCGGTAAAGGAAGATGGGGAATTCCGAAGACGACATAACTCTGAGCTCTACGAACATATTGAGAGGCTCTCTGACTGTGCAAGGAAAAGAAGGTTAGCTTTCTATGGCCACGTTGCAAGATTAACTCCAAACCGACTAACCAACAGTCTGTTCACATTCTGGTAAAACAAGAAGGTTTGTACCACTTGGTTGACAGAAACCGAGAAGGATATTAAAAAAGTTGGAATAACAGATCTCCAAAACAGACAGTCTTCTGTGAGATGCATTCTGAAGGAAGTCCGTGGCTTTCAGGAAAAACACTGAAGGAAGTCCGTGGATTTCAGGAAAACCCCGAAGGAAAGGTACCCCCTGGGAAGGAGAGTGAAAGAAGCTACACCGGCAGAAGATGCGACAATACAGGGCAAAGATCAAAGCCCAAAAAATGAACAAGTGTGGTCCAAAGTAGGGCTATTGGAAACAAGAAGAAAAAGAAGATAGATGCACTATATATAAGAAGCACTATATATACTATATATAAGCAGATAGAATAATGCAATTTATTTCCGAGCTAATCAACTCATCAATAAGGTGAACAGTTTTTTTCTTTTCAGTATTTTTATGCATATAAAAAAATTGTGAAGATTATTATATACACTCGTAAATTTGCATTTTGCACTTATTAAGTATGAACTTATTAAGTTCGAATATGTTGATGATGTTGATGATTCAATCGATTATTGTAAGGAAAAATCATAGTTTGTAAGAAAAAATCAATTATTGGATGATTTCATTTTATTTTGGATGAATTAACCTTTTTTTGGATGAAGTAATTTATTTTTTACGAAGTAACCGAATTTTGGATTGATTAATTTATTTTTGTATTCATACAGCTATTTATTGTAGAACTTCTAATCGAATATTGGAGGAATAAATTTTATGCGATTATATTAGCCGTGGGCGTCCATCACATAGCGATACGATACTTCGTATGCAGGCGAAAAATTGGGCACTTTTTGCGGAGAATATTCCATCAATCGAGGCTAAGCAACACCCTACAAAAAGGTGCCGTGTTTGTTATAAAAACAAAATTAGGAGCGAGACTACCTGGCAGTGCAAGCAATGCCAAATACCACTGCATTTGCCTACTTGCTTTGAAAAATATCACACCGTACAAAATTATTACTAATTTTCGTTTTATTATAATTAGTTTTTGGTAAAAAACTGCTTATAATTAATTTAGATTATTTTATTTATTATTATTGTTTTGTAATTTCTACTACCTCTCATCTTGTTTAAATTATGTATATAACTAAAATAAATTAATTCTTACGTAAAATGAATTAAATATGTATATGACTCCATATAGCTACAAATTAAAGGCTTGGATTTTTTGCGTACAATAAATAGATTTTTTTTTACAAAAAATAGTTCCAAATATACAAAATTCGGTTTATTCAAACAAAAAGAGATTACTAAAGGTTACTTCGTCCAAAATAAAAGGCTTGGATTTTTGGCGTACAATAAATAGATGCTTTTTTACAAATAATATCTGGAAAAATACAAAATTCGGTTTATTCTTACAAAAAACGATTACTTCATCCAAAAAAAGGTTACTTCGTCCAAAATAAAATATAAACGCCCAATGATCGATTGAATCTTACAAATAATAATGGTATAGTACAATAATTGATAGATTTGTACAAAATAAAATCAATTCACCCAAAAAAAGGTTTAGCTAAACGAAAAAGGTTGATCCATCCAAAATTTGATTGCTCGTTAAAAACAATTTTTTTTTATACAAAATACAATTATATCTTCACAATAAACGAATTTTACAACAAGGACTTGATTCCTTCAAATTTTATTGCTAACTAACGCGGCGTGTAACGAAAGAGAGAGCGCAAACACATCAGTCTTACGACCAGAAGCACTGTATGCCACGGAGTGTCTTTCCTTGAACCGAAAAGGTCTGGTAGAGAAATTGGAAATCAGAGAGAGGAGAATCATCAGGAAGATCCTAGGAATTCCCGGTAAAGGAAGATGGGGAATTCCGAAGACGACATAACTCTGAGCTCTACGAACATATTGAGAGACTCTCTGACTGTGCAAGGAAAAGAAGGGTAGCTTTCTATGGCCACGTTGCAAGATTGACTCCAAACCGACTAACCAACAGTCTGTTCACATTCTGGTAAAACAAGAAGGTTCGTACCACTTGGTTGACAGAAACCGAGAAGGATATTAAATAAGTGGGAATAACAGATCTCTAAAACAGACAGTCTTCTGTGAGATGTATCCTGAAGGAAGTCCGTGGATTTCAGAAAAAAAACCCGAAGGAAAGGTGCCCTCTGGAAAGAAGCTACACCAGCAGAAGATGCGACAATACAGAGCAAAGATCAAAGCCCAATAGTTGAACAAGCGTGGTCCTAAGTAGGGCTATTGGAAACAAGAAGAAGAAGAACATGATAGATGCACTATATATAAGAAGCACTATATATACTATATATAAGCAGATAGAATAATGCAATTTATTTCCGAGCTAATTCACTCATCAATAAGGTGAACAGTTTCTTCTTTTCAGTATTTTTATGCATATAATAAAAGTGTGAAGATTATTATATACACTCGTAAATTTGCATTTGGCACTTATTAAGTAAAATAAAAAACCTTTTTTGGGTGAATTTCGAATATGTTGAACGATTCAATGGATTATTGTAAGGAAAAATCATAGTTTGTAAGAAAAAATCAATTATTGGATGATTACCTTTTATTTTGGATGAATGAACCTTTTTTGGATGAAGTAATTTATTTTGTACGAAGTAACCGAATTTTGGATTGATTAATTTATTTTTGTGTTTATCCAGCTATTTATTGTAGAACTTCATCCATTTATTGTATGTTGAGTTTTGTATACTTCTAACCGAATATTGGATGAATAAATTTTATGCGCAAATTAAATACGTTTTATATGTAAAAAAATCGTTATATAAATCCGTACCCAAAGGGTTTTAACACATAAAATTTATACGTTTTTTATGCTGAAAAATACAACAAGGTCCAATTGGTACAAACAGGCGGAAAAGGACTTGGCTGACTTGTTATTAGATCGCGAACAATGGAAACAACTCAGCAATCAGTGTACATAACCTTGGTGTCACAACTCTTCAAACATGAAGACAAGACTAAGAAGAAGAAGACTCGTTGGCCGTTTGAGCATGTAACTATACACCAAACGTTGCCCTTCTCTACCACGGAGAGGTGAACAACAGGTGTTTCCTGTCATTAAATTTAGGACCATGATGGAATTTCCTAAACTCTCTAGTACTTCCAGTAATGATATTATCCAGTTATGATAAAATATTTTTTTCTCTTGTCCTGGGCTTCTAATATTAGGTAGAATGCTACTTAGGGATTTCATCGTGGGCATCACCTTTTCGCACTCATAACATTTGTGCCCCCGAATGATGGTCCCCTGTCTATTACCACGCCCAGGTATTTTATCTCATGTACTGAGTTAATATCTACTCCTGCCATAGACACAACTCCTGCCACATCTACTCCTGCCACATAAACTACATGTCAGGTATTAGTCACCGATTATTGTCACAGTTTTATTCACAACCACTTTAAGTTCATTCCGTTTCATCCACTGGTCTATGGTGTGTAGCGTCTCATTTACCTTCAGTGCCAGCTCTTTGGGGGTTTTTTCGGACGCTGATATGGCCAGGTCGTTCGCGTAGCTTATCAGTTCCACTTCCTCTTCCGTATCCACAGACATGATATCGTCGTATAATACGTTCCAGAGGGTCCGAAAGACTGACTCCTGAGACTGGCCCCTGACTGGGACTTGAGGTACACCGCCCCCGATCTTCTTCATCCTCTTAGCTGCTTTTTAATCGACGCAACTTGTGAAGTCCGATTACATGATGTGGATTAGGTTCTGGCTAACTCCGAACTTTTCCAGTTTGAACAGGATTATGTGCCAAGGCGCTGCATTTTTGTACGTCTATGAGCACAAGAGCGCTCCAATGGTCGCGTCGCATTGTGCTCTCTGCGTTCCGGATAACATGCTCCAAGACTAGACAGACAAGACTAGACAGACATGACTAGACAGACAAGACTAGACAGACAAGACTAGACAGGCAAGACTAGACACAGAAAACTAGATGGATAAATTGAGACAGATTAAGCAAGACATACAAAATAGACGTATTGTGGCTCGCGTACACCTCATCCATCATCGGCCGAAGTTTGCTTGGGCGACGACGGCCGAACTCGGACGATTGAATCAAACACTGGTAAAATAAAGAGAGCTCGTACACAAACACGACCGTCATTGTCGGACGATGACGGTCGATGACGGATGAATCGTCCGAGTTCGGCCATCGTCGCCCGAGTAAACTTTGGCCGATGACGGAATAGGTGTACGCGAGCCATAAGATTGATAGACAAGATTAAACAGATAAAACTGGATAAACAAACAAAATACATAAAGACTAAATAAACTAATAATATACTTACTGATTTGTTGCATTTTCGATTTGAAATCCGAAAACGAATTTGCCGGCGCAAATTTTCTTCCAGCTTTCGACGATTCTAACTTTCGCCTCGTCCTCGCAGTTTAACGTATCTTTCTGCAAACGAGACAACAAGTCCTTTAGACCTCTCACCGTCTCTCGCGTCTCGTCTTTCAGACTTCTGATGTGATCCAGCTTCATCTGAAGGAATCCCGCCACCGGGTCCAACTGCATATCTAAATCATCAATCTCCATAATCTGCAAATAAAACCAATACAGATTATAGCTGTCTGTATACTCTTGTATGTCTAGTCTTGTATGTCGAGTCATGTCTGTCTAGTCTTGTCTGTCTAGTCTAGTCTGTCTAGTCTTGTAGGTCTAGTCTTGTCTGTCTAGTCTTGTCTGTCTAGTCTTGTCTATCTAGTCTTGTCTGTCTAGTCTTGTCTGTCTAGTCTTGTCTGTCTAGTATTGTCTGTCTAGTCTTGTCTGTCTAGTCTTGTCTGTCTAGTCTTGTCTGTCTAGTCTTGTCTGTCTAGTCTTGTCTGTCTAGTCTTGTCTGTCTAGTCTTGTCTGTCTAGTCTAGTCTGTCTAGTCTTGTATGTCTAGTCTTGTCTGTCTAGTCTTGTCTCTCTAGTCTTGTCTGTCTAGTCTTGTCTGTCTAGTCTTGTCTGTCTAGTCTTGTCTGTCTAGTCTTGTCTGTCTAGTCTTGTCTGTCTAGTCTTGTCTGTCTAGTCTTGTCTGTCTAGTCTTGTCTGTCTAGTCTTGTCTGTCTAGTCTTGTCTGTCTAGTCTTGTCTGTCTAGTCTTGTCTGTCTAGTCTTGTCTGTCTAGTCTTGTCTGTCTAGTCTTGTCTGTCTAGTTTTGTCTGTCTAGTCTTGTCTGTCAAGTATTGTCTGTCTAGTCTTGTCTGTCTAGTCTTGTCGGTCTAGTCTTGTCTGTCTAGTCTTGTCTGTCTAGTCTTGTCTGTATAGTCTTGTCTGTCTAGTCTTGTCTGTCTAGTCTTGTCTGTCTAGTCTTGTATGTCTAGTCTTGTCTGTCTAGGCTTGTCTGTCTAGTCTTGTCTGTCTAGTCTTGTCTGTCTAGTCTTGTCTGTCTAGTCTTGTCTGTCTAGTCTTGTCTGTCTAGTCTTGTCTGTCTAGTCTTGTCTGTCTAGCCTTGTCTGCCTAGTCTTGTCTGCCTAGTCTTGTCTGCCTAGTCTTGTCTGTCTAGTCTTGTCTGTCTAGTCTTGTCTGTCTAGTCTTGTCTGTCTAGTCTTGTGTGTCTAGTCTTGTCTGTCTAGTCTTGTCTGTCTAGTCTTATCTGTCTAGTCTTGTCTGTCTAGTCTTGTCTGTCTAGTCTTATCTGTCTAGTCTTGTCTGTCTAGTCTTGTGTGTCTAGTCTTGTCTGTCTAGTCTTGTCTGTCTAGTCTTGTCTGTCTAGTCTTGTGTGTCTAGTCTTATCTGTCTAGTCTTGTCTGTCTAGTCTTGTCTGTCTAGTCTTGTCTGTCTAGTCTTATCTGTCTAGTCTTGTCTGTCTAGTCTTGTCTGTCTAGTCTTGTCTGTCTAGTCTTGTCTGTCTAGTCTTGTCTGTCTAGTCTTGTCTGTCTAGTCTTGTCTGTCTAGTCTTGTCTGTCTAGTCTTGTCTGTCTAGTCTTGTCTGTCTAGTCTTGTCTGTCTAGTCTTGTCTGTCTAGTCTTGTCTGTCTAGTCTTGTCTGTCTAGTCTTGTCTGTCTAGTCTTGTCTGTCTAGTCTTGTCTGTCTAGTCTTGTCTGTCTAGTCTTGTCTGTCTAGTCTTGTCTGTCTAGTCTTGTCTGTCTAGTCTTGTCTGTCTAGTCTTGTCTGTCTAGTCTTGTCTGTCTAGTCTTGTCTGTCTAGTCTTGTCTGTCTAGTCTTGTCTGTCTAGTCTTGTCTGTCTAGTCTTGTCTGTCTAGTCTTGTCTGTCTAGTCTTGTCTGTCTAGTCTTGTCTGTCTAGTCTTGTCTGTCTAGTCTTGTCTGTCTAGTCTTGTCTGTCTAGTCTTGTCTGTCTAGTCTTGTCTGTCTAGTCTTGTCTGTCTAGTCTTGTCTGTCTAGTCTTGTCTGTCTAGTCTTGTCTGTCTAGTCTTGTCTGTCTAGTCTTGTCCGTCTAGTCTTGTCTGTCTAGTCTTGTCTGTCTAGTCTTGCCTGTCTAGTCTTGTATGTCTAGTCTTGTCTGTCTAGTCTTGTCTGTCTAGTCTTGTCTGTCTAGTCTTGTCTGTCTAGTCTTGTCTGTCTAGTCTTGTCTGTCTAGTCTTGCCTGTCTAGTCTTGTCTGTCTAGTCTTGTCTGTCTAGTCTTATCTGTCTAGTCTTGTCTGTCTAGTCTTGTCTGTCTAGTCTTGTCTGTCTAGTCTTGTCTGTCTAGTCTTGTCTGTCTAGTCTTGTCTGTCTAGTCTTGTCTGTCTAGTCTTGTCTGTCTAGTCTTGTCTGTCTAGTCTTGTCTGTCTAGTCTTGTCTGTCTAGTCTTGTCTGTCTAGTCTTGTCTGTCTAGTCTTGTCTGTCTAGTCTTGTCTGTCTAGTCTTGTCTGTCTAGTCTTGTCTGTCTAGTCTTGTCTGTCTAGTCTTGTCTGTCTAGTCTTGTCTGTCTAGTCTTGTCTGTCTAGTCTTGTCTGTCTAGTCTTGTCTGTCTAGTCTTGTCTGTCTAGTCTTGTCTGTCTAGTCTTGTCTGTCTAGTCTTGTCTGTCTAGTCTTGTCTGTCTAGTCTTGTCTGTCTAGTCTTGTCTGTCTAGTCTTGTCTGTCTAGTCTTGTCTGTCTAGTCTTGTCTGTCTAGTCTTGTCTGTCTAGTCTTGTCTGTCTAGTCTTGTCTGTCTAGTCTTGTCTGTCTAGTCTTGTCTGTCTAATCTTGTCTGTCTAGTCTTGTCTGTCTAGTCTTGTCCTTCTAATCTTGTCTGCCTACTGATTATCCGTTTGGTCTTGTCTGTCTAATCTTATCTGTCTTGTGTATCAAGTCTTATCTAGTCTTATCAAGTCTTATCTAGTCTATCTTCTCTGTCTAGTCTTGTTTACAAGGTCTGTTTATCTATTCTTCCCTGTCAATTTTTGTGTAATTCGTAAGGTTTTAATTACCAAATGCGTATTCACAAAAGCGTATTTTATAAATTGTTTTGATGAGCAATCCAATTTAATTTCAGTCGACATTATGTATCAATTAGATGATTGCAATTTGGAGGAATTAAGTACACTCTGTTCAATTAAAACGAACAAATAAAACCCAATTACTTCGAATACGATGAAATGGGATTAGTTCGCTACGTCTAGCAGTCTGAGAATGAGCGAGTTGAAGCAAGTAAACCCGATGAAATACTTTGTGTACCTGGGCAAGATCCTAGGTATAACACTGTTCTCGTTGGAGAGCGAGGATAACCTGTTGTTGTCGATTTTGCCCTGCATGCCAGTTCTCGCAACGTTTTTGTACTTCACTTGCAAAGCTTGGGAAATGTTATTCGCACTGAAATCGGTTTCCAACTTCAGGCGAATGAGCTTCATCTTGATATTTGTCGCAGACGTAGTCTGCGTTATAGGCAGACTGCCCTTCTACATCTACAAGCGCAAACTGTTCAAGAAACTCGTGATCAAACTGAACAAGTTCCATGAGATTTTAGGGATGAAGAATGGAATCTCCGTTTGGAACAATTTGGCTGTAGCTGTAACATTCGTGGTTTTCTGCGTGGTCTACATGGCCAGCGACTGCTACGTGATTACTTTTAAAATCGGCCAACACTTCTCCAGAAAAGTTGTCGACTACATCTACTTACTCGTCGCATTGTACGAGAGCGTATTGATGTACAAAGTCTTGAAAGAACTTTACTTGCAGTACAAAAAGATCAATTTTGGAATTAATTGTCACCCTGAATTAGAACTAGATAAATTAACCGCTATCAGCGATATGAGTCTAAAACGGGGGAACAATTTAGAAAAAATCAGGATTAAAGCTAAAGACGATTATTTAAACAAGATTTCTAGTTTGTCCGATTTGCATTTTAAAGTTAGTAGAGTGGGTAATATCGCCAATGAGATTTTCGGATTGCCCATTTTGAATATGCTGATTGTTACATTCACGACACTCGTAATGACGGCTCACATGCTTTTTAAACCGCAGGTCGAGACTAATGCAGACTATTACGATCGGCTGGGGTTTGCTGTGGCGTGTCTGGCTCAAATCGTCTGCCTTCTTCTTCACATCGGATTTATTGTCTATTGGTGGGTAGCTGTGGCTAGCGAGGTAAGACAAATGAGGCCAACCAAATCAAATAGTTTAAGAAAATATTGGTTTAGTTAACTTGATAACTTGACTAAGGATATAGTCAAATGAATCGAATAGTTTATTACTATTATTTTAGGCAAAACTTACACTGACTAGTATGCACAAAGTGTGGAACAATTTCGCTAGTAAGAACGAAATCGACGTCAAAGTAAACCATCTGCAGCTAGTTATTGTTCAATTGGCTAACGGACAGCCCGAGTTTACAGCTTATGATTTATTTCAAATCGATTGGCCTGTCATGTTAATGGTAAACACAAAACAGTTTGAACTATATGGTCCGGTCTATATAGACTTGTGTGTCTAGTTTTTGTGTTGTCTAGTTGTGTGTCTGTCCTTTTAGTCTTGTCTGCCTAGTCTTGTCCGTCTATCCTTGTCTGCGACTAAGATTATCTCTCTAGTCTTGCCTGTCTGGTCTCGACTATCTAATCTGGCCTTAAATTTAATTTTAGGTAATTGGAACTGCGTCTACGTATCTAGTAATACTACTTCAGTTTGAAATGGCGTCCGCAGCGAAACTGAGCGCATCGACTAATGTAAACTTAACAACCACTCAGATTTAATCAAATATAAACATTATTATCATATTGATGATAACTTGATGTTGCAGTTTAATTGACCATTAATTTTAGACGATCCGTTGAGAAAAACAGATTGATATTTCGTTAAATAAATGGAATAATAGATTATATAATAATAGTTTGTATAAAGATGAATTTAGTGCATTAGAAAAATAATAATTGTGATTATAAAAGTTGTTTTCATTCTTGGATTCCAATGTTTATTTAGTCTTGTCTGTCCAGTTTGGCTGTGTATGTTGTGTGTTTTGTCTATCTAGTCTTGTTCGTTTAGTCTTGTCTGTCTTATCGATTGTTTTATCAACGAGTTGCTAAGTGATTATTATTTTCGCTCCCGCAAGTAGTAAATTTATTCAAAGAAAAAAAAAACGGCCAAGTGCAAGTTGTGACTCGCGCACCGAGGGTTCCGTACAAACTTGTAAATAAGGTATCTTTTTTTTGTGGAGGACGTAGCAAGCGCATTCAGTTAACTTGACAAGTGGCTCTCCTGAAATCATGACCATCTTAGTACCGCTGCAAGCATAACCGCAAGATGTCGCTGTCGTACGATGAAATTCTACCCTATATTTTATTACCATACATCCCCCATTCACTATGAGTGTTTAGGGGTTCTGGAACTTAACTATTTGTTTTTACTGCTCAATTTTGCCTGTATACCTATATACCCTGTATAAAGGTAGACAGGGTATTTTTTTTTAATAACGCGAATATTTTTAACTTATAAAAAGAAAACTTTATTTTAGTATTACACTTATCCACTAACTTATATTAAGATCTAACTATTTCTAGATCTAATATAAACTAATATATTAACTATTTCTAGATCTATTTCGATACTCTTAACATTCAATTGCTCAATTGACTGCTTTTGGGCAATTGACTACCAAAAAATATAGGGCGTACGTGATTTAAGTATATGTAGATTATAAAGAAAAATTAGACGAAATATAATATATACAGGATGTTACGGGGCTGATGTCGCATGTCGGTTATAAACAACCAAAATTTAGACATAATATATACCCTGTATATATTATGTATATAGAGCGTACGTGATTAAATGCATAACGAATATAAACAAAGAAAATTCAGAATAAACAGCTTGGTGCCGACACATACTTTTTAACCTTCGGACCTAACCGAGGAGGACCTAACTGTATGCAACCCATATGCTTCTGGAGCCTGACAATACCACGCATAAGTAGGGAAAGATAGTTCCTTCTATTCCCTCCTCACTCCTCGCCCCCCACCGCTACCCCGACTACTACCCCACCACTACCCCCACTACTCCCCCACCACTACACCCCACTACTACCGCCACCCCTATACCCCGCCCCAAACCACACCCCTAGACCCCGCCCCAAACCACACCCCTAGACCCAGCCCCAGACCACCGCTTACCGCCCCAGACCACCCCGCCCCAACTTAACTCAAATTGCAAACGGTGTTTTAAAACTTCGACACTTTCCAATTTTTCCAGGAAAAAGTAAATCAGACTCTGGAAATTATCAACCGATCAATCATCTGGATACGTTAAGTAAAGTGACTGAAAAAGTAATTTTTAAAAGACTAAACAAACACTCTAGGAGACACAAAATTCTGACGGACCGACAATTTTTCGTTTTAGGCAAAAACACAATACTGTACAGCAAATTACCAGAATTTTAAAAGACATTTTATATAATTTTAATAAAGTCAAAGTTACTGCAATGACTCTACTGGACATACAAAAAGCTTTCTTTCTTTAGTCTTGTCTGTCTAGTCTTGTCTGTCTAGTCTTGTCTGTCTAGTCTTGTCTGTCTAGTCTTGTCTGTCTAGTCTTGTCTGTCTAGTCTTGTCTGTCTAGTCTTGTCTGTCTAGTCTTGTCTGTCTAGTCTTGTCTGTCTAGTCTTGTCTGTCTAGTCTTGTCTGTCTAGTCTTGTCTGTCTAGTCTTGTCTGTCTAGTCTTGTCTGTCTAGTCTTGTCTGTCTAGTCTTGTCTGTCTAGTCTTGTCTGTCTAGTCTTGTCTGTCTAGTCTTGTCTGTCTAGTCTTGTCTGTCTAGTCTTGTCTGTCTAGTCTTGTCTGTCTAGTCTTGTCTGTCTAGTCTTGTCTGTCTAGTCTTGTCTGTCTAGTCTTGTCTGTCTAGTCTTGTCTGTCTAGTCTTGTCTGTCTAGTCTTGTCTGTCTAGTCTTGTCTGTCTAGTCTTGTCTGTCTAGTCTTGTCTGTCTAGTCTTGTCTGTCTAGTCTTGTCTGTCTAGTCTTGTCTGTCTAGTCTTGTCTGTCTAGTCTTGTCTGTCTAGTCTTGTCTGTCTAGTCTTGTCTGTCTAGTCTTGTCTGTCTAGTCTTGTCTGTCTAGTCTTGTCTGTCTAGTCTTGTCTGTCTAGTCTTGTCTGTCTAGTCTTGTCTGTCTAGTCTTGTCTGTCTAGTCTTGTCTGTCTAGTCTTGTCTGTCTAGTCTTGTCTGTCTAGTCTTGTCTGTCTAGTCTTGTCTGTCTAGTCTTGTCTGTCTAGTCTTGTCTGTCTAGTCTTGTCTGTCTAGTCTTGTCTGTCTAGTCTTGTCTGTCTAGTCTTGTCTGTCTAGTCTTGTCTGTCTAGTCTTGTCTGTCTAGTCTTGTCTGTCTAGTCTTGTCTGTCTAGTCTTGTCTGTCTAGTCTTGTCTGTCTAGTCTTGTCTGTCTAGTCTTGTCTGTCTAGTCTTGTCTGTCTAGTCTTGTCTGTCTAGTCTTGTCTGTCTAGTCTTGTCTGTCTAGTCTTGTCTGTCTAGTCTTGTCTGTCTAGTCTTGTCTGTCTAGTCTTGTCTGTCTAGTCTTGTCTGTCTAGTCTTGTCTGTCTAGTCTTGTCTGTCTAGTCTTGTCTGTCTAGTCTTGTCTGTCTAGTCTTGTCTGTCTAGTCTTGTCTGTCTAGTCTTGTCTGTCTAGTCTTGTCTGTCTAGTCTTGTCTGTCTAGTCTTGTCTGTCTAGTCTTGTCTGTCTAGTCTTGTCTGTCTAGTCTTGTCTGTCTAGTCTTGTCTGTCTAGTCTTGTCTGTCTAGTCTTGTCTGTCTAGTCTTGTCTGTCTAGTCTTGTCTGTCTAGTCTTGTCTGTCTAGTCTTGTCTGTCTAGTCTTGTCTGTCTAGTCTTGTCTGTCTAGTCTTGTCTGTCTAGTCTTGTCTGTCTAGTCTTGTCTGTCTAGTCTTGTCTGTCTAGTCTTGTCTGTCTAGTCTTGTCTGTCTAGTCTTGTCTGTCTAGTCTTGTCTGTCTAGTCTTGTCTGTCTAGTCTTGTCTGTCTAGTCTTGTCTGTCTAGTCTTGTCTGTCTAGTCTTGTCTGTCTAGTCTTGTCTGTCTAGTCTTGTCTGTCTAGTCTTGTCTGTCTAGTCTTGTCTGTCTAGTCTTGTCTGTCTAGTCTTGTCTGTCTAGTCTTGTCTGTCTAGTCTTGTCTGTCTAGTCTTGTCTGTCTAGTCTTGTCTGTCTAGTCTTGTCTGTCTAGTCTTGTCTGTCTAGTCTTGTCTGTCTAGTCTTGTCTGTCTAGTCTTGTCTGTCTAGTCTTGTCTGTCTAGTCTTGTCTGTCTAGTCTTGTCTGTCTAGTCTTGTCTGTCTAGTCTTGTCTGTCTAGTCTTGTCTGTCTAGTCTTGTCTGTCTAGTCTTGTCTGTCTAGTCTTGTCTGTCTAGTCTTGTCTGTCTAGTCTTGTCTGTCTAGTCTTGTCTGTCTAGTCTTGTCTGTCTAGTCTTGTCTGTCTAGTCTTGTCTGTCTAGTCTTGTCTGTCTAGTCTTGTCTGTCTAGTCTTGTCTGTCTAGTCTTGTCTGTCTAGTCTTGTCTGTCTAGTCTTGTCTGTCTAGTCTTGTCTGTCTAGTCTTGTCTGTCTAGTCTTGTCTGTCTAGTCTTGTCTGTCTAGTCTTGTCTGTCTAGTCTTGTCTGTCTAGTCTTGTCTGTCTAGTCTTGTCTGTCTAGTCTTGTCTGTCTAGTCTTGTCTGTCTAGTCTTGTCTGTCTAGTCTTGTCTGTCTAGTCTTGTCTGTCTAGTCTTGTCTGTCTAGTCTTGTCTGTCTAGTCTTGTCTGTCTAGTCTTGTCTGTCTAGTCTTGTCTGTCTAGTCTTGTCTGTCTAGTCTTGTCTGTCTAGTCTTGTCTGTCTAGTCTTGTCTGTCTAGTCTTGTCTGTCTAGTCTTGTCTGTCTAGTCTTGTCTGTCTAGTCTTGTCTGTCTAGTCTTGTCTGTCTAGTCTTGTCTGTCTAGTCTTGTCTGTCTAGTCTTGTCTGTCTAGTCTTGTCTGTCTAGTCTTGTCTGTCTAGTCTTGTCTGTCTAGTCTTGTCTGTCTAGTCTTGTCTGTCTAGTCTTGTCTGTCTAGTCTTGTCTGTCTAGTCTTGTCTGTCTAGTCTTGTCTGTCTAGTCTTGTCTGTCTAGTCTTGTCTGTCTAGTCTTGTCTGTCTAGTCTTGTCTGTCTAGTCTTGTCTGTCTAGTCTTGTCTGTCTAGTCTTGTCTGTCTAGTCTTGTCTGTCTAGTCTTGTCTGTCTAGTCTTGTCTGTCTAGTCTTGTCTGTCTAGTCTTGTCTGTCTAGTCTTGTCTGTCTAGTCTTGTCTGTCTAGTCTTGTCTGTCTAGTCTTGTCTGTCTAGTCTTGTCTGTCTAGTCTTGTCTGTCTAGTCTTGTCTGTCTAGTCTTGTCTGTCTAGTCTTGTCTGTCTAGTCTTGTCTGTCTAGTCTTGTCTGTCTAGTCTTGTCTGTCTAGTCTTGTCTGTCTAGTCTTGTCTGTCTAGTCTTGTCTGTCTAGTCTTGTCTGTCTAGTCTTGTCTGTCTAGTCTTGTCTGTCTAGTCTTGTCTGTCTAGTCTTGTCTGTCTAGTCTTGTCTGTCTAGTCTTGTCTGTCTAGTCTTGTCTGTCTAGTCTTGTCTGTCTAGTCTTGTCTGTCTAGTCTTGTCTGTCTAGTCTTGTCTGTCTAGTCTTGTCTGTCTAGTCTTGTCTGTCTAGTCTTGTCTGTCTAGTCTTGTCTGTCTAGTCTTGTCTGTCTAGTCTTGTCTGTCTAGTCTTGTCTGTCTAGTCTTGTCTGTCTAGTCTTGTCTGTCTAGTCTTGTCTGTCTAGTCTTGTCTGTCTAGTCTTGTCTGTCTAGTCTTGTCTGTCTAGTCTTGTCTGTCTAGTCTTGTCTGTCTAGTCTTGTCTGTCTAGTCTTGTCTGTCTAGTCTTGTCTGTCTAGTCTTGTCTGTCTAGTCTTGTCTGTCTAGTCTTGTCTGTCTAGTCTTGTCTGTCTAGTCTTGTCTGTCTAGTCTTGTCTGTCTAGTCTTGTCTGTCTAGTCTTGTCTGTCTAGTCTTGTCTGTCTAGTCTTGTCTGTCTAGTCTTGTCTGTCTAGTCTTGTCTGTCTAGTCTTGTCTGTCTAGTCTTGTCTGTCTAGTCTTGTCTGTCTAGTCTTGTCTGTCTAGTCTTGTCTGTCTAGTCTTGTCTGTCTAGTCTTGTCTGTCTAGTCTTGTCTGTCTAGTCTTGTCTGTCTAGTCTTGTCTGTCTAGTCTTGTCTGTCTAGTCTTGTCTGTCTAGTCTTGTCTGTCTAGTCTTGTCTGTCTAGTCTTGTCTGTCTAGTCTTGTCTGTCTAGTCTTGTCTGTCTAGTCTTGTCTGTCTAGTCTTGTCTGTCTAGTCTTGTCTGTCTAGTCTTGTCTGTCTAGTCTTGTCTGTCTAGTCTTGTCTGTCTAGTCTTGTCTGTCTAGTCTTGTCTGTCTAGTCTTGTCTGTCTAGTCTTGTCTGTCTAGTCTTGTCTGTCTAGTCTTGTCTGTCTAGTCTTGTCTGTCTAGTCTTGTCTGTCTAGTCTTGTCTGTCTAGTCTTGTCTGTCTAGTCTTGTCTGTCTAGTCTTGTCTGTCTAGTCTTGTCTGTCTAGTCTTGTCTGTCTAGTCTTGTCTGTCTAGTCTTGTCTGTCTAGTCTTGTCTGTCTAGTCTTGTCTGTCTAGTCTTGTCTGTCTAGTCTTGTCTGTCTAGTCTTGTCTGTCTAGTCTTGTCTGTCTAGTCTTGTCTGTCTAGTCTTGTCTGTCTAGTCTTGTCTGTCTAGTCTTGTCTGTCTAGTCTTGTCTGTCTAGTCTTGTCTGTCTAGTCTTGTCTGTCTAGTCTTGTCTGTCTAGTCTTGTCTGTCTAGTCTTGTCTGTCTAGTCTTGTCTGTCTAGTCTTGTCTGTCTAGTCTTGTCTGTCTAGTCTTGTCTGTCTAGTCTTGTCTGTCTAGTCTTGTCTGTCTAGTCTTGTCTGTCTAGTCTTGTCTGTCTAGTCTTGTCTGTCTAGTCTTGTCTGTCTAGTCTTGTCTGTCTAGTCTTGTCTGTCTAGTCTTGTCTGTCTAGTCTTGTCTGTCTAGTCTTGTCTGTCTAGTCTTGTCTGTCTAGTCTTGTCTGTCTAGTCTTGTCTGTCTAGTCTTGTCTGTCTAGTCTTGTCTGTCTAGTCTTGTCTGTCTAGTCTTGTCTGTCTAGTCTTGTCTGTCTAGTCTTGTCTGTCTAGTCTTGTCTGTCTAGTCTTGTCTGTCTAGTCTTGTCTGTCTAGTCTTGTCTGTCTAGTCTTGTCTGTCTAGTCTTGTCTGTCTAGTCTTGTCTGTCTAGTCTTGTCTGTCTAGTCTTGTCTGTCTAGTCTTGTCTGTCTAGTCTTGTCTGTCTAGTCTTGTCTGTCTAGTCTTGTCTGTCTAGTCTTGTCTGTCTAGTCTTGTCTGTCTAGTCTTGTCTGTCTAGTCTTGTCTGTCTAGTCTTGTCTGTCTAGTCTTGTCTGTCTAGTCTTGTCTGTCTAGTCTTGTCTGTCTAGTCTTGTCTGTCTAGTCTTGTCTGTCTAGTCTTGTCTGTCTAGTCTTGTCTGTCTAGTCTTGTCTGTCTAGTCTTGTCTGTCTAGTCTTGTCTGTCTAGTCTTGTCTGTCTAGTCTTGTCTGTCTAGTCTTGTCTGTCTAGTCTTGTCTGTCTAGTCTTGTCTGTCTAGTCTTGTCTGTCTAGTCTTGTCTGTCTAGTCTTGTCTGTCTAGTCTTGTCTGTCTAGTCTTGTCTGTCTAGTCTTGTCTGTCTAGTCTTGTCTGTCTAGTCTTGTCTGTCTAGTCTTGTCTGTCTAGTCTTGTCTGTCTAGTCTTGTCTGTCTAGTCTTGTCTGTCTAGTCTTGTCTGTCTAGTCTTGTCTGTCTAGTCTTGTCTGTCTAGTCTTGTCTGTCTAGTCTTGTCTGTCTAGTCTTGTCTGTCTAGTCTTGTCTGTCTAGTCTTGTCTGTCTAGTCTTGTCTGTCTAGTCTTGTCTGTCTAGTCTTGTCTGTCTAGTCTTGTCTGTCTAGTCTTGTCTGTCTAGTCTTGTCTGTCTAGTCTTGTCTGTCTAGTCTTGTCTGTCTAGTCTTGTCTGTCTAGTCTTGTCTGTCTAGTCTTGTCTGTCTAGTCTTGTCTGTCTAGTCTTGTCTGTCTAGTCTTGTCTGTCTAGTCTTGTCTGTCTAGTCTTGTCTGTCTAGTCTTGTCTGTCTAGTCTTGTCTGTCTAGTCTTGTCTGTCTAGTCTTGTCTGTCTAGTCTTGTCTGTCTAGTCTTGTCTGTCTAGTCTTGTCTGTCTAGTCTTGTCTGTCTAGTCTTGTCTGTCTAGTCTTGTCTGTCTAGTCTTGTCTGTCTAGTCTTGTCTGTCTAGTCTTGTCTGTCTAGTCTTGTCTGTCTAGTCTTGTCTGTCTAGTCTTGTCTGTCTAGTCTTGTCTGTCTAGTCTTGTCTGTCTAGTCTTGTCTGTCTAGTCTTGTCTGTCTAGTCTTGTCTGTCTAGTCTTGTCTGTCTAGTCTTGTCTGTCTAGTCTTGTCTGTCTAGTCTTGTCTGTCTAGTCTTGTCTGTCTAGTCTTGTCTGTCTAGTCTTGTCTGTCTAGTCTTGTCTGTCTAGTCTTGTCTGTCTAGTCTTGTCTGTCTAGTCTTGTCTGTCTAGTCTTGTCTGTCTAGTCTTGTCTGTCTAGTCTTGTCTGTCTAGTCTTGTCTGTCTAGTCTTGTCTGTCTAGTCTTGTCTGTCTAGTCTTGTCTGTCTAGTCTTGTCTGTCTAGTCTTGTCTGTCTAGTCTTGTCTGTCTAGTCTTGTCTGTCTAGTCTTGTCTGTCTAGTCTTGTCTGTCTAGTCTTGTCTGTCTAGTCTTGTCTGTCTAGTCTTGTCTGCCTAGTCTTATCTGTCTAGTCTTTTCTCTCTGGTCTTCTCTACCTAGTCTTGTTTGTTTAGTCTTAGCCATCTAACCTTGTCCATCTAGTTTTGTCCATCTGGCCTTGCCAACCTAGCGTTATCCATTAAGCGTTGTCTGGCTAATCTAACATACTTTTCTGTACAATGTTACTTTGTGTAATATACACGGCCTTAATTAACAAATTAGTATCCACATACGTCTACATATTGTTTCATAATGCAATTCAATTTAGTTTTATTTGACTTTGTGTATCAATTAGATGATTACTATTTACATTAGTCAATTACATTGCGATGAATTAAAGTGGACAAATAAAACTCAATTACTTGTAATGTAATGAGGGAGGATTAGTTCGCTCCGTCTTGCGGTCTGAGAATGAGCGACTTGAAGCATCTAAACTCGATGAAGTACTTTGTCTACGTGGGCAAAGCCCTGGGCATAACGCTGTTCTCGCCGAAAACCGACGAGAATGTGCTGCTGTCGATTTTGCCCTACGTGCCGATATTCGCAACGTTTTTATACTTCGCTTTCGAAGCTTCTGCAGTGTTATATACGCCGAAGTCGGTGACCAACAACTACATGACCATCGGCTACATCTTGTTATTTAACGAACACTTGGTTAGTGTCCTCGGCAGGCTGCCGTTCTACGTCTACAATCGCAAACTCTTCAGGAAACTCATGATCAAACTCAACAAGTTCCACGGGATTTTAGGAATGGAAAAGGAAGCCGTCGCTTGCAACAATTTGGCCATAGTTGTAACCTTCGCGGTTTTCTACGCAGTCTACATAGCCAACGACTTATACTTGATTAGTTTCAAATCCGGTGAACACACGCCGAGGAAAATTTCCGGCTACATTCTCCTAGCCATCCAACTGTACGAGACCGTGTTGCTTTACAAAGTTTTAAAAGAACTTCACTTGCAATACAGAAAGATCAATATTGGAATTAGTTGCGATCCCGGATTAGGTCTGGATAAACTAACCGCGATCAGCGATGTGAGTCTAAAACGGGGGAACAACATAGAGAAAATCAGGATCAAGGCTAAAGACGACTACCTGAACAAGATCTCCACTGTGTCCGAGTTGCATTTGAAAGTTGGTAAAGTGGCTAAGATAGCCAACGAGATTTTCGGATTGCCGATTTTGAGCTCGCTAGGCGTTACGTTCACGTTAATCGTTATGACGGCTCACTTGATCAGCAATCCGCACGTTGAGAATAGTTCTGACTCTATTAGTAATCTGGGGGTCATTACAGCAAGCGTAGTTCAAATCGTCAGCCTTTATATGCACATGGGGTTTGTTATCTATTGGTGGGCAGCTGTTGCTCGCGAGGTAAGGCAACAATATAGAATTAAACAAAATAAAGACATTATTTTTATGGAACGATAAGCTAGTCTGTATTACTCTAATCGGTTTTAAAAGAATAAATATCCGATGCATCTCAAATAGTAAAAAATAATTATCTTACAAATATAATTAGACTTCCTGGACTAACTCTAAACAAACTAAGTCTGTAAATAACATCTGATAATTCAACACGTAAACTAAACTTTTAAATAATTACAGCTAGTTTAATAAATAGTCGTTTGTATTATTCCTAGGTAAACTAAAACTTCCTCATACATTTAGTTTTAGACAATGCAGCTAGATAAATAAATTGCTACGTTTTTTGTGTGTAATTTTCTACTTTTTTAGGCAAAACTTACACTGACTGGTATACACAAAGTATGGAACAATTTCGCCAGTAAGAACGAAATCGACGTCAAAGTGAACCATCTGCAGCTGGTCATTGTTAAATTGGCTAATGGACAGCCCAAGTTTACAGCTTATAATCTATTTGAAATCGATTGGCCTGTCATGCTAATGGTAAACACAAACAGTTTAAACTAAATAGTCTGGTCTATATAGTCTTGCATGTCAAGACATTTTTGTCTAGCCTTGCCTGTATCTAGTATTGTCTACGGAGCATTATCTGTCTAGTTTTGTCTGACTAGTCTTATCTGCCTAGTCTTGTCTGTCTAGTCTTGTCAGTCTAGTCTTGTCTGTCTAGTCTTGTCTGTCTAGTCTTGTCTGTTTAGTCTTGTCTGTCTAGTCTTGTCTGTCTAGTCTTGTCTGTCTAGCCTTGTCTGTCTAGTCTTGTCTGTCTAGTCAATTTTTATTCTTCAATTCAAATTTCATTTATTTCAACAATCAAGCAAAAAGCTAAAATAAATGTCAAAACATAAATGAAATAATAGCTTAATTCCAACATAATAATAGGGACTAACCTATTTAGAAAGAAAAGCTTAAATAAGTAATAATTTAAATGTATTAACTTTTGTTCTTTGTGATATATTCTTCTTTTGTATAGGGTTCTATATCCTTTATGTATTCAAAAACTTTTTTCTTGTATTCCTTAAAAAGTTTTATTTCTTTGATTGTTTTTGGCAAATTGTTGTATAGTTGAATACAGTTATAATATGGTCCTTTTTCAGTCATGGTGAGATTGTGCCTTGGTGGAATATAATGTGTTATCTTTCTTCTTGTTTCTTTGGCATGTGCGTTTTCACTATCTTGGAAGAGATTTTTATTTTTATAAATAAAAATAAGAGATTCATATATGTACAATCCGATGATTGTTAAGATATTGGCTGTTTTAAACTCTCCTCTGCACGATTGAGTATAGTTTAGCCCAAACATAATTCTTATTGTTTGTTTTTGGATTCTAAATAAACTTTGAATATCCGCTCCGTTTCCCCAGAAAATAATCCCAAAACGTAGGTATGATTCAAAGTTTGAAAAGTAAACAATTTTTAGTACCTCTGGGCTTACGTTTCTGCTTAGTATTCGTAAGGCATATGCCGTTTTATTTAATTTTGCCACTAAAGAATCTATATGTGTGTCCCAATATAGGTAGCAATCCATGTTGATACCTAGCATTATAACATTGTTTTTTACCTCTAACGCATTGCCGCCAATTTGAAAAAGTTTAGGGTAATTTAATATCGATCTTTTAGTTTTAAAGATTATAATGTTAGTTTTGTTTTCATTAATTGTTAATTTGTTTCTGTGGAACCAATTTTTGACCATATCTATCGCAGAATTTACATCTGAGGCAATTTCATCGACGTGTTTTGTGCCAATCATTAATGTTGTATCGTCTGCAAAATTAACCATACTATATGTTGTTTGACTTATTGTTGCTGGTAGATCATTTAAATAAATGGTTAACAGTAATGGTCCTAATATTCTGCCTTGCGGTATCCCAACTCTAGTGCTAGTTATTTCTGACTTCGTGGAAACGTTTTCAGTTGTCAATTTCACTTGTTGAGTGCGATCTTTTAAGTATGATCTAAACCAATCTAGTACTATTCCTCTGATTCCATACTTCTCAAGTTTTCCTATGAGAATGGCATGGTCCACCGTGTCGTAAGCTTTGGATAAGTCTATTAAGACACCACATGGTATTTGCTGAGCTTCTAAGTGTTTGAAAACAGTGTTTATTAAATCAAAACACGCTGTATTAATGTTTCTTCCACGTATATAACCATGTTGAGTTTTGGAGAATAGCTTATGTTTACTTAAGAACTCAATTGTTTTATTAGCCATTATTTTCTCAAAATTTTTTGAAAACGATGATAGAATGTGAATCGGTCGGTAATTATCAAATAATTTTTTGTTGCCTTTCTTATAAACAGGGATGATAATGGAATGTTTCAACTGTGTTGGAAAAATTGCAAATTTTAACGAGTTATTAATTATATAAGTTAACGGTTCTATAATTTCGTTAATTACACTTTTTATAACGGACATGGGGACCTCATCGTAACCCGCACTTTTTTTGTTTTTGAACATCTGTATAATATTTAAAACATCACTTTCCGTCACCGGTTCTATGAAAATCGAATTACAATTATTTATAATTTGATTTTTATACGCTAAATAGGGGATATTTTGCAATAACCTGGCTGGCGTATCGGCATAAAATGTATTTAACTTATTTGCCACTGTTAAAGTTGGCTCCAGTTCTGTGATGTAACTTGCGTCCTTTTCCTTTTGCTTCAGATTTACACATTTCTTCACCACATTCCAAGTCGATTTCATTCTGTTGTCTGAATATTTGATTTCATTTTCCAAATTAGCTTTTTTGGCACTATTTAATAAAACACCATATTTTCTTCTAAGTCGATTGAGACTTTTCCTATGTTCTTGATTGAAGTTTGCCAATCTTTGCAGGACTTTCATTTGTTTTCTGATCTCAGCTATTCTTTGGTCTTTGAAAATATTGCCATTCTTCGAGCATGTATTGGCTCTAATTTGTGGAAAACTGCTGCTGAAGAATACTAGGAATTTCCTCATAAATATGTTCCACTGTTTATCAACCTCATCATCCTTTGTCATGAAGACCTCAGCCCACTCTTCTTCAAGTAGTTGATGTTTTAATTGCGTTGTGTTTTGTTGCGAGAAATATCTAATTAGTCTATAGTTAGCTTTTCTTTTTTCTTCTTCTAAAAAGCTTATTATTTGCGTACTGTGGTCAGATAATTGGTATTCCTTGGTTTCTACTGTGAATTTCATGTCTGTTTTTATAACAATATTATCAATGCACGAATTGGATGACGGATGGCTCGATTCATTCATAGTCATTATAGCGTTGAAGGATTGAAACATTGATTTTATCTGTCGAGTTCTTATGTTTGAATTTAGGATATTCACATTGAAGTCACCGGCAATGATAAAATTATCATTATTTAAGGACAGTTTTGTGAGAAGCTGGTGCAGTTTTGTTATAAATTGTTTGAAGCTCGCAAGAGGCGATCGGTAAATTGCAACAATTATTGTTGGCTTATCGTCTATTGATGTTCCAATAGCCGTTATTTCAAAAATATATTCTTCTGCGAGTTCATTTAAATCCGGTTTTGTAATGCATTTTGCTCCATTTTTGCAGAAAATAGCAACACCACCATGTTCCTCAGGCCTTCGACAGAACGCAGATGTTAAAGAAAAATTATTTATTTGAAATAATTCCAATTGGTCTTTAGTTTTCCAGTGTTCTGTTGCTATTAAATATTTGCACTTATTATTTTGCTCCAACATATATTCAATCCTTTCTATAGAATTCCCTATAGACTGCACATTCTGATTAATTAATTGCAATTTTACTATTTTAGACTCTTTAGACAAGACAAGTTTCTTAATTGAGTTCCCAATCGATTGTGTGTTTTGATTGATGATTTTGATAGTCCTAGTATTTTCTGGAAAGTTTATTCTTTTTGTCTGTGATTGGGAAGTTTCTGAAAATTTGTATTTTGTCGGTTTTTGTAATGTTGTCTGAAGTTGAAGCGTTCAATCAGTATCCCTTCGGGCCAGAAGGAGCTTTTATAAACATCATCTTTAAGGATTGGAACTACTCCAACCTTAAAGCAAATGTTGTCTACAACTCGAAATTTAGGTATTATTTTCTCGGCTACACAGTTTGACAATCCCGTTTTCTTTTTAAGGTGTTTTAAAACCATATCCTCAGTGACGTGTTCTTTCGCACGAGAAATAAACAACCATATTTTTTTTGGTTGTGTTTCTCTTCCAGCAAATCCTGTAGTCTTGTCTTCATCATTTGTCTTTGCAATCCCGACAGACGTACGATTTTTTTCTTTTGGGGGCCACGGTTGATGATAGTGAATTATCTTTACTTTTACTATTGAATTTGTTGTTAAATGGCTTATTTTTGGTTCCCTGCTCATCCAGCGGTACCATACTATTCGTTATTGATTCTGACTGATTTTCTAGCCGAGAAGCACTTATTGTTTTTAAGTTTTGCCGTGGGTTGGCATTAGATTTCGTGATGTGTTGGGTGGTATTTAACTGTTTTGGTTGTGTATTGTAACCTTTTAACAACTCTAACTGATCTTGTAGCGTCGCTAGATAGTTATTCATAATACGATTCTTATCTTACGATTATACGATTCAACAGAAGATTTTCCTGTTGCAGGGTTATTACATTTTCTTCTTCCATAATATCTGAAGGTTGTGTGTTAGTTTCTTCTGTGTTTACACAAAATTTATGCTCACGTTTTGCTTTTTTAGTATGTGACACGCATCCCGGATGAAAGTGCTTGTTACATTTTAAACAAAACACTGGTTCTCGCACTGGTTTACGGCAATGATTGCAGAGTACTTCAAGCAGGTATTCACTTTCCGCCATCTTGAACTGAACAGTTTCTTGTATGAATATAATTAATTAGAATTTTGGAGCAGAAATTTTTTTTGATGCTTTCAGTTAGACGTTCAAAGCCTACTCAAAAGATGTTCAAAGCCTAGTCTTGTCTGTCTAGTCTTGTCTGTCTAGTCTTGTCTGTCTCGTCTTGTCTGTCTAGTCTTGTCTGTCTAGTCTTGTCTATCTAGTCTTGTCTGTCTAGTCTTGTCTGTCTAGTCTTGTCTGTCTAGTCTTGTCTGTCTAGTCTTGTCTGTCTAGTCTTGTCTGTCTAGTCTTGTCTGTCTAGTCTTGTCTGTCTAGTCTTGTCTGTCTAGTCATGTCTGTCTAGTCTTGTCTGTCTAGTCTTGTCTGTCTAGTCTTGTCTGTCTAGTCCTGTCTGTCTAGTCTTGTCTGTCTAGTCTTGTCTGTCTAGTCTTGTCTGTCTAGTCTTGTCTGTCTAGTCTTGTCTGTCTAGTCTTGTCTGTCTAGTCTTGTCTGTCTAGTATTGTCTGTCTAGTCTTGTCTGTCTAGTCTTGTCTGTCTAGTCTTGTCTGTCTAGTCTTGTCTGTCTAGTCTTGTCTGTCTAGTCTTGTCTGTCTAGTCTTGTCTGTCTAGTCTTGTCTGTCTAGTCTTGTCTGTCTAGTCTTGTCTGTCTAGTCTTGTCTGTCTAGTCTTGTCTGTCTAGTCTTGTCTGTCTAGTCTTGTCTGTCTAGTCTTGTCTGTCTAGTCTTGTCTGTCTAGTCTTGTCTGTCTAGTCTTGTCTTGTCTGTCTAGTCTTGTCTGTCTAGTCTTGTCTGTCTAGTCTTGTCTGTCTAGTCTTGTCTGTCTAGTCTTGTCTGTCTAGTCTTGTCTGTCTAGTCTTGTCTGTCTAGTCTTGTCTGTCTAGTCTTGTCTGTCTAGTCTTGTCTGTCTAGTCTTGTCTGTCTAGTCTTGTCTGTCTAGTCTTGTCTGTCTAGTCTTGTCTGTCTAGTCTTGTCTGTCTAGTATTGTCTGTCTAGTCTTGTCTGTCTAGTCTTGTCTGTCTAGTCTTGTATGTCTAGTCTTGTATGTCTAGTCTTGTATGTCTAGTCTTGTCTATCTAGTCTTGTCTGTCTAGTCTTGTCTGTCTAGTCTTGTCTGTCTAGTCTTGTCTATCTAGTCTTGTCTATCTAGTCTTGTCTGTCTAGTCTTGTCTGTCTAGTCTTGTCTGTCTAGTCTTGTCTGTCTAGTCTTGTATGTCTAGTCTTGTCTATCTAGTCTTGTCTGTCTAGTCTTGTCTGTCTAGTCTTGTCTGTCTAGTCTTGTCTGTCTAGTCTTGTCTGTCTAGTCTGTCTAGTCTTGTCTGTCTAGTCTTGTCTGTCTCGTCTTGTCTGTCTAGTCTTGTCTGTCTAGTCTTGTCTATCTAGTCTTGTCTGTCTAGTCTTGTCTGTCTAGTCTTGTCTGTCTAGTCTTGTATGTCTGGTCTTGTCTGTCTAGTCTTGTCTGTCTAGTCTTGTCTGTCTAGTCTTGTCTGTCTAGTCTTGTCTGTCTAGTCTTGTCTGTCTAGTCTTGTCTGTCTAGTCTTGTCTGTCTAGTCTTGTCTGTCTAGTCTTGTCTGTCTAGTCTTGTCTGTCTAGTCTTGTCTGTCTAGTCTTGTCTGTCTAGTCTTGTCTGTCTAGTCTTGTCTGTCTAGTCTTGTCTGTCTAGTCTTGTCTGTCTAGTCTTGTCTGTCTAGTCTTGTCTGTCTAGTCTTGTCTGTCTAGTCTTGTCTGTCTAGTCTTGTCTGTCTAGTCTTGTCTGTCTAGTCTTGTCTGTCTAGTCTTGTCTGTCTAGTCTTGTCTGTCTAGTCTTGTATGTCTAGTCTTGTCTATCTAGTCTTGTCTGTCTAGTCTTGTCTGTCTAGTCTTGTCTGTCTAGTCTTGTCTGTCTAGTCTTGTCTGTCTAGTCTTGTCTGTCTAGTCTTGTCTGTCTAGTCTTGTCTGTCTAGTCTTGTCTGTCTAGTCTTGTCTGTCTAGTCTTGTCTGTCTAGTCTTGTCTGTCTAGTCTTGTCTGTCTAGTCTTGTCTGTCTAGTCTTGTCTGTCTAGTCTTGTCTGTCTAGTCTTGTCTGTCTAGTCTTGTCTGTCTAGTCTTGTCTGTCTAGTCTTGTCTGTCTAGTCTTGTCTGTCTAGTCTTGTCTGTCTAGTCTTGTCTGTCTAGTCTTGTCTGTCTAGTCTTGTCTGTCTAGTCTTGTCTGTCTAGTCTTGTCTGTCTAGTCTTGTCTGTCTAGTCTTGTCTGTCTAGTCTTGTCTGTCTAGTCTTGTCTGTCTAGTCTTGTCTGTCTAGTCTTGTCTGTCTAGTCTTGTCTGTCTAGTCTTGTCTGTCTAGTCTTGTCTGTCTAGTCTTGTCTGTCTAGTCTTGTCTGTCTAGTCTTGTCTGTCTAGTCTTGTCTGTCTAGTCTTGTCTGTCTAGTCTTGTCTGTCTAGTCTTGTCTGTCTAGTCTTGTCTGTCTAGTCTTGTCTGTCTAGTCTTGTCTGTCTAGTCTTGTCTGTCTAGTCTTGTCTGTCTAGTCTTGTCTGTCTAGTCTTGTCTGTCTAGTCTTGTCTGTCTAGTCTTGTCTGTCTAGTCTTGTCTGTCTAGTCTTGTCTGTCTAGTCTTGTCTGTCTAGTCTTGTCTGTCTAGTCTTGTCTGTCTAGTCTTGTCTGTCTAGTCTTGTCTGTCTAGTCTTGTCTGTCTAGTCTTGTCTGTCTAGTCTTGTCTGTCTAGTCTTGTCTGTCTAGTCTTGTCTGTCTAGTCTTGTCTGTCTAGTCTTGTCTGTCTAGTCTTGTCTGTCTAGTCTTGTCTGTCTAGTCTTGTCTGTCTAGTCTTGTCTGTCTAGTCTTGTCTGTCTAGTCTTGTCTGTCTAGTCTTGTCTGTCTAGTCTTGTCTGTCTAGTCTTGTCTGTCTAGTCTTGTCTGTCTAGTCTTGTCTGTCTAGTCTTGTCTGTCTCGTCTTCTCTGTCTAGTCTTGTCTGTCTAGTCTTGTCTGTCTAGTCTTGTCTGTCTAGTCTTGTCTGTCTAGTCTTGTCTGTCTAGTCTTGTCTGTCTAGTCTTGTCTGTCTAGTCTTGTCTGTCTAGTCTTGTCTGTCTAGTCTTGTCTGTCTAGTCTTGTCTGTCTAGTCTTGTCTGTCTAGTCTTGTCTGTCTAGTCTTGTCTGTCTAGTCTTGTCTGTCTAGTCTTGTCTGTCTAGTCTTGTCTGTCTAGTCTTGTCTGTCTAGTCTTGTCTGTCTAGTCTTGTCTGTCTAGTCTTGTCTGTCTAGTCTTGTCTGTCTAGTCTTGTCTGTCTAGTCTTGTCTGTCTAGTCTTGTCTGTCTAGTCTTGTCTGTCTAGTCTTGTCTGTCTAGTCTTGTCTGTCTAGTCTTGTCTGTCTAGTCTTGTCTTTCTAGTTAAAAATTTAAAATCTAGTAAATTTTTTGGCTAGATTTATAAAATGTTCTAATTCGTTTCTTGTTCAATTTAATCAAATTTAAATACAATTTACGATATTTTTTTATTACCCATGCGTGCGAAGTACTTCCTGACGTACGTTTCTTAATACGAGAAATGCCACTTCGCATTGTCTTTCCACATAACCTGAATAACCCACGCAAATATTCAATATCGCTAGGTTACATTAAAAAAAAACAAATAAATAAAAATAAAATGAGCAAAAAAAAAATAGAACAAAAATGAAGAATATGATTTTTCTAAAAAAAAATCTGACACTACACGTCACTTTTTTAATATCGAGGTATTGTTTGTACCTCGATATTAAAAAAGTGACGTGTAGTTTTTTTTCATTACAAAATAATAATACAAATTTTAAGAAACGTTTTACGTAGAAAGCGTTTTAAAATGAGTGTAAATTCTATGGTGATAGCGGAGACTGAGGAGAGTTCTTATGACGAATCCACACCACCGGAGACAATTGAAAAATCAAATTCTTCATTTTTTATCTATTTTTTTTTTGATGGCCCCTGGATCCAAAACTTGTAAGATACATCCCCTCGCATGAGTAATAAAAAATATTGTTTGTTGTTCTCTCCTTTTTGAGTTTTAACAACCTCGCTCAGATTAACAATGTTCTAAATTCTAACCATAGAAGCCTGGATGTACTCTTAACATCTGAACAAATAGACGGTTCCGTAAGCCGTAATGAGAACCCCTTTGTCAGAGAAGACAACCATCATCCTTCTTTAGAGATCGATCTATCGCTGAACGTAAAATCCTTCACAAAATTTGTGTCAGCCGAGAATCTTCTGTCTTTTAACTTTAAAAAGGCTAATATACCAGGATTGTATAACGCTCTAAATGATTGGAATTGGACAGATTCAATCCATCCAGAATGTCGACGATGCTTGTAATTATTTGAACAACAGCATCATGTATTTGTTTGCTCAGTACGTACCCTGAATTTGACAAACGTAACGTGAATTTGATAAGTAATTATCCATGCTGATTTACGAGAGAAATCATTAAATCCATAAAATGCAAAAAGTATCATTGGAGCAGGTTTAAAAAATATGGCCTTCTCTCGCATAAAGAAAAGGCATGTAAAATATCACGGATCATCAAAAAAGAGATTCGTAAAGCATTTCAAAGTTTTGTGAAGCGAGCGCAAGAAAGAGTTACAACAGATTCGTCTTATTTTTGGTCCTATTTCAAGGCTAAAAAAGGATCTTCAAGAATTCCTGGAACAATGACCTCTAGCAGTAACCTTGATGTAATGTTGAAGGACCCGCTTGCAATTGTCAATAGTCGCATCCAACTTTAGTAGTGTCTTCAAAAAGAGTTGTGCTACCAGCTCCATCGTAGATTCATCGGTTCCTGCCAGCAGTGATGCCCGTGATAGTACTGTGTATATGATGAGTACTGTGATAACAATACCTGTGATTCCAATCAAATATATGATAACTTCTGTGACAGATTTAGCAACATACCTACTCTCCACAGCTTTTCAATCCACGCCTGTGATATTTTGAGATGTGTACGTAGAATAAAAGCAAATTTTACAGCGGGTGCTGATCAAATACCGGCATTCCTCGTCCGAGATTGTATATCTTGTTTAAGTAGTCCATTACATCATTTTTATAACTTAATAATGAGTTCTTCTGTGTATCCAGAGTGTTGGAAAATTGCTAGAGTGTGTGCTATATACAAATCTGGTACGAAAACTGATATAAAGAATTACCGGCCTGTAGCAATTATTCCAAACTTTGCTAAGTCGTTCCAAATTATTATGTACGAAAATGTTTGCAGCCATGTTATACCACATCTGACAGATTGCCAGCATGAATTCATAAAGGGAAAGTCAACATGTACAAATCTGACCGGATTTACTCAATTTGTGTCGAACGCTCTGGACCGCAAGCAACAAGTAGATGTCGTATATACCGATTTTTTCAAAGCGTTCGACACTGTTAACCATGACATATTACTGAGTAAGTTAGGTTTTCATGGTTTTAGCGATAATATGGTCTTGTTAATGAAGTCAATGTTAGTGGGACAAAAACAATTTGTGGAGTATCAGGGAGTTAGATCTGATGTATATGAATGCTATTCTGGTGTCTGTCAAGGATCCAACCTAAGCCCCTTATTGTTTTTAATCTTCATTAATGATATGGTAGCAAATTTTAGTCCTACCTCTCATGTGTATTTGTATGCCGATGATCTAAAAATTGTGAAGGTTATTGACAGTGTTGATAGTTGTGACATGTTGCAGCAGGATATAGATGCATTAGTAGATTGGTGTCATAACAATGAACTACAGTTGAACACTGATAAGTCGTATTTTAGAATAAATAGGCCTGTTCTTCACAACTACACAATAAACAATCAACAACTGAAGAGATGCGAAGTTTTCAGAGACTTAGGTGTTATAATGGACTCATCTTTGTCGTTTGTGCCACATTATCTAGCCACACATTCAAAGGTCTTGCGTATGCTGGGCTTCGTGATGAGGAATACCAGGGAATTTGATAACACCGACTACTTGATGCAACTCTATGGTTCGTATGTAAGGTCGGTGTTGGAATATTGCACAGTTGTTTGGTGCCCTCACTATGAAGTTCATGTTAAACTGTTCGAAAGTGTCCAAAGAAAATTTTGCAAATATTTACACCTGAGAAGGTATGGAATCTATCCTGAACGTAACTACCCACATGATAGATTGCTTGCCAAATGCAATTTAGTGGAGTAAGCACTGAGAAGCGATTTTTCTTATTTATTGTTTTTATATAAACTATTTAACGGCATTATTGTGGATAATAAGTTACTTTCTCAATTTTACTTGCATGTACCTCGCGAAAACGAACGTAACTCCGTAGTATTTAGCACATCAATGGCCAAAAGTAACCAACATTTTAATTCCCCCGTCCATCGTATGTCGCATGTATATAATAAATATAGACAATCCATGGATTTATTTTCATGTACTCTTGCTCAATTACGATCTTCGTGTTCTGATGTATTGTTTATGTGATCTCTCCTTCCTATATTTCTATATTTTTGTTGTATTTTTGTAAGTATTTATGTAATGTAGTAATAGTTATTTATTGCCAATTTAATTTAATGTACTTATATGCCCATATGGGCCCTGGTGCTCGCTGGGTTATTAAACTTTATTATTATTATTAACACTAACTTCGTTCGTGGGCGCAATTTCGTTCGTGCGCGCAATTTCGTTTTCGCGTGAAATTGACAACTTTCCGCCCTAGTTACAAAATATACTATTAAAACATTTAAATCATTTTTGAGTTGGTCTATGGTAGTAGAATTTTGTCAAATTCTGTTTTTTGACAATTTCTTTCAAATTATTAGTTTATTTTTATTTTCGACAATTTTAAAATTTTCTTGTAAAAAAAAATACTAGATAAATTAGTCAATTTTCTGAACCAAAAGACTGTTTGAGATCTAAATTTCGAAATAACGAAATTTGGACAAATGTTTGAAAATGTATCGTTTTTTATCAATTTTTGAGAGCAAATTTGTTACAAGAAACCGCGAAGATAACTTTCTTGATAAATTGGTAGATTTTTTGAACCCAAAGTTTACTTTTTTAAATTTTTGGGGAACAAACTTTGCAGATTTTTTTTTTTTTTTTTGAGAACATATTTCGTAAAATTCTGATTTATTGACAAATTTTATGGAGAATTTATGAAAATTGGTGATTTTTTTTAACCAAAACCAATCTTTTTGACACGTATTGTCCTATTTTTGGTAACATTTGAAAACAAATTTTGTGAAATTTACCAAAATTATCAAATTTCTCCTATATTTTTTGACAATTTTGAGAAATATTTACAAAATTCTAGAAAATTTGGTTATTTTTTTTAAGCAAAACTCTTCAAACTTTTTGTTCTCATTTTTGATAAAATTTGAATACAAATTTGTGAAATTTACCAAAAATTATCAAATTTTTCGTTTATTTTTGACAATTTTGAGAAATATTTACATAATTCTAGAAAAATTGGTGAATTTTTGAACTAAAACTCTTCTTTTCGACTCTTGTTGGCCTTAATTTTGTCAAAATTTGAATAAAAAAATTATGAAATTTAGCGAAATTATTAAATTTTTCGTTTATTTTTGATAATTTGGAGAAATATTTACAAAATTCTAGAAGAATTGGGGCATTTTTTGAACCAAAACTCTTCTTTTTGGCTCTTGTTGGCCCTGATTTTGTCAAAATTTGAATTAAAAAATTATGAAACTTACCAAAATTATCAATTTTTTCGTATATTTTTGACAATTTGGAGAAATATTTACATAATTCTAAAAAAATTGGTAAATTTTTTGAACCAAAACTCTACTTTTTGACTCTTATTGGCCTTAATTTTGTCAAAATTTGAATAAAAAAATTATGAAACTTACCAAAATTATCAATTTTTTCTTTTATTTTTGACAATTTGGAGAAATATTTACAAAATTCTAGAAAAATTGGTACATTTTTTGAACCAAAACTCTTCTTTTTGACTCTTGATGGCCTTGATTTTGTCAAAATTTGAATAAAAAAATTATGAAATTTACCAAAATTATCAAATTTTTCGTTTATTTTTGACAATATGGAGAAACATTTACAAAATTCTAGAAAAATTGGCACATTTTTTTAACCAAAACTCATCTTTTTGACTCTTGATGGCCTTGATTTTGTCAAAATTTGAGTAAAAAAATTATGAAATTTACCAAAATTATAAAATTTTTCGTTTATTTTTGACGATTTGGAGAAATATTTACAAAAGTCTAGAAAAATTGATACATTTTTTTAACCAGAACTCTTCTTTTTGACTCTTGATGGCCTTGATTTTGTCAAAATTTGAGTAAAAAAATTATGAAATTTACCAAAATTATCAATTTTTTCGTTTATTTTTGACAATATGGAGAAACATTTACAAAATTCTAGAAAAATTGGCACATTTTTTGAACCAAAACTCTTCTTTTTGACTCTTGATGGCCTTGATTTTGTCAAAATTTGAGTAAAAAAGTGATGAAATTTACCAAAATTATAAAATTTTTCGTTTATTTTTGACAATTTGGAGAAATATTTACATAATTCTAGAAAAATTGTTAAATTTTTTGAACCAAAACTCTACTTTTTGACACTTTTTGGCCTTAATTTTGTCAAAATTTGAGTAAAAAAATTATGAAATTTACTAAAATTATCAAATTTTTCGTTTATTTTTGACAAATTGGAGAAATATTTATAAAATTCTAGAAAAATTGGTACATTTTTTAACCAAAACTCATCTTTTTGACTCTTGATGGCCTTGATTTTGTCAAAATTTGAGTAAAAAAAAATATGAAATTTACCAAAATTATCAAATTTTTCGTTTATTTTTGACAATTTGAAGAAATATTTACATAATTCTAGAAAAATTGGTAAATTTTTTGAACCAAAACTCTACTTTTTGACTCTTATTGGCCTTAATTTTGTCAAAATTTGAATAAAAAAATTATGAAATTTACCATAATTATCAAATTTTTCGTTTATTTTTGACAATTTGGAGAAATATTTACAAAATTCTAGAAAAATTGGGACATTTTTTTAACCAAAACTCTTCTTTTTGGCTCTTGTTGGCCTTGTTTTTGTCAAAATTTGAATAAAAAAATTATGAAATTTACTAAAATTATCAAATTTTTCGTTTATTTTTGACAATATGGAGAAAAATTTACAAAATTCTAGAAAAATTGGTACATTTTTTTAACCAAAACTCATCTTTTTGACTTTTGATGGCCTTGATTTTGTCAAAATTTGAGTAAAAAAAATATGAAATTTACCAAAATTATCAAATTTTTCGTTTATTTTTGACGATTTGGAGAAATATTTACAAAATTCTAGAAAAATTGGGACATTTTTTTAACCAAAACTCTTCTTTTTGGCTCTTGTTGGCCTTGTTTTTGTCAAAATTTGAATAAAAAAATTATGAAATTTACCAAAATTATCAAATTTTTCGTTTATTTTTGACGATTTGGAGAAATATTTACAAAAGCCTAGAAAAATTGGTACATTTTTTTAACCAAAACTCATCTTTTTGACTCTTGATGGCCTTGATTTTGTCAAAATTTGAGAAAAAAAATTATGAAATTTACCAAAATTATCAAATTTCTCGTTTATTTTTGACAATATGGAGAAACATTTACAAAATTCTAGAAAAATTGGTAAATTTTTTAACCAAAACTCATCTTTTTGACTCTTGATGGCCTTGATTTTGTCAAAATTTGAGTAAAAAAATTAAGAAATTTACAAAAATTATCAAATTTTTCGTTTATTTTTGACGATTTGGAGAAATATTTACCAAATTCTAGAAAAATTGGTACATTTTTTTAACCAAAACTCATCTTTTTGACTCTTGATGGCCTTGTTTTTGTCAAAATTTGAGTAAAAAAATTATGAAATTTACCAAAAATATCAAATTTTTCGCTTATTTTTGACAATTTGGAGAAATATTTACATAATTCTAGAAGAATTGGTAAATTTTTTGAACCAAAACTCTACTTTTTGACGCTTATTGGCCTTAATTTTGTCAAAATTTGAATAAAAAAATTATGAAATTTACTAAAATTATCAAATTTTTCGTTTATTTTTGACAATTTAGAGAAATATTTACAAAATTCTAGAAAAATTGGTACATTTTTTTAACCAAAACTCTTCTTTTTGACTCTTGCTGGCCTTGATTTTGTGAAACTTTGAATAAAAAAATTATGAAATTTACCAAAATTATCAAATTTTTCGTTTATTTTTGACAATATGGAGAAACATTTACAAAATTCAAGAAAAATTGGTACATTTTTTTAACCAAAATTCATCTTTTTGACTCTTGATGGCCTTGATTTTGTCAAAATTTGAGTAAAAAAATTATGAAATTTAACAAAATTATCAAATTTTTCTTTATTTTTGACAATTTGGAGAAATATTTACATAATTCTAGAAAAATTGGTAAATTTTTTGAACCAAAACTCTACTTTTTGACTTTTATTTGCCCTAATTTTGTCAAAATTTGAATAAAAAAATTATGAAATTTACCGAAATTATCAAATTTTTCGTTTATTTTTGACAATTTGGAGAAATATTTACAAAATTCTAGAAAAATTGGTACATTTTTTTAACCAAAACTCTTCCTTTTGGCTCTTGTTGGCCTTGATTTTGTCAAAATTTGAAGAAAAAAATTATTAAACTTACCAAAATTATCAAATTTTTCGTTTATTTTTGACAATTTGGAGAAATATTTACAAAATTCTAGAAAAATTGGTACATTTTTTTAACCAAAACTCTTCCTTTTGGCTCTTGTTGGCCTTGATTTTGTCAAAATTTGAAGAAAAAAATTATTAAACTTACCAAAATTATCAAATTTTTCGTTTATTTTTGACAATATGGAGAAATATTTACAAAATTCTAGAAAAATTGGTACATTTTTTTAACCAAAACTCTTCCTTTTGGCTCTTGTTGGCCTTGATTTTGTCAAAATTTGAATAAAAAAAATATGAAATTTACCAAAATTACCAAATTTTTCGTTTATTTTTGATCATTGTGAGAAATAAAAATTTAGAAAAAATGATTTTGAATGAATTTTTTGAACCGAAATCATTCTTTTTGAAACTTCTTGTCTTATTTTTGGTAACATTTGAAAACCAATTTTGTAAAATGTACCAAAATTATCAAATTTTTTGTTTATTTTTGAAAATTTTTTTTCGCATATCAAATTTTGTTTACTCTAGTCTTGTCTAGTCCTGTCTTGTCTTTTCTAGTCATACTTTGGACTTGTCTAGTCTTGTCTGGTCTTTCGTCGTCTTTTCTGTCTGGTCTTGTCTCATCTCATCTTGTCTAGTCTAATTTGGTGTTGTGTAGTCTTATCTACTCTTGTCTAGTAATGTCTGATCTTGTTTAGTCTTGTATTGTCAGCTCTATTTTAGTCTAGTTTTATCTAGACTGGTCTTATCTTATCTTATGTCTAATTTAGTCGTCTAGTCTCATCTTGTGTTGTCCAGTCTTGCCTAGCCTTATCTACACTTGAGTAATCTATTCTAGTATTAGATAGCATTACCCTGCTGTCTACCACAAGGTTCGGTTTTGGGTCCTCTTCTCTGAAATTTGCTATACAACGATAGACAATCCATGGATTTATTTTCATGTACTCTTGCTTCTCGTACAATTACGATCTTCGTATTCTGATGTATGTATTGTTTATGTGATCTCTCCTTCCTATATTTATATATTTTGGTTGTATTTTTGTAAGTATTTATGTAATGTAGTAATAGTTATTTATTGCCAATTTAATTTAATGTACTTATATGCCCATATGGGCCCTGGTGCTCGCTGGGTTATTAAACTGTATTATTATTATTAACACTAACTTCGTTCGTGGGCGCAATTTCGTTCGTGCGCGCAATTTCGTTCTCATGTGAAATTGACAACTTTCCGCCCTAGTTATAAAATATACTATTAAAACATTTAAATCATTTTTGAGTTGGTCTATGGTAGTAGAATTTTGTCAAATTCTGTTTTTTTGACAATTTCTTTCAAATTATTAGTTTATTTTTATTTTCGATAATTTTAAAATTTTCTTGTAAAAAAAATACTAGATAAATTAGTCAATTTTCTGAACCAAAAGACTGTTTGAGAAATCTAAATTTCGTTTTTTATCAATTTTTGAGAGCAAATTTGTTACAAGAAACCGCGAAGATAAATTGGTCCATTTTTTGAACCCAAAGTTTACTTTTTTAAATTTTTTGTTTGTTTTAGTTTAGTTTTAGTTTAGTTTTAGTTTAGTTTGTTCCCCAACTTTGCAGATTTTTTTTTTTTTTTTTGAGAACATATTTCGTAAAATTTTAATTTATTGACAAATTTTATGGAGAATTTATGAAAATTGGTGATTTTTTTAACCAAAACCATTCTTTTTGACACGTATTGTCCAATTTTTGGTAACATTTGAAAACAAATTATGTGAAATTTACCAAAATTATCAAATTTGTCCTATATTTTTTGATAATTTTGAGAAATGTTTACAAAACCCTAGAAAAATTGGAGAATTTATTGAACAAAAACCATTCTTTTTGATACTTTTTGTCCAAATTTTTGGTAAAATTTGAAAACCATTATTTCAAAATTTGTGAAAGTTACTAAAATTATCAAATTTTTCGTTGACAATTTTTGAAAATTTTGAGAAATATTTACAAAATTCTAGAAAAATTGGTTATTTTTTTTAAGCAAAACTTTTCAAACTTTTTGTTCTCATTTTTGATAAAATTTAAATACAAATTTGTGAAATCTACCAAAATTATAAAAAATTTCGATTATTTTTGACAATTTTGAGAAATATTTACATAATTCTAGAAAAATTGGTGAATTTTTGAACCAAAACTCTACTTTTTGACTCTTCTTGGCCTTAATTTTGTCAAAATTTGAACAAAAAAATTATGAAATTTTCCAAAATTATCAAATTTTTCGTTTATTTTTGACAATATGGAGAAAAATTTACAAAATTCTAGAAAAATTGGTAAATTTTTTAACCAAAACTCATCTTTTTGACTCTTGATGGCCTTGATTTTGTCAAAATTTGAGAAAAAAAATTAAGAAATTTACAAAAATTATCAAATTTTTCGTTTATTTTTGACGATTTGGAGAAATATTTACCAAATTCTAGAAAAATTGGTACATTTTTTTAACCAAAACTCATCTTTTTGACTCTTGAAGGCCTTGATTTTGTCAAAATTTGAGTAAAAAAATTAAGAAATTTACAAAAATTATCAAATTTTTCGTTTATTTTTGACGATTTGGAGGAATATTTACAAAATTCTAGAAAAATTAGTACATTTTTTAACCAAAACTCATCTTTTTGACTCTTGATGGCCTTGATATTGTCAAAATTTGAATAAAAAAATTATGAAACTTACCAAAATTATCAAATTTTTCGTTTATTTTTGACAATATGGAGAAAAATTTACAAAATTCTACAAAAATTGGTACATTTTTTTAACCAAAACTCATCTTTTTGACTCTTGATGGCCTTGATTTTGTCAAAATTTGAGTAAAAAAATTATGAAATTTACCAAAATTATCAAATTTTTCGTTTATTTTTGACAATTTGGAGAAATATTTACAAAATTCTAGAAAAATTGGTACATTTTTTTAACCAAAACTCTTCTTTTTGACTCGTGTTGGCCTTGATTTTGTCAAAATTTGAGTAAAAAAATTATGAAATTTACCAAAATTATCAAATTTTTCGTTTATTTTTGACGATTTGGAGAAAAATTTACAAAATTCTAGAAAAATTGGTAAATTTTTTTAACCAAAACTCATCTTTTTGACTCTTGATGGCCTTGATTTTGTCAAAATTTGAGTAAAAAAATTATGAAATTTACCAAAATTATCAAATTTTTCGTTTATTTTTGACGATTTGGAGAAATATTTACAAAATTCTAGAAAAATTGGTACATTTTTTTAACCAAAACTCTTCTTTTTGACTCTTGATGGCCTTGCTTTTGTCAAACTTTGAATAAAAAAATTATGAAACTTACCAAAATTATCAAATTTTTCGTTTATTTTTGACGATTTGGAGAAAAATTTACAAAATTCTAGAAAAATTGGTGCATTTTTTTAACGAAAACTCTTCTTTTTGACTCTTGATGGCCTTGATTTTGTCAAAATTTGAGTAAAAAAATTATGAAATTTACCAAAATTATCAAATTTTTCGTTTAGTTTTGACGATTTGGAGAAATATTTACGAAATTCTAAAAAAATTGGTAAATTTTTTTAACCAAAACTCATCTTTTTGACTCTTGATGGCCTTGATTTTGTCAAAATTTGAGTAAAAAAATTATGAAATTTACCAAAATTATCAAATTTTTCGTTTATTTTTGACGATTTGGAGAAATATTTACAAAATTCTAGAAAAATTGGGACATTTTTTTAACCAAAACTCATCTTTTTGACTCTTGATGGCCTTGATTTTGTCAAACTTTGAATAAAAAAATTATGAAATTTACCAAAATTATCAAATTTTTCGTTTATTTTTGACGATTTGGAGAAATATTTACAAAATTCTAGAAAAATTGGTACATTTTTTTAACCAAAACTCTTCTTTTTGACTCTTGATGGCCTTGCTTTTGTCAAACTTTGAATAAAAAAATTATGAAACTTACCAAAATTATCAAATTTTTCGTTTATTTTTGACGATTTGGAGAAAAATTTACAAAATTCTAGAAAAATTGGTGCATTTTTTTAACGAAAACTCTTCTTTTTGACTCTTGATGGCCTTGATTTTGTCAAAATTTGAGTAAAAAAATTATGAAATTTACCAAAATTATCAAATTTTTCGTTTATTTTTGACGATTTGGAGAAAAATTTACAAAATTCTAGAAAAATTGGTAAATTTTTTTAACCAAAACTCATCTTTTTGACTCTTGATGGCCTTGATTTTGTCAAAATTTGAGTAAAAAAATTATGAAATTTACCAAAATTATCAAATTTTTCGTTTATTTTTGACGATTTGGAGAAATATTTACGAAATTCTAAAAAAATTGGGACATTTTTTTAACCAAAACTCTTCTTATTGGCTCTTGTTGGCCTTGATTTTGTCAAAATTTGAATAAAAAAATTATGAAATTTACCAAAATTATCAAATTTTTCGTTTATTTTTGACGATTTGGAGAAATATTTACAAAATTCTAGAAAAATTGGTACATTTTTTTAACCAAAACTCATCTTTTTGACTCTTGATGGCCTTGATTTTGTCAAAATTTGAGCAAAAAAATTATGAAATTTACCAAAATTATCAAATTTTTCGTTTATTTTTGACGATTTGGAGAAATATTTACAAAATTCTAAAAAAATTGGTACATTTTTTTAACAAAAACTCTTCTTTTTAACTCGTGTTGGCCTTGATTTTGTCAAAATTTGAATAAAAAAATTATGAAATTTACTAAAATTATCAAATTTTTCGTTTATTTTTGACAATTTGGAGAAATATTTACAAAATTCTAGAAAAATTGGTACATTTTTTTAACCAAAACTCATCTTTTTGACTCTTGATGGCCTTGATTTTGTCAAAATTTGAGCAAAAAAATTATGAAATTTACCAAAATTATCAAATTTTTCGTTTATTTTTGACGATTTGGAGAAATATTTACAAAATTCTAAAAAAATTGGTACATTTTTTTAACAAAAACTCTTCTTTTTAACTCGTGTTGGCCTTGATTTTGTCAAAATTTGAATAAAAAAATTATGAAATTTACTAAAATTATCAAATTTTTCGTTTATTTTTGACAATTTGGAGAAATATTTACAAAATTCTAGAAAAATTGGTACATTTTTTTAACCAAAACTCATCTTTTTGACTCTTGATGGCCTTGATTTTGTCAAAATTTGAATAAAAAAATTATGAAATTTACTAAAATTATCAAATTTTTCGTTTATTTTTGACGATTTGGAGAAATATTTACAAAATTCTAAAAAAATTGGTACATTTTTTTAACAAAAACTCTTCTTTTTAACTCGTGTTGGCCTTGATTTTGTCAAAATTTGAATAAAAAAATTATGAAATTTACTAAAATTATCAAATTTTTCGTTTATTTTTGACGATTTGGAGAAATATTTACAAAATTCTAGAAAAATTGGTACATTTTTTTAACCAAAACTCATCTTTTTGACTCTTGATGGCCTTGATTTTGTCAAAATTTGAGTAAAAAAATTATGAAACTTACCAAAATTATCAAATTTTTCCTTTATTTTTTGACAATATGGAGCAACATTTACAAAATTCTAGAAAAAATTGGTACATTTTTTTAACCAAAACTCATCTTTTTGACTCTTGATGGCCTTGATTTTGTCAAAATTTGAGTAAAAAAATTATGAAATTTACTAAAATTATCAAATTTTTCGTTTATTTTTGACAATTTGGAGAAATATTTACAAAATTCTAGAAAAATTGGTACATTTTTTTAACCAAAATTCATCTTTTTGACTCTTGATGGCCTTGATTTTGTCAAAATTTGAGCAAAAAAATTATGAAATTTACCAAAATATCAAATTTTTCGTTTATTTTTGACGATTTGGAGAAATATTTACAAAATTCTAGAAAAATTGGTACATTTTTTGAACCAAAACTCTACTTTTTGACTCTTGTTGGCCTTGATTTTGTCAAAATTTGAATAAAAAAATTATGAAATTTACCAAAATTATCAAATTTTTCGTTTATTTTTGACAATATGGAGAAAAATTTTCAAAATTCTAGAAAAATTGGTACATTTTTTTAACCAAAACTCATCTTTTTGACTCTTGATAGCCTTGATTTTGTCAAAATTTGAGTAAAAAAATTATGAAATTTACCAAAATTATTAAATGTCTTTCCGATACCTTGAGTGGATAGCCATCTGTGGACGCGTTTCGAGATTTATCTCTCATCTCATGGGAGCAAAGCTGTGCTGATGAGAGATAAATCTCGAAACGCGTCCACAGATGGCTATCCACTCAAGGTATCGGAAAGACATGATCTTAAAAATCAATGTTATTTTTATGGTTTTTGTTGAGTGCCACGAAGGTGGACTGAAAGCTATAGAAAAACTGACAAATTTTATAAGAGATTTGTTTTTGGTAGTCCTAAAAAGACTCAGTATTATAGAGTTCCGGAAAGGTTGAGTATATTTATATATTCAAGCTTTGTTCCGTCTTTATTAAGTTTATCTGATTATCTATAATGTTGTATGGTTTTACCAATTCAAAATTTACCTAAATTATTAAATTTTTCGTTTATTTTTGACAATTTTGAGATATATTTACATAATTCTAGAAAAAATCGTGAAGTTTTGGTAACATTTGAAAACATATTTTATGAAATTTACCAAAATTACCAAATTTTTCGTTTATTTTTGATAATTTTTTTTCGCATATCAAATTTTGTTTACTCTAGTCTTGTCTAGTCCTGTCTTGTCTTTTCTAGTCAAACTTTGGCCTTGTCTAGTCTTGTCTGGTCTTTTGTCGTCTTTTCTGTCTGGTCTTGTCTCATCTCATCTTGTCTAGTCTTATTTGGTGTTGTGTAGTCTTATCTACTCTTGTCTAGTAATGTCTGATCTTGTTTAGTCTTGTATTGTCAGCTCTATTTTAGTCTAGTTTTATCTAGACTGGTCTTATCTTATCCTATCTTGTCTAATTTAGTCGTCTAGTCTCATCTTGTGTTGTCCAGTCTTGCCTAGCCTTATCTACACTTGAGTAATCTATTCTAGTATTAGATAGCATTACCCTGCTGTGTACCACAAGGTTCGGTTTTGGGTCCTCTTCTCTGAAATTTGCTATACGACGACATACTTAGTATAGATATGCCTGAAGGAGTCGGAACCATAGCATTTGCTGATGACCTGGCTGTGGTAGCCATAGCCAAAACGAAAGGGGACAAAACGTCATTTGTCTTGTAGGTTAGTACAAGACAAATTATGCACATCATAGAATATCAGAATGGTTAGAAATAAACAAACCTTAACTCGCCGCAGAAAAAAAACAGAAGTAGTGATGCGCTGGATGGAAAAGATACGGAGAGATAGATAGAGTTCAAGGTGGGAGGCACAGCAATAGTTCCAAAAAACTGTTTGAAATATCTTGGGGTTGTGACGGATAAGAACCTCTGGCCGTCACAACGTATGTCGCCACCAAAGCCCAAAGAGCGGCGATGTCTCTCTCCAGACTGATGCCCCGCGAAAAGGGGTCGACCGGAAAAAAAAAGACTGCTAGCTACTGCAGCAGATTCTACCATCCTCTATGCCGCCCTTATATGAATACGGGCATATAAGTACAAAAAATACACAGGAAAACTCCTACCTACACAAAGAACTCTTGCTATAAGAATCTCTAAAAGCTATAGTGCTGATAAAATGCTGGGACCGAAATGCTACTTGTGCTGGCAAGGATGATCACGCTTGAGCTACTTGCTAAAGAAAGAGGAGAGACTTATGCCGCAGACCTGGAACGAAGGAGGAAAGCCTGAGAGTACACTATAGAGAGGCGGCAGGAAAGGCAAAGGCGGGTCCAGACGCTACCTTTTGCACAACCTTTTGTTAAGATTTATTAATACAGCAAGCTATTACAACATTTGCAAAAATCATCGTTTAATTACGAAATCGTCTGTGGAAAACTTGGAGATGCCTTCTTCGTTGGTGAAGACGGTTTTCTCGATCCTAGATGAGGGACTTCCGACGGTGTTCAGCCAAGTTTTCATTTCCTCCACCTTGGCGCGTTTTCCTTGCAGCTTTCCCTGGACGGTCCCCTGCTCTGTGTTCAAGCAAAACCCTTTCAAACCCAACAGCTTCGCCTGCTTCTGCGTATATTTTCTAAAGAAAACTCCTTGTACGCGTCCAAACACCTCGAAATTCACCGAAACCAGTGGATTTTCCATGTTTTCCACGCAGTTTTCCCGACAGCTGATCGTGCAAAAATTTCAAAAATTCTAGAAAACTTGGTGAATTTTTTGAACCAAAACTCTACTTTTTGACACTTTCGGGTAAAATTTAAAAAGAGATTTTGTGAAATTTATCAAATTATCAAAAATTAGTTAATTTTTTTTAAGCAAAACTCTTCTTTCTGACACTTTTTAGTCTTATTTTTAATAAAATTTGAGAACAAATTTTGTGAAATTTACCAAAACTATCCAATTTTTCGTTTATTTTTGATAATTTTAAGAAATATTTAGAAAAATTGGTGAATTTTTTGAACCAAAACCATTCTTTATCACACTTTCTGTTCTTATTTTTGGTAAAATTTGATGTGATAAGATTTTGTGAAATTTACCAAAATTATAAAATTTTTCGAAAAATGGATAAATTTTTTGAACCAAAACTCCTGTCTGTTTAGGATTGTCTGTCTAGTCTTGTCTGTCTTTTCTGTCTAGTGTTGACTGTCTTGTCTTGTCTGTCTAGTCTTGCCTATATAGTCTTGTCTGGCTAGCTTTAACTCTCGTGTCTTGTCTGTCTAGTCTTGTCTTATCTATCTAGTCTTATCTTGCCTGCCTAGTCGTGTCTATCTAATCTTGTTAATTTTTTTTAGATAACTGGTGCTGCGTCTACATACGTAGTAATACTTATTCAGTTCGCAATGGCCAACTCGGCGAAATTAAGCTTATCGTCTAATGCTAACTTAACAAACATTCAGATTTAATCAAATATTAACGAGTTATTGTAAATATTAATGAAAGATTCATGTCGTATTCATTGATTATTGATTTTGGATTATCTATGCTAATAGTTAGATGCACTGATGGCTTAATGTTTAGTAAAGTGAGTGAATTGGTACAGGTAGTTTATAGTCTGTATAATGATGTATATTGTGTAATAGAAATATCTTTGTGATTATCAATTTAGTTTTAGTTGTTTTAGCATTTGTTAAACAATTTTGTTTTAGAATCCCATACAAGAAGAGATTTAGAAAACTATATAGAAAGTAGAATTTATAGAAGAAACATAACCTAGAGAAAATTCTTTGAAGAAATAATTCTCGTCGATTCATAAAATAGTAAGAGATATTCCCTTTGGATTACTCCTGCGATTAGTAATAACTTCTTGAATTTTAAGCAAAAGCAAAACTAAAACATTGATTTAAAGATAGACAAATTCACCTAGCACACGTAAACTAAGAAACTAACTTTAGACTTGTCCTAAACTAGCTATTCTATTTAGTCTGTACACAACTGGTTTAGATTGCATAGACATGGCCAAGAGAATAATGCCTTTCAATCCCTTTTACGTCCAAAAATTCTTCGGCCAAAACATAATCACGTCCAAACAGACGCCAGGCGGGAGATTTGAAATCATCACCAACATTATCTACTTACTATGTGTATTCATTTGCGTCGGACACGCAGTCTATGCAAACGATAACAGAATTGGAGATTTAAGGTAAATAACAAAGTCTAGGCTTATCTTACGTCTTTATATCTACCCATCTTGTCTTTAGTCTAATCTTTATGCTCAACCTCATCTTCTGAAGTTTATCTACTTCTAGGTACAATTTTATTTCGCAAATGCGATATTGCATGCACTTCTACTTCGCGCCGCTGTTGCTCACGCTGATTTCCACGCTGCTGATGATTTTCCGCCGACAGTACGTCGAGTCGTTTAAACACCTGCAGCAGTTGGAGGAGGATTTCGGGAAGATCAACGTGAAGAGCGAGATGAAGTTCGGCTCGACGATCTTCACGTACCTGCTGTTGTTCGCGAGCGCGGCACCGATGGTCGCCTTCGATGTGTACACGTTTCGGGATAAATACAGCGCGAGTTATTACATCGCTCATTATCTGCCGAGTTTGGCGGTTACCGTGCACATTATCGGGATCGCGACGATGTTCAGGGTCTGCGCGAGTAAATATTCGGCGATAAACGGTTTCTTGAAGAGTCTGAGGAAGGATGACTTGCCGATTTTGGAGAAGTATTACTTGAATAAGAGGAACGAACGACCGCCGCTGTTGCTGTTGCCTTTTCCGGGCGAAGATATCACCATTTACCAGAAGGTTTTTAGATTGCACGACGAGGTTACGTCGATTGTGCGGCTCATCAATAACATGTGCGGTTACGATTTGGCGTTTTACATGGCGGTGATAACGTTCGCCATGCTGTCCTTCATCTACGATATTTGCATGGACTTGTCGCTGTACGTGAAAGCTGTGGAACTGCCGGTGCGCAGCATCTACTCGAGCGAGTATTGGTGCGTCATGGGCGTGTGTGGAATGCTGGTCATCATTTCCTCCTCTGCCAATTTAATGGACATCTCGAAGGAGACCAGAATTTATTTGCACCAATTGAGGAATCTCTACACGCCGCTCAACGAACACGTGAGACTCTTTATTGCCGTTGTCCAGACACACCTCATACATCATACCAATGGACTCACTTGTAACGGAGTTATAATATACAGTGTGTGTATAACTAAAATTGACGTCGTTTAAGTCCGATACTAGACTAAACAAAAAACGCTATATACAGATTAGGTTAGACAAAACCAGATTAGGCTAGACAAGACAACAAAAGACAAGACCTAACACGTTTAAACAAGTCTAAATAAACTTAAACTAATGAATATGTTATAGATTGAAATGTTTTCATTGCAATTGTTGCACGCGAAGCTAGATATAAGCGCGGCGAAGTTCTTCACGATCCACACGGGGATCATCTACAAGGTAGGTATGTTTGCGCTTGTTGCGAGAATCTAAACTAATTAGTCGATTATTTTTATAGCTGCTCAGCGCCTGGATAACTTACATTATCATCTTCATGCAATTGGACACGGATATTTCCTCGGTCGAAGGCGACGAATGACTCCCGAAACTAATCCGAGCATTAACTGTCCATTAACAGATAATTGAATAAATTATTTATAGACACATTGGGTGGTTTTTTCTTGTCTCTTGGACTAGAGAGACAAGATAAAACATGCAAAATTAGGCAGAAAAGTCTTGTCTGTCTAGTCTTGTCTGTCTAGTCTTGTCTGTCTAGTCTTGTCTGTCTAGTCTTGTCTGTCTAGTCTTGTCTGTCTAGTCTTGTCTGTCTAGTCTTGTCTGTCTAGTCTTGTCTGTCTAGTCTTGTCTGTCTAGTCTTGTCTGTCTAGTCTTGTCTGTCTAGTCTTGTCTGTCTAGTCTTGTCTGTCTAGTCTTGTCTGTCTAGTCTTGTCTGTCTAGTCTTGTCTGTCTAGTCTTGTCTGTCTAGTCTTGTCTGTCTAGTCTTGTCTGTCTAGTCTTGTCTGTCTAGTCTTGTCTGTCTAGTCTTGTCTGTCTAGTCTTGTCTGTCTAGTCTTGTCTGTCTAGTCTTGTCTGTCTAGTCTTGTCTGTCTAGTCTTGTCTGTCTAGTCTTGTCTGTCTAGTCTTGTCTGTCTAGTCTTGTCTGTCTAGTCTTGTCTGTCTAGTCTTGTCTGTCTAGTCTTGTCTGTCTAGTCTTGTCTGTCTAGTCTTGTCTGTCTAGTCTTGTCTGTCTAGTCTTGTCTGTCTAGTCTTGTCTGTCTAGTCTTGTCTGTCTAGTCTTGTCTGTCTAGTCTTGTCTGTCTAGTCTTGTCTGTCTAGTCTTGTCTGTCTAGTCTTGTCTGTCTAGTCTTGTCTGTCTAGTCTTGTCTGTCTAGTCTTGTCTGTCTAGTCTTGTCTGTCTAGTCTTGTCTGTCTAGTCTTGTCTGTCTAGTCTTGTCTGTCTAGTCTTGTCTGTCTAGTCTTGTCTGTCTAGTCTTGTCTGTCTAGTCTTGTCTGTCTAGTCTTGTCTGTCTAGTCTTGTCTGTCTAGTCTTGTCTGTCTAGTCTTGTCTGTCTAGTCTTGTCTGTCTAGTCTTGTCTGTCTAGTCTTGTCTGTCTAGTCTTGTCTGTCTAGTCTTGTCTGTCTAGTCTTGTCTGTCTAGTCTTGTCTGTCTAGTCTTGTCTGTCTAGTCTTGTCTGTCTAGTCTTGTCTGTCTAGTCTTGTCTGTCTAGTCTTGTCTGTCTAGTCTTGTCTGTCTAGTCTTGTCTGTCTAGTCTTGTCTGTCTAGTCTTGTCTGTCTAGTCTTGTCTGTCTAGTCTTGTCTGTCTAGTCTTGTCTGTCTAGTCTTGTCTGTCTAGTCTTGTCTGTCTAGTCTTGTCTGTCTAGTCTTGTCTGTCTAGTCTTGTCTGTCTAGTCTTGTCTGTCTAGTCTTGTCTGTCTAGTCTTGTCTGTCTAGTCTTGTCTGTCTAGTCTTGTCTGTCTAGTCTTGTCTGTCTAGTCTTGTCTGTCTAGTCTTGTCTGTCTAGTCTTGTCTGTCTAGTCTTGTCTGTCTAGTCTTGTCTGTCTAGTCTTGTCTGTCTAGTCTTGTCTGTCTAGTCTTGTCTGTCTAGTCTTGTCTGTCTAGTCTTGTCTGTCTAGTCTTGTCTGTCTAGTCTTGTCTGTCTAGTCTTGTCTGTCTAGTCTTGTCTGTCTAGTCTTGTCTGTCTAGTCTTGTCTGTCTAGTCTTGTCTGTCTAGTCTTGTCTGTCTAGTCTTGTCTGTCTAGTCTTGTCTGTCTAGTCTTGTCTGTCTAGTCTTGTCTGTCTAGTCTTGTCTGTCTAGTCTTGTCTGTCTAGTCTTGTCTGTCTAGTCTTGTCTGTCTAGTCTTGTCTGTCTAGTCTTGTCTGTCTAGTCTTGTCTGTCTAGTCTTGTCTGTCTAGTCTTGTCTGTCTAGTCTTGTCTGTCTAGTCTTGTCTGTCTAGTCTTGTCTGTCTAGTCTTGTCTGTCTAGTCTTGTCTGTCTAGTCTTGTCTGTCTAGTCTTGTCTGTCTAGTCTTGTCTGTCTAGTCTTGTCTGTCTAGTCTTGTCTGTCTAGTCTTGTCTGTCTAGTCTTGTCTGTCTAGTCTTGTCTGTCTAGTCTTGTCTGTCTAGTCTTGTCTGTCTAGTCTTGTCTGTCTAGTCTTGTCTGTCTAGTCTTGTCTGTCTAGTCTTGTCTGTCTAGTCTTGTCTGTCTAGTCTTGTCTGTCTAGTCTTGTCTGTCTAGTCTTGTCTGTCTAGTCTTGTCTGTCTAGTCTTGTCTGTCTAGTCTTGTCTGTCTAGTCTTGTCTGTCTAGTCTTGTCTGTCTAGTCTTGTCTGTCTAGTCTTGTCTGTCTAGTCTTGTCTGTCTAGTCTTGTCTGTCTAGTCTTGTCTGTCTAGTCTTGTCTGTCTAGTCTTGTCTGTCTAGTCTTGTCTGTCTAGTCTTGTCTGTCTAGTCTTGTCTGTCTAGTCTTGTCTGTCTAGTCTTGTCTGTCTAGTCTTGTCTGTCTAGTCTTGTCTGTCTAGTCTTGTCTGTCTAGTCTTGTCTGTCTAGTCTTGTCTGTCTAGTCTTGTCTGTCTAGTCTTGTCTGTCTAGTCTTGTCTGTCTAGTCTTGTCTGTCTAGTCTTGTCTGTCTAGTCTTGTCTGTCTAGTCTTGTCTGTCTAGTCTTGTCTGTCTAGTCTTGTCTGTCTAGTCTTGTCTGTCTAGTCTTGTCTGTCTAGTCTTGTCTGTCTAGTCTTGTCTGTCTAGTCTTGTCTGTCTAGTCTTGTCTGTCTAGTCTTGTCTGTCTAGTCTTGTCTGTCTAGTCTTGTCTGTCTAGTCTTGTCTGTCTAGTCTTGTCTGTCTAGTCTTGTCTGTCTAGTCTTGTCTGTCTAGTCTTGTCTGTCTAGTCTTGTCTGTCTAGTCTTGTCTGTCTAGTCTTGTCTGTCTAGTCTTGTCTGTCTAGTCTTGTCTGTCTAGTCTTGTCTGTCTAGTCTTGTCTGTCTAGTCTTGTCTGTCTAGTCTTGTCTGTCTAGTCTTGTCTGTCTAGTCTTGTCTGTCTAGTCTTGTCTGTCTAGTCTTGTCTGTCTAGTCTTGTCTGTCTAGTCTTGTCTGTCTAGTCTTGTCTGTCTAGTCTTGTCTGTCTAGTCTTGTCTGTCTAGTCTTGTCTGTCTAGTCTTGTCTGTCTAGTCTTGTCTGTCTAGTCTTGTCTGTCTAGTCTTGTCTGTCTAGTCTTGTCTGTCTAGTCTTGTCTGTCTAGTCTTGTCTGTCTAGTCTTGTCTGTCTAGTCTTGTCTGTCTAGTCTTGTCTGTCTAGTCTTGTCTGTCTAGTCTTGTCTGTCTAGTCTTGTCTGTCTAGTCTTGTCTGTCTAGTCTTGTCTGTCTAGTCTTGTCTGTCTAGTCTTGTCTGTCTAGTCTTGTCTGTCTAGTCTTGTCTGTCTAGTCTTGTCTGTCTAGTCTTGTCTGTCTAGTCTTGTCTGTCTAGTCTTGTCTGTCTAGTCTTGTATGTTTAGTCTTGTCTGTCTAGTCTTGTCTGTCTAGTCTTGTCTGTCTAGTCTTGTCTGTCTAGTCTTGTCTGTCCAGTCTTGTCTGTCTAGTCTTGTCTGTCTAGTCTTGTCTGTCTAGTCTTGTCTGTCTAGTCTTGTCTGTCTAGTCTTGTCTGTCTAGTCTTGTCTGTCTAGTCTTGTCTGTCTAGTCTTGTTTGTCTAGTCTTGTCTGTCTAGTCTTGTCTGTCTAGTCTTGTCTGTCAAGTCTTGTCTGTCTAGTCTTGTCTGTCTAGTCTTGTCTGTCTAGTCTTGTCTGTCTAGTCTTGTCTGTCTAGTCTTGTCTGTCTAGTCTTGTCTGTCTAGTCTTGTCTGTCTAGTCTTGTCTGTCTAGTCTTGTCTGTCTAGTCTTGTCTGTCTAGTCTTGTCTGTCTAGTCTTGTCTGTCTAGTCTTGTCTGTCTAGTCTTGTCTGTCTAGTCTTGTCTGTCTAGTCTTGTCTGTCTAGTCTTGTCTGTCTAGTCTTGTCTGTTTAGTCTTGTCTGTCTAGTCTTGTCTGTCTAGCCTTGTCCGTCTAGTCTTGTCTGTCCAGTAGTCTTGTCACGTCGTCGTGAGAGGTAGACGTGTTTCGATAACGCTCGACATTCGATTAGCAGTAATTTAGTTTACTAAAATAGTTTATAGTTAGTTTAGTTATATTTAGTCAAGTGTATATATAAATATATTTAGTTTAGTGTTATAGTAATAGTGTGGACTATAGAGAAAAAGACTCAACAGATTAAAACTAAGTGTTTTAGTATTCGCCACGAGGCGATAACGCCGATAAACGATTAACAAAAACGGCTTCGGATCCCGATATACAGATAAATTTAATAAAATTGATTTATCTATTTAAAATTAATTCCGCCCCTATTATTAACGACTCGCGGGACCTAACATGGAAACGCGACAACACAAAAAAAACACGGAGATGCCCATCTCTCAAAAAAGGGACCTGAAAATCAGGAGACGGTAACTCAGCCCCGGTTCCTGATTATCAAAAAAACAGATGGTAACAATTTTGAAAGAGAGAATCCATTTAAAATCAACAAGGAAATATATAGTATTATAGGTGAATGCGAATCCATAAGGAAGCTTAGAGACGGAATACTAGTCGAGACCAGATCAAATAAACAATCAGCAAGATTAAGCCAAATAAAGACCTTCTGCGACTGCCCAGTCGAAATCCAATCACACAGATCTCTAAACTACAGCAAAGGGATAATCTACTGTTGGGACCTACTATACGTATCCGAAAATGAGATATTAGAAGAACTAAAAAGTAGTAACGTCTGTGATGTAAAACGTATAAAAACGAAAAGAGAAGGTGAATTAAAAAATACTCCTTCACTAAATCCTCACCTTTAATTCCCCGTCCCTACCTAAGAAAATAAAAGCCACATTCTACAACTTGGAAGTCCGAGAATACATACCGAACCCCCTAAGATGCTTTCGGTGCCAAAAGTACGGCCATAGCGCTGCCCGCTGCTCCAACCTACAAGTATGCGTATGTGGGAATTCTCCACACGAAGAAACTCCATGTGGCCAGCCAAAATGTATAAACTGCCAAGGAAACCACCTCGCAAACTCAAGAGAATGCCCAAAATATAAGGAAGAGGTTGTTATACAGAAAGTACGGACACAAGAAAAACTCTCCTATCACGAGGCCAGAAGAAAGGTGAAAGTCACCACACCGGTAAGCAACATTTCATATGCCAAAGCAACATCATCACCTACTAATGTCCCCGCTATTGATATTAAAGAACTATCAGCAGCACTAATCCCAATCATAATTGAAGCCATAAAACAAATTATACCGAACATATCCGACCAAGCAAGAGCACCTCCTACAGAACAGACAATAACTGCAACCTGTTCATCAGAATCCACTACGAGAGACATACCACCTAGTGGAGTAACTGCGTTTAGAGGGATATTTAAAAATCCGACCACAGACGATAAAGAAAAACGTAAACGAGGAGGTCACCCGATCCGATCTCCGATCAGTTTCTGACGAACTTTCAGAAAATGAACCGGATCCCAAGAAGACATGGGTCAAGACCAGAACAAAAGGATAGGAAAAAGGAAGGCTGAGAAATCAGGGACAATCCACAGACAACATGAATAAAACCTAAACATAATAATACTTAATCAAAGCTTCTCTGAGTACCAAGTAGAGCAATAATTCCAATTTTCAAAGCTCATCAACGAACTATTCGTCCGAATCACCGACACAATGAAACACAGAATCAGATGCCTGCAACTGAATCTAGCAAAAAGCAAATCAGCAACTATTGCTGTTTTAGAAAAGATATCTCGGGACAGAATACAAATCGTATTCATCCAGGAGCCGCACTTTCACCGAGGCAAGGTTCTAGGGTTTCCTGTCCATTATAAAGTCATTTACGCATCCGCAACCGACGACAATACCATCAAGACTGCAATAATCATCACAGATCCACGGATCAGTGTGATTTTTATGGCAAAATACAGTAATAACTTACATACTGTCGTACAGATCGTAAGCGGTAAGTTAACATTCTTTGCTGTCTCAGTTTATTTGCCTCCTGACACTAGGACTTCATTTGAAGAAAACACACATAGCCTAGAATTGCATTTCAATGTTGTAAAAGAGTTAGCATCTAAAGGTGATATTCTAGTCGCAGGCGATATTAACGCTAAATCTCATAGTTGGGGTAGCCGAAGAGATGATTATCGTGGAAAGTTATTAGATACAATATTTTCAAAACACAACCTCGATATTCTCAACAAAGGCTCTGAACCTACTTTCGTAGGCCATAACGGCTCAAGCCTAATCGACGTTACCTCGGCAAGCATCAAGTTAAGTCGACTAATAGACGATTGGCATATCCCTGAAGATAACAGCCTGTCAGACCACAAGTACATTTGCTGGTCCATCGGTCTAGAAACAGAATTGCCAGAAAGTCTCCGCGGCTTCTGCACGAAGAAGGCAAACTGGAATTTGTTCAGTGAACTAGTTACTAAACGAATTCTTGATATCTCACCCCAGATTCATAATTGCCGTTCTCCCCAAGAAATTGCATACTTTGCAGAAGCCGTTAATAACTCCATTGTCAGCGCGGCCGTCGAATCTATGCCACGCCGGAAATACTTTCAAAAATCGGTCCCTTGGTGGACCCCTGAGCTTACTTCCTGTCGGAAAGAAAATAACCGACTAAGACGTATATACCAGAGCAGCACAGGACAAGATAGAGAAGTAAACTGTATGAAGTACAAGAAAAAACTGAACGAATACAAATGTTTAATCGTTGAAACCAAAACCCAAAAATGGCGAGATTTCTGTACAAATAATTCCAACAGGGACCCCTGGGGCCCGGTATACAAGGTAATACGAGGACGGAAAACCAATTCAGGCTACCTCACAAGCCTAAGTAAGAGCAACACGTCTCTAGACATGCACGGCACAGCACGAGAGCTCTTGACAGCCTTCTTTCCGGATGATCCCGAAACAGACTTAGTGGAACACTTACAGTCTAGAAAAATAGCTCTAGAAGGAAAAGGTGGACCCGACGACTCTTTATTCACAATTCCAGAGATTGTAATGCGGTATAAATAAATCCCAAAAAGGCTCCAGGCATAGACGGACTCTCATCGGATATCGTGTCAGCGGCATTTAAGGCTGCCCCTCAAGTTTTCCATAAACTATTTAACAAATGTCTAAGATGTGGCGTTTTTACAGCAATTTGGAAACTACAACTAGTAAAAATCATTCCCAAACCACTTAGACAAGGTACATCCTGTAAAGACTTTAGGCCCATAAGTCTTATGCCTGTAATTGGGAAAGTCCTCGACACCTTGCTCATCACCAGGATCGGTTACCATCTTTATAGTCGCAATTTACTTAGTAACAACCAATTTGGATTCAGAAAGGGCGTAGGAACCACCGATGCCATAACCAAAGTCATTCAATCTATCAAAGACAATATTGCTCAGAAACAATATTGTGCCATTGTTGCACTTGATATAAGCGGTGCTAAAAAAAGCGGTGTAAAAACCTAACATTATAGAACAATTAGTTATCAAACAGTGCCCTGATAATCTCATTAGCTTGAGTAAAGATTACTTCAGCAACCGTAAAGCCATAATCTCTGAACCAGGCGTATGCGAGGAGAGATCAGTCAGTAAAGGTTGCCCACAGGGATAGAAATCGGGCCCTACCTACTGGAATATTCTATACGACACAATTTTCGAGTATGATCTTCCAGTAGGGTGTAACATAGTTGCCTACGCAGATGATACCATGCTTATTACTTCTTGTGGTAGTATAATGGGCCTAAAAGAGAAAACCAATCAAGCACTAGAAGTTTTATTAGCTTGGGCCAAGAACTACAAATTAATCTTTAATGCCAATAAGACCGAGGCAATATTCTTTGGAGAAATCCGAGGCAGCGTAGACCAGTTTTTACACTAGGAGATAACCAGATCAAGTGTCAGGATAATTTAAAATATCTGGGGGTCACAATAGATAAAAATCTAAACTTTAAACCACACATTAAATTAGCTTGAGGAAAGGCCAAACAGTTGAGCGTTCAACTTGGCCGGGTGGCAAGGAAGGAATGGGGCTTAGGCAAAATAGCTTTGAAATAAATTTATAGCAGAGCAATTGAACCAGGATTATTATACGCCGCTCCCATTTGGCATAAGTTTTGTGGAGTTAGGGAAAAAGCGAGATACGAGAAACTTAAGCTCCTGAGCGTACAACGAGTCTGCACACTAAGAGCGGCGAAAGCATACCGAACCGTGTCCACTGAGGCTGCCTGCGTTATCTCCGGACTTATACCTTCCGACCTCCGACTAAAACAGGTTCCATTGTACCAAACCAAACATTCCCTTGAAAACCAGACCCTAAGAGAAATAACCGGCCTTATCATATCCTCCGACTTTTTGGAAACAAAGACCCACCTGGAGCATCTTATCCATCCCGCCTATTTTCGCTCCCTTGTCTACACTACGTCACCCACCAACTCACACCGAATAAAAATATTCACAGGCGGCTCTAAATCAGACGCAGGAGTTGGAGCAGCTTTTGTAGCATACAATGAAGAAGAGGAGTTTCATTTCGAAACATTTGGTTTGGTTGACTACTGCTCGATATTTCAAGCAGAATTAATTGCAATTAACCGGGAATTAGCGTATATTCTTTCGAAACCTGACGTAATGGACGAATGCTCTATTCTATCCGATTGAAAATCTGCTCCAGATGCTCTTCAAAACATGGCCTCGCCAACCGAGATACTATTCGACACATGGCAGCTCTATAACGAGGTCTCACAAAACATTAATCTAAGCTTCCATTGGGTGAGGGCACATGACGGCCTGACTGGTAACGAAAGAGCCGACAGTCTGGCAAGACAAGCTTCTGGTCAAGACTCCACAGGCCCAGAACCTCAAAATTGTGCTGAAGTTTTCAAGAAAGTACAAAGCCAGGCTATAAAGCACGGGATCAACACCTATCTTAACAGGGAGTGGCAACAGCGATGGAATGCGTCAGGAACTGGCCTTTGGACCAAAAACTTTATCTCGTCTATCGACAAGTGGATTAATATGGAGATCTGTCTCTCGCACCACGCGGTCCAACTTATTACTGGCCATGCAAATTTTCAGTCTTACCTACATCGCTTTGGAAAAAGGGCATCGCCACTATGCCAGTGCAGTGAAGAATCCACACGTGCTTTTTTATTGTCCGGTCATTTCAAAATGGAGGCAAGATTCCGAACTAAGTATGTCCCATGCAGGATGCTCCTGGCCACGAGACGAGGAGGAGTTAAGGGAAGTCAAAAAAAACAAGAAATGGTGGAAGATTTTTGACGAATGCGCCAAAAATCTAAGAAGATTGGATCAAGACTTAGTCATCACCAGAAACTAAATTTAAATTGACTATTTTATGTTAATTCGGTCTACGTTCTTGCCTCTTCTTATAATGTTATTAATTATGATGTATTAATTATTACGAACCAGCATAGTGTCCTTGTCGACGGAGTGCTGGCGACTATTAGTCCAATAAATAAATAAGCTGTCCAGTATTCTGTGTAATTACTCATTGATCATTTCTTTAGCCAAAAGCAATTTACTAATGAAACACAAATGTAAAAACTAGAAGATTAAAAGTGAGTGCCAATCGATCATTTCAATATTGAAAGTAAGTAAACTAGAATGAGTACGTAGACAACACAAATAAATATATTTAGTGGTTTTACAACTTTTACAACCGAATCTAGACAATGTCTTAGCAAAATTCAATGACTAAGATTCTAGATAACTAGAGTTAACGAGTTTAGTCTACGTTCTGGTGAAAAAGAAAAAACAAAAATATTTGTGAAAAAAACAAAATTGAAAAATTCATTTTTTTTTTTGAGGATTAATTCTAGTTTTTCACCTTTTTTTTAGGATCATTGCCGAAGCTTCAAGGAACACGAAAAATCTTCACAAAATGCCGGAATTACTTTCCGCCGCTATTATTTTAAACAAAATCTCGCAAGCGTTCGCCCTAACCCCGTTGACTTACAACGAGTCTACCAATAAATACCGAGTCTCGGTCCCACAAATCATCTACAACCTGGCCATCCTCACCACCTACTCCATCAGCCTCGTGGTAGCCGTCAAAAACACCGACTCCATCCACGACATTTCATTCTGGCTCGACCTGCTCACGGGACACCTAGCCCAAATAACCGCGATTATCTCGGCGACGATTCAGAGAAGAACCCTAATAAATGAGTTTTATGTCTTCAATGACGTGGATGAAATCCTGAAGAGACTCAACAGGAAATTGGAACATGCAAAGCTGACCAAGTTCATTCTGTTGGGGTTTGTGTACATCGTTGGAACGTTCCTGGTCAGCTTCGTCTCGGATTATTTCATATTCGTCGGCGAAAAAACACATCTGCAATTAAGTTTCTCGTATCTCAGCATTTTCAGCTTCGGCGTTATCCACTTGAGGATGTGCACTGCTCTATACATGATCTTGTCCAGATTCAGACTCACCAACGAATATCTACACAGTCTGAAGCACGCCAGGTTTGAGTCTACGGTCCACGTGCATCATGGCAATCATTCCAAATTTCAAGGTAAAAATAAATTAAATGAAACTTAACATAGAATATGAGAGAATCAAGAATAGTTAGACAAGAGTAGTCAAATAATATTAGACAATGCAGACTGAAGAAATAAGACTAGATAAAGACGATTAAGTTTTTTACGTGTAAGCCTATATGATAACGGTGATGTGGTAAACGGTACATGACGACGTAGAAACAATTTTGAACTGCAACATTTACTAAAAAAGCACGAAGAACCCGACATCGTAATCAAAGTCAAAATAATGCGGTTACAATGGGCAGGACATGTAGCAAGAGCCCCGGAAAACAGCCTACCAAAGAGGCTATTAGACGCCCAACTACAGGGAGGACGAAAAAGAGGCAGGCCAAAACTCAGATATGAAGACGGAGTAACAGAAGACGCATCAACGTTAGGTCTTCGGGGCTGGAGAGGACTAGCAGAAGACAAAGACGAATGGAGAAAGACAGTGTGGGAGGCCAGGACCCGCACAGGGCTGTAGCGGCACAGGTGATGATGATGAGAGACGATTAAATAGTCTCGACGGACAAACCTAGGCAAGCAAGATCATCATCATCATCAGCTTTGGCTCCACAACCCATTATGGGTCTTGGCCTCCTCTAGAATGTTTTTCCATTTCAATCTATTCCATGCCTTAGCTTTCCATCCGGTCACCTTGATTGCAAATAGATTCTCCTGCACTTGGTTCAGATATCTTGTTTTTGGTCCTTTTCCCTACTGGTCTTTGTCGTGTAATATAGTGATCGCACATTCCATGTATGTAGGGTCAGATCCTTGTCCGTTTTTTCCCCAATTCGTCGTCGTAGATTTAGTCCGGTCTTTTTTCTTGGAGTTTTCGTAACGTTTTTTTTTTAGGATGGGGTTGTTAGCCCCAAGCTAAACCCCCTTATCGGAGGGCCATCTCTCCCGCTCTCGTCCGGGTCGTTCCTTCCACTGCGTGGGGTTCGGCCAGGGAGCCTCGAGGGTCTACCCAAAGGATGTCCCTCGAAGGCAAGACAGCGCAGCAGAGACGTACGCAGGGCCCTAGTGCCGATGTGCGACGGTTCCTTAGTACAAATGCACCTTTCCGTACTGATGTACCCAGGTGTCCTAAGTAAAGACGCACTGGGTGTCCTAACTGCCCTCAACCGTCACCAGTCAAGGTTACCGACGTAACCGACGTAAGTCGGTTGACACTGGAACCACGGGGAATGGGATACCCTACCAGCCTGGCACTGGTATCCGTTCGTGAAGAGGGACTCGTCGGGGTAGTGATCGCTAGCCAGGTAGTGTTCAGTGGGTCTCCCGCCAGGATTGCGGGCTTACGGCCTTAAGAAGGGGGCGACGGTGTTGTAGCGCACTGTCGTGGTCCCACCGCCCATTCAAACACGGCCAGGTTCCGGGTTAAAAGCCTTATGGTTGCCCGGACCCGGTCTGGATTGACGGTCCTCGTGGCGGGGAAGATCAGCCAAAATGGATCCTATAGTGAAATGGATCCTAAAGTTTTTTCCGACGAGGCAAACAAGATAGACTGTTAAAAACCTGATAAAAACCTGACAGATAAAACTAAACCAGACGGATTATACTGAACAAGCTAATACATTCCGTTTTTTCCATTTCAGGTGTAAATATGGGAGATGCGATTTACACGGTCCAAATTCTGCACCAGAAGTTGTGCAAGCAGTGCGAGAAGGTGAACAAAATTTACGGATTTCAATTCTTCGTCTTGGCCACGTCGACATTCATGATTTGTGTCACGCAACTGTTCCACACTCGCCAACTTCTGCTAAAGTTTACCGCGAAAATTCTACTCGATCTCTATTTCACAGTGCAGTGGGTTTTCCTCAACGCCTTCCAACTGTTCATCGTGGCCTACTTTGGAGACAACATCAAACAACAAGTAAATTCTTAATTCGATTGATCTCAACTGTCTAGTCTTGTATGTTTAATCTAGTCTAGTCTATCTAGTTTAATCTCATCTCTTTAGCCTTGTCTCTATTCATGTCTGTCTAGTATTGCATGTCTAGTCTCAGCTGTCTAGTCTTATCTGTCTAGCTTTTGCTTGTCTAATCTTGCCTGGTAGTCTTGTCAATCAAGTCGCGTTTCTCTAATTTTGTGCATCTAGTGCCTGTCTAGTCTAGTCCAAATTTTAACTAGTCTATATAAATTGTTTGTTATCTAGATATCTGAAACTAGTAGGATAATGAGTACAATGCAGGATATGGTTTACGACGATGAATCAAGTTCAGGGGTACGTAGCTATAATTCTAGATTTTGTCATTTAACATTTCGTTTAATCTCAAATGTTTAAGCTTAACATTTTGTGTCTGTTAATAGATTCAAATCTTTCTGATGAAGGAAATCCACCAGAAGACGATAATTAGTGCCTGTGGATTGTTCAATATCGACAATTCTTTGATACAAATGGTAAGACAACGGTAAACAATTTTGTTTGAGCTTAATATGTTGGAAATATTGATCGACATTAATACATTTTTAAGTTTATTTATCGAGGTCGATGTCATGAATATTAATGTAATAAGTGTTGAATATTTGAGTTTAATTATACTGGATGGCTATTCAGATAACAAATATAAGACTATTATTCGGTCTAGATAACAAATTATTTAATTCTGGAACAAATTATAGCTATACCACCAATTAGTCTAATTACAATCGAAAATTTATTGGGAATGATAACTTTTAGTAGAATATCTAGTCTAGTCCACTCTAGTAAATATCTAATCTCTCTCTACAATGGCGCTACAGCCCGAAGCGAGCCCTGGCCTCCACCAAACGTTGTCTCCAGCGTTCCCTTTCCTCTGCCGCCGCCCGCCAGTTCCGCACCCCCCCAACCCTCTCGCATCCCTTTTCACACTTTCCTCCCATCTCGCCCTTGGCCTGCCCGCTTTCCTTCTACCTTCCGGCACTCTGAGTATTTGTCTCGGCACTGCTGTTGGAGCCATCCGGCACACATGTCCCGCCCATCTTAGCCTGCTTAGTTTTATGTGGGATACCACATCTGGGCTTTTGTATAACTGATATAGTTCGAAGTTCATCCTAATTCTCCAGCCCTCTTCGCTGTTAATTGCCCCATAAATTTTCCTCAGGATCTTTCGCTCAAAAATCTCCAGCATCTTTTCCGATTTCTGGGTCAGCGTCCATGCTTCGCTTCCATATGTGAGGATGGGTCGTATGATTGCTTTATATATATTACACTTCGTTTGTCTGCTAGCTAGCTTCGAGTTAAGGATGGATTTAAGAGTGAAGTATGCCCTGTTGGCTTGCATGATTCTATGTTGTACTTCCACCCCTTCGTCGTTCTGATCCGTGACGGTTGATCCCAGATATTTAAAGTTGTTGACGACTTCTACAGTGTACTCTCCCATATCCAGATTATTTACTGCGTGTACTGGCGCTCCCGGTCTTACCATCATTACTTTTGTTTTATCCTTGTTTATTGACAGACCTATCTCCTTGGCTCTCTTCTTCATTTTACCGTAAGCATCTTTCATTGCCGTTAGCGATCTACCGATGATGTTTAGGTCGTCAGCATAGCCCAAAAGTTGCGTGGATTTATTGTAGATGGTACCGTTGCATTCTATCTGAGCTTTCCTTATAGCTTTTTCGAGCGCGATGTTAAATAATATGGGTGATAGACTGTCTCCTTGTCTCAGACCTGTAATGGTTTCAAACTTGTGCGATGTCGTTTTTTGGATACCGACTTGGTTCCAAGTCTTTTTTAACGTACAATTTACCAATTTAATGATCTTTTGTGGTATCTCGAATTCTTCCATTGTCTTCATGAGTGTTCTTCTATCGATAGTATCATACGCTTGTTTAAAGTCTACGAAGACCTGGTATGTGCTGATGTTCATTTCCCATGTCTTTTCTAGTATTTGTCTGAGTGTAAACATTTGGTCAGTCGTCGACTTTCCTTTCCGGAAACCTGTCTGATACTGTCCTATAATGCTCTCTGCGTACGGTTGGAGTCTTCGTCCAATTATCCATGACAGCACCTTGTAGGCCGTGTTAAGAAGAGTTATACCACGATAGTTCTTGCACTCCAGTTTGTTTCCTTTCTTATAGATAGGGCATATCTTCCCCTCCCGCCATTCCTCGGGTAACTCTTCTGTCCTCCAGATTCTTCCTATCAGCTGGTGTAAAGCACAGTTCAGAGCGTCTCCTCCCATTTTGATCATTTCAGATGGTATCATGTCCAGTCCCGGTGCTTTGTGGTTCTTTAGTGCCTTTATCGCCTCGCTTATTTCTCTTTGTGATGGTTCGTTATCTTCTCTCAGATCTCTTACTTCTGGTGTGTGAATTGGGTCGTCTTCAGCTGTTTGTCCGGTTAATTCCACTCGTATTCAGGAGTTCGTTAAAATATTCCGCCCATCTACCTACCACTTTACTTTCTTTAGCCAGTAAGGTGCCCTCTTTACTGTTGATTATTGTTGCTCTGGGCTGAAATCCATTTCGCAGGTTGTTCACTATCTTGTAGCATTCTCTAATTTCGTGTTTCTCTTGGTGGTGTCCTATCTGTGCCACCTGGTCGTTAAAATGGGCCCGTTTCTTCTTCCGAAATAATTTGGATGCTTCCTTTCTTTGCTTGTTGTATTCAGCTTGTTTGGCTCTCGTGGGTCTCTGCAAATTCTCTGCCCTAGCTTTCTGTTGTTTCTCGCGTGCTTCTTCACACTCTGCATCGTACCATTGGTTTCGTTTTTTCCTATGGACTTTCCCGAGAGCCTCCTCTGCCGATTCCTTAATCCCCTTTGCAATTTCCGTCCAATGTTCTTCAATACTATGATTTTCCGTCAACACTCCTAGTTTTTCGGCGATCTTTTCTTCGTATCGTTGCCTTACCCTGGTTAAGTTCAGTTTTTCCACATCCCATTTTTCTATTCCGCTGTTTGCTGGCTTTTTCGAGTTGGCTAGCCTTTGTTTTAATTTAATCCTCACCAGGTAATGGTCCGAGTTGCAGTCTGCCCCTTTGCAGCTTCTGACGTCCTGTATGCTGGACATAAATCTTGTGTTTATTAAGACATGGTCTATTTGATTGAGTGTCCTTCCGTCTGGTGATCTCCATGTCATCTTGTGGATGTCTTTATGTGGGAATAGCGTACTGCTGATTACAAGGTTTCTAGATGCTGCTAGGTCCACTAGTCTCTGTCCATTGTCGTTAGTATTTTCGTGTAGGCTGTGTTTTCCAATCGTGGGTCTGTATACGTCTTCTTTCCCTATCTTAGCATTGAAATCCCCCAAGATCATCTTTACGTCGTTGTTGTGTGTCGAATCGAATAGCCTTTCTAGTTTTGCGTAGAAGATCTCTTTTTCGTCGTCTGTTTTCTCTTCGCTTGGTGCATGTACGTTAATTATTGTCAGATTGAAGAGCTTCATTCTTATTCGGATCATGCAGAGTCTGTCATCTACTGCTTGGAAGTCCATAATATCCTTCCCTACACTTTTCTTGAGTATGAAGCCTGTTCCTAACTTGTGCGCCTTCCCATTATTACTGCTTTTACATATCCTATATTTTTCTATATCCATGATGCCGCTATCGCTCAAATATCTAATCTAGTCTAGTCAATATTTAGTCTAGTCTAGTCAATATCTAGTGTAGTCTAGTCTAGGCAATATCTAGGCAATATACTATAGATTGACTTAATTATCCGCTTGTGAAATTTTCTTATTAAAGACGGTCTAAAAGACGGTAAATGCCATGGGGGCTACCGGTGACCAGTACTAAGTCTGTTTGTATCGTCTCGAGGGTAAGCGGTGACCGGCGAACCCAGGTATTACAAGACATAATATATTATATTCGTTAACGATATCTTGTTAACGAGTTGAATGCCATGGGGGCCACCAGTGACCGGAACTCAGCCAGGAACTGGAACACATAATTTGAATATGATATATTCAACGTATTAGTTGCGAAATTTTCTTGTTGATTTAATGCGATTTGTTTAAGGTGATTGGATTGGTGGCGTCGTATTTGCTGGTAATGGTGCAGATTGACATTCAAAATGAGAAAAATATGTTGTAACAACTATAGTCCATTTTTTTTAAGAACGCAGTACAGAGAAGATAGGATTTATTTTACCTTGTTCTCTGATTGGCTTAAATCTAGGAGAAGTTCACACCGACGATATTTATTCCTCCTTCTCTCTTTTTTCACATACATTTGCAGTCACTGGCGTAGAATTTTGCGATATGTAATTAAATGAATATAATACTAATATAATTCAGCAAGGGTGCCCTGTCAACTCGTCATCACCGATTTGGCCCAAATTAACAGTATATGTAGGGCTTGACTATAAATGAAAGTGACGCAAGCGGGAGGGCCAGATGGCCAAGCGTTAAAAAAATAACTCATAACCAACAACTCATAAGCCCGCTATGTTAGCATAAATTACAATGGGAGGTCAGCGCAGCGGCAATAGCTCGGGTTCATAGTACGAGGATCGCTGGTTCGATTCCCCGTGGGGACGCTTTTTTATTTACAATTTTTAAAATAACTTTCTTTTATTATTATTATTATTTTTTATTGTTTAACTTTTTATTTGCAATTATTAATTTGTCAATTTAATTTTTTTATTAGTATTAATAGTATTTGGCCAACTTCCCTCTGCCTTCCATTGTCAGCTTTCCTATTAACCATTAAGGTAATTTTAAAAACTGTAAATTAAAAAAAAGCGTCCCCACGGGGAATCGAACCAGCGATCCTCGTACTATGAAGCCGAGCTCTAACCGCTGCGCTGACCGGCCATTGATATTTATGCTAACATAGCGGGCTTATGAGTTATTTTTTTTACCCTTGGCCATTTGGCCCTCCCGCTTGCGTCTCTTTCATTTATAGTCAAGCCCTACATATACTGTAAATTTGGGCCAAATCGGTGACGACAAGTTGACAGAGCCCCCAAGTTCTATATTATACAATAATGTTTTATATATAATTTTTTATTACCCTTGGTGCACGTTTTTTAGTGCGATAAATTGCAAATATTCAATATCGCTAGGCTACATTAAAATAAACAAATAAATAAAAATAAAATGAATACAATCAAGTCCTCGGTATTAAAAAAGTGACGTGAAGTGTCAGAATTTTATTTCATAACAAAGTAAAAATAAAATTAAAGAAATCGTTTTAAAGTGATTGTAAATTCTATGGTGATACCGGAGACTGAGGAGAGTTCTTATGACGAATCCACACCACCGGAGACAATTAATAAAGCCAATTCTTCATTTTTGATTCCATTTGTTTGGATGGCACCTGGATCCCAAACTTGTAAGATATCTATATAGATATCGATAGATAGATAGATATCGTATACATCGCATGAGTGATTAAAAATATTTTTGTAGCACGGGCGAAATTGTTAATTCTTATCTCGAGCGATTGCGCGAGTTAAGGAAGCTGCCCAAGGCCAACACCAAGTCTGCACCTGCAAAAGTGCTGAAACTAACATTTCAGCTTATCTTTCATATATAAAGATATGCGGAGAGGAAAGACATTCATTCATATTATATTATTCATATTATATTATAATTGTAATCACTAGTTAAGTCAAAACTATTATATTTTAATTTTCATTTTATTTTGTTAGTATTAAGTGAGTTGTTCCTGAATAAATTTTTGAAGTTTTTTTTTTTAAATTATTCGAGTGTTGCGAACCCAAAACTGGCGCAGTCGGTAGGATCTAGGCGAGACTGTATCAAACAATTGTTTTTGGGTATCAACCCTTAAGCCTAGCCGAAACAAGAAAATCCTGAAGATACGAAAACTTCCATCGAGGAAAAGTTGCAAGATCCAAATGAAATTCCGGATTCCACAACAACACTCAACACAAAGGAACATCCTGAAGAAAGTCCAACTTCGACTCTATTCTGGGACTCGTTAGATTAAGAAGACCTGGGAAAAGGACAACTTCTCCAGCAACAACAACCAAGAAAGAAAAAACATGAAACTCATCGCAGTAATTTTAATGTAAGTGTTCATTCCTTTTTTAAAAAAAAAATAATTTCCTAAACACTTTTTGAATTTCAAAATAATCAATCAAAAAATTAGTCAAAATCAATTGATTCGTTTATAAGAATTAGTTTAGTTAATAATCCACAAAAATAAATCAAAATGGCACTAAATGTACCACTATTACGTTACCAAGCCGATAACATCCCTCACTTTGACGGCAACCCAAGACAGTTGCACAGATTTTTAAATTCATGCGAACATTTCCTACAAACTTTCCAAAATGTTCAAAACGCAAACGACCCATTAAACATTTGCTTGCTTGATACGGTCCTATGTAAATTAAGAGATCGTGCTGCCGATTTAATTAGCACCAGGACAGAACTAAATAGCTGGCATTTAATAAAAAATGCATTAAATCAGACCTTTTCAGATCAGAGAGGTACAGACTGTCTAATACAAGACCTAATATCCATGAAACCTCTAAGAAACGAAACCCCTATCCAATTTGGCATGAGGATACAAGATTCACGAAGTTTATTATTTTCTAAATTAAATTCTACAATTGAAGACGAAGACGAGAGACAAATTAAAAATAACCATTACGACGACTTTGCTCTAAAAACTTTCATTCACGGCTTACCATATCAAACACAATTAGTAATCAGATTAAGAAACCCCAATTCGATTGAACAAGCTTTAGCCTTTGTAACAGAAGAGGAAAATTTTAAATATGTTAACACTGGACATAATCCGAATTTACAGCAATCTACTTACAGACCGCAACCACTATTTAACCCCAATTATTCTAAACACAATTATCCAATACAAAATGTCCCAATGAAAAATGTCAAACAAAATTATCCTCCAAAACCTCAACCAAATTATCAACCAAATTTTCAACCTAACTTTCAACAAAGATATCAACCAAATTTCCAATCCAATTACCAACAAAGATACCAACCAAACTCTCAACCCAATTACCAACAAAGATACCAACCAAACTCTCAACCCAATTACCAACAAAGATACCAATCAAATTATCAACCAAGATCCACTAACATTCCTATTTCAAAACCGAACTTTCCACAACATCAACAATTTAATAATCAACCAAAACCATCTCCATTCAACCCAAGATCCAGTCACATGAGTAAGAATTTTTCACCGATTAACTATAGACCTGAACCGATGGACACTAGCTCTGGAAACACCTCTAGACCTAGACAAACCTTTGCAATAGAAAATTTATATACACAAGAAATAAATCAAGACTATCAAGACTCTCATGACCAACAAAAAATCAAAATTCTACAAGACATCCAAATTAAACCCCCACAAATCCAAAATGACGAATCATTCCATTCAACTGCACATTCCAATAGTAATAGTAATAATCTAAATAACGGAATACCCATTCTAGACGATATAATCCATAATAAATCAAATCAAATCATTATTTCAAAAAACCCTTATAACAAATTAGAAATAAAAACTGAAGACTTTGGCTATCATAAAATCCTTCTCGTTAAAATCCCCATTTCAAATAAAAATTTAATCCTTGAACTCTTAAAAAACCACACCTCCGAAAAAGACATTTTATTTATATTTTCATACAGACTCGATGTATTTAGATTTTAATGAAGTATATTTAGATCACTTCTATGAAAAAGGACTTAAATTAGTAAAATGTACAAAGATGGTAAATTCAATTTTAGACGAAGAAGAAAGAATTATGCTAATAAAACATCAACATGAAGGTAAATGTAATCATCGCGGAATAAACGAAACACTTGAGAAATTGAAAAGAAATTATTACTGGCCCTCTATGAAAACTGACGTAACAAACTATATAAATAATTGTAACGTATGCCAAAAATCTAAGTACTTAAGAAAACCACCTTATGTCCCTATAGTATTAACCGAAACTGTAGGTAAACCCTTCCAATTTTTACATATCGATGTTTTTAAGTTTGACAACCAAAATTTCTTAACGATAATAGACGCTTTTTCTAAATTAGGACAAGCTATACCAATTCAAAGTAAGACAGCTATCGAAATTTGTAACGCATTGATTAATTACTTTTCTTATTACGGCCTTCCAGAAAAAATTACAATGGACAATGGTACTGAATTTAAAAACGAAATAGTTAAAGAACTTTTAAAACTACATAAAATTGAAATCCGCTTTACCACCCCACTCCATCATGAATCCAATGCACCTGTAGAAAGATTTCATTCTACCTTAATTGAACATCTAAGAATATTAAGACAAACTAATACCACAAATAATGTTGTAATACTAATGAAATATGCTATAATTGCATATAACAACTCTATACATTCTTCTACAAATTTACGCCATTAGAATTAACTCTCGGACATACAAATACACGTGACCCTTCTTGTTTAGTTGACTCTTCATTCTATTCTGACTATATAATGAATCACAAAGAAAAAATCAATCATGTTTATAAAAAAGTTAACGAACGACTCGAAACTAATAAAGAAAAAGTACTAGACAAACGTAATCTCAAAGGACCAGAACAATACCAATTTCAAATCGGACAAACTATTTATAAAATGAATAATAGACTTTTTAGGCCCTTACATACTGACTGAAATACTAGAAAACAATAAAGCTAAAATAAAAAATAAATCAAATAATAAAATAGAAATTATCCATATGAAAGAATTAAAAACTCCCTCTATTACAGATCCTGTTCATGCTTCGCAACAGAAATAACACTACCCAAGCTTTATGACCTAAATGATAACCCTGGACTATTACCACTAAAATTAGGAACTACACAAAACATTATCGACTATTGGTCATTTATACAGATCCTTGACTTGACAAGCATAACCAATGAATTTTACGTTTTGCAAAGACAAATTCGAAAATTTAGAACTACAGTCAAAAATTTAACAATGTATAAAGAAGAATACCATAACTCATACAATGTTATTTCTAATATAGAAAATACAATAACCAATCAAATTAGACAAGTAAATCCCTCAATAAATATAAGAACTAAAAGAGGTATAATTAATGGATTAGGCTCAATAATTAAAATATTAACTGGCAACCTTGACCAAACTGATGCTGAAAAATATGATAAAGCTATCTCTACCATCTTAAATAACCAAGGAAAATTTAAAACGATTATTAAAGAACAAATCACACTCCTGCAATTGGCTACTAATAAATTTAATAATGAGACTCAAAAATTGGCACACAATCAAATAATATTAGAAACCCGTATTACGCAAATAGAACAAGAACTAAAAACAAAACATTCAAGTTATAAAGAAATGTACGAATTTATGTTATTACAGACAGTTCTCTTCCAAATTACAACATCACTACAACTAATTCAAGAAATATTTGAGAAATTGGAAACATCAATTTCTTCTTCAAAATCTAATGTGTTTCACAACTCATTAATTGAACCTTTAGAATTATTACAAGAACTAAAACTTGTTAACGATCAATTGAAAGAAAACAAATTGCCATTTGAACCTAAATTAGAAAATATATTATTATTCGAAAAAGTAATGAAAATCAAAAGTTTCATTAGAGAAAGTCAAATAGTATTCATAATCCAAATTCCAATTGTTGAACCCAATAGTTATAACCTTTACCGTCTATATCCATTGCCTACTCCAACAAATGGAAAATACAAAACCATTTTTCCACAAACAAAATACCTATCATTAAATGAACACTACTACATGCAGTTCAATGAAAAATGTAATGAAATAAACCCCGAAGAATTTATATGTCAAGAAATGGACCATCAAGAGATAACCGAAGAAGCTCCTTGTGAAATACAAATGCTAAAATTTGCTAAAAACATTTCAAGTTGTCACCAGATTTCCATAAAGATCCAAAACCCCAAAGTACAGAAAATTGAAAACAACAAATGGTTATTAATCATCCCTAAAGAAATAGTGGCAGTGCAACAGTGCGGAAAAATTAAAGATAGTTTCCCAATTTCATTTCCAATTCCCAACATTCATGTTAGAACTGAACCCATATTGTGAAATTAATATTGGAAGTATAAAGGTCAAATCTTATCAAAATTCAAAACCAAATTTTCGAGTTATCGAAATTCCTAAATTAAACTTTGAAAATCAACTTAAAATAAATAATCAATTGCAAATAAAACCCATAGAACTTGAATCTATAAATTTCAATGAAATTAATAACTTCCAACATATTCTAGACTTGCAAAATAAAGAACTTGATAAAATCATGAATCAACCATTGTTTTCAGATAAACCAAGTGTGTGGACATTAATACTCTATATTATATGTGTCGCAATAACTTCTTATCTGTTATATAAATTCTGGAAAACAACTCGAGTCATCAAGAAAGAAAATTCCAAGACCATGGACATCATCGTCTAATCTCGCACCTGCTACGCTAGATGCTCAAACTTATCCCCGGAGGAGTTAAGGAAGCTGCCCAAGGCCAACACCAAGTCTGCACCTGCAAAAGTGCTGAAACTAACATTTCAGCTTATCTTTCATATATAAAGATATGCGGAGAGGAAAGACATTCATTCATATTATATTATTCATATTATATTATAATTGTAATCACTAGTTAAGTCAAAACAATTATATTTTAATTTTCATTTTATTTTGTTAGTATTAAGTGAGTTTGTTCCTGAATAAATTTTTGAAGTTTTTTTTAAAAACTTATTCGCGTGTTGCGAACCGAAAACTGGCGCAGTCGGTAGGATCTAGGCGAAACTCTGTATCAAACAATTGTTTTTGGGTATCAACCCTTAAGCCTAGCCGAAACAAGAAAATCCTGAAGATACGAAAACTTATTCGAGTGTTGCGAACCCAAAACTCGCGCCCTCACTTCGTTCGTGCGCACAACTTCGCTCTCCACTCATATTGACAACTTTTCGCCCTAGCTACAAAATCTATAATATTTAATTTTAAATTTAAAGTTAGGTTAGGTTAGGTTAACCCATAAAATGAGAAGTCATGGTTTGTACCAAATTAATAATAGAATTAAAAGTAGGAGATTATCATTACGATATCATCAAATCTGTTTTTAAATTACATCATCAAATTACATCAATATCTTCTGTTACTCTTTGGCACACTTTACTCATATAACGCATCTGCGCAAAGTGTGCCAAAGAGTAAAAGAAGATATCAGTGTAATTCCAGCTATTAACAGATTTGAGGATATCGAAATGATAATCTCCTACTTTCAATTTTAAATTTAAAGATAAAAAAACTCCAAGTATATTTTTCTCGTATGCCAATGCATGTTGAGAGACTACCGTGTCAATCCACAATTGTCATCTGATCTGTTTATATAATTTACATTTTTTGCGTTTTCCATTTATTTGTTTGTATTTTATCGCCATTTTTGCCATTTGGTGTATTTAATCTGTATTTTTCTTTTATATACAAGTAACTTGTTTGTTTTATATTCAAGTAACTATGTTTGAATTTAGCGCCAAATTTTGTAACTAGATTGAACATTTATCATAGTGTAAATCAGGTTTGTAGTTACTACATTCTTAAAAAAAATGGAGAAATGGATTTAGATAGGAATTATTTGTGAATACGATTGATTTATTTCTAAAAGATATGTTAATAATAAAAATTATGTTAATTGAAATTGTGTTTCTTTATCATTGGCAAATCTTTTCATTATTAAAAAATAATGTCGTTTATAACACATTTGTTGGTGGATTTTTTGCAGAAACATTTTTGTCGAATTGAAACGATTAGTTTAGTGCATAAAAATTTAGTCTAAAAATTGAGACAACTAGTCTTACTTTCGCAATATCAAGTCTGAATTTCGAAAAATTATGATTTGCGTATTTTAATCGTTATTTTTATTACTCATGCGTTAAAAGTACTATATTGGCGCACGTTTTTTAGTGCGATAAATGCCATTTTTTTGTTGTATTTCCACCATTAATTTAGAGTTTAACAAAATTTATAATATATAGAGTTTATATAATAGAGTTTAATAAAATTTAAAAACGTTTCTGAAAGCATTTTTGCTGCTGATTATAGATATGCATCGACATACCATCGACACGCGGAGTCTTTATACGGGGATCAGCTTTCTCGGCGCATTCTTTTAGGACTTCGATCTGAAGGATCGCGAGATCATCAGCGAAGGCTAGGCATGAGACGTCGATGTTATCCTGTTGTTTTCCTAGTTTTATATGTCGCCAAATTTTTCGATTTTCCAGTTCTTGTTCCCATGCTTCGATAACTTTGTTTAAAGCGACGTTGAAGAATAACAGGGAGAGGCTGTCGCCCTGCCGGACACCAGTCTTAATGGGGAAAGGTTTTGAGATTTCTCCGTTGAATTTGACTTTGGTAGTTTGTGTTTGTTGGACGAGCCGTTGTCTTGTCAAAGTTGTATTGTTGTTTTCGGATCCAGTTTGTTTTCTTCGAGTATATTAAACAGGGATGTCGGTCGATGGGGTCATAAGCTTTCCTGAAGTCGACAAATGTGAAGATGGTTGGGAGATTTCGTGAAGCTCGAAATTTGAGTATATATTTGAAAATCTATTCTATATCTATTTTTAAAAATTGTATATCTATTTTTAAAATGTAGGTTGAAAATTTGATCGGTGCATGATCTGTGTGGTCTGAAACCTGCTTGATATTCCCCAATTAGGGGTTCGAGTTGTTCTTGTGTGCGTTGTAAGAGACAAGCGAATAGGATTTTGTAGGGAACGGAAAGGAGGGAAGTTCATCTGTACTTATTCACAGAGCCGTCTTTAGACCGGGGCGAGCGGGGCCCAGGCCCTGGGCCCCGCGCTTTTAGGGCCCCGCAGCCTTATGCGACATACCGACAGGTTTTGATTTTACATTGTTTTCATTATTTTTTGCTTTACTAAGTAAAGATAGATGTTTATTTTACTTTGTTTTATTTTTCTTGTGCAAAACAAATAAACAGTATTTATTATTCTTGTTTTGTCATTACAATTACATTTCAAAATCCAATATTACTTTGTAGATTTTAAATTATAAAAAAAATTGTCTAAGGGGCCCCAACATTATGTTTTGCCCTGGGCCCCGCACTTGCTAGGGACGGCCCTGATTACCACATAACTTGGGTAACGCACGCAAATATTCAATATCGCTAAGTACTACAATATCTAATCTCACTTCGTTCGTGCGCCCAATTTCGCTCTCGTGACCAATTGGCAACTTACCGCCCTAGTTGCAAAATGTACTATTATTTCTTGTAATAGTTTTTAAATTTAATTTATTTCTTTAAGTAAGATGGTTGCAAATCCTTGTAGATAATAAATAAATGTCCTTGTAGATATCTTTAATGAGGTTGGTATATCTTGAATCAATCCTCGCATTGCCCATTGCCTCCAGTACCGCCCATGGTCGACGAATGCGAGGTGTATGGGATATTATATTCAGTACACCTCTCAATAAGAGTACGTATCGTTTGAATGTGATCATTCGTATTATAGCCGCTTCGGAAATCGGCTTGTTCCACTGGTTAGTAGAAATCGAACTTTTTGTTGAGTCGGTTAGTTATGATTTTGGTAAGGAGCTTATACAAAACGGTCAAAAGACTGATGGGTCTATAATTTTCGATGTTGGTTTTTTTAAAGAGAATTATTACCTCGGCATTTCTCCAGGCGTCGGGAATATTTCCCTCCTCCACAGATTTGTTAAGAAGGACTATCATTGCTTTTTCCAGAGTTGTTCCCCCATTCTTCACCATTTCTGATGTAAGGCGGTTTTGTCCTGGGGCCTTTCATCAGTTCTGCAGTATCAATATCCGGGATGTCGTCGGAGCCCACATTCAGGACTGTCTGCTCTATACGGTTTGGCTTAGGTACCGATTGTCTGTAGAGTTCCTGATAGATGTTTTGGATAGTGGATGTGATCTGTTCCCTTTCTGTCACAACTTGTCCTTGTTGGTTCTTAATTTTGTATATGAGCAACCTTCCCTTTGTTCTTTTTGATTGGAGGACTTTCATATTCATGTTGTCTTTGATGGCTTCTTGTATGATCGTTGTGTTATGAGATCTTAGGTCTTTTTTAAGCGCCTTCTTTACTCTTTTGTCTAGTTCTCGGTATCCTATTGAGTCTCTGTCCATTTTTCTGCGTTCTGCTAGGAGTGCGTTTGTGCTCTGGCTGAGTTTCGTATTAGTTTTTTCTGCCATGTAACATATTTTCCTTGCTGCTACTTATGCTGCGTATGCTGCTAGTGATTTTTCCCGATAACTCATTTAGACCCATATTTCTCAGATCTACAGTTGGTTCTAGTTTTTTGTTGATTTGGGCATTGTATTCTTCCAATTTGTCTTTGATCTGAATCTCTGTTGGACGAACAGCTTTATCGAATTGCTTTTTTCTTTCCAAGAGTGTGTTTATATTTATTGTGGCTCTTACGATTCTGTGGTCGCTTCCGCTATTAAAACGGCTAATAACTGATACATCGGTACAGGACTGTCTATCCGTAGTGAGTATATAGTCAATTTCGTTCTTAACTGCGCCATCCGGACTTCTCCATGTCCATTTTCTCTGATGTTGTTTCTAGAAAAACTGTTTGTTCTTTGTTCATAAAATCAATCAACATTTCGCCTCTATTATTTCGCGTGCCTAGTCCAAAATTACCGATGTTCGCCGCCTATTTTACCTATTAGGGCCGCCTATTTTACGTCCTATCTTAGCATTGAAGTCCCCGATTATAACCTTGAACTTCGTTTTCTATTGGTTAGTTGCCACATATTTTTGTTAAATTTTAAAAACATTAGTCAAATTGTCAATATGACTGATACGAGTAAAATGCCCTAAGAATTGATCAAGAAAGTTGAGAAACCTAGAGCTACATTGCTTCCTACAAAGTCCCAGTCATTGTATAAGAAGGAGTACAATAAATTTAAAGAATGGTTAAATAAGAATTGCAGTGGAGGCAAACGTTTAGAAGAAATTTTGTTACCAGCTTATTTTCAAGATCTGGTGGGTTTTTAATATGCAATATTTCAATATTTTTCTAATAGCTGAACTATTTTAAATTTATTAGTCTGAACTATACAGCCCTAATAGTTTATGGACTAAGCGGTCAATGTTAAAATCAATGATTATAATTCATGATAAAGTAGATGTCACAAAGTTTTTTGAATTAAATTTAACCAGCAAAGGTTACGAACGAAGAAAATCAGAAGTTTTCATTCGGGATCACGTTATGAAATTTTTAAAAGAAGCCACCTGAAGTTTTTAAAAGTTTTAAATGACATATATTTACTTCAAAAGGTATACGTAGTCTGTTAGAAAAGTATCCGACCTTTAGCCGGTAAAAAAAAACTGGCATACCTGGAGCGTTGGAAACCTAATCACCCTCAAAGTAGTCTCCTTGGGACTCCACACACTTCTCCCAGCGGTGCCGCCATTGTTGGAAGCATTCCGAAAAAGCCTCTTTCTGAATCGACTTTGGCTCGGCTGTCATTGCAGCCATAATGTCCTCTGTTGTCTGAAATCACGTTTCTTTCAATGGCCACTTGACTTTGGGGAATAGCCAGAAGTCACAGGGGGCCATATCAGGAGATTAAGGAGCCTGTCGAACCAGAGGAGTCTGGTTTTTCGCAAAAAAATTGTGAACCAAGTGCGAAGAATGTGCTGGAGTATGTCGTGATGGAGTCGCCAATTTCCTGATGACCACAACTTCAGTCGCATCACGTAGGACATCCCTCATTTCACTTGTCGCCATTTTACTTGCATTGAAAAACTGACGAAAGCACTACACACTACGTCACTCGAACACTGCTCGACAGCAACTGATGGAAATGTTAGGTGAGCGATTAGTAGAGGTAGAGTTACAGGAACGCCAAGGCCAAATTGCCAACAGTAGATTTTTCAAAGAATATGCAAAGATTCAGGTACTTGGTCGTTTACCTTAACAATTCCAAACCAATTCCCCTTTCATCCATACACTTCTTCCATTCTTGTCCTAGCCTTTTCTCCTGTTCCTTCCGTTCATTCCTTGTACATTCTTCTATCCAATGTTTCCATCTATCCTCTCCAGCCCCACAAACTGTGCACTTCCGATATTCTTCACTCATCCAGTATTTCCTACCACGCTCTTCACTTCCACACCTAAACCTTTCCAGCATGACCTGCGTGTCTGCCTCTTTAGTTGAATATAAATAGGTAGTTTTTTTATATAAATAGGTAGTTGAATATAAATAGGTACCTATTTATATTCAACTAAAGAGGCAGACACGCAGGTCATGCTGGCAAGGTTTAGGTGTGGAAGTGAAGAGCGTGGTAGGAAATACTGGATGAGTGAAGAATATCGGAAGTGCACAGTTTGTGGGGCTGGAGAGGATAGATGGAAACATTGGATAGAAGAATGTACAAGGAATGAACGGAAGGAACAGGAGAAAAGGCTAGGACAAGAATGGAAGAAGTGTATGGATGAAAGGGGAATTGGTTTGGAATTGTTAAGGAGGATGAAAAAGTGGAAAGAGCAAATAGGCAAAAAGGAAGAACCTATTCCTTTAGTATGTAACGTGTAGGTAATATATGTATAGTATGCTATTTTATGTAGTTAGGTAAAATATTTTGTATTTTGTATATATGCCAATAAAAGGTTATAATAATAAAAAAAGCTGACGCTATCTACAGGCGGGAAAATTCAAGCATGCGCACGAAGGTTCATAATCAAGCCCCTCGATATCTCCAATCCTCATGTTCAGCAGTTCTTGCGTCCTCTTTTGCATCCTCCAAAATAACCCATAATCAAGACAACCTATATGGCAACGAAATTAAAATCCGAAAAATAATCTGAGATACCTAATACTTTACGTGATCTGTTAGAAAAGTATCCGACCTTATTTTTTATTTTGAAAACCTGACGGGTTTGAATCAAGCGCGCTTGCATGAGCCGACCCATGCAAGCGCGCTTGATTCAAACCCGTCAGGTTTTCAAAATCACGATCACGTAAACACAAAAAACAGAACACGTAAAGTATTAGGTATCTCAGATTATTTTTCTGATTTTAATTTCGTTGCCATATAGGTTGTCTTGATTATGGGTTATTTTGGAGGATGCAGAAGAGGATGCAAGAACTGCTGAACATGAGGATTGGAGATATCGAGGGGCTCAGTTATGGTGGTAGATATTCCGGAAAGCAAGACTGGTATTCGCAAACAATTTGCAATTGTGGAAGACAAAGACTTCTCTGCATTGTCTACTTTAAGGAATTACATTGCCTCGCGTCCATCGGGCAATGAAAGATTCTTTTTAAACAACCGAGAAAAGCGCTGCACAAATCAGCCCGTCGCGAAAAATACAAATTCCAAATAAAATTGCAAATTTCTTGGGCAAAATCCTATGTCGTACAAAGGGCATTGTCTACGTGGAACTTCAGCTACAGCTCTAGAGAATGCCTATGCAAGTATGACAAAATAGAAGAGGCACGGTGGTTGACGGATTTCGAGTGTAGCACAAGGATATTTGGCGGACAGCGTAGAAGGAAATAATAAAACCGCAAGAATGTTCTCGGGCTTGCCGGAAGAAAATATTGCATAAACTTCGAACTTAATTGTGAATACCAGTAGCAGTGCGGTGGAAAAATCATGTTTTTAGCGGTACAGGAAACAATTTTAGTGGTCATTTTGAAAAGTGTCAATTTATTTTCTGTAAATCTGACATTGACAGCACCAACATTGAGGGAAATTAAGACAGCTGTAAATAACGGACAGCTGTAGGGAAATAGACCTTTTCATAATTTTTTTGTGCGCATGTGTCAATTTCTGGCATGTTATACGTCAAAAAGTGCCCGAACTTTTTGACGCACAACTAAATATGTGCCCGAAACTTACATATTCCCGCCTTTCAAATTTGGTGCTTAACTAACCGTAAAAAGGTTTATTAAGGATACATAACCAGCGTTGCCATCCTTACGATAATTATCGTACTTGTACGATAGTTTCGTGCTACCGTACGATGTACGATAGCGACTGACTATCGTAAGTAAATATACGATAATATTTACAAATCGTAGGATACATACGATAATATTTAAATATCGAAAGAAATTGTGTTTTTTCACTAAACAATAGTATATTTTACAGCAAGAGATGAAAGTGGCGTTTTTTGGGTGAGGTGGGAGTTTGCTCACGAGCGCCAGCGAGTTAGCAATCACACCGAACCACAAAAAAACACTTTCATCTCGAGTAGTAAATGCAATTTTTTCTACTGATTTCGGTTATAGAATCCATAATTCGACTTTAATAAATCCAATTCGAAGCGAACTGTCAGAACTGTCAATACAAATTTAATTGTTGGTTTGGTCCTTTCCATGATAACATATTGCATTCTCATAGAAGGTAATACTTTTCAAGTCAAATTCCCTAATTTTATTTCGTTTTTTTTTTAAATAGTTTCAGGCTCGTTCTACGTTTGTACATAAAATATTTCATTGAAATTGATGTAATTAATAAGAAAGTCCATGCAAATTTGGTTAGTTTAGTGTTTTAATCGAGAAAATCATAAATTTAAAATGCTCATTTTCGTCTCTAGATGTGAAAATATTTTCATCTCTAGAATGAAAAAATGTCACTTTCATGCAGGGTAAGCCGTGGAAAAAATGTCATTTTCACATATATCAGTAGAAAAAATGAATTTGTACAATTATGATTTTCAAAAATTTGTAAAAAATTGCCGAGATTTAACGCGAAATATTTAAACGGGTTCAAGAACAGTGCTAAAAAGCAACACAATTTTCAACAATTTTTAAAGCTTCTTGGACATCCAAACAAATAAAATTCTCCGCCCCTCGCAAACCCGTTATCTTTGAGAGCTGTTGTTTCCAGAATAATCGAACAGTGGGATGCTTTACAATTATATTTCACTGGACAAGTACTAGAGGCGCGACAGCTTGCTGTTGAGCAGATCCTCCAATCTCTTGATAATGCAATTATCAAAGTTTATTATTTGTTTTTAGATTGGGTCCTACCAAAATTCACAAAACTAAATGAATTACTTCATTGTCAATTATTTCATTGTCATTGTTTTCATTGTCTGAATCTGTTGTTCTAACAATTCGAAATTATCAATAAATTGTAGAGTCATACCTAAGCAAGAATTACATTTATCAAACAGATTTAAACAAAATCGATACAGCAAATGAGAAAAAGCGTTTATATCCACAACAGATGTATTTTGGTTTTAGTTAAACTCTCCGGATATTCGTCATAATCTACGAATAAAATTCGATTTCACAATTTCCGTAGATTTTTTAATAACAGGCTTTGAAGAAATTAAATGCGATTCAATTTCGAAGATTCTGTATTGAAGCTCGTATCATCGTATTCATCGAAGCCTCGATCCTTCTAAAGCAATGTTCTGGAAAACCAGAAATGCCACCCACGCCCAGCTTACTTCCATTGATGGAGGCAGTTCCTCGTTTTTGTATCTACTGACGAATATCAGAAAATCGATGACGAATGGCACCTTTTGCCCTTTTTAGAGCTTCCTGGTTATATTGATATTTAAGATGATGTCGATAATTTTTGGTCAAAATTAATGAACTGTGATTAAAGAGACCCGGGACTTCTAATGCGGACAGTCAGGGAATATTTAGTCAGATTAATTTGATAAAAACTAAATCAAGAAACAAACTGGTTACGTCCACAGTCAACGGTATAATTTTAGTAAAGCAATAGATTAAAAGCAATAAGGGTGATTACACGACCTTTGAACTAACCGAGAGAAAATATTAATAATAATATAATTAATATACAAAAAAAGGAGAGGATGACAGAAAATCATAGCGGAAGTATTCTCAAACTATATAATGATGATGATGTTAATGAGTTTGATAATGTTCTGATGCCAAATAATATTTGATGTTTAAACTTGACTTTAAACTTTAAACCAAATGATATTTTGTAGTTGAAGTTTAGTAGGTCTATGAATATCTCTTTAACATGTCTACCAAAAAATAATATTTAAATTATACAAAATTTAACAGATTTTATATTTGTGTGGAAGATTTGTTGTAATTTTGTTACACTCACGAATAAAAATGTAATCATTTAATGTTAATCTTTATCCGTAGTCGTCATTAGTTTATTTTTTACTTTCGAAACAAATTCAAATCCTAATAGTTGGCATGCAATTATAAAGAGCTTTGATCCTTGTATTTGGAATTTTCTATTATTAGATTATGGAGATAATGCAAAATAATATTTCGATTCATAAAAAATGTATTTTTCGTCAATACAAAAGTATGAATTTTCGAGCCGTATATAATTCATACATGAGTAAATATTAAATGATAAATTTTATTAAAATTTGTTGTCGAGTCCAATATCTGTTCACAATAACATGAATTTCATGTTTTTTTCTAAGAAACATCGTCTTTTTTTAATATTTAGAAATGTAAGATAATTTTTGCAAAAGTACGATAATTTTACAGCCCTGGTACGATCAGCGCCACCTATCAGGCTGCTAACACTGTTCATAACTCCCAAGGGAGTTATGAATACTTGTAGATACCGTAACTAAGGCATTACCCGTTAATTGCATTACAAGAAATAAAAATCTTAAAATTAAAAATTGTTAATAAGAATCGATCAAAATTCAATATTTTTTTAAATCCGTTTTATTTATATTCCAATTACTTGAAGAAATATTGCAAATTACGCACAAAAAATTTATTACAAAAATCTGTTTTTTTTTTCTTCTTTCAGTTCTTTTCTACATTCAAACCAAAAATCTAACCTATCTAAAACACCATATACACAAATAATCCACAGTATAAACTAAACCCAAATATATTCAAACAAGATATAACCCAAATAACTTAATCGTAATCTATTTTCCAAAATTAAAAAACAACCTACCTCGTTGCAAAAATCCCAAAACGTCGCTCAAAACAAAACCAAAGAACACGTGCTAAAAACAAAACACACAGAAAGGTAAACAAAATCAAATGTGTATATACAATTTAATATAGTGAACATACGTGCCATCTACACAGCATATTACATAATACATAACCCGTCCTCTTACAGATTCCTCTCTATTGTCACGAAAAACTAGGTGGAATGTAAGCAACCAAGCTTACGAATTTTTCATGAATTTGTCAAAATATTTAGTAGCGAGATGTGGTGGTAGCCTAGTTGTTAAGCTGTCTCTGTCCAGTCCACTGAAACATATACCAACGTTAGTATATATTTCAGTGCTCCAGTCTTGTCTGTCTAGTTTTGTCTGTCTAGTCTTGTCTGTCTCGTCTTGTCTGTCTGGTCTTGTCTGTCTAGTCTTGTCTGTCTAGTCTTGTCTGTCTAGTCTTGTCTGTCTAGTCTTGTCTGTCTAGTCTTGTCTGTCTAGTCTTGCCTGTCTAGTCTTGTCTGTCTAGTCTTGTCTGTGTAGTCTTGTCTGTCTAGTATTGTCTGTCTAGTCTTGTCTGTCTAGTCTTGTCTGTCTAGTCTTGTCTGTCTAGTCTTGTCTGTCTAGTCTTGTCTGTATAGTCTTGTCTGTCTAGTCTTGTCTGTCTAGTCATGTCTGTCTAGTCTTGTCTGTCTAGTCTTGTCTGTCTAGTCTTGTCTGTCTAGTCTTGTCTGTCTAGTCTTGTCTGTCTAGTCTTGTCTGTCTAGTCTTGTCTGTCTAGTCTTGTCTGTCTAGTCTTGTCTGTCTAGTCTTGTCTGTCTAGTCTTGTCTGTCTAATCTTGTCTGTCTAGTCTTGTCTGTCTAGTCTTGTCTGTCTAGTCTTGTCTGTCTAGTCTTGTCTGTCTAGTTTTGTCTGTCTAGTCTTGTCTGTCTAGTCTTGTCTGTCTAGTCTTGTCTGTCTAGTCTTGTCTGTCTAGTCTTGTCTGTCTAGTCTTGTCTGTCTAGTCTTGTCTGTCTAGTCTTGTGTGTCTAGTCTTGTCTGTCTAGTCTTGTCTGTCTAGTCTTGTCTGTCTAGTCTTGTCTGTCTAGTCTTGTCTGTCTAGTCTTGTCTGTCTAGTCTTGTCTGTCTAGTCTTGTCTGTCTAGTCTGTCTACTCTTGTCTGTCTAGTCTTGTCTGTCTAGTCTTGTCTGTCTAGTCCTGTCTGTCTATTCTTGTCTGTCTAGTCTTGTCTGTCTAGTCTTGTCTGTCTAGTCTTGTCTGTCTAGTCTTGTCTGTCTAGTCTTGTCTGTCTAGTCTTGTCTGTCTAGTCTTGTCGGTCTAGTCTTGTCTCTCTAGTCTTGTCTGTCTAGTCTTGTTTGTTTAGTCTTGTCTGTCTAGTCTTGTCTGTCTAGTCTTGTCTGTCTACTCGTGTCTGTCTAGTCTTGTCTGTCTAGTCTTGTCTGTCTATTCTTGTCTGTCTAGTCTTGTCTGTCTAGTCTTGTCTGTCTAGTCTTGTCTTTCTAGTCTTGTCTGTCTAGTCTTGTCTGTCTAGTCTTGTCTGTCTAGTCTTGTCTGTCTAGTCTTGTCTGTCTAGTCTTGTCTGTCTAGTCTTGTCTGTCTAGTCAAAATCAGAATCAAAATCAAATTTATTCATTCTACGATGTACAATGAAAAATTACATATTGAATTTGTCATTAAAAAAATCATTAAGGCTATAGTAGCACTTCTCTATTAACATTATTTTAAGTTTTTTTCTAAAAGATTTTTGGTAGTTTTCTTGGGTCAGCATATTTGGAAGCTTGTTATAGATTTGGATTCCAATCTTGTTCGGTGCTTTGCTGCAAATTGTTAAATTTGATATTGGAGTTCATAGTTGCTTTTGACCTCTTGTGAAGTGATGGTGTTGGTCTATGTTTCTTATAATTGAGGCCTTATTCCTGTGAATATGGCAAGCAGTTTACCATATGTATATGGATGGTACCGTAAGGAGGTTTAACTTCTTAAAATAGGGCATACAGGATGTTGTTCTACCTACACCTATGATTGCCCGGATGATTCTCTTTTGGGCTTTGAAGACCCTTTGAGTTTGTGGAGAGGGTCCCCATACTATAATCCCGTACGAGATAACAGATTGTACCTCCGCGTGGCATATATTTAGCAGCACATTTTGTTCTACTAAACAGCGGATATTTCTTATGAGGTAGGCTTTATAATTTATTTTCTTGGTTATTCGATCAATGTGGGTATTCCAGGTTAGATTTTCTTCTAAATTTACTCCAAGAAATTGAACTGTGTCGGTCCTTTGAACGGTTTCGTTGCCTATTTTAAGTGTTAAATCGTCTTCTCGCAAACTACGGGTTGTTTGAAATACAATATATTTTGTTTTTCCAATATTTAAGTATAAGTTGTTGGCAGAGAACCATTGATTGAGGTCGGTTAGAAGGTCATTTGCCTCTGATTCAGCTTTTTGTTTAGACGGCTCCGATACTATAAAACTGGAATCGTCTGCGTAGAGAATGCATTCCCTGCCCTTTAAATATTGTATCAGGTCTGCAGTATATAGAGAAAACAATAAAGGCGCCAAAACACTTCCCTGTGGTACCCCGATATCTGTTGTTAATTGCGCAGAAGTACTATTATTGTTTGATTGGCAGATTTGAACATATTGCTTTCTTTGGTGTAAAAATGATTCGAACCATCTACCAATTTTGCCTCGAATTCCGCATCTATATAGTTTTTCTATAAGTTTTTCATGCGACACACAATCAAAAGCTTTGGAGATGTCGCAGAAGATTCCCACAGGATGTTTCCCTTTGTCTATCTCCTCTAATATTTTTTCATAAAAAGCGCTGATTGCTGTTGTAGTTGATCTTTCAGCTCTGAAGCCATGCTGTTGGGTGGGAATTAAATAGTATTTATCGATAAAACATTTTAATCTTTTCTCAATACAATATTCCATTATTTTTGATACCACCGATAGAAGTGATATTGGTCTGTAATTTATAATGTCTGTCTTATCTCCCTTCTTATATACGGGCATTATTTTTGAGGTTTTTAGTAGCTCAGGAAATTCTTCAGTTTCTATCGAGTTATTAATAATGTCTGTGATTGGGGCTGCAATTTCGTTCTTGAATTCCTTAAATAATTTATACGGCAGTAAGTCCGGGCCGCTGCTGGATTTGTTCTTGAGTTTAGCGATGATGTTCAACACTTCTTCTGTTGTGAATGTGTCTATATACATTGAGTTTATATTATATGGTACGTGTTTATTTGTGATTTGGGTTCGGTTGATGTTATTTGCTACATCTGCTGCTGAATTCTTGAAATGTCTATTGAATAAGTTAGCTATTTCATGCGGATCTTTAGTCAGTTCGTTATTCACTTTTAATTCTATTTCATCCACTGGACGTGTTTTGTTGGATAGTTCATTAATTATATTCCACAACGTTTTTTGTTTATTTTCGGCTTGTTCTATAATTTTGCTAAAAAAACGCTTTTTGGTGTTTGTTATAAATTTGATGTGTTTATGTTTTTGTTTTTTGTACTTTAGGCGAAGTATAGGGTATTTTTTTTGAAGAATATACAAATCCTTTAATCTTTCTGCAGATAATTTTGTTTGTGTGTTTGTCCACGTTTTATGTAGCTGTTGTTTACTTTTTACAAGTGGGAAGCAAACAGAGAAATGATACTGCATGAAGTTTATGAAGGTGATGGTTTTTTCATTGCAATTGTTTTTATTGAAGACATCTTCAAATTTTTCTTTTTTTAAATCATCCGAAAAACGTGCTTTATTTTCTACAGTGAATTTCCTCTTGAATATACACTTTTGTTTGATGGGTTTAGGTACATCAGTGCTCAAAGTGATTGCACGATGGTCAGACAGAGGAGTGTCTTGAACATTGATTATTGCTGTGGGAAAACCTAGTTTTATAAATATGTTGTCTATCCTCGTCTGCGATGTTGTAGTAACTCTAGTATATTGATGAACTTGCTCAATCAGCCCGTAGGACAATAATAAATTTACTGAAATTGTTTTTTCTCTTGATATATCTGCAAAGTTTATATTAAAGTCACCAACAAGGATTATGTGTAATGATTTTTTATTTATATCCACAAGCACTTCTTCGAGAACCGTGAAGAATGTTATTCAACACCCCTTAGGCTGTCTGTAGAGATTAACTATAGCAGTGGTAGCATTTTCACACTTCCATCTAACTCCACAAAGTTCAATTTGTTTTTCAATGGATCTGGATTCGATATTTAAATTTGATATTTCACTATTGTGATCTTGCAAGGTTCTTGTCCAGATGGCTAGTCCACCTCCACTAGTTGATTTCTACAGTACTGACTAACAATTTTGTAGTTTTGTATATGCAACGTTCTGCTTGTTTCTGCGTCCATCCATGTTTCTGTTAAACATATAAATACCGGCTTAAGTTCTTCAACAGCAATTTCTAATTGAGCGATTTTATTTCGAATACTTTGTATATTCATGTAAAACATTATATTTTGTACTACTTTATTATAATCTGTTTTCTATGTCTGTCTAGTCTTGTCTGTCTAGTCTTGTCTGTCTAGTCTTGTCTGTCTAGTCTTGTCTGTCTAGTCTTGTCTGTCTAGTCTTGTCTGTCTAGTCTTGTCTGTCTAGTCTTGTCTGTCTAGTCTTGTCTGTCTAGTCTTGTCTGTCTAGTCTTGTCTGTCTAGTCTTGTCTGTCTAGTCTTGTCTGTCTAGTCTTGTCTGTCTAGTCTTGTCTGTCTAGTCTTGTCTGTCTAGTCTTGTCTGTCTAGTCTTGTCTGTCTAGTCTTGTCTGTCTAGTCTTGTCTGTCTAGTCTTGTCTGTCTAGTCTTGTCTGTCTAGTCTTGTCTGTCTAGTCTTGTCTGTCTAGTCTTGTCTGTCTAGTCTTGTCTGTCTAGTCTTGTCTGTCTAGTCTTGTCTGTCTAGTCTTGTCTGTCTAGTCTTGTCTGTCTAGTCTTGTCTGTCTAGTCTTGTCTGTCTAGTCTTGTCTGTCTAGTCTTGTCTGTCTAGTCTTGTCTGTCTAGTCTTGTCTGTCTAGTCTTGTCTGTCTAGTCTTGTCTGTCTAGTCTTGTCTGTCTAGTCTTGTCTGTCTAGTCTTGTCTGTCTAGTCTTGTCTGTCTAGTCTTGTCTGTCTAGTCTTGTCTGTCTAGTCTTGTCTGTCTAGTCTTGTCTGTCTAGTCTTGTCTGTCTAGTCTTGTCTGTCTAGTCTTGTCTGTCTAGTCTTGTCTGTCTAGTCTTGTCTGTCTAGTCTTGTCTTTCTAGTCTTGTCTGTCTAGTCTTGTCTGTCTAGTCTTGTCTGTCTAGTCTTGTCTGTCTAGTCTTGTCTGTCTAGTCTTGTCTGTCTAGTCTTGTCTGTCTAGTCTTGTCTGTCTAGTCTTGTCTGTCTAGTCTTGTCTGTCTAGTCTTGTCTGTCTAGTCTTGTCTGTCTAGTCTTGTCTGTCTAGTCTTGTCTGTCTAATCTTGTCTGTCTAGTCTTGTCTGTCTAGTCTTGTCTGTCTAGTCTTGTCTGGCTCTCCTCGGTGGTGTAGTTGACAACATACCCGCCTTTCAATGCGGGAGACCCGGGTTCGATTCCTGGTCGGGGAGACAACAACTAGGGCGGTTTTTCAGTAAAAACTGTCCGGGCTGCCCACCCTGAATGAATGCAGAATATGCGATACCAGGGTGGCGCATACTAAAGCCATGGTGGAATAGGGGGTTTAGTGAGAGTCTTGTCTGGCTAGTCTTGTCTGGCTAGTCTTGTCTGTCTAGTTTTGTCTGTTTAGTCTTGTCTGTCTAGTCTTGTCTGTCTAGTCTTGTCTGTCTAGTCTTGCCTGTCTAGTCTTGTCTGTCTAGTCTTGTCTGTCTAGTCTTGTCTGTCTAGTCTTGTCTGTCTAGTCTTGTCTGTCTAGTCTTGTCTGTCTAGTCTTGTCTGTCTAGTCTTGTCTGTCTAGTCTTGTCTGTCTAGTCTTGTCTGTCTAGTCTTGTCTATCTAGTCTTGTCTGTCTAGTCTTGTCTGTCTAGTCTTGTCTGTCTAGTCTTGTCTGTCTAGTCTTGTCTGTCTAGCCTTGTCTGTCTAGTCTTGTCTGTCTAGTCTTGTCTGTCTAGTCTTGTCTGTCTAGTCTTGTCTGTCTAGTCTTGTCTGTCTAGTCTTGTCTGTCTAGTCTTGTCTGTCTAGTCTTGTCTGTCTAGTCTTGTCTGTCTAGTCTTGTCTGTCTAGTCTTGTCTGTCTAGTCTTGTCTGTCTAGTCTTGTCTGTCTAGTCTTGTCTGTCTAGTCTTGTCTGTCTAGTCTTGTCTGTCTAGTCTTGTCTGTCTAGTCTTGTCTGTCTAGTCTTGTCTAACTAGTCTTGTCTGTCTAGTCTTGTCTATCTAGTCTTGTCTGTCTAGTCTTGTCTGTCTAGTCTTGTCTGTCTAGTCTTGTCTGTCTATTCTTGTCTGTCTAGTCTTGTCTGTCTAGTCTTGTCTGTCTAGTCTTGTCTGTCTAGTCTTGTCTGTCTAGTCTTGTCTGTCTAGTCTTGTCTGTCTAGTCTTGTCTGTCTAGTCTTGTCTGTCTAGTCTTGTCTGTCTAGTCTTGTCTGTCTAGTCTTGTCTGTCTAGTCTTGTCTGTCTAGTCTTGTCTGTCTAGTCTTGTCTGTCTAGTCTTGTCTGTCTAGTCTTGTCTGTCTAGTCTTGTCTGTCCAGTCTTGCCTGTCTAGTCTTGTCTGTCTAGTCTTGTCTGTCTTGTCTTGTCTGTCTAGTCTTGTCTGTGTAGTCTTGTCTGTCTAGTCTTGTCTGTCTAGTCTTGTCCGTCTAGTCTTGTCTGTCTAGTATTGTCTGTCTAGTCTTGTCTGTCTAGTCTTGTCTGTCTAGTTTTGTCTGTCTAGTCTTGTCTGTCTAGTCTTGTCTGTCTAGTCTTGTCTGTCTAGTCTTGTCTGTCTAGTCTTGTCTGTCTAGTCTTGTCTGTCTAGTCTTGTCTGTCTAGTCTTGTCTGTCTAGTCTTGTCTGTCTAGTCTTGTCTGTCTAGTCTTGTCTGTCTAGTCTTGTCTGTCTAGTCTTGTCTGTCTAGTCTTGTCTGTCTAGTCTTGTCTGTCTAGTCTTGTCTGTCTAGTCTTGTCTGTCTAGTCTTGTCTGTCTAGTCTTGTCTGTCTAGTCTTGTCTGTCTAGTCTTGTCTGTCTAGTCTTGTCTGTCTAGTCTTGTCTGTCTAGTCTTGTCTGTCTAGTCTTGTCTGTCTAGTCTTGTCTGTCTAGTCTTGTCTGTCTAGTCTTGTCTGTCTAGTCTTGTCTGTCTAGTCTTGTCTGTCTAGTCTTGTCTGTCTAGTCTTGTCTGTCTAGTCTTGTCTGTCTAGTCTTGTCTCTCTAGTCTTGTCTGTCTAGTCTTGTCTGTCTAGTCTTGTCTGTCTAGTCTTGTCTGTCTAGTCTTGTCTGTCTAGTCTTGTCTGTCTAGTCTTGTCTGTCTAGTCTTGTCTGTCTAGTCTTGTCTGTCTAGTCTTGTCTGTCTAGTCTTGTCTGTCTAGTCTTGTCTGTCTAGTCTTGTCTGTCTAGTCTTGTCTGTCTAGTCTTGTCTGTCTAGTCTTGTCTGTCTAGTCTTGTCTGTCTAGTCTTGTCTGTCTAGTCTTGTCTGTCTAGTCTTGTCTGTCTAGTCTTGTCTGTCTAGTCTTGTCTGTCTAGTCTTGTCTGTCTAGTCTTGTCTGTCTAGTCTTGTCTGTCTAGTCTTGTCTGTCTAGTCTTGTCTGTCTAGTCTTGTCTGTCTAGTCTTGTCTGTCTAGTCTTGTCTGTCTAGTCTTGTCTGTTTAGTCTTGCCTATCTAGACTTGTCTGTCTAATCGTGTCTGCTCTGCCCAATCTTCTCTAAATATTCTATTATAACCTTCTCGTTTAATGACTATTTAGTTTTCCTAGCTAGCTATTAATATAAACTATCTGGTCCATGCAATCAATCAACTCTAAATTCAAAATTCAAAACAAACTCTAAATTCGATCGAACCTTGGGATATGGGTTACTTGGTTAAAGTTCCAATCTAATGTGACAATAAATATTCAAAAATTTCTAACTGAACACATACTGTTTTGAACTGCAGGCGGAATTGCGTAACATTGCAACAACATTTTTGTGCCGCCCATGCAAAGCAGACCATTTCAAAGTCATTGACTGGTAGTCTACTCGTTCCTAGTCAATTACCGACCGCAATAAATTAATGGAAAGAATGCAATTAAAGCCTGTGAAATGATCTTGACTTTGTAGACGAGCGAGAACTACGTTGTAATTACGGAAAAGGACGTTTTGTTTGTTAGTTTATTTTGTCGGATTTATTTCAAACTTTGCAATAAAATGAAGGGTAATTAAGCTAATTAGTTAATTAAGTGGATATGAAAGGGATATGTTAAGGTAGTTGACAACGTAATGAGGTAATTGCGGGATACAAAACTGCAAATATAAAAACGGAAGAAAATGCGATTAGTTCCATTAATACAAAATAACTTGTCTGTTCAGGATGTTGTTGACAAATCAGCAAGTTTGTTTTGCACTAATCTACATAGTTTCCGTCGTGAGTTCCGCAGAAAATCTCCAGACAAACTTGAAGAACTTAACCGAGGCCGAGAACAAAAACAAACCGACCATAAAAAACGAAGAGAACCCGCTGAAAAATCAGGTCAAAAAGTACCTGAAAGAATGCGGCGCGGATATTACAGACGAAGACGAATCTTCAACCGAGCAGAAACCGAATCCTCAACAGCAAAGCAATCAGAATAAACCAAACAGGGGAACCTATCCAACCTCCTACGGCAGCTCCGAACAAGACTCCCACAGAAGAGTGTACAGCGACTCCGTCGACATATTTAACTCCTCCAACTCAAATCTTGACCATTACAGGGATCGCAATAACAATAAACGCAGAGGCAACAGGAACAAAAATTACTACGACGATTACGAAGACGACGACGACGACGAGGCCTGCATGGAGCCAAACAGGAACAAAAACAACAACCGAAACTCCAACAGGAACAAAGATTCCAACAGGAACAGCGGGTATGATAACAGAGGAAACAGGAACAACGGCTACGATAACAAGGGGAACAGATATGGAAACAGGAACGGAAATAGGAATGATAATAACAGGAACAGGAATGAGAATAACAGGAATGAGAATAGCAGGAATGAGAATAATAGGAATCAACATAATAGGAATGAGAATAATAGGAATGAGAATAATCGGTTTGATCCTTATGGGAACAGGAATGAGGGGAACGAAGATTTTGGAGTATATGGCTGGGGTGGGAACCGGGGGTACAATTTTTATGGGGGAAGGATGATGGCGAGGCCGAATTGGATGGAGAGCTTCGATGAAAAGAGATTGGTGAAACGTTACGCAGGCGATGATGATGTTCAGGTATAACAAATAGACATTGATAAGAGTAGATTAAGATATTTGAACAGACAAGATTAGAAAGACAACACTAGACAGATTAGACTAGACGGAGTGGACAGACTGGACAGGCTAGATATAGTGGTCAGACTGGACAGACTGGACAGACTGTATATTAATACTTTTTCTTTCTAGTGTTTGAGTCAATGTGCGTTTGGTTACTTGGGACTGGTGAGAGATTTTCCGATTTAAAACTAAATCAGTTTGTCTAATTGTCAAACTAGTATTGTCTTAGCTAACACATTCTGTTTCAGTTGGACGATAACCGAGTTCCTTCTGAGACGGAGCTAATTAAATTCATTCAGAATAACATTCAGAACAGCACAAAGAGGATGCAGGCTATAAGGGAGGCCAGACGATGCTTTGCCAGACTCGTAACTTCAGGTAATTAGAGTACACATTAGGTAATTAGAGCACATAATACCTAGATATGTCTATTTATTTGTAATCAATGTAATGGCTAGTTATACTCGTGCTTCGTCCTCAAGATTAGTACCTGAAATGTTTAAACTACCTGTAGTTACACGCAGTGTTGCTACTTATTAACTATATTTCAGAGTAAAAAAGAACTCGGTATACTCCCTGACGCCCTCTATTTTCGCCCCAGCGTCCTTCATTTCAGATAACGCCAAGGGTATTATGGTTGTACCGTTGTGGGCCACACAACCCTGGTCCCCAGTTTTTTCAACTTCTTGTGCCTGCGAATTATACTTTAATCACATGATAAGGTTACACTTTTTTTCTAGCAGCAGCAACCTGCAGCCCCACGTTACCCTGGCTGTCAAAGTGTTATCAGGAATGGATTTCTAAGGAGGATGGTCCCATCAAGTTCAATCAATATAATACTGATAGCTTCAATGGCAGATAGTTCCCTAAGGCAGTACGATGTGTGCTTGAAAAGATGGTTTAGTCAATGTCAAGAGGAGGCAATCGATATGGTAGCCAATACGGCTCCCTAAAACAACTACAGAGCAACTTTATTCTTAATAGTAACAGACAAGGTCTCTGAGCACTACAGAATCAAAAGATTCTTTTTGGTAGTTTCCAAGTTCCCCCAATCTCTTCCAAAATACAACATCATGTGGGATACACCAGTTGTCTTAGACTCCCTGGTTAAGTGGTACCCGAATGAACAACTTTCGCTGGAAAGGCTCTCAAGAAAATCCATAACTCTATTAGCTCGTCCCTACGGCTAATAGAGCTTATAGAGTACAAACCCTTTCAAGGATATAAGAAGCGTTGAGATTAATTCATCTAAAGTTATTATAAAGATACCAGATTCGGTCTAGAGTAGAAGCTAAGCAGCCAGTGCTATGTTTACCTTTTTTCCATGAAAAGTTAGAAGTTTGCCCGGCTACGTCTCTAATTGATTGCATTAATAGACCCAAGGACATACGAAACACGAATACTCCTTCTATCAGTTATAAAAAACCGCTCAAGGTTGTGTTAACCCAGACTTTAAGCCGTAGCGTTGGATTAAATTCACACTAAAGGACAGTAGAATAGATGTGTCCACTTTTCAGCGCATAGTACGCGCCATGCGGCGGCATCAAAAACCTACAAGCTTGGAGTAAATATAAACGCAATAAGGAGAACTGGGTGCTGGGAGTGGTACCTCTCGTACATTCCGAAAATTCTATAATCAAACAATTGGAGGTTGACTGTACTTCATTAGCGAGTGCGATAACCTGTAGATAGGTTCTTGGGTCCTTCCTATAAAAAAACTGACATTAATTCAATGCTATTGTTTGATTTCGAGGATATTTCCTAAACCTGTACCCTCAAGATCTACATGTAGTTTAAACATTTCAGGTACTAATCTTGAGGATGAAGCACGAGTATAATTGATAATTAAACGAACTTACCTAACAATAAGTGAAGTTCTATTATAATTATACGAAGTGCTTCGTCCGAAAAGATTAGTAGCACCCATCCGAACACATATGGTTCCCAACAGTTCCGGAAATATCAGGGCTAAACTGTCTCTAAACTAACTGAAATGAAGGACGCGGGGCGGAAATAGAGGGCGTCAGGGAGTTTACAGAATTCCTTTTTTTTTACTCTCAAATATAGTGAATAAGTGGCAACACTACGTGTAACTACAGGTGGTTTAAACATTTCGGGTACTAATCTTTGCGGACGAAGCACTTAGTATAATTGTAATAGAACTTCACTTAGATAAGTTCGTTTAATTATTAATTATATGTAATCACTGTTATTTACAGTTATATGTAATCAATGTTAATTTCAGTTAACACAGTTAAGACATGATATGTAGTATCTACATCTAACAATATTTTAATATATTAGATCAAATATTAGTTTAGAGATTGTAGTTTAGATAACTAACTTGTTTAGACAAGTTTATATTCCGTTTTTTAGATAATGATGATGGCTGCGTATTCTCAAAAATGTTGGGAAAATGTTTAAAACTTGACATTCAGGACAACAGTTAAAGGATGGATTGGTCCACGTCTTCTAAAATGAAGTTTATTATTACTCGTATTTAGCAGTATTAAATGAATTAGGATCAAACAACTTTCATTTATTAAACCTTGAATTCTTCCTTGGCAGCCAGCCAGCACTATAAAGGTCAATTCCCATATGCGCGACACTCAGCTACGCGACGTCGTGCGACATCGCCTGTCAAATAATGATTACATTGTTTTAAATGGGCGCGTCGCGTAGCTGCCGCATAGCCATAGTGAGAACGTGCCCATTTAAAACAATGTAATCATTATTTGACAGGCGATGTCGCACGATGTCGCGTAGCTGAGTGTCGCGCATATGGGAATCGACCTTAAGGCTTTTTTTTAAGAATGACAATGCAGATTAGACGTTTCGTCTAGTTTTATTTGTCTCATTTCTCTCATCTGTTTTGTCAAAGGACAAGACAAATCATTTATAATCTTGATGAACCAATTACAAACCTTAATATTTTTTTGTATTTTGCGGGAAAATGAGAACGTTTTAAAAACAATCTCTTAACAGTTAGCTTAATAGACTTTATACTTATCTATAATAGAATTAATTTTCGGGCAGATTGGTCGATGAACTCGCCAGTTTCTTTTTTTGTAAAGAAAATAACGTTAGATGAAATACAGCGTGGACCGTTCTGTATCTCCTTTTAATTTCAACTTCGCTTTGTTGGATTCCTAGTTTTTTTTTAATCATATTTTAACTGATATGCTTTCGGTTTCGTTTTAATAAAGTAGACGTGAGCACGTTAGTTATGAATCTATACGTCAAGACTTTGGATCTAATCGGATTTTGGAATTTCCAGTTTATTATTGATTGCACAATGCGTTAAGAAATTGACTCGACGTGTTTACACATTTTTATTGGACAAACTCGATCTAAATAGTATTGCTTGTCTGATCTTGTCTGTTTGGTCTTAACTGTACATATTTGACAGAAAAATGGTATTAGCGGCACAAGACTAAACACGTCAGATAAGTGCAAACAAGTTTCACAAAAAAATCTCACCTTAACCCTTTCGCTACGGGAACCGGATAAAGCCGTAAAATATTTTTGTCCCGTGTACGGGAACCGGATTAATACGCTAACGTTTTTTTCTGTACTTAAAATGGGAAATCAAGTAATCCGCTGTATTGTAATTAACATATACACTACAAAAATTTGCAAATTTTCTAATGCACTCGCATTAGCACTCGCTAATGAAGTACAATCCTCCTCCAATTGTTTGATTATAGAATTTTCGGAATGTACGAGAGGTACCACTCCCAGCCCCCAGTTCTCCTTATTTCGTCTATATTTACTCCTAGCTTGTAGGCTTTTTATGCCGCCGCGTGGCGCGTACTATGAACTGAAAAGTGGACACATCTATTACACTATCCTTTAGTGTGAATTTAATCCAACGCAACGGCTTCTGGGTTAACACAACCTTGTGCGGTTCTTTATAACTGATATAAGGAGTATTCGTGTTTCGTAGGTCCTTGGGCCTATTAATGTAATCAATCAGAGTAGTAGCCGGACAAACTTTTCTTGGAAAAAAAGGTAAACATACCACTGGTTGGTTAGCCTCTACTCTAGATCCAATCTGGTATTTTTATAATAACTTTAGATGAATTAATCTCAACGCTTCTTATATTTATCCTTGAATGTGTTTGTACTCTATGGGCTCTATTAGCCGTAGGGACGGGCTAATAGAGTTACGGATTTTCTTGAGAGCTTTTCCAGCGAAAGTTCTTCATTCGGGTACCACTCAACCAGGGAGTCTAAGACAACTGGTGTATCCCACGTGATGTTGTATTTTGGAAGAGATTGGGGAAACTTGGAGACTACCATAAAGAATCTTTCGATTCTGTAGAGAGACCCTGTAGAGAGACTTCTGTAGAGAGAGCTTTCCTTCTGCTCAGAGACCTTGTCTGTTACTATTAAGGATAAAGTTGCTCTATAGTTGTTTTGAGGACACGTATTGGCTACCATATCGATTGCCTCCTCTTGACAATGACTAAACCATCTTTTCAAGCACACATTGTATTGCCTTAGGGAACTATCCGCCATTGATGCTATCAGTATTATATTGATTAAATTTAATGGGACCTTCCTCTTTAGAAATCCCGTCCTGATAACGCTCTGACAGCCAGGGTAACGTGGGGCTGCAGGTTGCTGCTGCTAGAAAAAAGGTGTAACCGTATCATGTGATTAAAGTATAATTCGCAGGCACAAGAAGTTGAAAAGTTGAAAAAACTGGGGACCAGGGTTGTGGGGCCCACAACGCTACAACCATAATACCCTTGGCGTTATCTGAAATGAAGGACGCGGGGGCGAAAATAGAGGGCGTCAGGGAGTATACCGAGTTCTTTTTTACTCTGAAATATAGTTAATAAGTAGCAACACTGCGTGTAACTACAGGTAGTTTAAACATTTCAGGTACTAATCTTGAGGACGAAGCACGAGTATAACTAGACATTACATTGATTACAAATAAATAGACATATCTAGGTATTATGTGCTCTAATTACCTAATGTGTACTCTAATTACCTGAAGTTACGAGTCTGGCAAAGCATCGTCTGGCCTCCCTTATAGCCTGCATCCTCTTTGTGCTGTTCTGAATGTTATTCTGAATGAATTTAATTAGCTCCGTCTCAGAAGGAACTCGGTTATCGTCCAACTGAAACAGAATGTGTTAGCTAAGACAATACTAGTTTGATAATTAGACAAACTGATTTAGTTTTAAATCGGAAAATCTCTCACCAGTCCCAAGTAACCAAACGCACATTGACTCAAACACTAGAAAGAAAAAGTATTAATATACAGTCTGTCCAGTCTGTCCAGTCTGACCACTATGTCCAGTCTGTCCACTCCGTCTAGTCTAATCGAGGCTTGGCGGAGCGTATTTTCTGAGTGTCTGCTTGAAGGTTCCAACGAAATCTCTAGACTTATTTTTAGCAAAGCTCTATTCGATTTAGGATAGTTCATTTTGTGTGAAGGTTCGTTTGGTTCCTCGAATTATCTTGGCTGAAACATTTCTTTGTTCCAAAAATTTAAACCAATTTACCTTGGTCTTTTTAGTATTCAATTTCACCCAGGCTGTCTGTCTTTGTGCTATTGCATTGTCACAGTTTTCAGTTCACCACGGATGCTTCCTTCTTCTAGCAAGAAGGGCGAGTTCTTTTTCCGCCTTGACAAGAGTCTCCTTCAGTTGGTCCCAGTTTTTAGGTCTGTGTTTTTCAGTCTCTGACTTAGTACTTGACTGTTATTGAGTCGCTTGGCGTCAAATCTTACCATTTTGGAGGTTCTGTGTAATCTAGTGTTTCTAGGCTGGAGTCTTATTTTGATCTTTGAGAGGTAGTGGTCTGAGCCCAGATTGGCGCTTCTTAGTACATTCACGTTTTGTATTTCCTATTGAGATTTTCGTGAAATGGCCACACGATCTATCTGGAATTGACTCAGGTTGGTATTAGGTGAAATCCAAGTCTTCTGCTTCTTTGTCAAGTGTTTGAAGGCTATAGATTTTATGAGCAACCTAGAAGTCCTACACAGATCTACCAATCGTTCTCCGTTGCGGTTGGTTCGGATTATGGGTTTGGATAATTGCCCACAATTTTTCTGTATTTTTTCTATCTTCCCAGTAGAGCATTGAAGTCACCAAGTAGTATGACGGTGTGTTTCTCTGGAAGTTTAGAGATAATATCTTCTAAGTCTTCCCAGAATTTATCAGTTCTGTCTGGATTGCGTATGTTGTCCTGCTTGATTGGGGCATCTACATTCACTATACTGTAGCCCTTGTTTGCGCATTTGAGAGAGAGGATGGATACACTACTGCGAGACCAGTGGTGGCCAACCTATTGCACGCGTGTCACAGCTGCCACGTAGGAAAATTTTATTGGCACGCGAACTACTTCTCACGCATGCCTTCTAAACTTGTTAAACTTCTAAATCTTTTCTTAAAATAAATTTTGAAGTTTCCCAATATACTTTTGTCCGTAATTGCAAAAGGCGCACAAAAATTTTCAAATTTAAAAAATTAACCAAAGCCGTATTTAGAAAGCTACAATTTTGAAATTTGGGAATTTGTGGGATCTCGCAAGAATATCAAATCACACCACGTTTTATGAAAATCCGTCGATTGGTTTGCCCGTAATTTCAAAAGGCGAAAAAACAATTCCAAAATTCACGAAAGCCGTAGTAGGGAAACATGGTTCGTTGTGGAACCACCTCCGCCTCTGACCTTGACCACTTCCGATGACCTTGACTGCTTACGCATCCTTGATTTTAATCGGCTTTTATTAAGCTTTAATCAGCTTTTAATAAGCTACTAATAAGCCTTAATCAGCTTTTAATCAGAAATAATCATCTTTAAGCAGCTTTTAATCAGCTTTAACAACTTTTAATCAGCTTTTAATCAGCTTTAAAACACTACAAGAATGTGACGTCTATGTAACCCCACGCTAAATAGTATGTGAGGTCTATGGAACCCCACGCTACACAGGAAGCGGTCAAGGCCTTCGGAAATGGTCAGGTCAAGGTCAGAGGAGGTGGTTCCAGAACGAACCATCTTTCCCTACTTCCGTCGTATTTGCAAAGCTACAATTTTGAAATTTGGCGATTTGTGAGATTTCGCAAGAATATCAAATCATACTAAGTTTCATCAAAATCCATCGATTGGTGTGTTCGTAAATGCAAGAGGCGCACAAAAATTTACAAACTGGAAAAAATCACAAAAGCCGTATTTACAAAGCTACAATTTTGATATTTGGAAATTTGTAAGATCTCCTAAGAATATCAAATCATACTACGTTTTATCAAAATCCGTCGATTGGTTTGCCCGTAATTTTAAAAGGCGTACAAAAATTTCCAAAATTCACGAAAGTCGTATTTACAAAGCTACATTTTGAAATTCGGAAATTTGTGAGATTTCGCAAGAATATCAAGTCATACCAAGTTTCATCAAAATCCGTCGATTGGTGTGTTCGTAATTGCAAAAGGTGCACAAAAATTTACAAACTTTAAAAATTCACAAAAGCCGTATTTACAAAGCTACAATTTAAAAATTTGGCAATTTGTGGGACCTCGTAAGAGTATCAAATCATTCAATCAATTATCAATTATTTTTCACAAAAATATTAAAAATATGTGGGAATTTGCATACCAAACATTGTTCATCAAACCACAAAACCAAACATTTTGACTTAATTATTAAACTCAATATTATTAACTTAACATTATTAGGTCCTAGGCAAACGCCAAACAAGTTAGACGTGCAAAAAACATTTGTTCGAAAAAATTGTGTATTTTGAGCAGTGTAAATTGCATACGGAGAGAAGTTTATAGTGAAAAACAAATAGTTAAGAATGGATTGGTCTTGGTGTACAAAAATTGTGTAAAAACAAGGTGAATTGGTGATTTCCATTTTGAAAAGAATATTTAAATTTCAGAATTCTAAATCAGAATTATGAATAAACAGAAAAAAAAATCTAAAACAGATCTGGACCTAGTAATATAATAATAAGTACCCCTTGAACATCTTTGGTAAACAATGGCACGGAGTCTAGCACCTGGAAAGAGTAAAGTGGACAGGACTCCTTAGTCGTAGTGAAGGCGATCTGTCTAGGGGTGACAACCCCGAATAGTAAGCCTCCCAAGCTAACAACTTGGGTAGTATCTTGGCGAGCCACTCTCCTATGAAGAATATTCTTCAACTGAGTATGAAGGAAAATCTCGCTAAATACACTACCCCAGGTGGTAACCAATCCACCGTCATCTATGGTGATGTTAGCGGACTTTCCGATTCTGGGGAGTCCACAGCAACATGCTTTAAGGATGAGTCGAAGCATCCTGAAATCAACGGACGTAAACTCAGACCAAGACGGCAAAGCTTCTTCGCAACATTTAATGCCAACTGATTGCTAAAAGTGGGTAAACTGAAACATTAGACTGATTCACTAACACGACACAACATAATACTGACAGCAGTACAGGAAACCAGATTCTCGGACGAACATGCCTTCGAATCCCAAGGCTACATAATCATCAAAGGAAAAGTGGGTCAGCGGATAATGAAGAACGTACGTACCCCACTTAGGTATAGGATTTATAATCAGTCACAGGATACTAGATTCAGTCACCGACTTTACCTCTCCGAACAGTCGTGTATCCATCCTCTCTCTCAAATGCGAAAACAAGGGCTACAGTATAGTGAATGTACATGCCCCAATCAAGCAGGACAACAGACGAAATCCAGACAGAACTGATAAATTCTGGGAAGACTTAGAAGATATTATCTCTAAACTACTACTTGGTGATTTCAATGCTCTACTGGGAAGATAGAAAAAATACAGAAACATTGTGGGCAATTATCCAAACCCATAAACCGAACCAACCGCAAAGGAGAACGATTGGTAGATCTGTGTAGGACTTTTAGGGTGCTCATAAAATCTACAGCCTTCAAACACTTGACACGGAAGCAGAAGACTTGGATTTCACCAAATACCAACCAGGGTGAATTCCAGATAGATCATGTGGCCATTTCACGATAATCTCAAAAGGAAATACAAAACGTGAAGGTACTAAGAAGCGCCAATCTGGACTCTCAACCACTACCTCTCAAAGATCAAAATAAGACTCCAGCCTAGAAGCACTAGATTACACAGAACCTCCAAAATGGTAAGATTTGACGTCGAGCGACTCAAGAACAGTCAAGTACTAAGTCAGAGACTGAACAACACAGACCTAAACAACTGCGACCAACTGACAAGACTCTTGTCAAGGCGGCAAATGAACTCGCCCTTCTCGCTAGAAGAAGGAAGCATCCGTGGTGAACTGAAGACTGTGACAATGCAATAGCACAAAGACAGACAGCCTGGGTGAAATGGAATTCTAAAAAGACCAAGGTAAATTGGTATAAATTTTTGGAACAAAGAAAGGTTACAGCCAAGATAATTCGAGGAACCAAACGAACCTTCACACAAAATCAACTATCCTAAATCGAAGAGAGCTTTGCTAAAAATAAATCCAGAGATTTCTTTGGAACCTTCAAGCAGACACTCAGAAAATACGCTCCGCCAAGCCTCGACTTCAGAGACTCACAAGGCAAACTGGCTTATAACGACAAGGACAACTGCCACCTTTTGGCTCAGTACTTCTACTCAACTGTGGCCCACCCAGCAAAGACTTCGACTATAAACAAACCACACCAAATCCGAACTCGCTGCCCCCTTCATTGGAAGAAGTTGGCCAGATCATTCAACTTCTTAAGAATAATAAGGCAGCTGGAAAGGACTATATCGTTGCTCAACTGTGGAGAGGTGATGGAAACAATGCCGTGGGCAAGCTAACCGAGATCATCCAGGACATCTGGGAAACAGAGAAATTACCACCCGACTAGAAATCTGCTCTAATCCATCCGCTTCACAAAAAGGGAGATTTTACTGATTTAAACAACCACCGTGTAATTTCTCTCGTCCCGGTAACATACAAGATTCTCTCGAAGGCGTTCCAAACAAGGGCAGAAAATCAGATGGATAGTCAACTGGGAGAATACCAGGGCGGCTTCAGGAAGACCCGATCCTGTGTTGAACAGATCCTGAATCTTAAAACTGTAGTTGCATACTCCAAGATGAGAAACCGCAAGGTGGTCGTCACCTTTGTTGATTTTAGGAATGCCTACGATTCCATTGATAGGGAAACGCTTAACAAAACACTCCAGGAATTAGCACTAGACAACAAAACCCGCGGACTCATCCTAGAAACTTTGACCAACACCCATTCCAAGGTTAAATTTAGAGGCGAGATTTCAGAAAGCTTCGAAATAAAAACTGGAGTGAGACAAGGAGATGGACTTTGCCCACTTCTCTTCAACTGTGTCCTTGAAAAGGTTATGGGAGAATGGCGCAAGGAACTGATCAATTTGGTTGCTCAGAGTGGTTTCAACCTGGGACGTAAGAAGGATGGACTGGTTGCAGATTGCCTGGCCTATGCAGATGACATGGCACTGTTGGCTGATTTTCTTGAGATAGCAACAACGCAGGTTAATTGCCTCAGAAAACAGGCTGCCAAAGTGGGTCTTCAAGTGTCGCTGGAGAAAACAGAATTCTTCACCAACATCAGAGAAGCAAACAGAGAGATGTTAGTAGCAAGGAAACATCAAGAGGACTGAGAAATTCAAGTATCTCGGCGAATGGGTTGAACCCAACTTATCAGAAAGAGCATCATTATCCAGGAGAGTCAACAAGTTAGAACTAGCCTATCGACTGACTAAGAACACTTAAAACAAGAAATGCCTGTAACGCAACCTGAAACTTAAGCACTACACATCAGTTTTATGACCAGAAGCCTAGTTTGCCATGGAGTGGCTTTCCTTGCACCGAAGAGGTCTGATAGTGAAATTGGAAATTAGAGAGAGGAGAATCCTCAGGAAGATTCTAGTCCCGGAAAAGGAAGATGGGGAATTCCGAAGGCGGCATAACTCTGAGCTCTACGAACATATTGAGATGCTCTCTGACTGTGCAAGGAAAAGAAGGACAAGAAGCTTTCTATGGCCACGTTGCAAGATTGCCTCCAAACCGACTAATCAACCGTCTGTTCACCTTCTGGCAAAACAAGAAGGTTCGTACCACTTGGTTGACAGAAACCGAGAAGGATATTAAAGAACTGGGAATAATAGATCTCCAAAACAGACAGTCTGTGAGACGCACCCTGAAAGAAGTCCGTGGATTTCAGAAAAAATCCCGAAGGAAAGGTACCCCCTGGACAGAAGAGAGGAAGGAGTTACACCGGCAGAAGATGCGACAATATTGAGCAAAGATCAAAGCCCAATAGTTGAACAAGCGTGGTCCAAAGTAGGCCTATTCGAAACAAGAAGAAGAAGCAGAATGAAATGATGTTAAAATTTGATTAAATTCTAATAAATTTTTTCCACCCAAAAAAATCAGTGTCAAAGAGCCTCCTAATGTGGTTTCCCCCCTTCATAGATATATAAGACGACACTATTTTTTCCAAGCTTATTACTAAATATATATGGCATATATGCTTGCCGGGCAAGGTTAGACTAGACGTCTTGAAGATAGATAAGACAGTCTATAAGGTCTTGTCTAAACAGACAAGGTTATATAAATGCAGATAAACAAATAAGACAAGAAAATATTCAGTAAAATATTTTCTCTTGGATTTTTTTATATAAAACTTGCCTTAAGCAAAAATATTTAACAAATTATGCAAATAAAAAGTTTTTGCCATAAATAAACAAGAAAAAAAACATGTTTGAGGCAGTTTCTGTATTGGATTAAATGTAAAATGAGAAGGGAATGAATAGAATGTTGAAAGAAATTCTTGTTGAACCTTCTCGGGTCAAACGTAAACCGAACCTCTTGTATTAATTCCGACCGTGGAAGAAGAACAAACAACTTATAGACTAGACGAATTAGGTTCTTTTTTTCTTGTGTGTGCGGCAAGGATTCCATTAAAGTATTTTTTATGCGGCTGATTCACGTCGGGATTTACGCAAAAATTACTAAAGCAAACAAGGCACGAAAACCGCAATTGCTAAATACGCTGCAAAATAACAAAAACTGTTATAAATAGCAACATTTTTTTACAAAATATTTATTATTTAAATTAAAATATTTATTAATAAAATTATAAATAGCAAGATTTTTTGCAAAATATTATTTAAATTATGTATTTACTGGATATCTTTCTATAAAAATTTGAATAATTTATGTAATATAAATATTGATGAAAACTGGATGGAGAAAACAAGTCTAGAACTCTGTCTATAGTTTTTAAAACTTAATTTAAATTCTCGTTTGACCCTCATTGATGACTGTTTTGTAAATGCAATTTGTAATAATGCATTAATTCGCGTGAAAATTTGTGGTCGCGGAATTTACGATTGGGAATTTTCTTATACATTTTGCGTGATAAAAATTAATGCGTGATTAATTTGCTGCATAAAAAAAAACACGAAATTTGCAGTAAATTTAAGAAAAAATTTATCCCAAACAAAACGAAATTCCAACAAAAAAAGTTTATTTGAATTAAATTTAAAAAACTAAGTAATTTGATGGGCCGAAAGACGTGTTTAGTTCTGTAATTTTCAAAAATGTATCACCTCGTTTTTGCTTATAACTTATTTAATATTGGTTTGACAAAGAAATTGTATAGGTTATTTGGTCAGAGCTCTACGGGGGCTACTCAGAACTGATATCAAAACTCATGAAAAACAATATTTTTTTTTGGAATTCTGTAATTTTCAAAAAATTTGCGCCTCGTTTTTGCTCATAACTTCTTTCATATTGGTTTGACAAAGAAATTGTATTGGTTATTTGTTTAGAACTCTCCGGGGGCTACTCAGAACTCTGATCAGAACTCTTGTATTTTTTTTTGTTTTTGTCTTCGTCGAAAGTTTTTTATAAATAAATTTATAGATATTGATTTTACAAAAATGCCTAATAAGCATTTGTTTTGTTAATCTGCCTTGGTACAAACGGAAACCGTTATCAGATTTTTTTCTAATTTGTCAAAAGTTACAAAATTTTGCAAAAAAAAGTGGAACTATATGCATTACCGATTGAGAACTCTAGAACTATATATAAAGAACTGAAATATTACATCAGAACTCTTTTTCCTGAAAAAGTGGGGGCTGCGTGAAGTTGGCCCCCAAATTGTTTTTCTAAATTTCTGCCCGAAATTCCCCGGTACTATTGCAATTTTCAAGCAAGAACTCTAGAACTACTAGAAATCTTGCCAAAACTCTAAAAAAATTCAATTTTTGAAAAATTCGGGGGCCAACTTCACACGACTTATTTCATTTCTATCAAGTTAAATAAGGTCGAAGTTGTTACATCTAACATATTCTTCTGATTAAACAGATATAAAAGTTTAGTACATAATTCGAGTTGTAATGCAATTACGCGCTCGCGGAATTACGCTACGTAACTGTTCCGCTCATACGTAATATGCTTCTTACAACTCTCATTACGTAATATACTATTATATTGTTTTATAGGATTGGGTTTAAGATTAAAAAAATTGGCTACTTCCAAGCTATTTGTTATTTTAAAAGTTAATATAAAATTTGTATAATAATACAAATAAAAATAACTTGCATAGCTTTTGTGAAAAAATGGATTAGATCGATGTAAGGGTAAACGCTCTTAGACCGCACCATTTATACACCTGTGCATTGCCATTCAGTCCGTAACCCCTTTATACAAATACGATTTTCCAAACCTATAATACTCACCCCTTGCTTCGTGAATATAATATACTTGGATCTATAGCGTGACTAGTCTACACTAAAACTTATACAGTTGCGATACAAACATGGACAATAACAAATATAATGACTATAATAGAGAGGTTTGGAAATGTTAATTTCTTCTTTTTATTATTGTGATTTATGCTTTATTGCTTATATACCAAATATACGAGAATAATCTAATTCTAATTGTGTCTAATTGACTCTAAATATGAAATTTTAATATAATATTAAACTGGTGTGACATGGAATATCAATCAAATCTATATTAGATAAATATTATAAAATGAAATCATACATTGAAGTTAAGTTATTATTATAGTTAGAGATGAAACGGATATCCGGTAACTATCTGGTATCCGGCCTATACGGCTGGATACCGGATAACTTGCGCCTATCCGGCCAAATACTGGATTAAAAAAAAATTATGTTTAGGAAATTAATTGCTTTATTTAGTTACTATCATTTAAAAAATACAGAAATATATAATACGTGGTCTGTTAGAAAAGTATCCGACCTTATTTTTATTTTGAAAACCTGATGGATTTGAATCAAGCGCGCTTGCATGAGCCAATCTTGAACCTTCGTGTGCATGTGAGAATTTTTTCCCGCCTGCAGATAGCGGCAGTTGCTGTCGAGCAGTGTTCGAGTGACGTAGTGTGTAGTGTTCTCTTCGGTTTTTCAATGCAAGTAAAAACCACCAAAGAGTACTATAGGGATGTCCTAAGGATGCTGTGGGGCGCAAGCGACTGGAGTTATGGTCATCAGGAAATTGACGACTCCATCACGACAATGCTCCAGTACATTCTTCGCACTTGGTTCACAATTTTTTGGCGAAAAAACAGAATCCTCTGGTTCGACAGACATGCTTATTCTCCTGATATGGCCTCCTGCGACTTCTGGGTATTCCCCAAAGCCAAGAGGCCATTTAAGGGAACGCGATGTCAGACAAGAGAGGACATTATGGCTGCAACGACAGCCGAGCTAAAGTCGATTCCGAAAGAGGCTTTTTCGGAATGCATCCAAAAATGGCGGCCCCGCTAGGAGAAGTGTGTGGAATCCCAAGGAGACTACTTTGAGGGTGATTAGGAGTAGAGTAGCTATGAGAGTTTTGGGCCAAAATCCCATAATGATTTACATAGGGGTCTAAATTCACATTTTTGATGATATATGCAACCAACTATGCAAACTTTTAGACAGCTTTAAAGAGCTTTCAATCAGCATTAAATAGCTTTATACAGCTTTCAATCAGCTTTAAACAGCTTTCACTGTTTAAAGCTGTTTAAAGCTGATTGAAAGCTGTTTATAGCCGTTTAATGCTGATTGAAAGCTGTTTAAAGCTGTTTAATGCTGATTGAAAGCTCTTTAAAGCTGTCTAAAAGTTTGCATAGTTGGTTGCATATATCATCAAAAATGTGAATTTAGACCCACCCGAATGTAAATCCTTAGGGGATTTTGGCCTAGAACTCTCATAGCTACTCTACTATTAGGTTTCCAATGCTCCAGGTAATCCAGTTTTTTTTAGCGGCTAAAGGTCGGATTCTTTTCTAACAGACCACGTATCACAAGATAATTCTACAACTTGGAAAATAAATTAGTACTCATACTGCACGAAGGGCAAATTATGGTGAACAAATACTAATTTCTCGCGTTGCGCTTGTCTTCGTAAGTAAGGCCAGCTTCAGAAAAAAGTCTTTCGCTGTACACACTTTTGGTCCTGAAGATCGGTTTTGGCAAACTTTTTTAAATTTGGGTATTGTTTAGCATTAGCTGCCTACCAAGAATAAGAGTCACAATTGCGATCAATTCGCACCAACTTAAGATAAAAATCAAGCACACATGCTATCGCGGTTCTTTCTTCACGTTGAACCTCTTCATTTGCTACCTCATCAAATCAATCCCAAAAAGTGTCATAAACTTTGCGAGATACAGCTGACTCTGCCTCTTCTCTTCTACTTTTTAGTTGCTACTTGCTACTGGATGAGTCTTCACAAGACATTTTTAAATATTCCAATGAATCTCTTGGCGCGCTTTTTCAGCATCAAGCATCCCCAAGTAGTTTATTTTGAATCTCGGGTGTATCATATATAAGTTGCAATCAAGTAGTTTAAGTCTTGACTAATGGAGTTAAAACGAGTTTTTAATCCAGCTTTTAACGAGATTATAAATGATCCTGTGCCAAGGCTATCGCCCAAGAAAATTTCAAAATGACAATTTCGATAGATAAATGTATGCGCTATATAGAATTGAGAGATTTTTGAATACATCTGTTGCAGTTTTCAAAATACAGTAATTTGAATGGCTTGTCTTCTGTGCTGCGTTGACTTTGAGAGGCGGCGGTCCCCGCCGGATAAAATATTTTGTAAAAATAACTGAGGGATATCATAGAATTACTAATTATTGTTCCACGTGGTGTGAAACTTACTAAAATTATTTTTTAAATGAATCCAGAAGAATTGCAATATGTTACGGCAGCCGCCCGCCAGAAAATATGTTTTTCGAAAATGATGTTAGATATATTAAGTACAGTCGAACTTCCCTAAGTCGAATTACCATAGTTACCCAAAAAAATTGGAGTTATAGAGTTATAGAAATACATAACTACAAAATGAGTAAAATTCACTTTGCAGAATTTATTCAAACTAAATATGTAAAAAGCAAATATGTATACATTATTAATTTAATGTTATCTAATTATAATTACTTAAAAATAATTATAATTTTTATAAAAAATTATTATTTTTTGAAAAGGTCAGAAATTTTTAATTGTTTTCCATTAAAACTCTCTATTGACAAAGTTCCTTCTTCATAAATTGCGCTTGTCACCCAAGATTTTTTGGTGCTTCTGTATCTCACTGGTAAAAAACGTTTACCTTTAAAGCATGGCACCAACGTTCTTTCTTTGCTGTGTTTGCTGTGTTTTCCACCGGAGCACTTCGTCTTTAAATGTTTACGTCTTTCTCATGATAAGATGCTAATGCTAATAAAGTTCCGGCAAGATATTGTTGCACCATCCTCCAGAGTCATGTTCATTAACGTCTGCACTTTCACTATACGTAACCCTTTGAATAATATTATGCCTTTTGTTAAACTTATCTAGCCAACCTACACTAGCGATGAAATCAGAGTGTCCCAGACTCTCAGCAAAATAAAGAGCATTTTTTCTTATGAGTGGTCCAGGCATTCGCACATTTTTATCCCGCGTAATTTTAAACCATTCCAAAGAAGTTTTGTCAATGTATTAGTTGGTAGGTAGACTTTTTCAAACATTTGCGATCATTAGTTGCTCCATTTTCGGGTTTGTTCAGAATTTCTTCGCGGTTTCTTATAATTGAAGAAGGTGTACTTGGAGGAATCCTAAAGTCTTCAGCATTCACTATTTTCTTTTTAATACCTTTGTCAACTTCGCTTATCAACCTCACTTTGTCAGATAGCGATATCATATTGAGTTTTCTTTTCTGGCTACTCATATTTACAATTGCAACGGCAGAGGTAAGAAGAAAGAATGAGTTTAAACTTCATTAATTTAAATTTCATTAATATATAGCACCTTTACTATAACAAACAGGATACGGTTTATGATAGACAATATCGGGCACCATAAATTTTAGAAAGTACGCAGCGGTTAAAAAATTGGAGTTATAGAGATTATTTTGTATGTAAAATTTTAGCATTGTACAAATTTTTACTACGAGTTATGGAAAAATTCGAGTTAAGGAAAATTCGAGTAGTAGAAGTTAATTTACATGTAAAATGCTATCTATACGTATGAATTTCTAAAAAAGTTCGAGTTATAGAAAAATTGGAGTTATAAAAGTTCGAGTTATGGAAGTTCAACTGTATTTGGATGGGCCGAAAGACCTAGTGGTCGATCCTAAGTATTTGGATGGGCCGAAAGACCTAGTGATCGATAGCCTTTCATTGACTCTTTGTTTTCGCTAATATATATTCTTCTTCTAAATATTTGGCTATAATTAACCCACTTTTACCCAAGCTGCTACACTCAATATAGGCTTACAATTAACCTGCTCGTGTACAGTGGTCAAAAATGGGTTAAGTAACAAAACAAAATTTGCAATTTATTTTTTCGCGTCGATATTTCTGGAGATGATTCCTCAATGTTTTATTAATTTTGCAAATCCTCTGAAAACAAGCTGAATGTGTTTACCAATAAAAGTTCACCGTATAGAAGTTGAATATAAATTTATTTTTATAACAAACCCAAAGGAAGACATTTAACATAGATTAGAATCAAATATAAAAAAAAAACTTATTTTACTCAAGGTTTCCAGACATACACAATAAAAGAATTCATTGCAAGAAATTCAATGAAGTCTTGTCTGATCCGTCTTATCTATACAGACTAGTTTTGTCCAATAAGTTTTGTTTAATTCAGTGATTGTTTTATCTTGGTTTGCGGTCAATGACGGATTTTCCTATTCGAAATATTGCCAGATATTTTCAAACTTTTTTTCTGGAAATTTTATTTGTTGGCAAAATTTACTGCGTAAGGTGACAAACGCTTGCGAATTAACATTTATTTCACAACTTCCTAACAAGTTTCATTTTCACGATGCATTTCCTTGTCATCGAAATCGCAATCGCACAAACACCGAATCTCAGAATGTAAGCTAATTGCGATTATTTTCTTTGTTAATTTATTCCAACAAACAATATTAATAGGATAATTCAAAGAAATATTTTCTTTGATTGATTTATTTTAGTAATGTTAATAGAGTAATTAAAAGGAAAATTTAATTGTTATTAGCTATAAATTTATGTTCGTTTGAATATTTAAATTTTCGCAAACAAGTTTATTTGTTGGTGGGATTTACGATAAACAAACGAAAAATAATATATTAATGCAAAAAATAAAATATGGAAATTATAATGTTTTTTCGGGGTTTTGTCGATTGAAGGCCGATTCTCATATGCGCGACACTCAGCTATGCGACATCACGCGACATCGCTTGTCAAATTATGATCACATTGTTTTAAATGTGCACGTTCTCACTATGGCTACGCGACGTGCCCATTTAAAAGAATGATTATTTGACAGGCGATGTCGCACGACGTCGCGTAGCTGAGTGTCGCGCATATGGGAATCGACCTTAAATCGTGATGCTTTTTAAACGAGATGCTTTTGATTTCGAGTATTTTTAATATTTCATTTAGAAAATTCGCAAAAATTCGCATCAAATGTGCAAAACTTTTAACAAGAAATATTTATTGAAAATCAAAAGTCAACAAAACACTAACCACCACTAGGTCTTTCTGCCTTTGTCTTTACTAGCTATTTCCTATGCAAATATTTTTGCAATTTAATTGACAAAAATCTTTATATAATAATTAAATATTACAGTATAATGTTGATAATCCGACACATATGGGACCAAACAATCGCCGGATTATCAAAAATCCGGATTACCAGGATTAAACGAAAACAATAAAAATTTTACATATTTTGTGTACAATTCTGTTTCAGAAAGGATAAAATATGTATCTTTATAGGTAAACGTGTACATAAAAAAATATGTACAAACTTAGAACAGATATTAAGACAATTGAAGAGTGGAGTTAGCTTGGTCAGAATCGTTAATCAAGTTTTCAGAATTAAAACCAGGGTGTGTTGGCCATACCTTTTTCCAAGAACACTGCAGCGTTAAGAAAAGATACGTGTTTCACCAGAGCGCCGGATTACTGAACGTGTAGGATTAACCAACCGCCGGATTATCAAAAATATAATGTACTAACAATAATTCGCAAACATCAATATCAGTGTAAGTTTGCTCAATATATTTTCACAAAAATCTTTAAATATAAATTAAATATATTATTAATAATAATTCCCTAAATAATAATTAACTAAAGTGATCCGAACTGAAAAGCATAAATATGAAAAGTCACTTATTGAGGAGATCGACCAAAACTTTAGCAGAAATGACACCAGAGAGTATTACAGAACGTTCAAAAGGAAACTTACGGGCTATAAACCTCCGTCGTTATGCTTTCAGCGAAAGGACGGCACACTGGCGACCTCATATGAAGAAAAGATAACATCATTGCTGACTACTTTAAGAACCTACTACATTGGGATCAACCCAAGAATCCCATCAAGACCGAGGAACCCATTCACAGATACTCAGAATCGAGACCACCCAATAAAGATGAAATCAAACGTCACGTTAATCCATCCACTACACAAGAAAGGCAGCATGAAAAACGCCAACAACTATAGCGGACTATCACTATTACAGGTAACATATAAAATTCTCTCACTTGCTATCGTGGACGGGGTTCACAAAGTGTAGTTCAGCTGCCGAACAGATCCACATCCTCAAAACGATCATCAGATATTGCAATCTCAGGTCCAAACCATACGTGCCGGTCTTTGTGGACTTTAAAAAGACCTATGATTCAATAAACCGCGGCGTCCTGCTGAACATCCTCAACGAATTTGGGATTGACCTGAAACTGCTGGCACTAATTAGAGCCACCCTATCTGAAACAAAATCCAAAGTAAAGTTCCTATCTATCTATCCGATGTCTATCGGATTCTTATAAAGTCAAAACGGGAGTCAGACAAGTTGACGTACTCTCTTCAACTGCGTTCGCGAAAAGATGATTAGGACCTGGCCGACACAAGTATTAGAATCTGAGTATAGCCCTATGAAAATGGGAACAAAATCCAAAGGGATTATGGTTGATGACATCGCCATTCTGTTAAACGACATAGGAACTGCTAGGACACAAATCGACCTTCTAAAAAAATCGCGGAACAAACTAGCTGGCTGGCAGATCATTTCTAAAAACAAAAGTACTGACAAACATAAAAGATGCCCCAGCAAATCATCATCATTATCATCAATTAACCTATCGTAGTCCACTGCTAGAAGTAGGCCTCTCGTGACTGCTTCAACATCTGTTGCGCTGCTTGCATCCAATTTGTACGGATACGTTTAATATCATCGGACCATCTAGCAGGTGGGCGTCCTCCGCTTCGGAGAGCTTGGTCTCCATTCTATTATTCGTCTGGTCCATCAGTTGTCCTTCATTATCGCAATGTGCCCTGCCCAGCTCCACTTCAAGGTTGTTATTCGCTTTATTGCATCTGCTACTCCCGATCTTCTCGGGATTTCGGTGTTAGGGATTCGATCTCTAAGGGATAATCTCAACATGGATCTCTCCATTGCATATTGTGTTACCTTGATCTTATTGATTACCTTCTTTGTTAGTGTTGATGTCTCTGCACCGAATGTTAAGGCGGGGAGGACGCATAGATCGAAGACTCTACGTTTCAAACAGGTTGGTAAGTTTGACTTAAATATATGTTCAGTTTGCCATATGCAGCCCAAGCTAATCCTATTCGTCTTGGTATTTCACACGTTTGGTTATCACTGTGTATGCAGATTTCATGCCCTAAGTATTTATATGAGGTGGTCTCTTTGACTTCAACTCCTTCTACGGTTATAATATCAATCAGTACAAGATTGTTCATCAGCTGAGTTTTTGCAAAGTTGATCTTTAGTCCCACGTTGCGTGAGGCTATATTTAGGCGTTGTATCATCATTTTTGCCTGGTCGATGCTATCCGCTATAATGACTATGTCGTCTGCAAATCTGAGATGACTGAGGTATTCCCAATTTATGTTAATGCCCAGGTGTTGCAGATCAATAGATTTAAACATGTATTCCAGTAAGTTAGTAAAACGTCGTGGGGAGATTGAATCACCCTGTCGAACACCTCTGTCCATTTTAAATCTTGTGGCATTTTTGTATATGTGTCTGATGATATTGGTATACCGGTGATCTACACGGCAATCAGATAATGATTTTAGTATTTCGTGTTGGTCCACAGAGTCAAACACCTTCTCATTATCTACGAATATTAGGACCAGTGGCTTCTTATACTCTATTATTTTCTCTATGAGGTTTTTTAGGGCTTGGAGGTGGTCGTTTGTGCCAAACCCTGATCTAAATACGGCTTGTTCTCTTGGTTGGTATGATTCCAGCTTTACAGTTATTCTTTTTGTGATTATTCTTGTGAACAGCTTAAAGCTGTTCACAAGAAAACAGCTTCTTATGTGACAGCAGGCTGATGGGTCGGTAATTTCCAAGGTCGGTAAAGTCTCCCTTTTTGTGCAGGACGATGATTGTTGCATTGTACTCTCATGAGACATTCGGTGAAGAGCACTTTGAGTAGAGAATGTAACTTGTATCCTCCCAGCTATGCTGATTTCATCGTCCCCAGTTGATTTGTTATTCTTCATCTCCGAGAGTGCTGTTGTTACTTCGGCGATAGTGCCCCAAAAAAACTCCAGTCAAAATGCGCGAGGATCATCCGTGGAAACGTCCAAGTACCTGGGACAGATCATCATGAAAATTATACTGGACCAAAAAGCACTTAAGGAACGAGCAAAACGCAAACTCGAAATAGCCTATGATACGTCGCGTTAAATCTACAACAAAAAATGCCTGTCCAAAAATATCAAACTCCGTCATTACGAAACTGTTCTGAAGCCAGTAGTTATGTATGCAGTTGTAATTATCCCTAAATGCTAACGAAGGACTCCTTGAAGAACAAGAGAAGAAAGAGCGCAAAATCGTTAGAGGTGGAATGGGATAGAATTACAAGAATAGCATCCATCAGAAAAATCCAACAAAGAACTCTACAGTGAAATAGAGAAAATTACAGAAACAATCCATAAGAGGCGGGCACGATATTATGGTCATGCTCAAACGAATGGTCGGAAACAGGCTACCTAAACAGATTTTTCACTTGTTTGACTCCCAAAACAAAACCGCAATGTCCTAGTTCATAAATAACAAAGAAGACCTCAAAATACTGCAACTAAAACTGGACGACGCCTTCAATAGAAATCTCTTCCTCAAAGAGATATTGACGAATGGGATAAACCTAGATGAACCAAAAGGAAGACAAGTTACACCACCTGGACAGCGGAGCGCAAGTTGGCCCACTCACGGAGAATGAGGGAATTCTGGGCTCAGAAGATGTTGACGCAAACTGCCAAGTGTAACAAGACTTAACGTGGTCCTAGATGGCCTCAACGAATAATAATAATAAATCCCAAAATGCGAAATCAATTTTCCTTTTCTCAATTCGATTTTTTATCGTCAATATACTCAATTAACTCACGTCAATTCTCAATTTTTTAAATAAATATTAATCATCATCGTCTTCCTAGCATTAATCCCGCTTTATTGCAGTCTGATTTTCTGCACTTTTTCACCCATTCTGCTTCTTCTTATTCTGGCTAGTGCATTGAGATACAACAGGGATTGTTTTACCGGCCGGCTTGTTGTTGAGCATGCCATCGAACCCTCTTCCTTTCTTATCCCGGACTTGGGACCGGGTAATGGCGGAGTTTTTAAATAAATATTAATAATCATGCAAATAGCATTTTTTCGGGTTTTTTTTTTATCCACTAACAAGAATTTTGAAGGTTTAGTTCACAAAAATCTCAATAATTTGCGAATCTTTTTTTTCAAATGCAATAGCAATTACCAATGTGCAAAGTTTGTTTGCGGTTTTTAGTTGACAAAAATCTTTTAGACAATAAATAAATATATTACTAATAATAATTCGTAAAAAAATGCAAAATCAAAGTTCGTTTCGTCCATTTGTCTAAACAAAAATCTTTATTTCATTATTACAAATATATTATTATTATTATCGTATAGGGCCATTAGAGACCACGTTAGGCAACAATTACATGTTTCTGAAGCGTTCCTTGCTGTCCAAAATTTTTGCATTCTTTCTCTGGCAGTTTGCCTCCTTTCTTCTGTCTAACCACTGTTCCTTTTTGGATTGTCATGAAATCCCTAAACTTTGTTCTGGTTGAGATTAGAGATGAGCATGGGACGAGTTTTTCGTTCCAGATCCCATCCCGTGGGACGGATCCCATACGGATTTGATTTTATTTGTGAATTATATTTCGTGGCAAACGGATCGGAAGATTTTTTAGGAACCATATCGTTATCACAAAAATTTCAAACGCTGGATATATTATGGAAAATTTGCATATTGGCAGGATGAGCAATTACTTATGCACGAACTAGTTTTACTAGATTGTCAAAACTCGTCGCACTCCATCCCATACAAAATTGTCGTCCCATCCCATCCCATGCGACGTTCGTACCACTCATCCCATCCAATGGGATCATGGGATGGGATGGGGTCCGATGCTCATCTCAACTTAGATAATAAGAGATATCTTCCGAATTCAGTCCAACATTTTGGAAATCTTTTCTCACCTCCCTGAACTATTTATCAGACACTTTAGGTCTACTGTCAAGTATTTTAGAAATCCGTTTTGTTAGCCTCTTCTCATCCATTCTAAATAAATGCCTATAGAATTTGATTATCCGTTTTCTCATGCACTCAATCATGTCCTGGTAAAGTTCGTCACTTCCTCTTAACCTATACTGCCCATCCACGATCTTTGGACCAATTATCTTATTAAGGATCTTCCTTTTAAATTCCGCAGCCTGTCTCAGTCGTGCTTTCCTTGTCATTTGGAGAAATTCACTCTCATACATGCATTCCGTTTTAATAACTGTATTGTAGTGTCTCAGTTTAGCTCCCTTCGAGATGGCTTGCTTCTTGTATAAAGCATATGTTCTGCGAAAAGCCGCTGCCATCTTCTCCCGTCTATATCTTCTTCTTCTCGCGGATGGGCCACTTAGGACCACGCGGAATCAACGTATGTTGAGCCTTCCTCCTTGCCCAATAACTCTTCATATGCATGGATTGTTGTAGTTTCTGTTCCTCCAACCATGCACGTCGTGTAGGTTTCTTCCTCAAATCTCCTTGCGTGAACAATATACCTGATCACATTTCTATTCATCATATCTGATGATCCCATCTCCACTAGGTCCCTCTCCACTTGTTTGTACCACTTTGGTCTTGTACGTTTGTTCTGCAGAAATTTTTGGATTCGCTAAATAAGTCTTGTATGATTCATTCTTTCCCGTCTATATATTCAATTCAAGTTTATATTATCATCAATTATCATAATATCAATTTTATATCATCATATTCATTTTTCGTTTCCTCAATTCGTTTTATAAAGTTGCATTTCATTACAAATTTCTTGGGCAAATAATGTGATCCTTAATTCAATTTCACTGCAATTTTTTAAAACATTGTTATGACCGACCTCCCCACAAAATCCACAAACAATAATCACACATGCAAATTAAGTTCCTTTTTTTCGTTCATTTTCATTCAAAGATGAGTCAATATTTTTATGTTTTAATTCGCAAATATCCTTATACTTCCCCTACAAAATAAAAACAATCCACAAATAACCAGTTCTCCGACGGTTCTTTACCGATTGTAACTTATTGCAAATTGCCAATTTGGATGACATAGAAATAATTTTTTTGCACATAATTACACGCATTTATTTCATCATAAATATTGTAATACTACATAAACATCTACAATTGCTTGTTTTGGCCTGTCTGGCCTCGCATTATACATTGTTGTACACTTGTCTTGCCTTGTTTGTACAGCATTGTCATATAGACTTGTATAGCCTTATCTGTGTAGTTTTGTCTGTCTAGTGCTGCCTGTCTCATCTGTCTAAACTCTAGACTTATCTGTTCAGTCTAGGTTTATCTTTCTACTCTTATCTGTATAGTCTTGTTTGTCTAGCCTTGTCTGTCTAGTCTTGTCTGTCTAGTCTTGTCTGACTAGTCTGTCGAGTCTTGTCTATCTGGTCTTGTCTGTTCAGTCTTATCTTGTTTTCTTGTTTTCAATAATACATTAAGGTCAAATTGAAAAATTCCCTGAATCTATCAAATTACTTTGGCAAACATCGATGTTTATTTGATAAGTAAACATAATCGCTTGATCTGGATTAGCAGCTAGCCGTCCACAAACGTAATAAATCCATTTGATTAAATGTTTGATATCACAAGAACGCTTGCTATTGCTCGCCGATTATTTCCGGAACGGTCGCAGGATTTTCGATTGTTTATTTACGACTTGTCCGGCTCTCGTTTTTTTACGGTCGATTTGTTTACTTGAAGAGCAGAAAAAAAAAGTTTCGGCTTAAAGTAACGAAATATTGTGGAAAGTGTTCAAACGAAACGCGTTAAGTTTGAAATGCTGCAAAAATTTCAAAAACGTTCATAAAAAAATCTCAATAAATAAAAAACGTTTTAAAAGAGGTTTGAAGTTTTACGTCGTAGAAGGCTTCGACTTTTCTGGATTTTTGGAGTAAACTTTGGAACGGATGGACAGATTTTCGAAATTTTTTCACCTAGCTGCTCCTGAGAACCGTTCCCTCGCTTGTTGCAAATTTCAAAATCCTACTGCGAAAAACAAATTATTTTTTTGCAAATTTCGCGATATTTGCACGAAAATTTGCGAATTTATAGACCAAATTTCATTCTCTACAACAAACCCAAATACATTTTCCTTTTAACTTTCTTGGTTTCTGAGATAACAAAACCAAGTTTAGGATTAAACACAGTAGGATTTGAGGAAACTATTCAAACGAAACGTGTCAAGTTTGAAATGCTGCACAAATTTCAAAAACGTTCATAAAAAAATCTCAATAAATAAAACAGTTCTTCTTCTTCTTCTTTAATCCATAGCCGGCGCATGGAGAGGTGGTCGACCTCGTAGCCAGTACGCTGCTGTTGGTGCCGCTAGATTCCGTGCTCCATTCACTATACGCTTCCATGCTAATCGATCAGTTGCAACGGTTCTTGCCTCAGCTGTTGTTATTCGCTGGTTTTTTAAATCGTTCTCTACGTGTTTCAACCATGTGGTCTTCGGTGCTTGTTTTTGTGTTCTCCAATCAAGAGGTCGTTTTTTCCATAGGAGTTTGTGCGGTACTCGATTGTCGCCCATCCTACAGATGTGGCCGAACCATCGTAATCGGCGTTTTTGAATTTCCTCAACAATCGGTGTCTGTTGGTCGCACCTTTCTCTGATTGTCTCATTTCGGAGGTGGTTGAGGAGTGAGACGCAGAGAATCTGTCTCAGGCATCGCATTTGGAAGGCCTCGAGCTTGTTAAGGTCTGGTTTGAGTAATGTCCATGTTTCCGATCCATAAAGAAGAATTGGGAGGATCAGCGTCCGGTATAGGCGTATTTTGGTTTTGATGGTAATATTCGTCCGCTTCCATATGCACCACTTGAGTGAAGCAAACGTTGCTGTTGCCTGGCCTATCCGGCTGTGAACTTCGGCTGTCGAAGCTACTTTCTTCTCCACAACCAGTGATCCCAAATATTTGAACTGTGGTACCTGCTCGATTGTGGTTCCATCGAGGTAAACTCTGGCTTCAGATCCATTCGTTGTAAGCACTTTGGTCTTATCCGCATTGATTCTCAGTCCGTATGACTGGGCAATGCGGGAAATGTCATACAAGGTGTCTGTTGCTTCGGCATCTGTGTTGGCGAAAACCGCACTGTCATCGGCGAACATCAGATCGGTTAGGAAGTTTTTGTCATCATATCGAACTCCGCGTCGCCCATCAAACGCTTTTCGCATAATCGTGTCGATCACAATGTTAAAAAGGAGCGGCGAGGCCACGTCTCCTTGCCGGACTCCGGTTCGAATCGGGAATTCTTCAGACATGTCGTTTCGGATACGAACATTGCTGGTTGAGCCGTCGTACGATGCTTAAAGAAGTTGAATCATTTTCAGTGGCACGTGTTCGATCTTCAGGGCTTCCCACAAGCTTGTCCAATCGATGCAATCAAAAGCACATTTGAAATCGATGAAGACGATGACAGTTCGTTTGCCACATCGAATTCTTTCTTCCATTAGCTGACGGAGAGCAAATATCTGATCGATGCATCCTCGATGTGGTCGAAATCCAGCTTGTTCTTCCCGGCTTGTTTGCTCTCGATGTTTCTGTAGTCTTGATTGTATGATTTTCATAAATACTTTGCCGAGGATCGAGAGGAGGCTAATACCACGGTAATTCTTGCATTCCCGACTGTCGCCTTTCTTCAAAATAGGCACAACAATCGCTTTCTTCCACACGGATGGAACACAATCTGAATGCCATATATGCACTGTGAGAACGTGAAGTTGATGTAATAAGACATCTCCCCCGGCTTTGATCATTTCGGCAGTTACTTGATCTCCTCCCGGCGCTTTACCATTTTCAGGGATTTTATTGCCGTCTTCACCTCATTGATTGTTGGTTCAGTATCGGGAAACTGATTTATCGGCTGCTCAATAATCGGCAGTTCGGGTGCTGGACCTACTGGCGGATTGTGGTTGTACAGCTGATGAAAGAATTCTCTCCACCGCTGTAGACGTTCCTGAGGAGAGGTCACGAAAGTTCCATCCAATTTTTTGATATTGTCATTTGTTGATGTTTTGCCACTTAACCGTCGGATTGTCTGGTACAGCGTCCGGTACTCATGCCTTGACGCTGCTTCTTCCATGTCAGCCGCGATGTTATTCCAGTAAGCTTCCCGTTCCAATTTCATTTTCTGTCGAACTTCTTTGTTCAATCGTCGGTATTGTTTGAAATCGACGTGTTTCATTTGCTTCCGCTGGTCGACTAGATTGAGACAGTCGTCCGAGATCCATTGCTGCGTCCGTCGACGGATGGGCGGACACAGCTCCGTTGCACACCCCACAATAGACTCAGAAAGTTGTTTTCTTCTATGTTGATATCGACTGGTATCGTGAGTGCTGCAAATTTGTTGGATAATGCGATTTGAAATTTTCGGCTGGTTTCAGGGTCTCGCAGACAGGCCCAGTTCCTCTTGGCTGATGGTGGTGCCTTTTTCTTTGCTCTTTGTAATTTCAATTGTAGTTTCACTCGGACAAGATAATGGTCTGATCCACAGTCGGGTCCACGCATCGCACGTACATCTTTGAGCGTCGATCGGAATCTGGTGTTGACCAAGATATAGTCCAACATCGCCGAATCGTTGCCGGATGGATTTCGCCACGTGAGTTGATGTTTGAGGGGGTGACGAAAGATGCTGTTGCCGATGATCAAGTTGTTTGACGCTGCAAATGATAAGAGGCGTAATCCGTTGTCATTTATTTCCCCGTATCCGAATTTTCCCATCGTTTCTTCCTAACCGGTTCGATCTGCACCCGTATGTGCATTAAAGTCGCCCATAAGTACGATTAATTCGGTTTGGGGTATTGTATCCAGTGTGTGTTGAAACTGGGCATAAAATTCATCCTTGTTTGTGTCCGGGCTGGTCTCAGTTGGGGCGTAGACGGATACGATATAAAAAACAGTTACGGCCGTTAGAAGTTTTACGTCGTAGAAGACTTCGACTTTTTAGGTTTTTTGGAGTAAACTTTGGAACGAATGGACAGATTTTCAAAATTTTTTCACCTAGCTGCTCCTGAGAACTGTTCCCTCGCTTGTTGCAAATTTCAAAATCCTACTGCGAAAAATAAAAAAGATTTTTTTTTGTAAATTTCGCGATTTTTGCACGAAAATTTGCCAATTTATAGACCAAATTTAATTCTGTAAAACAAACCCAAATACATTTTCCTTTTAACTTTCTTGGTTTCTGAGATAACACAACCAAGTTTAGGATTAAACACAGTAGGAATTGAGGAAACTATTCAAACGAAACGTGTCAAGTTTGAAATGCTGCACAAATTTCAAAAACGTTAAAAAATCTCAATAAATAAAAAAGTTACGGCGGTTTGAAATTTTGCGTCGTAGAAGGCTTTGATTTTTTTTGGAGTAAACTTTGGAACAGATGGACAGATTTTCAATTTTTTTTCACCTAGCTGCTCCTGAGAACCTTTCCCTCGCTTGTTACGAATTTCAAAATCCTACTGCGAAAAATACAAAACATTTTTTTGCATATTTCGCGATTTTTGGACGAAAATTTGCCAATTTATAGACCAAATTTAATTCTCTACAACAAACCCAAATTCATTTTCCTTGTAACTTTCTTGGTTTCTGAGATAACAAAACCAAGTTTAGGATTAAACGCAGTATGAATTGAGGAAACTATTCAAACAAACGTGTCAAGTTTGAAATGCTTCAGAAATTTCAAAAACGTTTATAAAAAAATATTAATAAATAAAGAAGTTTTGAAGTTTGAAGTTTTGAAGGCGGTTTGAATTTTCGCGGTTTCGGCGGTTTGAGTTTTATTTCGTAGTAGGCTTTGATTTTTTGGTGATAACTTTGAAACGAACGGGCGGATTTTCGATTTTTTTTCACCAAACTGCTCCTGAGAACCTATCCCTTGCTTGTTACAAATTTCAAAATTCTACTGCCAAAAATAAAAAAATCGTTTTTGCAAATTTCGTGATTTTTGCACGACAATTTGCCAAATTGCATTGTCTACAACTAATTGTAAGCCTAATAGATTTTTCTTTTAACTTTCTTGGTTTTCGAGATAACTTGGAGGCATTCACTACCATACATGAATTCCGTTTTAATCACTGTATTGTATTGTCTCAGTTTAGCTCCCTTCGAGATGGCTTCCTTCTTGTATAAAGCATATGTTCTGTGAAAAGCCGCTACCATCTTCTCCCGTCAATATATTATTAACAATATTTAACAAAAATTCAAATTGAATTTTCGTTTCATCAATTCGTTTTCAAAAATGGAAGTTTTATAAAACTTGCATTTCAATAAAAATTTCTTGGACAATTCAATTTTCTTTTCGCAAATTACAACAAATGCTTTGTCCGCTGTAACTTTCGCAATTTCCAACCAAAATTCGCAAATTTTATACCACGTTATCGAAAAATTAGTCTTCTACAATTTTGATTCGCAAAAATCTTCGTAAATTTTCGAAAAAACGAAAATTCAGATTGAGATTTACAAAAACCGATATTTCAACAAAAACCAACAAACTTCAGATTAAGAAAAATATTATAATTAATAATAATTTTCGCTTTGCAAATTCCTCCGAAAAAAAAATCCAAAAAACCCCAAAAAAACGACGTTACAATAAATATGCAAAAAACAAAGTGTGCTATGATTTTGGTTTTTCTGCGATAGCTCTGGAACGAGTGGGCGGATTTGCGAAATTTTCACACCGACAACTCCGTCGCGATTTTCTCGTCCGACGTTGAAATTTTGGAAAACCTCAGCCGGAAAACCGCCGAAAATTAATATTTCCAAAAAGTTTTCCCTCCGCGTTGTGAGAATTAAATAAATTTCAGGGGGCGGAGAGAGCGACGCGCTGAATTGGTTTTAATTTCAATTCCGTCCGAGAAATCGATTAATTTTCGTTCGCAGCTTGAGGTCCGACAACTGTTGCACGTAATCGGTGCGAATTTGAATAATTGATGCTTATTTAAAAGCCAAATTAATTTGCAAAATTTTTTTTTGGTAAATAATCCGCTTGTTTGCTTCCATGTTTTGACAACATAATTTCAGAGCTTCCGAATTCTTCTCCATGTCTTTACACCTTGAATTATAGAAGCCAATTTTTGTATATATTATAAACAAGTTTCTAGAAAATTTGATTTTGACAAACAATTTCTAGGTGATTTTATAACATATAGACTAATTACGTAATCTAGAATAGATAAATAGATAATCTAATTATTATTGTCTGGTCTTGTCTAGACTTGTCTGGAATTGTCTGGTGTTGTCCTGTCTTGTCTGGACATGTCTGGACTTGTCTGGTCTTGTCTGGTTTTGTCTGGCCATGTCTTTGTCTTGGTCTTTTCTAGTCTTGTCTAGTCTTGTTTAGTCTTGTCTAATCGTGTCTAATCTTGTCTAGTCTTCACTAAGCTTGAGTAGTCCTCTCTAGTCTTGTCTAATCTTGTCTGAACTTGTCTGGTCTTGGCTTGGCCTTCTCTAGTCTTGTCTGGTTTTGTCTGATATTGTCTGCTCTTATCTAATCTTTTTCAAATTCGTCTATATTTGTCTAGTCTAATTTTAAGTAATATTAACTTAGGTAATATTAACTTAGCTATTTGAAAGAAACTAAATAAAATGTATAAGCTTAAATAATTCGTTTATGATAGTGAGTTGGTATTTCGTTAGGCATTAGTGTGCATACGGAGATGAATTTGTCCTACTCTAGTCGCAAAGTGATGCACTTTTTGGCCTTGACCATCGGCGTGCCGGTCATCAGCCTCGCAACTATATAAGCGGCACTCCGCGAAGACGTTTTTCAGAAACTACAGACGTGCAGGTGACAGCGTCCAAGATGATGCGACCCACAGTAAGTACACTTAATTCACATAATAATAGATTCTAATTATTAATAAATACAACATTCAACAACAATTAACACAAATGTTTGAAATATCTTTCGCATATTCTTCTTCCTAGAGCTCTACAGCTATTTGTCAAATAATACATTTTATTATTGAAGAGACTAGTTATTAAAGAATCTAGTTGTGGAAGAGTCAAGTTATTAATGAGTTTAGTTGTTGAAGAGTCTAATTATTGAATAATTTAGTTTTCAAAGAATCAAGTTATTGATAAGATTTTTATTTGACAAGATTTTGGGAAGAGTTTCATTATTTAAGAATGTAGTCGTTGAAGAGTCAAATTATAGAGGAGTTTAGTTGTCGAAGAGTCTAATTATTGAGGAGTTTAATTGTTAAAGAGTCTAATTATTGAGGAGTTTAGTTGTTGAAGAGTCAAATTATTGAGGAGTTTAGTTATTGAAGAGTTTCATTATTGCATAATATAGTCGTTGAAGAATCAAATTATTGAGGAGTTTATTTGTTGAAGAGTCTAATTATTGAGGAGTTTAGTTATTGAAGAATCAAGTTATTGATGAGTTTAGTTATTTGAATTGTTTCATTATTGAATAATATAGTCGTTGAAGAGTAAAATTATTGAGGAATTTAGTTGTTGAAGAATCTAATTATTGAGGAGTTTAGTTATTGAAGAGTTTCATTATTGCATAATATAGTCGTTGAAGAATCAAATTATTGAGGAGTTTATTTGTTGAAGAGTCTAATTATTGAGGAGTTTAGTTATTGAAGAATTAAGTTATTGATGAGTTTAGTTATTTGAAGAGTTTCATTATTGAATAATATAGTCGTTGAAAAGTAAAATTATTGAGGAGTTTAGTTGTTGAAGAGTCTAATTATTGAATAATTTAGTTTTCAAAGAATCAAGTTATTGATAAGATTTTTATTTGACAAGATTTTGGGAAGAGTTTCATTATTTAAGAATGTAGTCGTTGAAGAGTCAAATTATAGAGGAGTTTAGTTGTCGAAGAGTCTAATTATTGAGGAGTTTAATTGTTAAAGAGTCTAATTATTGAGGAGTTTAGTTGTTGAAGAGTCAAATTATTGAGGAGTTTAGTTATTGAAGAGTTTCATTATTGCATAATATAGTCGTTGAAGAATCAAATTATTGAGGAGTTTATTTGTTGAAGAGTCTAATTATTGAGGAGTTTAGTTATTGAAGAATTAAGTTATTGATGAGTTTAGTTATTTGAAGAGTTTCATTATTGAATAATATAGTCGTTGAAAAGTAACATTATTGAGGAGTTTAGTTGTTGAAGAGTCTAATTATTGAGGAGTTTAGTTATTGAAGAGTTTCATTATTGCATAATATAGTCGTTGAAGAATCAAATTATTGAGGAGTTTATTTGTTGAAGAGTCTAATTATTGAGGAGTTTAGTTATTGAAGAATCAAGTTATTGATGAGTTTAGTTATTTGAAGAGTTTCATTATTGAATAATATAGTCGTTGAAGAGTAAAATTATTGAGGAGTTTAGTTGTTGAAGAGTCAAATTATTGAGAAGTTTAGTTATTGAAGAGTTTCATTATTGCATAATATAGTCGTTGAAGAATCAAATTATTGAGGAGTTTCTTTGTTGAAGAGTCTAATTATTGAAGAGTTTAGTTATTGAAGAATCAAGTTATTGATGAGTTTAGTTATTTGAAGAGTTTCATTATTGAATAATATAGTCGTTGAAGAGTAAAATTATTGAGGAGTTTAGTTATTGAAGAGTTTCATTATTGCATAATATAGTCGTTGAAGAATCAAATTATTGAGGAGTTTATTTGTTGAAGAGTCTAATTATTGAGGAGTTTAGTTATTGAAGAATCAAGTTATTGATGAGTTTAGTTATTTGAAGAGTTTCATTATTGAATAATATAGTCGTTGAAGAGTAAAATTATTGAGGAGTTTAGTTGTTGAAGAGTCAAATTATTGAGAAGTTTAGTTATTGAAGAGTTTCATTATTGCATAATATAGTCGTTGAAGAATCAAATTATTGAGGAGTTTCTTTGTTGAAGAGTCTAATTATTGAGGAGTTTAGTTATTGAAGAATCAAGTTATTGATGAGTTTAGTTATTTGAAGAGTTTCATTATTGAATAATATAGTCGTTGAAAAGTAAAATTATTGAGGAGTTTAGTTGTTGAAGAGTCTAATTATTGAGGAGTTTAGTTATTGAAGAGTTTCATTATTGCATAATATAGTCGTTGAAGAATTAAATTATTGAGGAGTTTATTTGTTGAAGAGTCTGATTATTAAGGAGTTTAGTTATTGAAGAATCAAGTTATTGATGAGTTTAGTTATTTGAAGAGTTTCATTATTGAATAATATAATCGTTGAAGAGTAAAATTATTGAGGAGTTTAGTTGTTGAAGAGTCTAATTATTGAGGAGTTTAGTTATTGAAGAATCAAGTTATTGATGAGTTTAGTTATTTGAAGAGTTTCATTATTGAATAATATAATCGTTGAAGAATTAAATTATTGAGGAGTTTATTTGTTGAAGAGTCTGATTATTAAGGAGTTTAGTTATTGAAGAATCAAGTTATTGATGAGTTTAGTTATTTGAAGAGTTTCATTATTGAATAATATAATCGTTGAAGAGTCAAATTATTGAGGAGTTTAGTTGTTGAAGAGTCTAATTATTGAGGAGTTTAGTTATTGAAGAGTTTCATTATTGCATAATATAGTCGTTGAAGAATTAAATTATTGAGGAGTTTATTTGTTGAAGAGTCTGATTATTAAGGAGTTTAGTTATTGAAGAATCAAGTTATTGATGAGTTTAGTTATTTGAAGAGTTTCATTATTGAATAATATAGTCGTTGAAGAGTAAAATTATTGAGGAGTTTAGTTGTTAAAGTGTCTAATTATTGAGGAGTCTAGTTATTGAAGAGTTTCATTATTGCATAATATAGTCGTTGAAGAATCAAATTATTGAGGAGTTTAGTTATTGAAGAGTTTCATTATTGAGGAGTTTAGTTATTGAAGAATCAAGTTATTGATGAGTTTAGTTATTTGAAGAGTTTCATTATTGAATAATATAATCGTTGAAGAGTCAAATTATTGAGGAGTTTAGTTGTTGAAGAGTCTAATTATTGAGGAGTTTAGTTATTGAAGAGTTTCATTATTGCATAATATAGTCGTTGAAGAATCAAATTATTGAGGCGTTTATTTGTTGAAGAGTCTAATTATTGAGGAGTTTAGTTATTGAAGAATCAAGTTATTGATGAGTTTAGTTATTTGAAGAGTTTCATTATTGAATAATATAGTCGTTGAAGAGTAAAATTATTGAGGAGTTTAGTTGTTGAAGAGTCTAATTATTGAGGAGTTTAGTTATTGAAGAATCAAGTTATTGATGAGTTTAGTTATTTGAAGAGTTTCATTATTGAATAATATAGTCGTTGAAGAGTAAAATTATTGAGGAGTTTAGTTGTTGAAGAGTCTAATTATTGAGGAGTTTAGTTATTGAAGAATCAAGTTATTGATGAGTTTAGTTATTTGAAGAGTTTCATTATTGAATAATATAGTCGTTGAAGAGTAAAATTATTGAGGAGTTTAGTTGTTGAAGAGTCTATTTATTGAGGAGTTTAGTTGTTTAAGAGTCTAATTATTGAATACTTTAGTTTTCAAAGAATCAAGTTATTGATAAGATTTTTATTTGACAAGATTTTGAGAAGAGTTTCATTATTTAAGAATGTAGTCGTTGAAGAGTCAAATTATTGAGGAGTTTAGTTATTGAAGAGTTTCATTATTGCATAATATAGTCGTTGAAGAATCAAATTATTGAGTAGTTTATTTGTTGAAGAGTCTAATTATTGAGGAGTTTAGTTATTGAAGAATCAAGTTATTGATGAGTATAGTTATTTGAAGAGTTTCATTATTGAATAATATAGTCGTTGAAGAGTAAAATTATTGAGGAGTTTAGTTGTTGAAGAGTCTAATTATTGAGGAGTTTAGTTATTGAAGAATCAAGTTATTGATGAGTTTAGTTATTTGAAGAGTTTCATTATTGAATAATATAGTCGTTGAAGAGTAAAATTATTGAGGAGTTTAGTTGTTGAAGAGTCTAATTATTGAGGAGTTTAGTTGTTAAAGAGTCTAATTATTGAATAATTTAGTTTTCAAAGAATCAAATTATTGATAAGATTTTTATTTGACAAGATTTTGAGAAGAGTTTCATTATTTAAGAATGTAGTCGTTGAAGAGTCAAATTATTGAGGAGTTTAGTTATTGAAGAGTTTCATTATTGCATAATATAGTCGTTGAAGAATCAAATTATTGAGGAGTTTATTTGTTGAAGAGTCTAATTATTGAGGAGTATAGTTATTGAAGAATCAAGTTATTGATGAGATTAGTTATTTGAATAGTTTCATTATTGAATAATATAGTCGTTGAAGAGTATAATTATTGAGGAGTTTAGTTGTTGAAGAGTCTAATTATTGAGGAGTTTAGTTATTTAAGAATCAAGTTATTGATGAGTTTAGTTATTTGAAGAGTTTCATTATTGAATAATATAGTCGTTGAAGAGTAAAATTATTGAGGAGTTTAGTTGTTGAAGAGTCTAATTATTGAGGAGTTTACTTGTTGAAGAGTCAAATTATTGAGGAGTTTAGTTAAAGAGTCTAATTACTGAATAATTTAGTTGTTGAAAAGTCAAGTTTTTGATGAGTTTAGTTATTGAAGAGTTTCATTATTGAATAATATAGTCGTTGAAGAGTCAAATTATTGAGGAGTTTATTTGTTGAAGAGTCTAATTATTGAGGAGTATAGTTGTTGAAAAGTCAAAATATTGAGGAGTTTAGTTGTTGAAGAGTCTGATTGTTGAGGAGTTTAGTTGTTGAAGAGTCTAATTATTGAAGAATCTATTTGTTGAAGAGTCAAGTTATTGATGAGTTTATTTACTGAAGAGTCTAGTTATTGAAGAATCAATTTAATGTAGATTTATTAAAGTATCTTGGTATTGAAAAGTCTAGTCTAATGATGAACCTTTTTCAAATTCCGAAACTTTTATTGAAGACTGGAAGAAAACTAAACTTATAAACTAGTCAATTTACTTGGCAGAAGGACCTTGTGGTCGATAGCCCTTTGTATAAAGTATACAAAAAATATTTTCTCTCTATCTATCTCTCTCTCTCGCTCTCTATTCACTCGAATCTAGAACCAAACATTTGTTCCCCATATCATATACACCAATCGGTTTAATTAATTTTAATAACTATGGATCATTGTGCAGTAAAGGCTTTAGTAGTTTAAGGACAGTTATTAGCAGAATACGTTTATTTATTGAGTGCGAAATTAAATATTTGCTTTAATCATTGGCAAATTTAGTTTCTATTGTTGGGAATTTCGCTTGGGAAATTTTTTGACAAATTTTAAACAAGCAAAATTGCGAACAAGCACAACTTGCTTAACAAGTCGAGTATTCAAATCGAGTTAGATTAAACAAAACAGAGAGACCGGTGTGAAACTGGCAATAACTTTCAGCAATAAAAATTTTGCGTAAAATTTTTATTTCAAAAGGTTATAACTTTCTTATTGATAGGGATTTTTCAAAATTTTCTTCACAGAACTGTTGCACAGTAAGTCACCTCATAAAATATTCCAACAAAATTTAATTTTCTTTTTACACATAGGCATAATAATCAAAAATATTAAAGTTCAACAAATATTCACATTTACTCACTTCTTAAACGCGGAACGTCAAAGTGTATTATTTTCCAAAATTTTCCAACATAATTTCCACCATCTATTAGGCCACAGTATTACCTTAATTTCTCAAGAAGGAATTTTTCCAAAATTCCTAATAATAAGCGCACAGCGATGATTTAAAAAAATGCATTCCAAGCAGTTGCCATTTAATTGAAAAATCCAAAGAGGCAGTAATTTTCAACATTTCTCAATTTTTCTTTCAAATATCACTAGAGAATGAATGTACCTAATAACGAAATAAAACATTTTTCGAAATATAAAAAAACAATTGAATAACGACCAAACTTAAAATGCAGCTGCTCCACGTAGCACCGTTTCATAGCCAGAACGTCAAATTGCAGTAAATTTTAATTTTTCTCAAATTATCTTTCATACATCACTAGTGAATAAATGTACCTAGACATGTGTAAAAGCATTTGCAAAAATTTGCAAAAGTAAATGTATTCCACCCCACTTTCGTTCGCCGGGCACTGTTTTATTTCAATAGGGGTAAATAGAAGTAAATTGTACATTTTCTCAAATTTTCTTTCAATTCCCACTAGGGGATAAATTTATCTACTTATCTATCGAAGCATTAAAAAAAAATCGTACAAATAATAAAATTTCATCAAGACTTAAAATACACCAGCTCGACGCAGCACTGTTTTATTGCTGGACCGTCAAATTGCTCTAAATTTTAACTTTTCTAACATTTTCTTTCATTTCCTACTAGGGTATGAATATATCTACTTAACTGTGTAAGCATTTAAAAAAATTGGAAAAAAATAATTGCATTTGACGATGACGAAATGCACCCACTCGACGCAGCACTGTTTTATTGCTCGACCGTCAAATTGCTTTAAATTTTACAAATATATACTTTGACAAGACCCTATTCACAAAAGTATAGTAAACTAAACTATTATGCTCTGAAAAAATGATAAAAAAGCTTTACCTTTGATGACACAGAATTTTTTTGACATGTCTGATGACATTAAACTGCAAGTTAAGGACATGTTTCAAGATAGTAATATGGTCTTTGCATTACAGTTAGATGAATCTACAGATGTCAGTGGGTTGGAATGATTACTAGTTTTTATACGTTTCATTCATACTGACAGATTTATTGAACAATTCTTGTGTTGCTTAGAACTTCCATTGAGAACTAGGGGCGAAGATGTATTTAAAACATTAGATTACTTCATGAACGAAAATAATTTAAATTGGTTAAATTGTGTAGGAATATGTACAGATGGCGCTCCTTCAATGAATGGTTCAACAAAAGGTTTTATAGCTTTGGCAAAGAAAGAGAATGAAAATATTATATTAACTCATTGCTTTTTACATCGCGAAGCACTAGTAGCGCAAACCATTGATTGCGAATTGAAAAAGATTATGGACAAAGTGGTTCAAATTGTGAATTACATAAAAAGTAGACCTGTTAAATCAAGATTATTTACTCACATTTGTGAACAAATGGGGGCAAAGTTTAAAAAGCTTTTACTACACACAGAAGTGCGTTGGCTTTCAAGAGGTCGAGTGCTTTGTCGTGTATACGAATTGAAAGAAATGTTGCTTAGACTCTTTGAAAAAAATCAGTTAAATGAATTCTGCGATCTAATTCAAAACAAACTGTGGTGCACAAAATTAGCATATCTTGCTGACATATTTGAACATTTGAATAAAGTAAACACCAGTATACAAGGAAAAGGAGAAAATCTCTTAACAGCGGTAGATAAAATTTGTGCTATGAGCGACAAGATAGCAATCTGGAAAAGGAAAGTGAAAGAAGGAAATTTTGAATTGTTTTCCAAAACAGATGAATGTGAGCTAAAATATGATATTAGTGCGTTAATTGTTGACCATTTAACATTACTCCTTGAGAAATTTTAACATAACTTCCCAAATATTGAAATCCAAGACTATGATTGGATCAGAAATCCATTTATTTCAACTGCAACGATTAACTTCTCGCTTGATTAAAAAGAAGAAGAATTAGCCGAAATAAAAAATGATCGAAATATGTTAATGATGTATAAAGAGGGAACTTAGACAAATTTTGGATTAACGTTTCTAAAATGCATCCGAACATAGGTAAAAAAGCGTTCAAAATTCTTCTAAAGTTTTCCACTACATACATTTGTGAAGTATCCTTTTCAACAATGACAAACATAAAGACATTGAAACGTAGAAGCTTAACAATGCTTGATGACGAAATGCGAGTGTCTTTGTCTAATATTCCACCGAATATTAAAAAGCTGTGTTCATCCAATGAAGCTCATGTATCTCATTCAAATGATAAGAAGTTATTAATTTTTTTTACTATTGTATGTGTTTTTTGCTATTGTATCCTTTATAAGGGGGTTAGTTTCGCCTTTAACACGTTGACACCGACATGACCCACCGGTGGGTCATGTAGACTTGCTTCATCGGGCGGCGTGACCCACAGGTGGGTCATGAATCAAATTGTAATTGAAAATTCTATGTACGCCACTGGATTTTCCAACAATTTGTCACAGCTTTTACCAAGCACACTTGTTTATCAATATTAAAATTGTTTTTTGGATGTATTTATTATACGTTCTTCGGCGTATTTAAGTTTCATGGTTAATTGTATGTACACAATTGATTATCAAATATTTTAACGTGTACATTTGTAGTCTTGACCTGATAATACCCTAAAAAGTGGCGCACCCAGGATCTGATTTTGAGGGGGGTGAGTTTTGCTTGTCAAGCCCGGCTAGGTTACAAGTTAATCAAAAGCAAATGGTTATCAGAAATATTGTCTTGTATCATTTTATGGTACAAGACTGGTTTATCAGGTCTTTTTATCTGGTTTAAATCACAAAATTTGATTCTTAGTTATATATTCTCGAACAAAAATTTAGCCTAGGCCCCCTTTGGGGTGGACTCAAACCCTGAAGCACCTCCCTTGGGTGCGCCATTTCCCTGCAATGGGAAGGTGAAACTGCAGTCAGTCATCTCAATGAAATACTTTTTTGTAAGAACTGCGTACCTTGGTCGTGAATTACACAATAGTGAATAACACAAATTAACAAATCACATGATTTCGAACATCAATTTATTAACACGTTGAATATAGTTTGAACACAATGACACGTTGAAAATTTGAAATTCATTACAAAGTGAAAAATATATTATTACGCCACAAAAAAAAGTTTATTCATTTTTATGGACATTTTCAAAACATTTAATGCACAATGTCGGTCGATTAGGGCACTGTGAGCAAAATGGTGCAAGTTTTCTTGCTTTTTCAGCAGCAACAGTACCTTCTTAAACAGCTACTGTTTTATAACATTCCAAACATCGTTTTCTTGCCTTCCTTGCTGTTCCAGAGTATGTCCGAATAAAATGTTTTTCTTTGGTTTGTAGCTCCGGTTTTTCATAATTCAACAGGCTATGAATGATTTTTCCTCGAAATTTCAACAAACCATATTGTTTTGTTCCCCATTTTTGATGAATATACGCATTTGCAATGGATGTTCCACAAATTAATTCAATAACGATTTTCTTATACCATTTGATAGTTTTGCGTAAACAGTTGTAATAGGATGTCAATTGATCTGATAAATCTACCCCTTGCTTTCCATTGTTATAATCGAAGACAGCATCAGGTTTTAAGTTTCCTTTGTTGTCTTCAATCATAGCGCAAATATGTTCGTTGCATGTTGTTAACATGGAGACTGGCCTTTTAGCTGTCCATTTTAAGAATTTAACGCCTTGTCGATTAATAAAACTGGAAATGGTACCACGTCTTCGCATTTGCTTCGCTTCAGGTGGCAGAAATTTTCTGTTAACTTTTACGGTACCACACAGGAAAGTTGACTTTTGCAAAAGTTCTTCTGCTAATGGTACACTTGTATAAAAACTGTCTATAAACAGTGTACGTTCCGCATATAGCATGTCGTCTACCAAACGCATTACTACGTCATGCGAATGTCCTTTGTTTATGACCTCGCCATTTCTACCAGCATAAACTTCAAGATTATAGGTATAACCACCAGGAAGGCATAACTTATATAATTTTATTCCATATTTATGCTTACCCGCTATATATTGTCGAAATCTAAGGCGACCTCTCCATGGTATCACACTCTCATCTATAACAAATATTGTTTCCTGGTTTGATAACGTTTCTAAATCTACTGATAATTTCGTGTAAAATATTTTGACATTTATTCAAACGATTTTCAGTATTTGCGGTACTATTGTCGCTAAAGTGTAAATATTTCAATATATTCAAAAAACGATCTCGTCTCATAGATTTTTTGATGCACAAATTTGTGTACATTGTATTGTTCGACCAATATAATCTCATATCAGGAACTTGTGTAATGCCCATGATGAGTAAAATTCCAAAAAATGTTTTCATTTCCTGCATGGTGACTACTTTCCAACACTGCTGATGTTTTCTACGATTTATTGTCGCACTGTTGCGACTTTCCTCCTCGCTTTGGGAGGCGCATCTATTAGTTTTTCTATGATATTATCTATGATAATTTTCAATATATTGTCCGTTAAAAATAATTTATGGAGAGAATATGGATCATCGCAATTTACATTCATCTCGAGTAATTTAACATTTTGTACATATTCAAATTCTTGATTTCTTCTTTCCGTAATAGGTTTTTAAACCCAACAGAATCATCTGAAGAAAATTCAGCATCGGAAAGCTAGTCTTCGATACTATTAATACTGATCTCTTCTGAAGAGGACGAAAGCAATCGCAGTCTCGTTCTCCTTACGCATCTTGAAATAACTGACTCATCAGAAGAACTATCGCCAGTAATATTCATTTTACAACCCCCGGGCCTTATTGCTGTTTGATAAAAAAAAAGTATCATTATTATGAGACAGATGTTTATTTATTTTGTTATGCATTCAGGAATTATGTACAAAACATAAATATTACTTACAATGTAAAATATTCCCCCAAATTAGTTATTAAATCTGAAAAACGATATGTGAATATGTCTCGCATAATATAACCAAATTTATTTGACAATCAATGTGTCAGGTATATATTTACTCATATATTTACCATAGCAACAATATATTTACCAAAGCAACAATTATATCCATAGGCGTACACGTAAAATTTCATAAGATTAAGTGAAAAATTATAACACTTGAAAACTCCGCCTGATAAAACAAAATACCTAATTATGCGCCGGTTCCAACGTGTTAAACTCTGGTTTGCTACTGTACTGTATTAATGTGTCGCGAAATTTTGTTTGTCTAAAAAGTGTGTCACCAACATGAAAAGTTTGGAAAGCTCTGCTCTAGTAACATGTGAAAGAAAATTTAAGAAGAATTAAAATTTACTGCAATTTGTCGGTCCAGCAATAAAACAGTGCTGCGTCGAGTGCGTGCATTTTAAGTCATCGTCAAATGCAATTATTTTTGCAATTTTTTTTTAAATGCTTATACAGTTAAGTAGATATATTCATCCCCTAGTAGGAAATGAAAGAAAATGTGAGAAAACTTAATATTTAGAGCAATTTGGCGAGCAATAAAACAGTGCTGCGTCGAGTTAGTGCATTTTAAGTCATCGTCAAATGCAATTATTTTTGCAAAGTTTTTTAAATGCTTATACAATTAAGTAGATATATTCATACCCTAGTAGGAAATGAAAGAAAATGTTAGAAAAGTTAAAATTTAGAGCAATTTGACGGTCGAGCAATAACACAGTGTTGCGTCGAGTGAGTGCATTTTAAGTCATCGTCAAATGCAATTATTCTTGCGAAGTTTTTTAAATGCTTGTACAGTTAAGTAGATATATTCATACCCTAGTAGGAAATTAAAGAAAATGTTAGAAAAGTTAAAATTTAGAGCAATTTGACGGTCCAGCAATAAAACAGTGCTGCGTCGAGTGGGTGCATTTTGTCATCGTCAAATGCAATTATTTTTTTCCAATTTTTTTAAATGCTTCCACAGTTAAGTAGATATATTCATACCCTAGTAGGAAATGAAAGAAAATGTCAGAAAAGTTAAAATTTAGAGCAATTTGACGGTCCAGCAATAAAACAGTGCTGCGTCGAGATGGTGTATTTTAAGTCTTGGTGAAATTGTATTATTTGCACGATTTTTTTTAATGCTTCGATAGATAAGTAGATAAATTTATCCCGTAGTGGGAATTGAAGGAAAATGTGGGAAAATGTAAAATTTACTTCTATTTAACCCTATTGCAATAAAACAGTGCCCGGCGAAAAAAAGTGGGGTGGAATACATTTACTTTTGCAAATTTTTGCAAATGCTTTTACACATCTCTAGGTACATTTATTCACTAGTGATGTATGAAAGATAATTTGAGAAAAGTTAAAATTTACTGCAATTTGACGTTCTAGCTATGAAACGGTTCTACGTGGAGCAGCTGCATTTTAAGTTTGGTCGTTATTCAATTGTTTTTTTATATTTCGAAAAATGTTTTATTTCGTTGTTATTTCGTTTTATTTTCGAAGGTACATTCATTCTCTAGTGATATTTGAAAGAAAAATTGAGAAATGTTGAAAATTACTACCTCTTTTAGATTTTTCTATTAAATGGCAACTGCGTGGAATGCACTTTTTTAAATAATCGCTGTGCGCTTATTATTAAGAATTTTGGACAAATTCCTGCTTAATAAGGTAATACTGTGACCCAATAGATGGTGGAAATTATGTTGGAAAATTTTGGAAAATAATACACTTTGACGTTCCGCGTTTAAGAAGTGAGTAAATGTGAATATTTGTTGATCTTTAATATGATTATTATGCCTATGTGTAAAAAGAAATTTAAATTTTGTTGGAATATTTTATGAGGTGACTTACTGTGCAACAGTTCTGTGAAGAAAATTTTGAAAAGTCCCTATCAATAAGAAAGTTATAGCCTTTTGAAATAAAAAATTTACCAATTACCAATTGCTCCAATGCTGCTGTCGGACACGACCCCATCGCCCCCGTGATGCAGACACACGCCAGTCTTTGAATCTTCTCAAGCTGTTTCCTCATAGAGGCCAGCTTGATTCTACTTCCCCACGCAACCGCCCCATAAGTGATTGCAGGTCTCACTATCTTGGTGTACATCCATCGCAGGATAGTGGGGTTACAACCCCACGTTTTTCCTGCCAGATTTCTGCACACCATTAGGGCGCGTTTGGCTTTACCTACCACTGCCTTAACGTGTCTATTCCATAGGAGTTTGCTATCTAGTGTGATACCCAGATACCTTATCTCCTGCTGGTATTCTACTGCCTTCCCATCTATGAGTATGGGATGTAGGCAGTTTAGTTTTCTTCTTCTAGTAAATGGTATCACCGTGGTTTTGCTCGGGTTGAGTCTCAATCCCACTGTTTGACACCATCTACTAGTTACTTTGAGGCCTCTCTGAACAATTTCACAGAGCGCTCCCTCAAATTTTCCTCTGGCCATTATGACTATGTCATCGGCGTAACCTTGACATTTGATGTCTAGGTCGTTTAGCCTAACCAGTAGTTCATCAACTACCAGGCTCCACATTAGCGGTGATAGTACACTTCCCTGTGGGCACCCTCGAGTTGTGGAGATCTTAATGGTGTCTTTTCCCACTTGTGTCTCCGCCGTTCTAGTTCTCAGCATTTCTCCCATCCACTTTGAGATAGTGCTGTCGATATTCCTTCTTTCGAGGGCCGCCCTGACAGCCTCGTGTGAGGTGTTGTCAAAAGCTCCCTATATATCCAAGAAGGCACATATCGCTACTTCCTTTATCTCTAGTGCTGCTTCTATTTCGTTTGTCAGCTGATACAGGGCGGTTTCTGTGGATTTCCCTGCTCTGTAAGCATGCTGACTCCTGTGTAGTGGTGTACCTACCAGCACTATAGTCTTAAGGTAATTATCAATCACCTTCTCCATTGTCTTTAACATAAAAGATGTTAGACTAATGGGTCTAAATGACTTCGGTTGAGTGGTGTCTTTCTTCCCCACCTTCGGTATAAATACCACCTTAGCCCTTCTCCATAGCTCCGGTATATATCCGAGCGCTAAGCTACTTCTAAAGATATTTAGAAGATACGGCATTAGTTCTCTCTCTCCCTTTTGTAGGAAGGCAGGAACTAGTCCGTCCACACCTGGGGCCTTAAAAGGCTGGAAAGTGCCGATAGCCCATCTGATTCGGTTTTCCGTACAGATGGAGGCTGCCCTCTTCCAGTCGACTTGGTTTCCGTGGTTGCATCAAGCCCTCGGTCTCCCTGTATCCTCTACATCCCGGAAAATGGGTTTCTAGTAGGAGGAGAGCTCTTTGCTCTTCATCCTCCGTGAAGGTCCCATCCGGTTTCTTGAGAGTGGTTGTCATTTCCACTCTATCCTTGGCTAGTGCTTTGTGCAGTCTAGCTGCCACCGGCGTGGATTCTATGTTTTCACAGAAGGTCCTAAAGTTTTCACATTTTGCCCTTCTGATCTCTTTGTTGTAGGTGGTAAGCACCTCAGAGTATTCTAGCCTATTTCCGTATTGCTTGGCTTTGTTGAAAAGCCTACGTACTTTTGCTCTTAATGTAGACCATTTTTCGTCCTTATGCTCCTTCACGGTTTTTACCGGGCAGCTGGATTCAAATGCCGTGGTGATTGCTAAATTTATTTCTCCTACAGCCTGCTCCAGCACGGTGTAGTGTTTGATACTACCCCGCACTGTCACCTGCTCTAGGTTTTCTTTTAACTGGGAACTAAACATAGGCCACACAGTTTGTCTGGGGTTTCGAATGGGGGTGTTTTCCTCACTCACTCCTTCCAGCTCAAACTCTATGATCCTATGATCTAACATTGAGGGCTCACTTGAAACCCTCCACTTTTTAATTAGTTTACTTACGTTAGCGCTACCTACCGTAATATCCAGTACCTCATTTCTGACTTTAGTGACAAATGTTGGTGTGTTCCCAACGTTGTACACAATTAAGTTCTCTTTAATGAGGTATTCTAAAAGGTACTCACCCCTCTTATTAGTGTCCGTGCTGCCCCACATCTCATTGTGTGCGTTCGCGTCACATCCCAGGATGAGTGGCAGCCTTCTCCTAATACAGTGTTCCACCAGCTTTTGTACTTCAATGGGTGGTATGCTGTTACCATCGCCAGGAAAGTATGCTGATGCGATCACTACTTCGCGGTGGAGACCTTCGATCTTGATGAGGGCCTGAATCGGTACTAAATCCCGCGTTAAAAATTCTGAAAGACATAAGTAATTTATGCCATTTCTTACCATAATGCAGGTTCTAGGGGAGACCTCACGGCTGTCCCATACCAACTTACATTCGCTGTTGCTAAGGCCTCTGATCTTACCTCCGTAGGTGCAGGGTTCTTCAAGCAGCGCTAGCCCTAGGTGCTGCTTGGTGAACATCCTAGCCATCACAGCTGAAGCTGCTTTGGCATGATGGATGTTCACTTGGGCTATTTTGGTGCGCCTGCTGGTCATTCTTGTTTTGTGACAGGAGGCGGCAAGTCCTCCTCTGTCACTACAAGAACATCTACCTCTGCCTCTGTAGACATAGCTGGACTGCTCATGTCTACGAGTGTGAGGTCAAGGTCGTCTTCCCGGGAATCCGGGCTGACTTCCTTATTCTCTGGGTCGGTTAGGTCCCGTACACATGGATTATTTTTACTTTTGGCATTCATATAAATCCCACGAGTCGCAAGGGAACTAAAAGTCCACCACATCAGAGCCCCGCTTGATAGTGGTAAGGCTGGATACCCTCTGAGGTCGCCAGGTATCAGAGGGGCTCCGTAAGCGATGGCCGGTTGCCCTTGGCCATCAACCAGTCCCTTTGGCACGGGTCGCATGACACCTTGGTATTAAGGGTTTGGAAGTTCTTGGTTGTTCGCCCTCCGCCGAACGCCCCGACCGGAGTTGTTCCCGTCGTGACGTCCAACGGTATGTTGCGAAACTGAGCCCTCACACCGCGACAAGGTGACTTCCACGTGAGGGTTTCATAGAATGAATAGCAAATCAAATAGAATAAAAAAATATTTTCACCTAATAATTTAATTTATCTAACCTAGCCTAACCTAATAAATTAATTTATTTTAAACCGGTTTTCTTAATTTAAAAACCGGTTTTCAAATGTGAAAAAATTTCTTTAAGAACCGGTTTTTTAAAACCGGGTTTGAAAATCCTAGAATCCTATTACACCTTGTGCCTTGTCCTTTTCAAAAACAGCTTTTACGTTTTGTTGTAGGAAACTGATTTTATCGGAGATACAAAAATTTACAAACTTTCTTACCATTTATAAATTACTTTTAATTTAAGTATCTTCTTCGACGTAATACTCATTATCCACATCTTCTTCGTGCGATTCTTCAGAAAATAAATCTTCATATTCACTGCTGCAGCTGTTATCTTGTATCGCAAACAGCGAGATGAATTGTATGGTTATTGCAAATTTGTGGTTCAGCAGGACATTCTGTACCATTTTTTTAATTACCCGGGCACCGTCATGTGTAGTTAGTAACCCACAATATCATTTCTGAAACTGATACTAAATGAATCTAAATGTTTTTCAACACTTATTACGATATTATTGGCAGAATAAGTTACTTCAATTCGCAGAAAGCCTAAAATACAACAAAAAATGTTTCCTACATGTATATTAATGTTTAAGTATCTTTGGCGTCTCAAACTGGACCAACTCATGCAGCGTAATATTAATTTTTTGTGCATTTGCTTTTAATTTTTGAAACTTTAATTGTCTGTCATTAATTTTTGATTCCTTTTGAATTAAGTTCATAAAACCTGAAGGACATTTTGGCAAGATTTGGTAGGGAAACCAGCCAGCTATAGCTTTCCGAATAAATGCAGATTTTGAAATTGCTCGAGCAGATATACCGTCGATGGTTGCCATTTTTGAAACAACAGTTTGCAATGTTTGAAAGAGCACAATTCAATGTATTTTATTTTTATTTATTCTTGGATAAAACTGTAAACCGCGGTACTTTATGACGGTTATGCGGTTTCGGTTTTTGCACCGAAAACGGATATATCCGAACCAGAAACCCTACGAATAACATAAGCCAAAAATGAACTAAAGGCCGCAAGACCAGACTAATAATAAAAAGGTAACAATGTGATTGAAATATAGTTACTGGCAAATTGTAGTTTCAAATTGGTTTCCCATTAAAATGAATAACAATTTGCCAATTTTCCTAAAAAAAATTGCGACTGACCAATTTTTGCCTTCACACAAATACACTAATTTGGTGAACTTTGGTTTATTTCCTATGGCTCAATTACTAAATCTAATAATAAACCGTCTGGGCATCGAGCAATCAATTCCCCGACGGTTACAAAAAGTAAACCAGACGGACAAGACTGGAGAGACAAGACTTTTTATATGTGGTTTGGGGGAAGCTCTACCAGCCTGTGTGTGAGGCTCTCACTCACTAAACCCCTTCTTCCACTTGGCTTAAAAGTACGCCACCCCGGTATCGTTTGCGCATTCCTTCAGGGTGGGCAGCCCGGACGGTTTTTTCTTTGCCGCCTTAGTTTTTCTGTTTTTCCTTTTATTTTGATCTTGTAGCTAGGATAGTTGTTGATTCGTCTTATTTGGGCCTACTGGTGGACCATTCTATGGCGTCTCAGTTTTTCGTCTTTTTCCTTAGAGGAAATAACAAATTTAACGAATTTGGCCATTTTATCCCAGTTTTCTATATCTTGTAGCATGTAAGCCATTACCGTTCTTGCGTTAAACGGTATGTTCATGTTGGCTGTTAGTTCGTCCCTTTCTGCTTCCCATCTCCAGCAGTCAAATATTGTGTGTCTTACCGAGTCCACATCACCACAATATTCACACAAATCATCTGTTGCGGCGCGTATTTGTTTCAAGTAGTCGCGGAAGCACCCATGCCCTGTGAGGAACTGAATCATGTAAAAGTTCGTCTCGCCATGCTTCCTGTTGACCCATGTGATGATATCTGGTATGATCAACTTGGTCCATTGGCCTTTTTCGGACGGCCACCATTTTTGTTGCCATTCTGCCAGGAGATTTTTTCTAGCGACAATTCTAGATTGCCTATCACATCCAGTCTCATGCAGTTCGACTCTCTCTTTTACCAGTAGCTCTATGGGGGTTATACCAGCTATTACCAAAACTGCTTCCCCCGATACATACTTCGGACAGACAAAACTAGACTGATAAGACTAGACAGATAAGATTTAGACGGACAATACAAAACGGACTAGACTAGAAAGACAGGATTAGACCGACAAGACTAGACAGAAAAGACTAAAGAGACAATACTAGATTAAAGAGACAATACTTACAAGACTAGAGAGACAAGACTAGATAGACAAGACTAGACAGACAAGACTAGACAGATCAAGACTAGATAGACAAAACTAGACATACAAGACCACACAGACAAAACTAGACTAGGCAGACAAGACTAGACAGGCGAGACTAGACAGACAAGACAAGACAGACAAGACTAGACAGACAAGACTAGACAGACAAGACTAGACAGACAAGACTAGACAGACAAGACTAGACAGACAAGACTAGACAGACAAGACTAGACAGACAAGACTAGACAGACAAGACTAGACAGACAAGACTAGACAGACAAGACTAGACAGACAAGACTAGACAGACAAGACTAGACAGACAAGACTAGACAGACAAGACTAGACAGACAAGACTAGACAGACAAGACTAGACAGACAAGACTAGACAGACAAGACTAGACAGACAAGACTAGACAGACAAGACTAGACAGACAAGACTAGACAGACAAGACTAGACAGACAAGACTAGACAGACAAGACTAGACAGACAAGACTAGACAGACAAGACTAGACAGACAAGACTAGACAGACAAGACTAGACAGACAAGACTAGACAGACAAGACTAGACAGACAAGACTAGACAGACAAGACTAGACAGACAAGACTAGACAGACAAGACTAGACAGACAAGACTAGACAGACAAGACTAGACAGACAAGACTAGACAGACAAGACTAGACAGACAAGACTAGACAGACAAGACTAGACAGACAAGACTAGACAGACAAGACTAGACAGACAAGACTAGACAGACAAGACTAGACAGACAAGACTAGACAGACAAGACTAGACAGACAAGACTAGACAGACAAGACTAGACAGACAAGACTAGACAGACAAGACTAGACAGACAAGACTAGACAGACAAGACTAGACAGACAAGACTAGACAGACAAGACTAGACAGACAAGACTAGACAGACAAGACTAGACAGACAAGACTAGACAGACAAGACTAGACAGACAAGACTAGACAGACAAGACTAGACAGACAAGACTAGACAGACAAGACTAGACAGACAAGACTAGACAGACAAGACTAGACAGACAAGACTAGACAGACAAGACTAGACAGACAAGACTAGACAGACAAGACTAGACAGACAAGACTAGACAGACAAGACTAGACAGACAAGACTAGACAGACAAGACTAGACAGACAAGACTAGACAGACAAGACTAGACAGACAAGACTAGACAGACAAGACTAGACAGACAAGACTAGACAGACAAGACTAGACAGACAAGACTAGACAGACAAGACTAGACAGACAAGACTAGACAGACAAGACTAGACAGACAAGACTAGACAGACAAGACTAGACAGACAAGACTAGACAGACAAGACTAGACAGACAAGACTAGACAGACAAGACTAGACAGACAAGACTAGACAGACAAGACTAGACAGACAAGACTAGACAGACAAGACTAGACAGACAAGACTAGACAGACAAGACTAGACAGACAAGACTAGACAGACAAGACTAGACAGACAAGACTAGACAGACAAGACTAGACAGACAAGACTAGACAGACAAGACTAGACAGACAAGACTAGACAGACAAGACTAGACAGACAAGACTAGACAGACAAGACTAGACAGACAAGACTAGACAGACAAGACTAGACAGACAAGACTAGACAGACAAGACTAGACAGACAAGACTAGACAGACAAGACTAGACAGACAAGACTAGACAGACAAGACTAGACAGACAAGACTAGACAGACAAGACTAGACAGACAAGACTAGACAGACAAGACTAGACAGACAAGACTAGACAGACAAGACTAGACAGACAAGACTAGACAGACAAGACTAGACAGACAAGACTAGACAGACAAGACTAGACAGACAAGACTAGACAGACAAGACTAGACAGACAAGACTAGACAGACAAGACTAGACAGACAAGACTAGACAGACAAGACTAGACAGACAAGACTAGACAGACAAGACTAGACAGACAAGACTAGACAGACAAGACTAGACAGACAAGACTAGACAGACAAGACTAGACAGACAAGACTAGACAGACAAGACTAGACAGACAAGACTAGACAGACAAGACTAGACAGACAAGACTAGACAGACAAGACTAGACAGACAAGACTAGACAGACAAGACTAGACAGACAAGACTAGACAGACAAGACTAGACAGACAAGACTAGACAGACAAGACTAGACAGACAAGACTAGACAGACAAGACTAGACAGACAAGACTAGACAGACAAGACTAGACAGATCAAGACTAGATAGACAAAACTAGACATACAAGACCACACAGACAAAACTAGACTAGGCAGACAAGACTAGACAGGCGAGACTAGACAGACAAGACAAGACAGAGAAGACTAGACAGACAAGACTAGACAGACAAGACTAGACAGACAAGACTAGACAGACAAGACTAGACAGACAAGACTAGACAGACAAGACTAGACAGACAAGACTAGACAGACAAGACTAGACAGACAGGACTAGACAGACAAGACTAGACAGACAAGACTAGACAGACAAGACTAGACAGACAAGACTAGACAGACAAGACTAGACAGACAAGACTAGACAGACAAGACTAGACAGACAAGACTAGACAGACAAGACTAGACAGACAAGACTAGACAGACGAGACTAGACAGACAAGACTAGACAGACAAGACTAGACAGACAAGACTAGACAGACAAGACTAGACAGACAAGACTAGACAGACAAGACTAGACAGACAAGACTAGACAGACAAGACTAGACAGACAATACTAGACAGACAAGACTAGACAGACAAGACTAGACAGACAAGACTAGACAGACAAGACTAGACAGACAAGACTAGACAGACAAGACTAGACAGACAAGACTAGACAGACAAGACTAGACAGACAAGACTAGACAGACAAGACTAGACAGACAAGACTAGACAGAGAAGACAGCTGTCTCCAATGTGTTCGATGCTATTGATGTTGTCGCTTGTTCTTCTATGTTTGGTTTATCCTACTGCCTTATTGTCTGTCTTTCCATTCCGCCCAACACCACGATTTCAATTTTTGAATCCTTTCTCGAGCAACTCGAAATCTTCCTGTTGTCATGTTCTTAAGATTATTAGAGGCGGGGACTTCAACATTTCGCCCAATAATTCATACCTAGAAAATCATCTGCGATCGACAACTTTGGCTCTCTTGGTGGCCTCGTGCAGCGGAATACTATATCCAACGTGACCAATAATTTGCTTGATCTAGTGCTTAACGATTTAAACGCAGCATATCTAAAGGGATTTGTCCTCTCGTCCCCGAAGATGCCTATCACCCTGCACCCTCGGCATTGTTTACAATCCATGCTAGTGGGGACCTTCCTAAGTTTATGAGCAATTATTAGACGCTGCTTACTTCCAAATCCTTCAATTTCCGTCGTACCAAACTTCCAAAACAATATCGGGCTCTTAATTCTTCGGACTTTACTTTTCTAGACGATCCCACCCGGTCATCTAGTGATCTTTTAATCTCATTTTACGCTGTTCTGTATACCAGCTTTGATAAGTTTATGCCGCATCGTTCCTCTTTTCGCTCTACTTATCCCTCGTGGTATTCCCTATCGATTATTGCAGGACGTAAGGAACGCTCTCTATAAGAGACCTAAATCGACGCTCGACTATTCGAGATTTAAATCCATCAGATCCAAAGTGAAGTTGCAGATAAACTATGCCTATTACAACTGTATCAAGGAGCCAGCCAATAACATTTCTGCTGACCCAAAGTGTTTCTGGTCTTTCATTCAATTAAAGAAGCGCCAAAGCCGTATACCTGGTCAAATGTTTTGTGACCCAATCTCTTTTGACACTCCTGAATCCAGTGTTAACGGCTTTGCGAACTACTTCAAAGGAGACTATATTCCTTCGTCTATAAGCACCTATAAGTCGGATATTGCGGGTCTGAATCTTCCTTTCATTGGGCTAGCAAACATTTTCGAAGATAAAGTGTTAGCTACCCTCAAAAATTCTAAATGTAACTTGACCAGCGGTGCCGGCCTAGTCCCGTCGTTCTTACTTCGTGATTGTGCGCACATCTTTGCTCCCCACCTTACGAAACTGTTCAACCTTATCCTCCAGGGAGGCAAGTTTCCAGCGATTTGGAAATCTACTAAAATTTGCCCCATCCACAAGTCTGGCTCTGAATCGAACATTACGAACAATCGCCCGATATCGATTCTCTCCAACTTTTCTAAAGTCTTTGAATCAATCGTTTGCAACTTCATCTTTCCTCGCGTTAAGCATCTGTTCTCCCCCAAACAACTTAGATTCATTAAAGGACGCTCCACGGTCACTAAATTATTATTTAAAAATAATAAATTTATAAATGTATTAGCTTTCATGCAATTTGCTTCATCAGTTATAGGAAACAGGGGTCAGGTTGACCGCATTTATACTGACTTCTTGAAAGCCTTTGACAGCATTGATCATGCATTGATTATCAAAAAGCTTCATTCTTTTGACTTGGCTGACAAGTTAATAGCCTTATAGTCCTCGTACCTGGCTGATGGCAGTAATGCAGTACGTTTCTTACTTCGGTTATGCATCAACTGAATTTATTGCCACCTCCGGGGTTCCTCAGGGATCTAACCTTGGGCCCTTAATATTTAACATTTTCCTTAACGACCAGAGTACGTCTTTCTCCGTGCCACATTTATTTTTTGCAGACGACCTTAAAGTCTTAATGTCAATTAAGCAGTCTAATGAATGTGCACTCTTACAAGAGAACCTCGATATATTGGAAAGATGGTGCGATGTCATCAAGCTGGCTCTTAACCTTAACAAATGCAAGATTATCACATTTACTCGGCTTCAACACCCGATCGAGTTTAAGTATACCTTGAAAAACTTTTACTTGGAACGCTGTGACACAGTCAAAGACCTTGGCATTATATTTGACAGTAATCTCACGTTTGCTCAACACATATTGTCTTCAGTCTCCAAAGCCGCGAGAGCACTCGGTTTCATAATACGTACTGCTTGCGGTTTTAATAACAACCTGGCGCTAGGAGTCCCCTATCATAGCTTCGTGAGATCCATCCTCGAGTATGGCGCCATTATTTGGGACCCGTACTATAAAAAGCACATCGTGGCTTTGAAGGTTGTTTAGAGGAAATTCTTAAAATACCTCTGGTTTAAGAATTTTGAAGGTCCTTCTCCTCTTCACATCGACCACTCATCGTTGCTGAATGAGTTGGAGTACCAATTGTTGAGCTCTCGTCCCTCTTTGGCCCGTCTAGTTTTTTTGCATAAGGCCGCTCATGTCGTCATTGACTCTTCCGAGATTGTCTAGACGTACGTCTATTGTCTAGAAGACTAGACAGACAAGACTATACAGGCAAGATTAAACAGATACGACTAGACAAATAGAACTAGAGTGTCTCCAAAAAATCAACATTATCATTCAAATTAAATCTATACTATTTTTCTTCTAGATATGGATATTAGCGTTAGCTATCACATGCTGCGTAACTCAACCAATAGATGAAGCTCAACAGCCCGCCAAAGAGTCTCCAGTTCAAGTGTACCCCCAAACACTACCGGCAATCCCGCCAGAGCTTGCCAAACCGTCTGAACAGCTGCAAGACCAACCTGAAGCCTCTGAAGCGGATGATTTAGCCGCGGCGGAGCAAGGCCCCACCGATCTTGACACTGCTAATACTTTGTGGGGGGGTTACGGGGGGTATGGAGGATGGGGTGGAGGGTATTATAGACCGTATTATGGGGGGTATTATAGGAGAGGTTGGGGAAGTGGGTGGGGCGGAAGGGGATGGGGAGGCGGATGGGGAGGAGGTTGGAGGAGAGGATGGGGAGGATATTACGGATAAAGAAAATTTTAGCAAGGAAAAGGTGTGAGAAATTGTGGATGGAATTTGCTAGGCACGTACGACGAATTCGCACCAAATCGCAATTGGAATAGTTTTTTGGTTGTTAGTTTTAGTAAGTAGTGTAGACTTACGTAGCCAGTTTTTGGTTTCAGTGCGGATCTTGTTTATGTGCCTTACATGTTCTTCTTGGTATTTATTTGTTTAAATATTTTTTTTTCAAATTTGTAATTTTTTACTAATTTATGTTTGTAACAATTTCACGAATAAACTTTTTACACCGTATCTCTATTTTTCTTACGATTAGTATTACGATTAGTATACACCAGTGCTCTCTTATTTCCTCTCTCTCCATCCTATGGCTCTACAGCCCAAAGTTGGACCTTGGCCTCCCTCAATTTATTCCTCCAGGCGCTTCTGTACATTGCTGCCGTCTTCCAGCGCCTAATCCTTAGCCCCATCGCCCCATCCATTTTTCCCCACCGTTTCCGTGGTCTTTGCCTCGGTCTCTTCCTTGCCATTTTGCCTTGGAGGGCCCGTTTTTTCAGTCCTTGTTCATCCATTCTTGTGACATGGCCTGCCCATCGTAACCTCTGTATCTTTGCATATGCGGATACTGGCGGGTCCTGCGAGACCTGGTACAGCTCATTATTGTATCGTATTCTGTACCCGTTTTCGTCTTGGATTTGGCCGAGTATTCTACACCAATACTCACATGTGTGCGAAACCTGGGTCTTGACACACACCAGTGGCAACAAAATAAGTATCTTTGAGAGGAAAGTACCTCCCAAAGATATATATTTTGTTGCCACTGGTATGTGTTAACAAAAGACCCAGGTCTCGCACACATGTGAGTATTGGTCTGACAATTGTTGTGTACACCCTTACTTTTGTGTTTCTGTGTCTTATTACCTAATTTATGAAAATCTCTAATCTCTAATCATCTTTATTTCTTCTAAATATACAGGTTATGTTATTTATTTATAAGGTTACATTAAGAAATTACTACTACCGAGCGCCAAAATCTCGGAGCCAAATCTCAGAGAGAGATTAAAATAAAATAAAATATCTTCTATTTGTTGAAGTCAAAGTGATTTGGGAGTATGAATAGAAACTACAGAACTGAAGATGTCTTCGGCAGCCATGGACCGGTAGGCAGTGCTAGGTAGGCTCGTAGTAAGTTAGAGAATTGACCAAAGTTATTGGCAGAACGGATCTCCATACGAAGCTCATTATATATTCTGGGACCGAGGTAGGACCCATGTCCCATGCCATGCGAGTAGTGACCCATGCCATGCGAGGTAAATCTCCTGAGGGTGGCCAGGGTGCCGCTCACCTCTCTCCTGGTTCCATGGCCATGCTCGACCACACTGAATCGCCCTAAGGAATTCCACACACGTCGCATAACTATGAACTTATACAGCTCAGTTAGACGAAGTATCTGCAACTCCCGGTACATCGCACCTGCCGAATGTGTCCTCAGCTTACTCAGCATCGTTCTTAATATATTATTTTGTCCCACCACCGCACTGTGCTATGTGGAGGCATAAGTGCCTCCCCACGACAGCAAACCATAGCTGAGAACAGCATACACCTTGATACATTGATATACCTTGATACATACATCTTGAGTGTGTCGATTTTCAGTATGCGACGTTTTCTGGCAAAAATATAAGTTAACCTATTTAAACGCCCTGTTAACAATTTAATTTGACTATTCCACCTAATATGTTGATCAATTTGAATACCAATATATTTAATTGAGCTTACTTTTAAAATTTTATTATTACAATTACAGTGTGTAATTTGACAGTTACTATTGTGAATTATTAAATGGCTGTCTGAGGAAGGTTGACCGTTATCATATATGGAATATGTAATGAATTTAGTTTTTTTCTATATTTAATGTTAATTTATTTGAGTCCATCCATTTTTTAACCCTATTTAAGCCACGCTCCGCAACTGTTAAGCACTGGTACCAGGAGAGAGCAGAGGATAACAAGATTGAATCATCGGCAAATAAATAGCATTTTCGTGGATTTCCTCCTCAAGTGATGCTAGATCATTCATGAATATCAGGAACAGCACTCGACCGAGAACAGTTCCTTGAGGGATGACGTAGTTAGTTCCAACAAAGGTAGAACTTTCTAACGTAACCCGTTGCTCCCTTTCGTGCAAATAGCTCTCAAACCAGTCCAGCGCCGTTCCAAGTACTCCCACCTGTTTTAATTTATTTAGATGCAGGGCATGGAACACGGTATCAAAGGCCTTAGCCAAGTCTGAAAAGACGGACAGGGACCTCACATGTGAACACATGTGGGACCTCCGAATATCTCCGAATATCCGAATTATATGCATAGTTCAAATCAAATCAGAAATAATTTATATCATTTTCCATTTTATATAATTTATATCCCTATCATTTATTTTAGGTAACTGTCTATAGCCCGCGGCTTCGCTCGCGTGGATTTTTATATCATTTAAATCATTTCAGGTGAGCTATAACTTCCAAATATCGATTATCTTGTGAGTAATATATTCCTTCGAATTCGCAAATTTTGACATGTCACGTATATTGACATATAATATATCAAAAGACGCGAAATTTGGTATAGAACAAACAACTGATAATCTTTTTTTGTTTTGGTAAAACTCAAGCCTTAAATTGACGATTATAAAAACGCGCAAAACAGCGAACTTTCGGATTTTTGCCCAAAACTTATTCCAAAAGAATCAAAATTGACTGAATCTTTTTCAAAATTATTCTAAATTAATTGCAGATTAAATCTATGTATAATAATTGTACTTGCTAGGAGAATAATCGCCTCAAATTTTCGGTAAACTATTTGAGATGTATATTGATGAGTCAATCAGTCAGGACACCCATACATTTATAAATACATACTACTATATATTAATATATACATTAGAATAAATGCCACTCTCTTGCAGAATCGGAGGTATTTTGTGGACTTCCAAAGGCAACGTAGCCGATGGAGACTATACAAGAATGTCCTACTCCAAGGAATTGTTCTCGCTCCATTTCTGTTCAATGTGTATACAAATGACCAGCTCATAGCTCCCAACACGAGGAGTTTCTTGTACGCTGACGATCTCGTTCTTGCTGCTCAGTGTAAAAATCTTGAATCAGTGGAGAACTACCTCACGAGTACCTTTACGGGTCTGACCAAATACTATTTCGCAAACCAACTGAAACCAAATCCCTCCAAGACGCAAGCATGTGCCTTTCACTTAAGAAACAGGAAAACCTTTCGTGAATTGAAGGTAGTATAGTCAGGAGTAGAAATGGAACACTGTTACACCCAAAAATTTCTAGGAGTGACATTGGACAGAGCACTTATCTACAAGAAACACTGTCTGAACGCAAAGTCAAAAGTTTCCACCAGGAATAATCTTTTGTGGAAACTGGCTGGTTCAAAATGGGTTAGTCAACCTGATACCATTCGAACATCTGCAATGGCATTTTGTGCTATTCCGCTGCAGAGTACACCTGTTCAGTTTGGCATAACTTAACTCATGGTAAACAGGTGGAAGTAGGTCTCAATGAAACATAGAACTATAACTGGATGGTTAAGATCAACACCAACTGAGTGCCTTTACCAGCTAGCAAGAATAGCATCACCATCTATTCGACGAGAAATAGCTGCAAACAAGGAAAGCAAGAAAGCTGAGCAGGAAGCAACCCATCCTCTACATGGGCATGAACTACGTGCTCAGAGGTCGAAGTCTAGGAAGAGTTTCCTAGGAACATCCAAAGAATTGAAGACTACATGGAAGGTCATGGTACAGGAACCTCTTCCCCTGGGCTGGAAAAGGATAGCCGAAACTTTACCTCCTGGTCACGATCAACGATTATGGCCTTATGTTATCCGATGGTTTGGAGGAACAAGTTACAGAATACACCAAATAACACCTAGTTCACAAAGCTGCATTGACAATATTTTTGTAAATTTCAGTCAAACTTCGACGTCCATTTTCGACTCGACTATAACTGATCATAGAATCGTTGTTCTCAGTAGAGATGTAACCGTTAAAGCAGAGACTTACTACTTTAAACGAAAATTTAGCCAAATACATAAAGAACAATTTGCTCAAAGTCTAGAAGAGGAATCATGGACAAAGATATATGAGGCAGCTAATATAAACGACAAATGCACATATTTCCTTAACACGCTACACTATCACTTTAACACATGCTTCCCTATAGTGAAAGTTCACCGAAGAGAGAAGACTTGGATAACCAATGATGTTAAAAGGGCTAGTAGGGATCTAAAAGACCTGTTTATACTCCAGAAGAAGTACCCTTTCTTACGAGAAGTATACTTATATAAAAAGAATGCTACGGCTTCTATTTAACACAGCTCAAAAACGATTCTTTAGAAAATTACTAAAGACCTCGGAGTGCAAACAGAAAACAGACTGGAAGATTATCAACCAGCTAACAAATAAGACAACGAGAAAAGAAGAGATCCATCTAAACCACAATGGCTCCAGCATGGACGACCCGGAGAGAATATCAACTCTTTTCAATGAATTCTTCTTACTAGCTCCGGAGTTAATAACCCAAAACACAACTCCAACAAGCATATCAAACCATCATAATATGTCTTTCAATAGCGAAACCATGTATCTGGAGGATTTTTCAGAGAATGAAATCACCTGACTTATAAAAGGGAAATTAAAAAACAAATCAACATGTGGCCTAGATTTACTGCCATGCAATATTTTTAAGCAATACGTAGATCTGTAAGCTCGTCCTATTACACATATAGTTAACTATTCGTTTGATATGGAAGAGTTTCCAGAAATACCAAAAACCGCCAAAATCTGCCGATCTACAAGAAAGGGAAAAAACAATTCTAAATAACTACCGACAATTGCGATATTATCTGTAATGTCTAAAGTGATGGAATACTGTATGCTCCATAGGCTTACTCCATTTATAGAGAAACATCATCTGATCCCTAAGGATCAGCACGGCTTCCGTAGGGGAAAATCTACAACTACGGCGATCATGGAATTCTATTCCAAGGTTCTACAAGAAGTTGATGAAGGAAAACATCCAGTCGGGATTTTTTGTGACCTCACTAAGGCTTTCGACTGCGTGTCTCACCAACAATTATTAAACAAAATATATACAATGGGCATACGAGGTAAATCGCATAATTGGATAAAATCGTTTCTTCAAGAGAGAAGGTGGAAATGACTGTCTTGAATAAAACATTTAAATCTGCACCAGCAGGTATAAATATATGTGTTCCGCAAGGAAGTGTTCTTTCCCCTACACTCTTCCTTCTCTATCCAGCAGACCTAACACGTTTTATAAGTAGTAATCACTGTACAATATATACAGATGATTCTAGCTTTCTGGTATCGCAGATTTCAAGAAATCTGACTCAAATAGAAGCCAACACACTATTAAGCAAAATCGTAAACTGGTTCTCCAGTAACAATCTGTTCCTTAATGGTAGCAACACAGAATACGTAATTTTTCAAACTTAAAGAAGATCCCGAGCAGATAACATTTCCATAGGTACTAATAACTATCAATTAAATCGAGCTACAAAGTTCCGGCTACAAAGTTCCTAGGACTGCAAATCGAGGAATCATTAACATGGAATTTGCAGATTGAAAACTTATGTAAAAGAGTGCATATAAGGCTTACGTAATCGGAAGATTACGTCGGCTATTGGATAGATCTGACATCCTTATCTATTACTTCTTATCTTACGGTATTTCAGTATGGGGAGCCTCTCCCAAAACTGAAACTCTCTTAATTGCTCAAAAAAAAATGTGATCCGTGCAATAATGGGTATTCCTAGAACAGTATCATTTAGAATTCACTTCAGACAACTGTGCATCCTGACAATCGTCAGTATTTATATTCTGGAAGTGGCCTGCCTAATCCACAAAAACAAAGCCAATTTACAAAGAAACATGGACAAAACCACTACACAAGAGGACATAGAAAGTTGTATGCTCCTAAAAGCAATCTTACAATCAGTAGCAAATCTCCAACCGTATACGGAGTCTTCATTTACAATAAGCTACCAGCGAGCATGACGGAAGAAAAATCCCATACTGTTTTTAGAAAAAAACTGAAACTATTTTTGTTGAGGGAATCAATCTATAGCCTACAGGAATTCTTCAACTTATGTTTTTGTCATTTTTCCTGAAATATAATCAGTTCAATTACTGTAATTACTTCCTATTATTATTTTTAATTATTTATATATGCTACTTTCTTTTTGTTTTTCTTTCCATTTGACTTTTACATATATGTTTTCTGTACATCTGTATTGTAATAAATATCTTTTGATTTGATTTTGAAGGATAGTTAAACATGGAAATCCTTGAATAGATTAAGATCAGGAGTGGGCAGATCTAAGACCAATCTTGCACAGTGGGGCTACAGTAAAGAAGATGGCATTCAGTGTGACTGTGGTGAAAACCAGACTGTGAAACATATGCTTCAGTGTAGACTGTGTTCGATCTCCTGCACAGAAGATGAACTGTATGAAGCATCACAGGATGCAGTGGAAGTGGCCAAGTTTTGGTCAAATATTATAATAATGTTTATAGTCATAGTATTTGTATCTGTGTTTTATTTGATGTTTTCTAACACGAGAGTAAATAAATAAATTCCTACTTACGATATCGTTGTAAATATACAATAACATAGTCTTTTTAGCGGGTTGAAAATTGCTTAGTTTTTAAAGATTTCTTGCTTTATTGTAAACTAACTTGCATAGGGATTTATATTATTGTAATCTGTGTAACATTCTGCCTGTTTTGATATATCATATGTAAAAATCCGAGAGGTGCCAAAAATCGCTCCTTTTTAAAGCCCCTTCTTTGAATTTGCAAATTTTGACGTGTCAGGGATATTGACATAAAATAAATCAAAATATAGAACGAACAACTAATAATCTTCTTCTGTTTTGGTGAAACTCAAGCCTGAAATTGGCGATTTAAAAACGCGCGAAACAGCGAACTTTCGGATTTTTGCCCAAAACTTTTTCCAAAAGTGTCAAAATTGACTAAATTTTTTTCTAAATCATTCCAAATTAATTGCAGATTAAATCTATGTATGATACTTGTACTTGCAATCAGAATAATCCCCTCAAATTTTCGGTAAACTATTTGAGCTGTGAATTGATGAGTTAATCAGTCAGGACACCCATACATTTATAAATACGTTAATATATACATTTCACTCAAGAACAACAGAACATCCGGAGAAGATGGAATGGATACAAGCATGTTCCTTTCCCTTGAGAAACAGGGAAGCCTTTCGTGAATTGAAGGTAGTATGGTCAGGAGTAGAACTGGAACACTGTTACACCCCAAAATTGCTAGGAGTGACGTTGGACAGAGCTCTTATCTACAAGAAACACTGTCTGGACACAACTGGCTGCAGAGTACGCCTGTACGGTGTCCGGTTTGATATAACTCAACTCATGCTAAACAGGTGGAGGTAGCTCTCAATGAAACATGTAGAACTATAACTGGATGCTTAAGATCAATACCAACTGATTGACTTTACCAGCTCGCAGGAATATCACCACCCTCTATTCGATGAGAAATAGCTTAAAACAAGGAAAGAAAGAAAGCTGAGCAGGAAGCAACCCATCCTCTACATGGGCATGAGCTACGTGCTCAAAGGTCGAAGTCTAGGAAGAGTTTCCCAGAAAGATCCAAAGAATTGAAGACTACATGGAAGGTCATGGTACAGCAACCTCTTCCCCTAGGCTGGAAAAGGATAGCCGAAACTTTACCTCCTGGTCATGATCAAGGATTATGGCCTTATGTCATCCTATGGTTTGGAGGAACAAGTTACAGAATACACCAAATAACACCTAGTTCACAAAGCTGCATTGACAATATTTTTGTAAATTTTAGTCAAACTTCGACGTCCATTTTCGACTCGACTATAACTGATCATAGAATCGTTGTTCTCAGTAGAGATGTAACCGTTAAAGCAGAGACTTACTACTTTAAACAAAAATTTTGCCAAATACATAAAGAACAATTTGCTCAAAGTCTAGAAGAGGAATCATGGACAAAGATATATGAGGCAGCTAATATAAACGACAAATGCACATATTTCCTTAACACGCTACACTATCACTTTAACACATGCTTCCCTATAGTGAAAGTTCACCGAAGAGAGAAGACTTGGATAACCAATGATGTTAAAAGGGCTAGTAGGGATCTAAAAGACCTGTTTGAACTTTAGAAGAAGTACCCTTTCTTACGAGAAGTATACTTATATAAAAAGAATGGTACGGCTTCTATTTAACACAGCTCAAAAACAATTCTTTAGAAAATTACTAAAGACCTCGGAGTGCAAACAGAAAACAGACTGGAAGATTATCAACCAGCAAACAAATAAGACAACGAGAAAAGAAGAGATCCATCTAAACCACAATGGCTCCAGCATGGACGAACCGGAGAGAATATCAACTGTTTTCAATTAATTCTTCTTACTAGCTCCGGAGTTAATAACCCAAAACACAACTCCAACAAGCATATCAAACCATCATAATATGTCTTTCAATAGCGAAACCATGTATCTGGAGGATTTTTCAGAGAATGAAATCACCTGACTTATAAAAGGGAAATTAAAAAACAAATCAACATGTGGCCTAGATTTACTCCCATGCAATATTTTTAAGCAATACGTAGATCTGTTAGCTCGTCCTATTACACATATAGTTAACTATTCGTTTGATATGGAAGAGTTTCCAGAAATACTAAAAACCGCCAAAATCTGCCGATCTACAAGAAAGGGGAAAAAACAATTATAAATAACTACCGATACAATTCCGATATTATCTGTAATGTCTAAAGTGATGGAATACTGTATGCTCCATAGGCTTACTCCATTTATAGAGAAACACCATCTGATCCCTAAGGATCAGCACGGCTTCCGTAGGGGAAAATCTACAACTACGGCGGCGATCATGGAATTCTATTCCAAGGTTCTACAAGAAGTTGATGAAGGAAAACATCCAGTCGGGATTTTTTGTGACCTCACTAAGGCTTTCGACTGCGTATCTCACCAACAATTATTAAATAAAATATATACAATGGGCATACGAGGTAAATCGCATACTTGGATAAAATCGTTTCTTCAAGAGAGAAGGTGGAAATCACTGTCTTGAATAAAACATTTAAATCTGCACCAGCAGGTATAAATATATATGTTCCGCAAGGAAGTGTTCTTTCCCCTACACTCTTCCTTCTCTATCCAGCAGACCTAACACGTTTTATAAGTAGTAATCACTGTACAATATACACAGATGATTCTAGTTTTCTGGTATCGGAGATTTCAAGAAATCTGACTCAAATAGAAGCCAACACACTATTAAGCAAAATCGTAAACTGGTTCTCCAGTAACAATCTGTTCCTGAATGGTAGCAAAACAGAATACGTAATTTTTCAAACTTAAAGAAGATCCCGAGCAGATAACATTTCCATAGGTACTAATAACCATCAATTAAATCGAGCTACAAAGTTCCGGCTACAAAGTTCCTAGGACTGCAAATCGAGGAATCCTTAACATGGAATTTGCAGATTGAAAACTTATGTAAAAGAGTGCATATAAGGCTTACGTAATCGGAAGATTACGTCGGCTATTGGATAGATCTGACATCCTTATCTATTACTTCTTATCTTACGGTATTTCAGTATGGAGAGCCTCTCCCAAAACTGAAACTCTCTTAATTGCTCAAAAAAAATGTGATCCGTGCAATAATGGGTATTCCTACAACAGTATCATTTAGAATTCACTTCAGACAACTGGGCATCCTGACAATCGTCAGTATTTATGTTCTGGAAGTGGCCTGCCTAATCCACAAAAACAAAGCCAATTTACAAGGAAACATGGACAAAACCACTACACAAGAGGACATAGAAAGTTGTATGCTTCTAAAAGCAATCTTACAATCAGTAGCAAATCTCCAACCGTATACGGAGTCTTCATTTACAATAAGCTACCAGCGAGCATGACGGAAGAAAAATCCCATACTGTTTTTAGAAAAAAACTGAAACTATTTTTGTTGAGGGAATCAATCTATAGCGTACAGGAATTCTTCAACTTATGTTTTGTCATGTCATTTTTCCTGAAATATAATCAGTTCAATTACTGTAATTACTTCCTCTTATTATTTTTAATTATTTATATATGCTACTTTGTTTTTGTTTTTCTTTCCATTTGACTTTTACATATATGTTTTCTGTACATCTGTATTGTAATAAATATCTTTTGATTTGATTTTGAAGGATAGTTAAACATGGAAATCCTTGAATAGATTAAGATCAGGAGTGGGCAGATCTAAGACCAATCTTGCAAAGTGGGGCTACAGTAAAGAAGATGGCATTCAGTGTGACTGTGGTGAAAACCAGACTGTGAAACATATGCTTCAGTGTAGACTGTGTCCGATCTCCTGCACAGAAGATGAACTTTATGAAGCATCACAGGATGCAGTGGAAGTGGCCAAGTTTTGGTCAAATATTATAATAATGTTTATAGTCAAAGTATTTGTATCTGTGTTTTCTAACACGAGAGTAAATAAATAAATTCCTACTTACGATATCGTTGTAAATATACAATAACATAGTCTTTTTAGCGGGTTGAAAATTGCTTAGTTTTTAAAGATTTCTTGCCTTATTGCAAACTAAATTGCATAGTGATTTATATTATCGTAATCTGTGAAACATTCTGCCTGTTTTGATATATTATATGTAAAAATCCGAGAGGTGCCAAAAATCGCCCCTTTTTTTAAAGCCCCTTCTTTGAATTTGCAAATTTTGACGTGTCAGGGATATTGACATATAATAAATCAAAAGACGCGAAATTTTGCATAGAACGAACATCTAATAATCTTCTTCTGTTTTGGTGAAACTCAAGCCTGAAATTGGCGATTTAAAAACGCGCGAAACAGCGAACTTTCGGATTTTTGCCCAAAACTTTTTCCAAAAGTGTCAAAATTGACTAAATTTTTTTCTAAATCATTCTAAATTAATTGCAGATTAAATCTATGTATGATACTTGTACTTGCAATCAGAATAATCCCCTCAAATTTTCGGTAAACTATTTGAGCTGTGAATTGATGAGTTAATCAGTCAGGACACCCATACATTTATAAATACGTTAATATATACATTTCACTCAAGAACAACAGAACATCCGGAGAAGATGGAATCATCTAGGACCAAACAACGAGAATTCACACAAATCATCCAAGAAATTTGGCAAACCGAAAAATGGAACCAGAAGAATGGAAATGCGCACTCATACACCCACTACATAAAAAGGGGTACAGAGCTGATGTGAACAACTACAGATGTATCTACCTATTACAAGTCGCCCACAAGGTCATGTCCATGTGCCTCCTCCAAAGAGTAGAGGAACAACCAGAACACAAAATAGGGGAATACCAGGCAGGCTTCAGATCAGGTCGCTACTGCGCTGAACATATCTTCACACTAAAAACAGTACTCAAGCACAAAGCCAACGGAAACTGACCAGTTATATGCACCTTTGTCCACTTCAAAAAGACCAAGGACTGAACTCGGAAACACTAGGACTCATTAAACAAAAACTCAATCAGAAAGAACATCAAAAGTAAAGTTCATGGGAGATATTTGCGAACCATTTCTTATAAAAAACAGGTGTCAGACAAAGAGATGGCCTGTCCCCGCTACTCTTCAATGGGGCTTTATACAAAGTGATGAAAGAATGGGAAAAAGAGCTAAAAGCTCAAAAGCACTGGAAACCCACACAATTAGGAAGGACCAAAGACAAAGTAGAAATCTCATGTCTAGCTTTTGCAGACGATATAGAAATACTTGCGGAGAATGAAGCGACAGGAATCAAGCAGATAGAAGTCCTCAAAGAATGCGCAGAAAAAGTTGGACTACAAATCTCCTTCACAAAAACAGAATTCATTTGCACAAAAATCAACATACAAAAATTGAATACACAATACATTGAAATCAAAAGGGTATTCCATTTCAAATACATTGGAGAAATTTTAGAACCTACAGGAGGAGAAAAAATAGCGCAAAAATTAGACAACAGAAAATGATGAGGGCCTTCTTCAAAACACGAGACATCTACAACAAACAATGGCTGTCACTACACACAAAAGTTACACACTACAACACTGTAGTGGAACCAGAAGCACTGATGCGAGTGAGACGCTTACGCTCCACACAACAAGAGATTTTTAAAAATTTTTAAAAGAAGAAAGGAAAATCGTGAGAAAAATTTTAGGCCCAAAACAAACAGAAGAAGGATACAGACTACACACAAATATCCAACCTCGCTTCAGACATCAGGAAAAAGAGACTCAAATTTTATGGACACCTCCACAGACTACCTGAAACCAGGATCGCCAAGCGAGTCCTCACATACGTACAGGGAGTCAAGACGACAACTCCATGGATAGTCCTAGTAAGAAAAGATCTGGAAGAAGCACAAATAAACATTACAGAAATAGAAAATAGAGAGATATACAGACAAAAGGTTAATAAATGAGAAGTGATGTCAGAGAAGGAGAAGGCCAAGAAGACCGGGACAAAGTGGAAGGAAGAAAGAAAGAGGATCCACGGAGAAAAACTGAAGAAAGTTTGCTTTGCGTGATCTCATAGGATTCAAACGCTAATAATAATAATAATAATACATTGAGTGTTTAGATTAAGTTCAATGCAGCTGAGTAGGTGCGAATTATATTTAAGGAAGTGGCAGTTTAAAAAGATTCGGAATCTTCCAATAAAAGACACAAAAAAGTTTACGTTTATTAGATTTGCAAATAAATATCATTTAAGTTAAAATTATTTGCGAATTTCATTAGACCGGTGCGGTACAACCGAGCACACTTTTAACTCGTGCAGAAGCTAAAACGTTCCTGTGCGAATATCAAAACCAATTTAAGTGACCAGATTTCAGCGACTTAATCCACGTCGCAACTTAGTATCAACAGACTAATTCCAGTGCAGATTTAGTATCTCCTTCGCCTTAACTGCTCGATTCCTCTGGATGTTTATCAAAACATATTATCATGGTCTCAATAAGTAACCTTTAGTTAACAAATTAACATACAATTTCACCATTTACAATAAACCCAACTCCTTTTTTGCATTTAGTCGCGAAATCTCAGTCTGCACACGAATTGAGCAACAAGCAGAAAGAAACAACAACCATGATTACTACGCTCAAGGTAAGTCCAAACCATACATTAATCTTTCTAGACTTGTTTGTCGTGACTATATAGTCTATTTTGGATTTGGGTTTGACTGTCTAGTTTTATTTAGTCTTAATCCCACCTAGATCCTGAAATTCCTAAAGGAATCAGTACCAGAAGCGCCGCTCTAAATGAGTAAGTATACCAACGATTAGAGGAAGGTGGGGTGCAATAGATCTATAAAGATCGCAGTACAAGTCACCACCAAAATCTACAATCTATCTTCATCTATCTTCAGTCTATATGTCTTCAGTATTTATTTCTATTTCTTATTTTGCATGTCGTATCTTAGTCTCGCTTTGTCTGTTTGGTTTAATCTTGTCTGTTTCTTCTTGTCTTGTCTGTTTAATCTTGTCTTGTCTGTTTAATCTTACCTTGTCCGTTTAGTATAGTCTTGACTTTTTAATCTAATCTTGTCTTATTTTATCTTTAGATTTAGTCTTATCTTATCTATTTAGCCTTGTTTATCTAGTCCAGTGCTACCCAAACCTGCGATCCATATGTACCCGTTCCAAATATTTTTTAATACATGGTACCCCGTGGTTGAAAGTTTTTGGAAAATTCCAGAGACAACAACTGTAATCAGGAGTTTCGACTTGCCTTTAAAAAGTAAAAAAGTGTTTAAAATCAATTATTGGTTATTTAAAAATATAACAAAATACGTTACTTTATTAAGCTGCGGCCACATGAGGCTGGTTTACCAGCCGCTGGTCGCTGCTTGCCAGCAGCGGCTGGCTAGCAGCGACAGCAACCAGCATACTGGAGGGTTCACACAGCGTTGTGCAAACAGCAGCGGCTGGCCTGGCAGCTGCGATGTTTTGAATCGGTTTTATATATTTTGGTCACTGTTTCCTGACAAAATGTCTTTACATAGGAAAGAATTGTTAAGGAAATTGTTAAGAAGGCAATTGGCTGCTGTAGGTGAGGATGTATTATTGAATTTAAAACTTAAAAAAACGCAAATGGGTTCGAGATTGGATCGAAAGAAGAAACACACTTGGAGCTTCATCGAGGCTAATGAATGATTTACAGGCCGAAACAACTGAAACAAAATAATCAAGAACTCAAGTGATGAAGTTATCTTTTATCAGAGGGTGCAGCGCTGCCGACTATTCATTGGGGTTCACACAAGGCTAGTGACAGCGGGAACGTCACGTGACATGGGCCAGCAGCGCTAGTAAAGTTGAACAGTCTCAACTTCACCAGCCGCTACTGAAATCGCTCCGCTGCTGCTGGCACCAGCGGATATAACAGTTCACACGGTGCTGCTTAACTGGCTGTTAGCAGCAAGCAGCGACCAGTTGCTGGTAAACCAGCCTCATGTGACCGCAGCTTTATAATAACAAAATACTCTTTCCGTACCCCTTTCAAACACTTCTCGTATCCCTTGGTACATTTTGGGAAACACTGATCTAGTCCAATATGCACAGTCTTGAGAATTATATCTACTCTAAATAGATTTACCTATTTTGTTCTAATTACTAAATTTATTTAATTTTGTAGATGGTTTTTCTATTGAGTTGCCTGTTTTTGGAAAACTCGGCCTTTGTGGATGACAACGAGGTATATCCATTGGATGTGCCGGAGAGGATAAAATTCGTGATTTTGAAACGTGTTTTCGTCCCGAAAAGGGACCTCAGACCGTACAATATTCCCTACGAGGAGGAGGAGGTGAAGTCGCGGAGGAGGAGGTCTGTGAAGAAAAACGATGGCGTGTTGAGTTTGGACGAGGTTTTGGAGATAAACAAGATTGGGAGGGAAACGGCGTTGGAAACTGAGGATGATATGGTTGCAGCTGAAGATATTCCGTTTATGCCGTTGTTTACGTATAGAGCGAAGCAGCTGAGGAGGCTGAAGCAGAGCCAAGCGTGGAGGGACAAGAAGAAGATTTGGTAAAAGAAAAGAGATTTGTGAGAAATGTAGACGTCGTCGGAATCTTGTGGAATTTTGTATAAATATTTCTAGTCTCCGATTATCAATTAATTTTGTCTCAGCAGCTATGGGACTTATATTAACTTGAATTAATTAATTACCTAATACATAATTACTGAATAAAATAATTAATAAGATTACAAAGTTAAAATAAACGGAACAGCCTGAATATATAAATATATTCAGCCTTTCCGGAACGCTATAATAATTGTTATAGAGCTCCGGAAAGGCTGAATATATCTATATATTCAGGCTGTGTTTCCGGAGCGCTATAACAATTGTTATAGAGCTCCGGAAAGACTGAATATATTTATATATTCAGGCTGTGTTCCGTTTGTTTTAAGTTTGTATGATTATCTATAACGTAGGATGGTTTTAAAAATTTTATTCTCAATTAATAAGATTAATTAACGTAAATTATAATTCACGTTAACCCATTTTTTCCCAAGCTGTTACACTCAATATAGGGTTACAATAAATACCGTTGTACCTGCTTGTGTACAGTAATCAAAAATGGGTTAAAATATTCATGTATATTAACATATTAATAACTTATTACTTACAATTGTTCAATATCTGCTTGCATCTAAATGGATATTTAGACGTACGAAGGTTTAAAGACATTAAATCGATCGCTGGTAAAGACTGGCATCGCGAAGCCCAAAATCGCCAGATGTGGAAGACTTACGAAGTGGTTTATGTCTCGAAGAGGACGATGGAAAGCTGATCAAAAAGAAGAGATTTAGATGTTTTCGCTTTTATACAATTCTGATTACACAAGATTGAAAACAAAACCTTTAATATTTTATTAAATCACTTGGAATCTGCAATTTATAATTGAATTTATGTTTAAGAATAATGTAGTAATTGAACAAGAATAGGCAAAAGAAGAACAAGTCACGTCAAAAACAAAACCAGACATGATATAACAATGGACAGCATAGGCGAGACTAGACAGACCAAACTCACTAAACCCCCTATTCCACCTTGGCTTTAGTATGCGCCACCCTGGGATCGCATATTTTGCATTCATTCAGGGTGGGCAGCCCGGACGGTTTACTGAAAAACCGCCCTAGTTGTTGTCTCACCGACCAGGAATCGAACCCGGATCTCCCGCATTGAAAGGCGGGTATGTTGTCAACTACACCACCGAGGAGAGACAGACCAAACTAAACAGATAAGACTATACAAATAATGCTACGAAAGATTCAGGAGATAGGAGTGAAAGATGATTCCTTCTAAACCCTCCTCACTTCTCGCCCCTCACCACCGCTTAATCAGCTTTTAATCAGCTTTAAACAGCTTTTAATCAGCTTTAATCAGCTTTTAGTCAGCTTTTAAACAGCTTTTGTGGATGGAAAGTGGATGGAGTGGATGGAATGTAGATGGAAAGTGCATGGAGTGGATGGAATGTGGATGGAAAGTGGATGGAAAGTAGATGGAGTGGATGTAAAGTGGATGGAAAATGGATGGAAAGTGGATAGAAAGTGGATGAAGTCGATGGAATGTGGATGGAAAGTGGATGGAGTGGATGGAAAGTGGACGGATTTAAGAGTTTGACCTCGTTTTGATGAGTCATTGAACTCGTACAAGTATGGAATCGTGCGTGAGCGTAGATTTCATATACAACTTCCGAAATCATAAAATTCCATGTGAAGGGTTAGGTGGATTCTCGTACAACGGCTGTTTAATTTACTAACAAAGCTATCTACATCAATCCCATGAACTATCAGTTCTATAGTTAAACACTCTGTTCTTAAACTGACACAATCTTGGATGATGTTCTGCTTCTGTGGATGTTGGTGCGGGGCGAGGAGTGAGGAGGATTTAGAAGGAATCATCTTTCCATACTGAAGAGGCATATGCAAAGAATATAGTAACAAAACGGACAAGACCAAGCGAATAAAATTTGCCAGATAAAACTAAACCGACAAGACTACACAGAAATAACTAGATCGACAAGACATACAGGACAAGACACGAAAGGTTAATGTTTATGTTAAATATTGATCAGTTTATTGTATATTTTATTTGCAATTTGTAAAAAAAAAATATTGCAATAGATGGATTATTTAGACAAACTATATTGAATTGACTACACAAGGACTAGACACACCAGATGAATGTGCATCTTAATTACTGATCACTTTATTTGTAATTCCTTTAAATAAATGTTCAATGCAATAGATAGATTAATTAAACAAACTAGACTAAACACAACGTAAACTCCAAGATCTGTTTTTGTTGAAAAAAGAGTATCCGTTTTTAAAAATTAAATTTTCTCGGAAAAAGAAAAACCATTCCAATTTGATTCACCTTATAAAAAGAAACCATTATAATGCAAGAATAGATAAAGCAACAAATAAACAAAAAAGCTCTGTAGTATACTATAAACGAACTGGATAACAAATCTAAAGGAAAAAGTCGAATAATCGGCATACGGCAGAAATTGCTAGAAGATTTAACCTGTTCTTTAAAAATGCGCCAGAAGTTCTAATCCAAATTATTGATTCAACGACCATTAATAATAACCAAATCACAAATATTGGTAACAGCATGTTTCTGGAAAAGATGTCTGAATTGGAAATTCGCAACAATTGCAATACTTTAAAGAACAAAGCATGTGCTGGATCGGATGGTTTGCCATGTAATCTTATCAAAGAATTCAGTAACGAGCTAATATTCCCCATCATAAACCTTGTAAATTGTTCCTTTAAAAACGAAATTTATCCAGACGTGTTAAAAACTTCAATGATTATTCCTATTTACAAAAATGGAACTAAATCCTCTATAGATAATTATAGATCGGTTCCAATAATGCCAGTCATTGCCAAGATTATGGAATATTGTATGGAAAAGGGATTATTGTCCTTTTTAATAAAACACAAAATAATTCATGGGTTTTGCAAAAATAAATCAATAATTACGACAATAGAACAAGTCTACAATAAGGTCATTAATGGAATTGATGAAGGAGAACACTCTGTGGACATTTTTTGTGACTTCTCGAAAGCTTACGACTGTGCTGACCATAGGAAGTTATTAGAAAAACTGTAAATAAATATACGGGATCCGAGGAGTAACAGGTCGGTGGTTCCAATCTTACAAATCAAATCGAAAAATTTGTAGCATGGAAAGTCCACATCAGACATAATATCTACGTCGGTGGGGGTTCCACAAGGAACTGTCAGCCCCGATTTTGTTTTCCATTTATTTAGCGGATTTAAACAATTTCAAAGGTGCCAATAATACCAGTGTAATTATTGATGAAGAAAATTGAAAAAAATTAAAAATTAATTAAAGTTATTTGACAGGATTTGAGAGTTTGAATATAGATAAGACGAGTTAGCCAAAATAGTCAGTTGATAAGATTAAAGAGCTTGTTGATAGACATAACTAGACAAATAACACAAGTAAATGGGATTAAGACAGAGAATGCAGGCGATAGTATATAAATAAGTATACATCGGGTGCTTTGCAGCATCAGCAAGAATGAAGACATTGCTAAAGACTCTCTGGTCTACCAAATACTACAAAGTAAGCGTTGATAGACAAGACAAGACTAGATAGTCATGAAAGTCTGTTAAGAAGATTAAAGAGTTTATTGACAAGACTAATTAAAAAGGCCAAGTAAATGAGATTAAGACAGAGAATGCAGGTAATACTATATAAATAAGTACACATCGGGTACTTACGAGCTTAAAAAATAAATGAAGCCGTAGCTAAAAGACACCCTATCCAAGTATCTTCCATGCAGAGGTACATGCAATCGAAGGATGCGCGCAATTTAACCTCGAAAGTACATATCTCAAAAAACGAATTGCCATCGTGTCAGAGAGCCAAGCATTAAGGTTATTAGCTCATACACCATAAGATCCAAACTGGCATGGAAGTGTGTGGGAAAGCTAAGCAAGCTTGGCAGAGAAAATAAAGTAACGCTATACTGGGTACCAGGACACCCTTGTATAGATGGAAACGAAGAAGACGATCACCTAGCAGACAAGGGATCTAGCAATCTGTTTATAGGTCCGGATAGATCCGTTTTGTGGTATGAGTATGAACACCATCCACAATAGTTTAGATTTTAGAAGTTAGAAAACGATGGATAAGAACCTGGAAAGAACTTCCAGTTCTAAGACAATCCAACGTAATGCTGGGCTATTTTAACCAGAAAAGAACAAAAGCTTGCCTGAAACTAAACAGGAACAAGTTTAGAATTCTGAGACGAGTTCTAATGGGACACTGCAGACTTAGAAAACACCTCAAGACCCTAGAGGAAGATGATTTTTGCAGATTCTGCAGTTCAGCAGTGGAGACCTGCAAACATCTGCTTAAAGACTGCGGAGCATAAGCACAAATATACCTTGGGGCCCACTGCTCGATCGAAGAGGAGCAATCCTTGAGTCTAACTCAGATCTATAAAGGTCGCAGTACAAGTCACTACCATCACAATCTACAATGTAGCTAAAAGACTATCTGGTCTACCAACTAGAACTAAAGTAATTCCATGGGAGGCTTGAGTTAAGTTGGTAGCTTGCATAGCGTCGGTAAAGCCTGCAATGTTTCTTCGCAGGATTGGGGACCAGGGCCGGTAAGGGCTTTATCTCGACACCGTTTTGTAAACAAAGGATCTAGATGGAACAGATAATAAGAAATATAGAGATTCAAAAACGATTCCTAGGCTAGAAGATCTTAAGACCATAGGCCTAGAGGAGGATGACGGTTACAGATTCTGCAGCTCAGCAGAGGAAACCCCCATACATCTGCTAAAAGACTGCGGAGCATAAGCACAAATATGGTACCCACTGTTGCAATCCGTGAATCCCACCCAGACCCTAATATTCTTGTGGGAATCAGGACTAGATGAGGCGCTCTAAATGGATAAGTATATCAAGGATTAGAGGAAGAGGGTAAGGTAGGCAATAGATCTATAAAGGTCGCAGTACAAGTGAAAACTACAATCTACAATGTAGCTAACAGACTATCTGGTCTACCAACTAGAACTAAAGTAATCTTCTGGGAGGCTGAAGTTTAGCTGGTAGCCTTAATGGCGTCGGTGAAACCTGCAATGCTTCTTGGCAGGATTGGGGGCCAAGGCCGGTAAGGGTTTTATGCAGGGGTGTGCTGGGAAACTGTTAACAATGGGCTCGCTGCTCGATGACCGTGACCTGGGAAAGGTCACGGCCGTGGACCTGGGGACCTGAGGACGATGGAAAGCTGATCAAAAAGAAGAGATTTAGATGTTTTCGCTTTTATACAATTCTGATTACACAAAATTGAAAATGAAACCTTTAATATTTTATTAAATCACTTGGAATCTGTAATTTATAATTGAATTTATGTTTAAGAATAATGTAGTAATTGAACAAGAATACGCAAAAGAAGAACAAGTCACGTCAAAAACAAAACCAGACATGATATAACAATGGACAGCATAGGCGAGACTAGACAGACCAAACTAAACAGATAAGACTATACAAATAATGCTACGGAATATTCAGAAGATAGTAGGGAAAGATGATTCCTTCTAAATCCTCCTCACTTCTCGCCCCTCACCACCACTTAATCAGCTTTTAATCAGCTTTAAATAGCTTTTAATCAGCTTTTAGTCAGCTTTTAAACAGATTTTGTGGATGGAAAGTGGATGGAGTGGATGGAATGTGGATGGAAAGTGGATGGAAAGTGGATGGAGTAGATGGAAAGTGGATGGAAAGTGGATAGAAAATGGATGGAGTCGATGGAAAGTGGATGGAGTGGATGGAAAGTGGACGGATTTAAGAGTTTGACCTCGTTTTGATGAGTCATTGAACTCGTACAAGTATGGAATCGTGCGTGAGCGTAGATTTCATATACAACTTCAGAAATCATAAAATTCCATGTGAAGGGTTATGTGGATTCTCGTACAACGGCTGTTTAATTTACTAACAAAGCTATCTACATCAATCCCGTGAACTATCAGTTCTATAGTTAATCACTCTGTTCTTAAACTGACACAATCTTGGATGATGTTCTGCTTCTGGGGATGTTGGTGCGGGGCGAGGAGTGAGGAGGATTTAGAAGGAATCATCTTTCCATACTGAAGAGGCATATGCAAAGAATATAGTAACAAAACGGACAAGACCAAGCGAATAAAATTTGCCAGATAAAACTAAACCGACAAGACTACACAGAAATAACTAGATCGACAAGACATACAGGACAAGACACGAAAGGTTAATGTTTATGTTAATTATTGATCAGTTTATTGTATATTTTATTTGCAATTTGTAAAAAAAAAATATTGCAATAGATGGATTATTTAGACAAACTATATTGAATTGACTACACAAGGACTAGACACACAAGATGAATGTGCATCTTAATTACTGATCACTTTATTTGTAATTCCTTTAAATAAATGTTCAATGCAATAGATGGATTAATTAAACAAACTAGACTAAACACAACGTAAACTCCAAGATCTGTTTTTGTTGAAAAATGAGTATCCGTTTTTTAAAATGAAATTTTCTCGGAAAAAGAAAAACCATTCCAATTTGATTCACCTTATAAAAAGAAACCATTATAATGCAAGAATAGATAAAGCAACAAATAAACAAAAAGCTCTGTGGTACACCATAAACGAATTGGATAACAAATTTAAAGGAAAAAGTCGAATAATCGGCATACGGCAGAAATTGCTAGAAGATTTAACCTGTTCTTTAAAAATGCGCCAGAAGTTCTAATCCAAATTATTGATTCGACGACCATTAATAATAACCAAATCACAAATATTGGTAACAGCATGTTTCTGGAATAGATGTCTGAATTGGAAATTCGTAACAATTGCAATACTTTAAAAAACAAAGCATGTGCTGGATCGGATGGTTTTCCATGTAATCTTATCAAAGAATTCAGTAACGAGCTAATATTCCCCATCAAAAACCTTGTAAATTGTTCCGTTAAAAACGAAATTTATCCAGACGTGTTAAAAACTTCAATGATTATTCCAATTTACAAAAATGGAACTAAATCCTCTATAGATAATTATAGACCGGTTCCAATAATGCCAGTCATTGCCAAGATTATGGAATATTGTATGGAAAAGGGATTATTGTCCTTTTTAATAAAACACAAAATATTTCATGGGTTTTGCAAAAATAAATCAATAATTACGACAATAGAACAAGTCTACAATAAGGTCATTAATGGAATTGATGAAGGAGAACACTCTGTGGACATTTTTTGTGACTTCTCGAAAGCTTTCGACTGTGCTGACCATAGGAAGTTCATAGAAAAACTGTAAATAAATATACGGGATCCGAGGAGTAACAGGTCGGTGGTTCAAATCTTACAAATCAAATCGAAAAATTTGTAGCATGGAAAGTCCACATCAGACATAATATCTACGTCGGTGGGGATTCCACAAGGAACTGTCAGCCCCGATTTTGTTTTCCATTTATTCAGCGGATTTAAACAATTTCAAAGGTGCCAATAATACCAGTGTAATTATTGATGAAGGAAATTGAAAAAAATTAAAAATTAATTAAAGACATTTGACAGGATTTGAGAGTTTGAATATAGATAAGACACGACTAGTTAGTCAAAATAGTCAGTTGATAAGATTAAAGAGCTTGTTGATAGACATAACTAGACAAATAACACAAGTAAATGGGATTAAGACAGAGAATGCAGGCGATAGTATATAAATAAGTATACATCGGGTGCTTTGCAGCATCAGCAAGAATGAAGACATTGCTAAAGACTCTCTGGTCTACCAAATACTACAAAGTAAGCGTTGATGCACAAGACAAGACTAGATAGTCATGAAAGTCTGTTAACAAGATTAAAGAGTTTATTGACAAGACTAATTAAAAAGGCTAAGTAATTGAGATTAAGACAGAGAATGCAGGTAATACTATATAAATAAGTACACATCGGGTACTTGCCAGCTTAAAAAATGAATGAAGCCGTAGCTAAAAGACACCCTATCCAAGTATCTTCCATGCAGAGGTGCATGCAATCGAAGGATGCGCGCAATTTAACCTCGAAAGTAAATATCTCAAAAAACGAATTGCCATCGTGTCAGAGAGCCAAGCATTAAGGTTATTAGCTCATACACCATAAGATCCAAACTGGGATGGAAGTGTGTGGGAAAGCTAAGCAAGCTCGGCAGAGAAAATAAAGTAACGCTATACTGGGTACCAGGACACCCTTGTATAGATGGAAACGAAGAAGACGATCACCTAGCAGACAGAGAATCTAGCAATCTGTTTATAGGTCCGGATAGGTCCGTTTTGTGGTATGAGTATGAACACTATCCACAATAGTTTAGATTTTAGAAGTTAGAAAACGATGGATAAAAACCTGGAAAGAACTTCCAGTTCTAAGACAATCCAACGTAATGCTGGGCTATTTTAACCAGAAAAGAACAAAAGCTTGCCTGAGACTAAACAGGAACAAGTTTAGAATTCTGAGACGAGTTCTAATGGGACACTGCAGACTTAGAAAACACCTCAAGACCCTAGAGGAAGATGATTTTTGCAGATTCTGCAGTTCAGCAGTGGAAACCTCCAAACATCTGCTCAAAGACTGCGGAGCATAAGCACAAATATACCTTGGGGCCCACTGCTCGATCGAAGAGGAGCAATCCTTGAGTCCCACTCAGATCCTGAAATTCTTAAGGAAATCAGGACTTGAGGAGGCGCTCTAAATGGGTAAGTATACGAACGATTGGAGGAAGAGGGTGCGGTACAATAGATCTATAAAGGTCGCAGTACAAGTCACTACCATCACAATCTACAATGTAGCTAAAAGACTATCTGGTCTACCAACTAGAACTAAAGTAATTCCATGGGAGGCTTGAGTTAAGTTGGTAGCTTGCATAGCGTCGGTAAAGCCTGCTATGTTTCTTCGCAGGATTGGGGACCAGGGCCGGTAAGGGCTTTATCTCGACACCGTTTTGTAAACAAAGGATCTAGATGGAACAGATAATAAGAAATATAGAGATTCAAAAACGATTCCTAGGCTAGAAGATCTTAAGACCATAGGCCTAGAGGAGGATGACGGTTACAGATTCTGCAGCTCAGCAGAGGAAACCCCCATACATCTGCTAAAAGACTGCGGAGCATAAGCACAAATATGGTACCCACTGTTTGAACGAAGAGGAGTTGCAATCCGTGAATCCCACCCAGACCCTAAGATTCTTATAGGAATCAGGACTAGATGAGGCGCTCTAAATGGATAAGTATATCAAGGATTAGAGGAAGAGGGTAAGGTAGGCAATAGATCTATAAAGGTCGCAGTACAAGTGAAAACTACAATCTACAATGTAGCTAACAGACTATCTGGTCTACCAACTAGAACTAAAGTAATCTACTGGAAGGCTGAAGTTTAGCTGGTAGCCTTAATGGCGTCGGTGAAACCTGCAATGCTTCTTGGCAGGATTGGGGGCCAAGGCCGGTAAGGGTTTTATCCAGGGGTGTGCTGGGAAACTGTTAACAATGGGCTCGCTGCTCGATGACCGTGACCTGGGGAAGGGGAGCGATTTTTTTTATGAAATTTCAAGGTCCGGCATTTCCTGACTACTGGCACACATTAGCTAGATATTTAGATACGACCAATAAGGGCTTTTCTGCTCGTACCTTGTTCGTACCTTGTTCGTTGCTTGTACCTTGTCCACCTGTCTATGTAAGTAAGTTCTATTACGTTTTTTTTATGAGAAAGAATGGTAAATTATTGTTAGTTTATGTGAAAGTATAAACACAAAACATATGTTCTTAGATAAAAATGCTTGGTCAATATTTTTATTATACAAAGTATGTGCAGTGTGTTTGAAGAAGAACCCCTAGTTTTAAGTATAATGTTGAAATTTAATGAAAAACTACATCAACGAGTACAAATAAGAAAAGAGAGTACTTTCAAGTTTTGTTGCAGAGTAGTCATTGCACTGCACTGCACGCCTTAACTGAATCAAAGAGGGTAGGTTAGTTTATCCTAGCCTATATTTTTGACTGTATTAAGCAAACTGAGCCCTGGCGCCGTCTCAAGGTAAAGCAGTGCCAGCTGCAGGTGAGCAAAACTTGGACAGTTGTTGAACCAAATACCACAAACTAGAATAATGTGTATCACTTTGAACAGATTCTATAACACAATAAAAATAGTTCTTTTTCAAACGCACTGTACATACATAGATTGGCATAGTGGAAACTGTGAATAGCTAATTTTCAAAAAAATAACAAAGGGCAAAGCACATGCTTATGAGTATGAAAACCATCCACAATAGTTTATATTTTAGAAGTTAGAAAACGATGGATAAAAACCTGGAAAGAACTTCCAGTTCTAAGACAATCCAACGTAATGCTGGGCTATTTTAACCAGAAAAGAACAAAAGCTTGCCTGAAACTAAACAGGAACAAATTTAGAATTCTGAGACGAGTTCTAATGGGAAACTGCAGACTTAGAAAACACTTCAAGATCCTAGAGGAAGATGATTTTTGGAGATTCTGCAGTTCAGCAGTGGAAACCTCCAAACATCTGCTCAAAGACTGCGGAGCATAAGCACAAATATACCTTGGGGCCCACTGCTCGATCGAAGAGGAGCAATCCTTGAGTCCCACTCAGATCCTGAAATTCTTAAGGGAATCAGGACTAGAGGAGGCGCTCTCAATTGGTAAGTATACCAAGGATTAGAGGAAGAGGGTGCAGTACAATAGATCTATAAAGGTTGCAGTACAAGTCACAAGTCACCATTGAAATCTAGAATCTACAATGTAGCCAAAAGATCATCTGGTCTACTAACCAGAGCTAAAATAAGCGCATGGGAAGCTTGAGATGATAGCCTGCATAGTATCGGCAAAAGCCTGCAATGCTTCTTCGCAGGATTCTTCCATGTGATGGTAAGGGTTTTTTCTCGACATCATTTTAGTAACAAAAGATCTAGATGGAATACATAATAACAAATATAAAAATTGACAAAACAATTCCTAGGCTAGAGGATCCTAGGCTCAGGGGAGGATGACGGTTACAGATTCTGCAACTCAGCAGAGGAAACCCTCATACATCTGCTCAAAGCCTGCGGAGCATAAGCACAATTATACCTCGGAACCCACTGTTTGAACGAAGAGGAATTGCAATCCTTGAGTCCCACCCAGATCCTTAAAGAAATCAGAACTAGAGCAGGCACTCTAAATGGGTAAGTATACCAAGGATTAGTGGAATAGGGTGGGTTACAATAGATCTATAAAGGTAGCAGTGCAAGTGACTACCGAAATCTAAAATCTACTTCTTCTTCTTTCATGTGCCTTGTCCGGTCTCCCTGACGTTGGCGATCACCATGGCAAAAGCTGTACGGTCCTCCGCCAAGCGAAAGAGTTCACCAGCCCTTCTTTTGCCGGTCCAGTCCCGTATATTTCTGAGCCACGACTGTCGCTTTCTTCCAACTCCACGGCGCCCCTCAATCTTGCCCTTTAGTATGAGCTGTAATAGACGATATTTATCACCTCTCAAAATATGTCCAAGATATGATGTCTTTCGGCATTTTACGGTCGTCAAAAGTTGCCTTTCGATGTTTGCTCTTCGTAGTACATTCTCGTTTGTAACATGTTGTGTCCACGGAATACCAAGCATTCTTCTGTGAAGCCACATTTCGAATGCCTCCAGTTAGTCCATCGTCCTGACCTTCAGAGTCCACGTCTCTACTCCGTACAGCAATACCGACCATACATAGCATTCAAGCATGTGTTGTCTTAGCTTCAGATTCAGGTTGTCATTGCAAAGAAAGGATCTCATATTATTAAAAGTTGCCCGAGTAATCTTTATTCGGCACTTTATCTCGCAGTCCGGGTTTAGATCCTCTGTAATAATACTACCAAGGTATTTGAACTTAGAGACACGTTCAATTTGGCTTCCATTAAGTTCTAGGGTAGTGCCATTGTGCGGTTGCCTGCTGAATATCATAAATTTGGTCTTTCCTATATTGATTTTTAGACCTTGTGTCTCTCCCACGTCACCGATTTTGTTTGTAAGCAACTGTGGTCCCTCGATTGTGTTTGCTAAAATCACTGTATCGTCAGCATACCTGATTGTTGTTATTGGCTCTCCATTTATTTTGATGCCGAGGTGTGATATTGCTTCCAATGCTTCCTTAAATATTCTATCAGAGTATAGGTTGAAGAGTAAGGGCGACAGTATGCAACCCTGCCTTACTCCACGTTGTATCTCAATACGGTCAGTTTTAATATTGCCTATTTTTACCTGTGCCGTTTGATTCCAGTATAGATTTTTAATTATGCGGATATCTCTATCATCTATTCCAACCCCATGTAGTATATCTATAAGTTTATCGTGTAGTATGCGGTCAAAGGCTTTTTCGTAATCGATAAAGCATGCAAAAACATCTTTTCGCTGATCGCGACATTTTTGGAGGAGAAGGTTCATACCGAAAAGTGCTTCACGCGTTCCGAAAGCGTTTCTGAAGCCAAATTGAGAATCATCAAGATCTTCCTCACATTTACGTCGGATGCGTGCGTGAATGATCCGTAGGAATGCTTTGAGCATGTGGGACATGAGGCTGATTAAGCGATAATCACCACATTTTTTTGGCTGATGTTTTTTTTGGTAGAGCAATAAAGGTTGATGATAACCAGTCAGATGGAATTTCACCTGTCTCATAGATACTATTAAACAGTTTAAATACCAAGCCAATATTTTCCTCTGTAATGAGCTTTAGAGTTTCGGTCGGAATGTTGTCAGGGCCAGATGCTTTCCTATTTTTTGCTATAGAGAATGCATGTATCACCTCAGATTTAAGAATAGTTGGTCCCATGCCCACATGCACGTATACCGCATCAGCTCTATGATCTTTGAAGTTGGCCTCTATATAACTTGTCCATGTGTTTCTTAGTTCTTGTTCCTCCAAAATTAGTTGATTACTATCATTTGTAAGTGACATAGTCGTTCTCTTCCTGTGGATTCCAGCTACTTCCTTTACTTTTCTGTACATATTAAAAGTATCATGTTTGGAGCAGAGGTCTTCTATTTCTGCACATTCCCGTTTCATCCATTTCTGCTTGGCTTCTTCTCATCTTATGACCTCCCATCTTATGACCTTTTGTATTTTTTTATATTTGTCGGGTCCGTTCTTTGCCAGTCTTCGCTGCTCCATAAGGGTTAGAATGTGATCTGTCATCCACTTGTTTTTGGGTTTAAAAGTTACGCGGAGATGTAATTTACACGTGTCCACAATGATATTCTTGATGTTATTCCAAAGAGTCCCTATATCTTGGAGCTGGTTCTCCTGCAAACTTGTTAACTTGTTATTTATTTCTTCGGCAACAATGTGTCTGACTTCAGGGTTATTTAGCCTCGTTACATCAACTGCTCTAGCTGGGTGTGTTTGCTTTTTAGCTTTTAGGTTTAACGACAGTTCAGCTACAAGGGGATTATGATCCGAGCCAATGTCAGCCCCAGGGTGAGTTTTGGCATTTTTTATTATATTTTTAAAACGCATATTTATCAGTAGGTAGTCGATCTGATTTCTAATTGGTGCTGAGTTATTTAGTTCACTGTGTGGGGCTTGCAAAGTATAAAGTCTTCGTTTGGGTAGATCGAAAAACGTGTTAGCAATTATCATCCCTGAGTCCTGACAAAACTCATAGAGTTTGTCGCCTCTCGCGTTGGAGCTACCAAGCCCAAAAGTACCAACTATATCTTTGCGTTGTCCTTGCCCAATTTTGGCATTAAAATCTCCCAATATAATAATAACACTATCGCTCTTTAAAGTCTTCAATGTGGAATCAATTAGCTCATATAAATTTTCCACTTCCATGTCATACCTCTTCTCAGCAGTTGGAGCATAAACCTGAATAAAATTGATATTGAATGGTTTGCAGGCCATTTGCAGTAAGCATATCCGGTTGGATATTGCTACAAAATTCTTGACATATTTTGTGTATTCTGTTGCAACAAAGATGCCAACGCCGCCTCGATGGTTTTGGTCGTTGTCATCACTACCTGAGTAATATAGTGTGCCGTGCTCATGTTGGCATGATCCGCAGCCTGGCCAACGGTGTTCGCTTATACCCATTATGTGTATGTTCATTCTCTTCATCTCCTGAACCAAATTATCGAGCTTTCCAGCTTGAAACAGGGTTCTCACGTTCCATGTACAGATACGCAACTTTGATTTCACTACTTTGAGCCGGGGGATTCTTAGCATCCCTTGCCCATTTAAGGGCTGCCCGGGACTAGGGGCCGTCTTATTTATGTTTCTCGCCATAGTGGTTTCCTGGGAAAAGATGATCAAGGTGGTTTCCCGTTGCCTTCCTTGATTTGATTTCAGCCGCCCAATCTGGGAACAGACGCTGTTTGTAGCCGCCCATTCTGGGTCAGGCGCTACTCGGTTCGTCATAACTGACTATCCTCACTTGGTTTAGCCTGCAGGTCGATGCAGTTGCCCGGGGTGTGGCACGGGGAGCCACAAGTGAGAATTAAAGTTGAGAAACTACTAACTTCCATCATAGACGTTAGTTACGACCGTATTTGGTGAAAGGTACTACCTCTACAACACTAAACCTTACACCCCCTAAAATCTACAATGTAGCTAAAAGACTATCTGGTCTCCCAACTAGAACTAAAGTAAGCTTCTCGGAAGCTTGGGTTAAACTGGTAGCTTTCATGGTATATCCTGTAATGCTTCTTCGCAGGATTGTTAGTCAGGGCCGGTAAGGGTTTTATCTGGACACCGTTTTTTTAACCAAGCGTCTAGATGGAATAGATTATAACAACTTTAGAAATTCATAAGACGATTCCCAGGCTAGAGGAGCTGAAGACCCTAGGCTTAAAGGAGGACGGTTACAGATTCTGCAGTTCAGCAGAGGAAACGTCTTCTGAAAGGTGCGGAGCATAAGCACAAATATACCTTGGTACCCACTGTTTTAATGAAGAGGAGTTGCAATCCTTGAGTCCCAGTCCCAATTTCCATGATTTCATTCAATATTTTGGCCGAAATGGCGGCTATTTCCTGACGAATGTTGTTCTTCGGCTCTTCGAAAAATCGTGGCTTGTTGATATACATAATAATACACGTTGATAAACAATTGATTTCAAATAGCTCCACAACAAAAAGTCTGCTGGCGTTAGATATGGTGAAATCTGGCCAGTCAAAATCACCATTTTTCGACATCAAACGGCCTGGGTACAATGTCTTTCAATGTCAATCCATTGTAGGTCGAGCAGTGTGCGGTGGGGCGTCGTCTTATTGAAACCAGAAATCATCCATACCATTATCACGCACAATTTGCATCAAAAAAACGGTTATCATTGTCCGATAACGCACCTGACTGACGGTTTCTGTTCGGCCACCACCATCTTCGAAAAAGTACGGCCAGATGACCATATTAGCACAAATACTGCACCAAACAGTAACTTTTTGGCCGAAGGGAGGCTCCTCATGAATAATTTGAGGGTTTTCGGTGGCGTAGAAACTTCGGTGGCGAGTTTTTTTACGGTTTCGTTAAACGTGAAATGCGATTCGTCGCTCATGATAATTTTAATTGCTTCTGCCATTTCAATGTCTTTTTGAGGACATTCCAATCGACGTGGCTTATTAGGAGGCAACAGTTTTCGAGTCAATTGAATTTTATAGGAATCAAATGCAAATCGACAATTAAAATGCGCCGTAAAGTGGATCGTTTTATGCCCAACTGCTCAAAACGACGTTTTTGAGATGTTGTTGGACACCTGGCCTGTACGAGTGCGATATTATCATATGATCGCCTTGGTCGCTTCTTATTTGGACGCTTGGGGTTAGTAAATGCCGCACCAGTTGTAAATCAATAATGTAAGTTGAAGGCGTACTTTTCAATTTAATAATTTTCCTCCATCCCCTTTACGTTTTCACAATTGACTTGTTTTGTTAAATGTAAATTTCAACAATCTTAGAGCGTTCACGTGTCGTGTACTGTTCTATGACGCAAATCTCCTTTGATGCTTCAAACGCGGTATGTCATTAGTCTAGTCGGTCTGTCATCTCTGTCAGCAGTCCATTACAGTGTTATCCGATCTTTTCGTCATATATTGCAACCCGTTATACCTAGGATTAGAGGAAGAGGGGTGTTGTACAACAGATCTATAAAGGTAGCCATCCATAGTTTCGCATCGTAAGTATCGGACGCATCGCATCAAACGGATCGTAGTATTCTTTGTATAGGAAGTAATACAAGTGAGACCTCTGATCCGCATCGTACGGATCGCACAAATCTACCCGTCGGTAATGCCCATGCCGAAACTTTTGCGATGCGTGCTGATGATGTCATACGGACTGCCGATCAGTAGAAGGACTGCGCTTGCTCGCTCCGCGTCGTTCGTCATTTTCCTTCGATTGTCATCCTGTTCCCACGTGTTATTGTAGCATGGACGCGGCACAACTAATTGCAATTGTGCTAGACTATAAAGAGATATATAATTTATCATATTTAGAAACACCCTAATTATTCGAACCAACAAAGAAGGGATAATATCTGGGAGGAAATTGGAGAAACATTTAATCGTTTAGCATATCAGGAAATAGTGTGTTCTATTGTCCATATTGCGATCTTTTCCTAAATATATCGGGTACCCACATATTATGTTTTCTTTTTTTAGATGATTTAGCTTTTGTTTCTTCTTCTTCTGCTAACAAACAAGCAATTACAATAAATTCTTCTTCTTCGTTTTCTCCATTTTCTTGCACATTCCACCGAACACTACGCTACCTCTCACTAGTAGTTGCTGGTAGTTGCGTCGGTAAATCCTATCGCTGCTGATACTGTGAACGCATTGTATAAAAATAATCCGTTTGATGCGATGTGTCCAATACTTACGATGCGAAAATGTGGACGCCTACCTTAAAGATCGCAGTACAAGTCACTACCGAAATCTACAATCTATAATGTAGCTAAAAGAGTATCTGGTCTACCAACTTAAACTGAAGTGAGGCTTAAGTTAAACTTGTAGGCTTCATGGCGTCGGTAAAACTTTGCAATGCTTCTTCGCAGGATTGGGGGTCAGGGCCGGTAAGGGTTTTATCTCGAAACCGTTTTGTAAACAAGGGATCTAGATGGAATAGATAATAACAAAAATAGAAATTCACAAAACGATTCGGTCGTTGTAGAATTGGGGCCATAAAACAAAATATTTGGACAAGAAATTAGTCGCGAAAAAAAATAAAACTTTCGAATCTTGAATCATTTTTCGCAACAACATTAACTTTCAAATATGTATTAATCCAACTTGTTTGTCTAATTTAGTCCAAATTTAGTCTATCTATTCAATCTGTCTTGATTTCGTTGTCTAAACTTCTAAGCAATTTCTTAATGTAATCCTAGCCTTATTTATCAATCTATCTTTACATCAATAATACCTTTTTCCGACTAAAACTAACTAGAATAGGATTAGGATTGATTGTAATTTAGGACCATCTGCTACTTTGTCTCATCTATTAACTTGTTCGTCTGATTTAGTCGCAATTTAGTCTATGCACTTAATATATCTCGATTTTGTCCTCTTACCTTCTCTCTAACTTCACAATGTAAGCCCAGTCTTGTTTGTCTAGCCTTACCAATCTATCTCTTCCTCATTAATACCTTTTTCCCGACTAAAACTAACTAGCATAGGATTAGGATTCATTGTAATTTAGGAGCATTTCCTACTTCACCTCCAACCTACCAACTATCTCGTCTAATTTAGTCCCAATTTAATCTATCTACTTAATCTGCCTTGATTGCCAAGTCTAAACTTCCCTGAATTTTCTTAATGGAAGCCTAGCCTTGATTGTCTAGCCTGTCTCTAGCTCATTAATGCCTTTTGTCGACTAAACTGACTTACTGTCTAACTAGAATAAGTTTAGGATTGTTTGCAACTTATATGAGTCTCCTACTTTGTCCCATCTACAGCTATGTTTGTCTAGTGACCAGATCTAATGATATATTTCTATAGACTAGTCTCTAGTCTATAAAAATCATTACCTCGTTGATGATCTTGAAATCTATCAATTCCATCAACGAGGTTGATATCTTCTTACCGACTAAATCCTGATCATTAAAGTACATCACGTTACTTTGTAACTGTATTTACGTTTGCAATTAAAAACGCAAGCGAAGTTTTAAAACAATTACCGCCATATGGCGATTGCAATATCTACGAATCTCCTACTATGTCTCATCTACAGCTATGTTTGTCTAGTGACTAGATCTAATAATAGATTTCTAGAGAGTAGACCCTAGTCTATAGAAATCTATCATTACCTCGTTGATGCCTTTTTACCGACTAAATCCAGATCATAACATACATCACGTTTCTTTGTAACTGTGTTTACGTTTTCAATTAAAAACGCAAGCAAAGTTTTAAAACAATTACCGTCACATGCCGAGGTGTAAATTCCTAAGTGGTACGGCAAATATTTTTGCAATATCTTGTTACATGATACCGCGCGGACAGAAACGCAATATTCCTTTGACGCACATCAAACTATAAACAGAACATCTAACAGATAACTAGACTGGATACACTAGATTAGAAGACTAGATGGACTAGGTGGAGAAAACTAAAAAGAGAGAGAGAGATTAGGATAGTGCAATTCAGTCTGGCCCAAGAAGGGTAGATTTGAAAGACACTAGATACACAGACGACATTAAACAGTCAACAAGTCTTGATAAAGTCTACAAAAACAAGTCGGGATAAACAAGACTAGACTAAATTAATTTAAATTTATTTAGTGTTAAAATATTATTAATAAATGGAATGTGTTATGCAGCTTGCGTTGTTTGCATCTAGACAAGCAGAAATTACCAGATTTAGAGACATTTTTGCACACATGCAATATGCAGTTTGTCGCAAGCTGGCACAGAATAATTTCAAATAAATTAAAAATTTAAATTAAATGCAGTCTACACTCATGCAGATTAACCTTCTGGATATCTACTAGATATAAAGCTTATTGCAAGTCTCTAATTTTGCCACAAATTAGACACTGGAATTTTAGCGTTGTTTGTATCTACATAGCTATCTTAATATCTAGACAACATTCATGTAGTTTGCATCAAATTAAAACATAATCTATCTAGTTTGCTAATTTTGAAACTATTTTGCAAAAATTTTAACACTTATCGAGATTTTTAGGTTATTGGAAGTATCTAATTTTGACACAAATTTTCATCTTTAACGTGGAATTTTAACATTGTTTGTATCTACATAGCTATCTTAATATCAAGACAACATACATGCAGTTTGCATCAAATTAAAACAAAATCTATCTAGTTTGCGAATTTGGAAACTATTTTGCAAAAGTTTTAACATTTGTCGAGATTTTTAGCTTATTGCAAGTCAAAAATTTTGTCACAAATTTTCATCTTTAACGTGGAATTTTAGCGCTGTTTGTATCTATTTACCTATCTTAATACCAAGACTACATCCATGTAGTTTACATCAAATAAAAATTAAATCTGTCTAGTTTGCGAATTTGAAAACTGCTTTGCAAAAATTTTAACACATGTCGAGATATTTAGCTTATTGCAAGTCTCTAATTGTGCCAGAAATTTTCAGCTTTAACGTGGAATTTCAGCGTTGTTTGTATAATTCAATTCAATTTATTTCAATATATAAGCTTACATAAGTGAAATAATTACATAAATGTAACAATATATGTTAGCTAAAATAAATGTGTCAAAATCCGAATTTGCCTGCAACTTCAATAGTATTTTATATGCAACTTTAATAGTATATACAGCATAGTACTCCTGCGTCGAGTAAAGCTCAATATTAATTAGGATATTGTAAAGCTTTTTCTTATAAACCCTGAATTTTGTTTGTTCTTTAATTGACCTTTGCAGGGCATTGAAAAATTTAATGTTTAGATATGGAGGACATTTTTCTGACATTTTGTCAGTTCTTGTTTTGGAACGTTTTAGTTTAGATTTGTAAACCTTGTGGTTTTCTCGTTGTTATTTTATACTAACTGAATAGGTATTTATTTTTAAATAGAAAAAGTAGGGCTTCGTAAATATATGCTTCTGTTGTAGTAAGTGTGCTAAGCCTCTGAACTTTCCTCTACATGATTCCCTGAACTTTATATTGAGTAGGACTCTAAGTGCTTCTTTGTGTATTGTGATGATGCCCTTTATATTTGTTCCGCAGCCCTAGAACAATATACCGACACGAATAGGGCTATGAAAGTTATCATAGTACACCGTATGTAATATATCTGGATTTAGGTAGTGTTCAAGAATTCGTAAGCATACATTGCTTTGTTAAGTTTTTTTGAAACATTTGATATATGTGTAGTCCTATTCAGAGTGTCGTCTATATAGATTCCAAGCAGTTTTACATTTTTCCGCGATCCATAAGTTCCATATGATCCATTATATTATATATGATCCATAAGTTCATCTTGATCGCTTTGAACTAAAATATTCATGTTGTATATTCATTTATCACGTTTTGTTTTAAATGCAATTAAATTTGTCATTTTTCTATTTAACACTAATTTGTTCTCACGAAACCACGTTACCAGCGATGCTATTGATGTCTTGATGCTGTTTGTGATTTCGGTTGTATTCTTATTAGCTACAATTAAGCTCGTATCGTCTGCATAATTTAGGATCAAGTTTGGTGTGTTGTTTATATTTAATTTCAAGTCATTTATGTACAAAACAAACAGAAGTGGACCCAAAGTGCTACCCTGTGGGATACCTACATTTATAGTTCTCGGCATCGATCTTAGTTTCTCTGCGGGGAATGGAATTTATTTAGGAAGAGTAATAATAATAACCTTTAATAATAATAATTTATATTATATATAAAAAATTAATAATAATAACCTTTTACATATTAGCTTCTTAAACATTTTCGGGAATGCTGATTGTAGACTGATCGGCTTGTAGTTGTCTATATCATCTATGTTTTCCTTCTTAAAAATTGGTACTATTTTAGAGACCTTTAGTGAAAATTCCGTATAGAAAGGCGTTGTTAATGATGACTTCAAGTGGTTCAGAGAGTTCTCCAGCGACATATTTGAGGATTGGCATAGGAATTTCATCGAAACCCGAGATTTTTGTGTTCTTTAGTTCTCTCATAACTTGTTGTAATTCCAATTGTGTTTTTGGTTCTAAGTAAATAGAATGTGGCTTGTTTTGCAGCTTGTTTCCGTAAGGAGGGTTAGTTAGGTCCTTTGTAATATTTCTGGGATTGTCCGCATAAAAGTTGTTTGTCATGTTGGGCGTGTGTTCGGCTCCAGCATACAGTTTGCTCCTTCTCCCTTAATGGATTTGGTTTGGGTAATATCGTGTACTACATCCCATGTTGATTTTATGGTATTGGCACCCTCTTTAATTTTATTTTGGTAGTATTTCTTCTTTTCTGGCTTTAATAAACGGGTATACTTCCGCCGCAATCTGTTGTAACTGCCTTTTAGTCCAGGGATTGTTTGGGATAATATATGCAATAAGTCGATACGTCCTCTCATTACTTCAATTGTTGTGTCACGGAAAAACTTTTTCTTGTTTGCTTATTGTTAATTCTAGATATGGGAAAGCTTTCCTCGAATTGAAGCTTGATCGTGTATAGAAAGGTGCTGCAGTGACCGTATACGTCTGAGGTTTTCTTGGTAAAAACCCATATTTCCTCTTTCAAATTCGTTTAAAATTCCTTATGTTCTCTTCTTTGACGTTTCTGTAATAACGGTAGGAGGTTTGTTTTTTTCGGATTGAAAACTTGTTCGTATAGCTAGATGATCCGAGATGGAACCTTAGCACTTCTGCGGTAAAAACCATATCCGTGTGGACTGCTATATTATCTAAGCATGTATTGGAGATGGGGTGGGTGATATCTTTTATTGTCAGTGTTATATTAAATGACTCTTAAGGCAGACTTCCGAGCAAAGCGGCTCTGGCGTTACTACCGCAGCGATGACTCTCGCACAGATGCTGAGCGCACCAGTGTCGCTGCGCTGGAATGGCGCCTTATACCTTTCCATAGTGCATAATAGTATCGCTATGTCGCCGAGTTAGTACCGCTGCGTTAGTGACGCCAGAGCCGCTTTGCTCGGAAGTCTACCTTAACAGCGATACAATTTTTCTACTGAGTTTTGAGTGTTTTAACGTGTCACCGGAAATAATGATTTTTTTTTCTTTTTGATCTTATTTAAGAGGATACACATTTTGTGCATGAAAAGTTTCACATTAATTAACGGCGCCCTATAAATGCCGATGATTATTGTGTATTTTTTATTTATTTTAGATTCAATTGCAACACATTCGAACACTGCAATTATAGATAGGTAATTGATGTCAATCCTTCTCTTGAAATTTAATGAATATGTGTATATGATCACCCCTCCGTGTTTTCCTTTCTCCCGACCAAAGCTGGAGGATAAATTAAAATTGTTTATCTTGATGGCATCGAGTTGATCTGGATTCCTCCAGTGCTCAGTTAATATGAGAAACAGACAGTGCTCGTTTTTTTTTCTAGCATGTTATTAATTCTATCCACGGAATTTCCAATGGATTGGGTGTTTAGACAGATCGAGCTTACTTCCGTTTTGTTACTGCGAGGGATAGTGATTGGTGTATCAGTTCGATTTTTTTCCGATTTTCCAGATGGAGAAAATATCGGTTGATACATGTGTATCTGGGCCAAGTTTCGGGTTTTTTGTAGCTCCTCGAGGAATTCAAAAGGAGCGGATATTCTGAAGAATGAGTATTCCTCTGGATGTCTAGATACTAATTTCTTACATGTTACAGATGTTATATTTTTGCCTTGTAGATACCCTACGACCTCATTTTCATTTACATCAGGAGCGAGTTTATAAACATGCAAGTGTGCATATCTGTTAGCTGCCCTGATGTCTGATGTTTCTGAGTTTCCGTGAATAACCTCAGTCTTCCCACTTTTCCTATTCCTTTGTCTTGTCTTTTGGGTTTCCCATATTTCTGTGTTTCTGTTTATTTCCGTATCGGAATCTTTTTTACAACGAATCACATAACGTTTACTACACCGTTAGCCAAAAATACGACTTGAAAAAAAAATCAAAAAACCAAATTCATGATTGTTTCCAAAAGACCAATTATAGCGAATTTAAGAATAAACAACATCAATATAGAAAAGTCAGCTCTTATAAATACCTGGGAACCATAATAAATGAAAATAACAAACAAACACAAGAGATAAGGTTCCGAATAGAGAACAGCGTTCACGAAAATAAAAGATCTTGTAACCAACAGAGACCTAAACATGGAAATCAGAATCAGACTGGTAAGATGTTACGTCTTCACAATCCTTCTGTACGGAATGGAGGCATGGACGCTCAAAAAACAAGATACGGATAAATTCCAAGCGTTCGAATGGGTGTACGGACGTATGTTAAGAATAGCATGGACTGAGAGGAAAACAAATGAAGCAGTATTAACCCAGATGCATAAAGAACGAGAACTCATTAAACCAATATCATGCGTATCAATATCAGCCACATCATGCGAGGAGATCGTTATGAATTACTACAACTCATTGTGCAGGGAAAAATATCAGGAAGATCAGGAGCCCGGAAAGACGATGGACCTCCTGGCTCAAGAATGTGAGGGAGTGGTTTGATTGTTCCTCTATAGACCTGTTTTGAGCAGCAGTGTCAAAAATAAGAATTTCCATTATGATAACCAACCTCCGTTAGGAGAAGGCACCTTTAGTAGAAGTCTTTTTTACTGTCGCTATTTTTTCTGTCCTCGTGGACTTTTTGGTTTCGCCTTGAGGATGTTCGGGTTTTCTACCTGTCTTATCGCTGTACTTTTATTCTGTCCGTGACATTCGCTATTTGTGAAATTGGTGAAGATTCTTTGTTCGCGGCGCCGGCGAGTTGTAGCAACTGTTTGCAACTTCTGTTGCAATTTTGTATTTTCTTCAGAAAGTGACCTGATTTGTGCAGTGAGTTTAGTCACATTTTCTTGAAAACTTTCTGAAAGTGATGAGACTTATCATCTTATTTGACAATCCCTGCAATTAACTTTTTAAACTCCTCGCTTTCAAGGAACGATAGAACTTTATCGAACTCTGCGTCTTTAGAAACGTTAGACGTAAGGTTGCTCTTGCCATTTAACATCATTAAAAAAAATATATTTTTTTAAAATTAATTAGAAAAAAATTTTTTCAAATATTAAAAGTTCATATTGTACATTACAATTGTACATATTGTATCATATTGTACATCACAAGATTGTTCATATTGTTAATAAGTCATAATAAAGTTATGACTTATTAACTTTATTAATTAATGACTTAACTAACAAATACGTGCAGAGTTAACAGTATTTGTTCGCACGTCCACACGCTTTGACAGCTCATGTGGAACTTGTATCTTTATAGCTATCTTAATACCAAGACTACATACATGTAGTTTGTATCAAATTAAAACTAAATCTCTCTCTAGTTTCCGAATTTCAAAACTACTTTGCAAAAATTTGAACCCTTATTGAGATATTTAGCTTATTGCAAGTCTCTAATTTTGCCACAAATGTTCATCTTTAACGTGGAATTTTAATGTTGCTTGTATCTACATAGCTATGTTAATATCAAGACTGCATACATATAGTTTGCATCAAATTAAAACCTAATTTATCTAGTTTGCGAATTTGGAAACTATTTTGCAAAAGTTTTAACACTTGTCGAGATATTTAGCTTATTGCAAGTCTATAATTTTGCCAGAAATTTTCAGCTTTTACCTGGCTATCTTAGTATCAAGACTACATATACCTAGTTTGCATCAAATTTCAAATAAATATCTCTAGTTTGCGAATTTGGAAACCATTTTCCAAAATTTGTAACACTTGTCTAGATATTTAGTTTATTACAAGTCTATAATTTTGCCAGAAATTTTCAGCTTACACGTGGAATTTTAGAGCATCAAATCAAATTAGGAATGCATCAAATTAAAACTAAATCTCTCTTGTTTGCGAATTTGGAAACTATTTTCCAAAAATTTTAACACTTGTCTAGATATTTTGCTTATTTCAAGTCTTATTGAAATTTTCAGCTTTAACGTGAAATTTTAGCGATGTTTGTATCTATATAGCTATTTTAATACCAAGACTACATACATGTAGTTTGCATCAAATTAAAACTAAATCTATCTAGTTTGCGAATTTATAACCAATTTCGCAAAAATTCAACACTTGTCGAGATATTTAGTTTATTGCCAGTCTATAATTCTACCACAAATTTTCAACTTTAGAAGTCTGTCCTATCCAGCTTCGTCTATCTAGTTTTTTCGGGTCTTATCTGCGTTGTTTGCTCTAACTAGTCTTGATTGCCAAGCCTTCCCTAGTGCAGTTATTTAACAATATATTGTGTTTATATTGGCACAACTCAAAACAAACTAATTGCTAATATAATTATCTTAATTATATTAGCAATTAATCGGACGTAGTAAATAAACACGCGCGCGTGTGAACGCTACCTTGTACGTGCGTTACCGCACATGAAATATTGTATTATCCAATTAAACGTAATTACAATTCAATGTGAACACGAATCTCGGTTCATCTTCTTCTCGTAACGTAATTAAGTTAATAACGACCGACCGGACGTCCTAACAACAAACTGGACTTGATTGACAAGGTTCTATATATCCGCGCTCGTGTTCACTAATGTCCACTATGTTCAATAATTCAACTAAATAGACTAAATAGATACGAAGGCTAGCATAACACTCTGCAATGGAAACAAACTAATGTCTGTCTAGTCTTGTCTGTCTTAAAATTTGTATTTTTTGTATTAATAGTTTGTATCAACAATGTTCGTAAACGCAATACAACAATACATAAATAAAGAGATAAATTATCAGACAATATTTTTTATAAAAATAAAATTTTTTTGAGGCATTTTTGGCAACAATAGAAGAATTGCACATTTTGGCAAGGATTCGTGCAAAACAAAAGATTTTCAAAACCATTTTTGCTAATTTTCGCGAACATTCTTCGATTAGTTTGCAATTTTTGTTCAATTTTAGACCGAATTACTTTGATCTAAAATTGTCAGCAAACTTTGTTGACCTGTACTAACTAATTCAACTAGATTTGAGTGAATCCAACTATACAAGCTCCAAGTGCAGACTTTTAAGAATATTTTTGCAAATTTTCACGAAAATTTTGCGATTAGTTTCAGTTTTATAACGCAAATTGTAAAGTTTGTGCAATTTTGAAACATAATTAATTTGATCGAAAATTGTCAAAGTTAGATGATCTGCATCAACTAGTCCAACTAGATTTGAAAGAAGCCAACTATACAAAGTTCAAGTGCAGACTTTTAAGCATATTTTAGCAAATTTTAGCGACAATTTTTCGATTAGTTTCAGCTTTGTAATGCAGATTGTAAAGTTTGTGCAATTTTTAAACATAATTGATTTGATCGAAATATGTCAAAGTATGATGATCTGCTCTAACTAATCCAACTAGATTTGAATGAAGCCAAGTATTTAAACTTCAAGACCTGTACTAACTAATTCAACTAGATTTGAGTGAATCCAACTATACAAGCTCCAAGTGCAAACTTTTTAGAATATTTTTGCTCATTTTCGCGAAAATTCTGCGATTAGTTTCAGTTTTATAACGCAAATTGTAAACTTTATGCAATTTTGAAACATAATTAATTTGATCGATAATTGTCAAAGTTTGATGATTTGCACTAGCTAATCCAACTAGATTTCAGTGAAGCAAACTATACAAACTTCAAGTGCATACTTTTAAGAATATTTTTGCAAATTTTTGCAAAAATTCTGCAATTAGTTTCAGTTTTATAATGCAAATTGTAAAGTTTGTGCAATTTTGAAACAGAATTAATTTGATCGAAAATTGTCATAGTTTGATGATTTATACTAACTAATCCAACTAGATATCAGTGAAGCCAACTATCTTTTTGAAATTATTTTCTCTGAGTAGTCTTGTCTGTCTAGTCTTGTCTGTCTAGTCTTGTCTGTCTAGTCTTGTCTGTCTAGTCTTGTCTGTCTAGTCTTGTCTGTCTAGTCTTGTCTGTCTAGTCTTGTCTGTCTAGTCTTGTCTGTCTAGTCTTGTCTGTCTAGTCTTGTCTGTCTAGTCTTGTCTGTCTAGTCTTGTCTGTCTAGTCTTGTCTGTCTAGTCTTGTCTGTCTAGTCTTGTCTGTCTAGTCTTGTCTGTCTAGTCTTGTCTGTCTAGTCTTGTCTGTCTAGTCTTGTCTGTCTAGTCTTGTCTGTCTAGTCTTGTCTGTCTAGTCTTGTCTGTCTAGTCTTGTCTGTCTAGTCTTGTCTGTCTAGTCTTGTCTGTCTAGTCTTGTCTGTCTAGTCTTGTCTGTCTAGTCTTGTCTGTCTAGTCTTGTCTGTCTAGTCTTGTCTGTCTAGTCTTGTCTGTCTAGTCTTGTCTGTCTAGTCTTGTCTGTCTAGTCTTGTCTGTCTAGTCTTGTCTGTCTAGTCTTGTCTGTCTAGTCTTGTCTGTCTAGTCTTGTCTGTCTAGTCTTGTCTGTCTAGTCTTGTCTGTCTAGTCTTGTCTGTCTAGTCTTGTCTGTCTAGTCTTGTCTGTCTAGTCTTGTCTGTCTAGTCTTGTCTGTCTAGTCTTGTCTGTCTAGTCTTGTCTGTCTAGTCTTGTCTGTCTAGTCTTGTCTGTCTAGTCTTGTCTGTCTAGTCTTGTCTGTCTAGTCTTGTCTGTCTAGTCTTGTCTGTCTAGTCTTGTCTGTCTAGTCTTGTCTGTCTAGTCTTGTCTGTCTAGTCTTGTCTGTCTAGTCTTGTCTGTCTAGTCTTGTCTGTCTAGTCTTGTCTGTCTAGTCTTGTCTGTCTAGTCTTGTCTGTCTAGTCTTGTCTGTCTAGTCTTGTCTGTCTAGTCTTGTCTGTCTAGTCTTGTCTGTCTAGTCTTGTCTGTCTAGTCTTGTCTGTCTAGTCTTGTCTGTCTAGTCTTGTCTGTCTAGTCTTGTCTGTCTAGTCTTGTCTGTCTAGTCTTGTCTGTCTAGTCTTGTCTGTCTAGTCTTGTCTGTCTAGTCTTGTCTGTCTAGTCTTGTCTGTCTAGTCTTGTCTGTCTAGTCTTGTCTGTCTAGTCTTGTCTGTCTAGTCTTGTCTGTCTAGTCTTGTCTGTCTAGTCTTGTCTGTCTAGTCTTGTCTGTCTAGTCTTGTCTGTCTAGTCTTGTCTGTCTAGTCTTGTCTGTCTAGTCTTGTCTGTCTAGTCTTGTCTGTCTAGTCTTGTCTGTCTAGTCTTGTCTGTCTAGTCTTGTCTGTCTAGTCTTGTCTGTCTAGTCTTGTCTGTCTAGTCTTGTCTGTCTAGTCTTGTCTGTCTAGTCTTGTCTGTCTAGTCTTGTCTGTCTAGTCTTGTCTGTCTAGTCTTGTCTGTCTAGTCTTGTCTGTCTAGTCTTGTCTGTCTAGTCTTGTCTGTCTAGTCTTGTCTGTCTAGTCTTGTCTGTCTAGTCTTGTCTGTCTAGTCTTGTCTGTCTAGTCTTGTCTGTCTAGTCTTGTCTGTCTAGTCTTGTCTGTCTAGTCTTGTCTGTCTAGTCTTGTCTGTCTAGTCTTGTCTGTCTAGTCTTGTCTGTCTAGTCTTGTCTGTCTAGTCTTGTCTGTCTAGTCTTGTCTGTCTAGTCTTGTCTGTCTAGTCTTGTCTGTCTAGTCTTGTCTGTCTAGTCTTGTCTGTCTAGTCTTGTCTGTCTAGTCTTGTCTGTCTAGTCTTGTCTGTCTAGTCTTGTCTGTCTAGTCTTGTCTGTCTAGTCTTGTCTGTCTAGTCTTGTCTGTCTAGTCTTGTCTGTCTAGTCTTGTCTGTCTAGTCTTGTCTGTCTAGTCTTGTCTGCTTAGTCTTATCTGTCTAGTCTAGTCTGTCTAGTCTAGTCTGTCTAGTCTAGTCTGTCTAGTCTAGCCTGTCTAGTCTAGCCTGTCTAGTCTAGTCTGTCTAGTCTAGTCTGTCTAGTCTAGTCTGTCTAGTCTAGTCTGTCTAGTCTAGTTTGTCTAGTCTAGTCTGTCTAGTCTAGTCTGTCTAGTCTAGTCTGTCTAGTCTAGTCTGTCTAGTCTAGTCTAGTCTAGTCTGTCTAGTCTAGTCTGTCTAGTCTAGTCTGTCTAGTCTAGTCTGTCTAGTCTAGTCTGTCTAGTCTAGTCTGTCTAGTCTAGTCTGTCTAGTCTAGTCTGTCTAGTCTAGTCTGTCTAGTCTAGTCTAGTCTGTCTAGTCTAGTCTGTCTAGTCTAGTCTGTCTAGTCTAGTCTGTCTAGTCTAGTCTGTCTAGTCTAGTCTGTCTAGTCTAGTCTGTCTATTCTAGTCTGTCTATTCTAGTCTGTCTAGTCTAGTCTGTCTAGTCTGTCTAGTCTGTCTAGTCTGTCTAGTCTGTCTAGTCTGTCTAGTCTGTCTAGTCTGTCTAGTCTGTCTAGTCTGTCTAGTCTGTCTAGTCTGTCTAGTCTGTCTAGTCTGTCTAGTCTGTCTAGTCTGTCTAGTCTGTCTAGTCTGTCTAGTCTGTCTAGTCTGTCTAGTCTGTCTAGTCTGTCTAGTCTGTCTAGTCTGTCTAGTCTGTCTAGTCTGTCTAGTCTGTCTAGTCTGTCTAGTCTGTCTAGTCTGTCTAGTCTGTCTAGTCTGTCTAGTCTGTCTAGTCTGTCTAGTCTGTCTAGTCTGTCTAGTCTGTCTAGTCTGTCTAGTCTGTCTAGTCTGTCTAGTCTGTCTAGTCTGTCTAGTCTGTCTAGTCTGTCTAGTCTGTCTAGTCTGTCTAGTCTGTCTAGTCTGTCTAGTCTGTCTAGTCTGTCTAGTCTGTCTAGTCTGTCTAGTCTGTCTAGTCTAGTCTGTCTAGTCTAGTCTGTCTAGTCTAGTCTGTCTAGTCTAGTCTGTCTAGTCTAGTCTGTCTAGTCTAGTCTGTCTAGTCTAGTCTGTCTAGTCTAGTCTGTCTAGTCTAGTCTGTCTAGTCTAGTCTGTCTAGTCTAGTCTGTCTAGTCTAGTCTGTCTAGTCTAGTCTGTCTAGTCTAGTCTGTCTAGTCTAGTCTGTCTAGTCTAGTCTGTCTAGTCTAGTCTGTCTAGTCTAGTCTGTCTAGTCTAGTCTGTCTAGTCTAGTCTGTCTAGTCTAGTCTGTCTAGTCTAGTCTGTCTAGTCTAGTCTGTCTAGTCTAGTCTGTCTAGTCTAGTCTGTCTAGTCTAGTCTGTCTAGTCTAGTCTGTCTAGTCTAGTCTGTCTAGTCTAGTCTGTCTAGTCTAGTCTGTCTAGTCTAGTCTAGTCTAGTCTGTCTAGTCTAGTCTGTCTAGTCTAGTCTGTCTAGTCTGTCTAGTCTAGTCTGTCTAGTCTGTCTAGTCTGTCTAGTCTGTCTAGTCTGTCTAGTCTAGTCTGTCTAGTCTAGTCTGTCTAGTCTGTCTAGTCTAGTCTGTCTAGTCTAGTCTGTCTAGTCTAGTCTGTCTAGTCTAGTCTGTCTAGTCTGTCTATTTTGTCTAGTCTAGTCTGTCTAGTCTAGTCTGTCTAGTCTAGTCTGTCTAGTCTAGTCTGTCTAGTCTAGTCTGTCTAGTCTAGTCTGTCTAGTCTAGTCTGTCTAGTCTAGTCTGTCTAGTCTAGTCTGTCTAGTCTAGTCTGTCTAGTCTAGTCTGTCTAGTCTAGTCTGTCTAGTCTAGTCTGTCTAGTCTAGTCTGTCTAGTCTAGTCTGTCTAGTCTAGTCTGTCTAGTGTAGTCTGTCTAGTCTAGTCTGTCCAGTCTAGTCTGTCTAGTCTAGTCTGTCTAGTCTGTCTAGTCTAGTCTGTCTAGTCTAGTCTGTCTAGTCTAGTCTGTCTAGTCTGTCTAGTCTAGTCTGTCTAGTCTAGTCTGTCTAGTCTAGTCTGTCTAGTCTAGTCTGTCTAGTCTAGTCTGTCTAGTCTAGTCTGTCTAGTCTAGTCTGTCTAGTCTGTCTAGTCTAGTCTGTCTAGTCTAGTCTGTCTAGTCTAGTCTGTCTAGTCTAGTCTGTCTAGTCTAGTCTGTCTAGTCTAGTCTGTCTAGTCTAGTCTGTCTAGTCTAGTCTGTCTAGTCTAGTCTGTCTAGTCTAGTCTGTCTAGTCTAGTCTGTCTAGTCTAGTCTGTCTAGTCTAGTCTGTCTAGTCTAGTCTGTCTAGTCTTGTGTGTCAAGTATTGTTTGTCTAATCTTGTAGTATAGTGGAGTAATCATAACAAACCAGTGATTTCTTTTGTAAACTTCGCACAAAGTCCACATACAAAGTTCAAATTAAAAAATTAGTTTCAATGATCTCATCGCCAAAAATTAGCGACAAATTCATTATCTATACAATCTAAATTCAAATGACTCACACCGTGATCTCAGCATTAGGCCCATTTGTCCATGTACCTATAACCCTTCAAGACAAACACCGCCCGAAAGCCTAGTCTAGTTCCACCGAAAACGAAGCTATTGTCACGTCCACAAACTCTTTAAACTAAAATTAGAAAACCTGAAATTATTTGCTAATTGCGTCTTCACAGTGCGTAAGTAGCTGCTAATTTTATTATCTTCGCTGCATAAATTAAGCGCAATGTATCCTAAATTGCGTCAAGACAGGCGAGAAAATGCAGCTTATTGGGGTATAAGCGGGTGATAAGCGTAATCTAAATCCTTCCGGATAGAGGCGGTTATGTAAGGCTGAGGTGTCGGCTAATAATAGTGAGCGTTCGAGAAACGTCTCTAATTATTCATCAATCGTAATATAGTCATTAAGAACAAATATTGTTTTCTTATTAGCACGTAGTATACAAGCGTCAATGAGCAATTAGTGCGATCGCGGCCAGCGTAAATCGCCCGCTATATAAAGAAAATCCGCGCACAAAACTAATCATTACACTACAAACTCACCAAACCAAACACATCACTAGAACTTGATCTCGACATCAAGATTTGCAAATCGTATAAAGACATGTTTAACAATCCAACAATGAATTTGATTGTAAGTATTAATACGAGTTCAGGACTAAACTCACGACGATTTATTTTTGGATTTGGACTAACTTTTTATTTTCTTCCAGTTTTGTTTATTTGGCTTTGCCATGCTGACGGTTGCGGCTTCGAGCGGAATTCGCAAACAAGATGACATTGTATTGACGGGCAAGGAGAGGATTAGCAAGCGGGAAGTCAATGAAGATCTCGAGGATCTTGACGTCGCTGCTAACGTTGTTTTTCGGCCAGTGTTCCGCGGACAGCAGAGATACACGTTAAGGAGGAGACAGCGATCAGTGGATGAAGAAGCCGAGAATATGGAAGTCGCTGCTAATACTGTATTCCGTCCACTATTCCGGTCGGCAAGAGGAGATTTGTTAAGGAGACCAACGAGAGCCGTTGAAGAAGTTGACTCTGATCTTGAAACTTCAGCAAACACTGTTTTCCGCCCACTTTTCCGTTCATCAAGAAAAGATTTCTTGGACAGACCAGTAAGATCAGTTCAAGAATTTGATTCCGATCTTGATACTTCAGCAAACACTGTTTTCCGCCCACTGTTCCGTTCATCAAGAAGAGATTTCTTGGACAGGCCAGTAAGATCAGTTCAAGAAGTTGATTCCGATCTTGATACCGCAGCAAACACCGTTTTCCGCCCGCTGTTCCGTTCATCAAGAAGAGATTTATTAAACAGAGTAGCAAGATCAGTTCAAGAAGCTGATTCCGATCTTGATTCTTCAGCGAACACTGTTTTCCGCCCACTGTTCCGTTCATCAAGAAGAGATTTCTTGGACAGACCAACAAGATCTGTTGAAGAATTTGATTCCGATCTTGATGCCGCAGCAAACACCGTTTTCCGCCCAATGTTCCGTTCATCAAGAAGAGATTTATTAAACAGACCAGCAAGATCAGTTCAAGAAGTTGATTCCGATCTTGAAACGTCAGCAAACACCGTTTTCCGTCCATTTTTCCGCTCGTCAAGAAGGGATTTGTTAAGAAGACCGACGAGATCAGCAGAAGATTTCGACTCTTCCAGCGAAAATTTGCCACAATTCAGATCCAAACGTTCTGCGGACTTTGATCTTGACCCAGAAGCGTCTTCGATTTGGTTCGTGCCGTCGTTTAATCATCGACCAATCAGGTCGGTCAACACTGCCGATTTGGAGGATTTGGACACGGCTGCAAATATGATCTTCAGGCCGGTGTTTAGGGCGAGGGAGCGATACAATTCAAGAATTCCCGAGTAAATGTTTGCACATTTGCTGCTTCGTCAAAAAAGGCTGTTGATATCCCATAAATCATTTCTGTACATTTGTATATAAATTTCATGATTTTATTTCTTCCATGATTAAGACTGTATAATGTAGACTAGTTGATTTATATTTATTGAAATGTTAATGTATATGTTGTAAAATGTATGTTGTAACCAAAAAACTGATACACTTACACTGAATAGTTAATAAATCTGATTTGTAAATTAATATTGTGGATTATCTAAAACAAATATCCGATCAAAATAGACCATAGACCAACAAGAACTACACAAGGATAAAGAGGCAAGGCAAGAGAAGGCTAGAACCAAACAAACGAGATAATAGCAATGGAAACTAGAATAGGGAATAGTCTAGGGCAGTGGTGGCGAAGCTATGCCACGCGTGTCTTAGCTGATACGGAGGAAAATTGTATTGGCACTCGAACTATTTCTCACGCGTGTCTTTTAAACTAAAACCTTAACAGACAGATAAGAATAGACAGATTTAGACTGTCGAAACAAATCTAATAATTCTCACCTGTCTGGATTAATTAACAAATAACAGACTTTTGAACTGTTTTTTTAGAAATCAGAGACGCATAAACAGATTTCGAAAATTCTGGACTGTCTAGACCAGTGGTGGCGAAGCTATGCCACGCGTGTCATAGCTGACAAGGAGAAAAATTGTATTGGCACGCGAACTATTTCTCACGCGTGCCTTCCAAACTAAAACCATCTACTTTTCTAAAAAAAAGTTTCTAAATCCACTTTGTAAAATATAAGACGTGTTAAATTCGGGCTAATACGGTAACTGATTTTCACCATCAGAAATGTTCATTCATTGTAAAAGTTACCTGGCACGTCAGCATTTTAAAATGTGAAGATTTAAAAAAATGGCACGTGGTCAGAAAAAGGTTCGCCACCCCTGGTCTAGGAATATATTTAAAACTCAACACATTAAGCATTATTTATCTAAACTAGGATACTAATTCCTGGCAGTATAGTTTCGTCAGTCTCATTATCTAGTATCTAGCCTTGTCTGCCTAGTAATATCTATCCAATCTGTTTAATGTTGTCTGTCTAGTCTAGTCTCGGCTGTCCAGTCTTGTATGTCTACTCTAGTAACAGGAAATTTGTCCTGCAAGAAAACAACAAATTAGGGGAGCGTGATATCTGCAGTGGGGTGCCACATGGTTCTATATTGGGACCGACACTATGTCCAAATCATTCCCAGAGGAATGTCCTTTACGACGCAGTCCTCAGACTAAAGCTACCGCAGGGTGGGGACATCCTGAGCTTTGCTGATGATTTGACACTTGCAGTGTTGGGGAAGACGGAAATGTAAACTAAGTCGAGAGCAAACAGGGCCATTGAACAGGTGGACAAATGGATGGAACTAAAAGAACTAAAGCTGCCACCAGAAATCACGTAAGCAGTATTGCTAACTGGACTAAGAAAAACGACACCCATCACATTCAAAATAAAAGGAGAAAAAATAACCCCAAAGGAATTGCTCAAATATCTAAGTGTAAGTCTTAATAAGAGCCAATCCTTTAAACGCCAGATCACCTCAGTTGCAGCCAAAGCACTAAAAACTGCGGCAGCGTTAGATAAACTAATGCCCAAGGTTGGAGGACCCTGCTTCTTTGCTCGGTGGTTCACTCCACAATGTTCTAAGTAGCCTCCATTTGGGCAAATGCCCTGAGAAAACAGATGATTAGACAAAAGCTGGTAATCGTTCAAAGAAAAATGGTTCCAAGAGTATGCAGTGCTTACCGGACTGTCTCTAGTATTGGCCGGCCACCCATAGAACCATAGGGTATGCCACCCATAGATCTTATGGTAAAAGTTATGGTAGAAGACTACATTGGCAGATCAAACGGCGCTAGCACACAGACCGACAAAAAGGCACTAGCGAAGGCCCCAATGTATCAGGCCTGCCAAAACCAGTCTATCCACTAAGGGCCACTGAACCAGAATCCTAATCCCTGATGTGGAGCGTTGGGCAACAAGAAAACACGAGACCGAAATCACCCAAGTTTTAAGCGAGTATGGAAGGCTCTTTCGGGAACTTTCTCCATAGCATCTGAAGGGCCACAGATTGCCTTTGTATTTACTGTGGACTCGCAGACATCTTATTTATTTATTTACATAAGAAGGCTTATGTGTCCAGTACTCCGGACACTATGCTGGTTTAACAGCTATTTACAATAATATTTTACTTTATATTTTACTTTTTAATTTAATCTTAAGCTCTAAAAGTCTTGATCAAGTATTTTTAACTCCTGCGTAGTTTGTGTCTGCTACCAATCACTTCACAATTTTTAGACAGGCAAAAACCAGACAGACAAGACAAGACAGCTTATCTGTTTCCACATATGCTGTAACATATGTATTTAGCATTCCATCTAAAAGACGCTATGCTGGCTATACTATCATCATGGTCATATGTTTTAGAACTTTGTTTAATCATGGTCAAGTCTCTTAAATTGAGCTGCACTGCTGTTTTTCCACCATGTTTTCTTTTCATTTGCTGCTTTTAATTCTTATTCTCCATTAATGTCTCCATTAATTCTTAATTCTGTCTGGATTCTCCAGTATTCTGCAAGAGGACAATTGAATAGCACATGTGATGCTGAGTCCGATTCGCCGCATGAGCAGAGAGGTGATTCTCTCTTTCCAAATCTGTGGAGGTAGGCCTGGAAGTTTCCGTGACCTGTGATCAGTTGCACCGTGTGGTGTGTCAGCTGTAGATCCATTTTTGTCCAATCCTCTATATTGGGTATAAAATTCTTCGTCCACAGCCCAGTTTTTGAGGCATCCCATCTCAGCTGCCATTATTTTAGGCTGAAAGAAGCTATCATTTGCTTAATAGTTTCCCTAGGTATTTTAGTGTGTGAAAGTGGGATATCCTGCAAATCTTCACCAGAAGGATTTATGTCTGAAGTTTGCCTTGCCAGACCATTTCCGACTACTCCCGCATGAGCTTTCACCCAGTGCCATCGTAAGTTGACTGTGCTCGATAAGTCTTTTGCCACCTGCCACGTTTCCACTAAAAGTTCTGTGGGCCTTGTAAGATGTTTTAAGGCTTCCAACACTGATCGGCTATCGCAGATGATAGAAGAAGATTTAATGTGGTCTATATTTACGGAGACATATTGTAGAGCCCTCTTAATTGCGACGAGCTCTGCTTGGAAGATAGAACAATAATTTTCTAATCTAAACTGTTTATAACATATTTCCTCATCGCCAATGTATACGACAAAATCAGACAGAGGACTCCCAGACCGCGCGGCGCATACCGTTTTGAGTGTGACAGGTGGATACCCTAAAGCAGTATTTTTCAACCTTTTTCATGCCGCGACCCCCTTAGTGTCGAAACATATTTCGCGACCTTACCCTACCCTCCGCTATTTCTGGCTTGTATTTTTTTATGATACGAATATCGAATCTGTACATCATTTTTTGCTTATTTTTATTATTAGGTATCGGCTAAATACGTAATTACACATAACAGACATTCGTGATCAAGTCAAAAAATAAAAGAAAGTACTTTTGTATGCCTGCAGTTTGATGAATCTACTGATATTGCGAAGGATGCACAGTTTGTAGCTTTTGTGCGTCTTGAATCGAATGAAGAGATTGATGGAGGAAATTCTGTTTTTTAAAGCTCTGCCAACGAATACAACAGGTCAGTGCTTACATAACATGTACCTTGAAGCTACACAAGACTTCCATATCGATTGGTCGAAAAAATGCATAGCTATTTGTTGTGACGGAGCAAAAGCTATGACTGGTTCGAAAATCGACTTTATTACCAGACTTAAAGCAGTGATGCCAAACGCTTGTTGGATGCATTGCTTTTTCCATCGCCAAGCTATTGGTCCGAAACCTTGTAATACAATGACGTTTAATTATAATTATAAAATTAGTAAATTCTACAAGTCCAGACATGTCAATCATGAATTCCGATCAAATTCGAACGCGAAAATTTCAAAATATTCAAAAATTGCGAAAAAATATATTAATAATTGAAGGCTTTCAATAAAACTTATACTGAATGTGGGTATCTACCAGAGGTATGAGTTGACAAAATTTGAAAGCTCCCACTCCAATGGGGACGTCGTGAAGAATGATTTTATCGTCAACAATTTTATGGAAATATCTCGTCAATGCCGCAAGGTGGAAAATTATAACCGGGATATCCGTATGTAAGACGTCGGTGTCTACAAGAAAGTATTTTTTGAAAATTTTGTAAAAACCTTCGGTTTGGTCGCAAAAGTTTAACACACATTTCTAAACGTTCGTCATGTCGTGGCTATCAGCCGCAAAAAGTTTGCATGCCGCACATTTCAATGGGTCTCAATGACCACTATTCGATTTTAAAAAGAAAATCCGGATAAATTTCGAGATGGCTTTTCCTTCAGCCGTCAAGTGGTAGAACTGACCGTTTTTCAACAAAAACTCTCTTGTTATATCCGCTAGGAAGTCGAGGAATACACCTTCAGATTCCAAATTAAATGTGTAATTTTTAACTATTCTTGTAGAATACTCTTAATTCCCACCGTTTGAGAAATGGATTTTAAATCACCAGATGACCGAAAAACTTACATCGTCCCCCATGTAAAATTATCCGAATCACGAATCAGCCGCAGAAAATTCATGCAACATATTTTAATAGAACTTGATGAGTTGTATTCGAATTTGAATCGAAAATGTCAATAAATATTGAAATGGCTGTTCCTTCCGCAGTGAAATGGTAAAACTGAGAGCTTTTCGCCAATAACTCTGTTGATATACATTCGAGGAAGACGCGTGTTGTACCGTTGGAATCTAAATTCAATTTAAAAGCTCCAATTATTCTTAAAAAAAACTCGTAAATATCGCGGATTATGAAATCAATTTTGGAATTCAAATGTGAAGGGAAGCAACTGTTTCTGATGTAAAATGGTCTGAATTTTAATAATCTGCTAAAAGAAAAGTGAAAAAACTTCGTTTTCTTGTAGAAATTTGTGAAAAAATGCGAATTTTGACGTTGCTATGTGTTACTAATCAAGAGCCAGAGTCGCCGAAATCTGCAATTTAGAGATTTCAAGATATCTCTTTGAATTTTATTTGAATTTCAACCTAACATTAAGCGAAAAATCAGAATTTTGATTTAAATTCTTTTCTTTAATTTTATCTTTTCACAAGCACACGAATAATCATAAACGGATAAACTTCAACAATGACATTACCACATAACCTGAGCGAAAATAGTGTCAGAATGATCAGCTGTAAGTGTAAATTGGCGATTCAGCGGCAAACAATGGTCGTAGTATTTTTGACCTGGAGTGCGAAGTCGTTGATGGATTTGAGAAATTCAAACGCCATACTGTTGGCCTTTTCACCGGGCATGCACATGTTGGACTGGAAATGTAAATTTTCTTTTAAGCGTTTCCGTTTAAAGAGGTGAAAAAAAAGTGACTTCGCGAATTGGGGCCTGCGGAACGTCCCCGGAGGTGTAATGCGCCGAGACTGGTGTCGTTCGAAAGTAGACACGTGGGGCTATAATTCCTGAAAAGAGCAATACAATTCTAAAACATTTCACCGAATATTGAAGGTTTCAATTTGCTCAATTTTGAAAAGTTCGTTTCGAGTTTGGACGGGCGTCGAGACCCCCAAATGCGATCGAGCGATGCATCGTTCCTATCGCCTTATAGACCCTTTCGTTCTATATTCAGAAACCACCACCGCGAGGCCCTGCTATTTAATTTAGCGAATCCCAGAGGATTCTCGCGTACTTCAGCAAAACATGGTTTTTCGGGCCTCCCGGCGCCATCCGGCACGCAATCGCAATTAAACTCCAAAACAAACTTAAAGACACTATGCCGAATCGATTGGTGCCGGTCCGGTCCCGATCCGACTGTTGGGTATCCCGGGAGAAAGATCCCCGCAAATTAGGTGAAAAAAACATCGCGTTTTTTCGATTTTTGTGTTAAAATTGACCCAGAGTGGGAACAGGATGCCGAAGGTACCAGATTCTTCCACCGCCGGTTGCGGGTAAATATCTCGGTAAATATATCGAACGAACCGGTTTGGAGACACGGCGCTCTTCAATCAAGAGAACGGCGTCCACAGATGTGATGAAAAAAACGTTTTTTTTTTCGCTTACATTTTCCACCGCACCGGGTGAACCGACGGTTGCGTACTTTTCCGCATGACGTCAAAAAAAGTGAAATCGACGAGGCAAGAGAACGCAGTAAAAAAATTGAGCCGCGGACCAAAATTGCTCCTCAAAGGTGCTAGAAACGATCTCCTGTTTTTGGCACCTAGAGGATGCCATGTGGGACTTGCGAGCGGCAGACGGACACGGGTCGAAGGCCTGTTCAGTTTTAGAACAGAAAATGACTATTTCCCGTTTCGACGCCCAAGAGGAACGGAGTTTTGACGGAAAAAGTGAAAAATTTAAAACGCACCTACAGCCGCCCCCTGCGGGGGCGGAACTTGGTAAGGCTCGTCAAAAAAACCTAATTTTTTGTTCAATTCATTGGAAAAAATTCAAGACGTTCAACAAAATTCAAAAAATTCAATTCAAACCGCATTTTTTGACAATTTTTCTTAATTTTCAAGAAATCTTGACTTTTGACCCCTTTCGAGTTCAGTGACGGTACCTTACTCGATAAGTATATTTCGACGACGATTAAATTAAAAGCGTTACGGAAACGATTACAAGATATGGGTTCACTGCACCAAAGTTTGCTTTACCACATAGAGGTTAGGTGGTTATCGAAAGGAAAAGTACTGACAACAGTTTTGGAACTTCGAGCTGAACTTTTGGTGTATTTACAGCAGGTAATGTTTGACTATACTAAATTTATTTGTGACCCGGAATTCCTTTTTAAACTGGCTTTTTTTACCTATTCCAGCATTTAAACACATTGAATAAAAGCCTCTAAGGGGCAGTTGAAAATTTAATTACTGCTAAAGACAAAATCGATGGCTTCACGAAAAAAATAAACCTGTGGCCATTCGATTCGTTTTCTTCTACTCAGTCTTTTATTGGAGAAGTGGGATCTGAGATAAACATCAAATCATATATACCTGGCATGGAAATTGTATTGGAGAATTTGAAAGAAGAATTGTGTCATTTTTTCTCAGTGGAAGAACATTCAGAAAAGACTAGGAAAAGGTGGATCATAAATCCGTTTTTAAAAGCAGCTACAGACGCGGCAAGTTTTTAAACCAATCTAAAAGAAAATCTGTTGAAATTATCTGCTGATGGAATGTCACCCTTAGAATTCATGTCTATCACTTTGGATAGCTTTTGGCTAAAGAGAAAAACAGAATATCCACAATTAACCAGAGAAGCTTTGAAGTGTTGACACTTTCTATTTGTGAGAGTTGACGTTTTCGTCGATGGCTCAAATAATAGACAAACCGAGAAATCGCTTAAATTTAGGAGGCGATTTAATTCAATTTGTAGCAAAAACCGATCCGCGATGAGAAAAATTGATTAACAAGAAACAGTCCCAAACATCACATTAATGTGAATGTGTGCCTATTCCTTATAACATTAATGATTCATGTGACTCGAAGGTATTTGTTGATTTGTGGTAACCTAATTTATGTTCTACCAAACCTTTAATAGATCTTTTCATAGTTGAAATTTGTTTGTGCGCATGTGTCAATCTCCGAAACTTTGATATTCCCGCCTTTCAAACCTGGCGGACGCGCATGCGCTTCACGAACCGTAAAAAGGTGTATTAACCTTTTCTTAATAAATATAACATATTGAAATATAATGATTTTGGTTTAGTTTTTTACTTTGAATGACACTTTAAGGTAGTTTTCTCGTAAAATGGCTTTACTTGATCATTCAACTATAGACCACTCAATATAAGACGATGGTGTAGACAAAACCATACTGCCACGAGTCTACTGCAAAAAAAAACCTTGAGAGCTTTTTATTTTAAATTTTAAAATAACTGCGATCCCTTTATAGAGCCTTCGCGACCCCCTTAAAAAGGCTTCGCGAACCCCACGTTGAAAAACACTGCCCTAAAAAGCAGTGATTCTCAACGACTGTGCCGCTGCACTTTTATGTGCAGCCAAATTCTTGATGTGTGCCGTCAAATTTTAGAAGCGAAAACAATAAAAATTATTGTTTGCATGTATGTACTTTGATACAGCATGCTTGTATAGTTTTACTACAAATCTGGATTAAATAAAAAAAAACTATTTACTAGCAGAGTTTTCGGCTAAAACGTAGTTCGATGCATGTAAGCCGTGGCATAAGTTAGAACTAACGTAAAAAGACAATATTTTACTGATTTCACGGTTTTAACCTAAGTTAGGTTCCGTAATATTAGAACAGATAAATCCAAACCATACAACAGGCGGTAGCGCGACCTCTCGATCCAAAATAAGACAAAATAATTCAAATAATTTACCTTGAGACTTGGACGCCCTCCTTCCATGCGTTATAATCCAAGTCTTCTATTTATTCAATTTTGCCTCATAAAGTCATGTTTAATTCCTTGCATACGGATCAATAAAACAGTGATTTATTCATCATCATCATCAAACAGCCCTTTGCGTCCACTGCTGGACATAGGCCACCCCAATTTCCGCCTATCCTGAGCCTCTCGCATCCAGGCTCCTCTTGTTCTTTTTATATCGTCTGTCCATCTTGTGGGGGGCCTCCCCCTGCTTCGTATATCTGCTCTTGGCCTCCACTCCAGTAGTCTCTTGGTCCATCTTCCATCTGACATTCGGGCCACGTGTCCAGCCCAGTTCCACTTTAGCCACGCCATACGCCCAACCACATCTGTGACACCTGCTTTTCGGCGTAGCTCTTCGTTTGTGATATGGTCTCGTAGCGACACACCGAGCATCGATCTTTCCATCTTTCGCCTACATCTATCTGTCTGCTCGGGACCAAGTTTGTCATACATTTTGTTTTGGAATAGTTTATTCTTAGGCCTACGGTATTACATGCTTCCTGGAGTTCTAATAGCATTGTTTTTATATCGTTAAGATCGTCAGCAAGTAGCACTATGTCATCTGCAAATCGCAGATTTGATAGATTTTTGCCATCTATGGTTAAGCCTTTTCTTTCCCAGTTGAGCTTTTTGAAAGCGAGTTCCAAAACCGCGGTGAACAATTTAGGCGATATCGTATCCCCCTGTCTCACGCCTCTACCAATTGGAATGGGTTTGGTGTTTTCATGGAGTTGAACCGTCATACTGGCGTTTTTGTAGATGTTGTAAATGGTTCTCGTGTAGCGATGGTCGACACGGCATTCCTGTAGTGCTTCCATAACTGCATCTAACTCGACGGTGTCAAATGCTTTATGGAAATCTATGAAGGCCAGTACGAGTGGTCTGTTGTATTCAATACTTTTCTCGACTATTGTTTTAACAATTTGTAGAAGGTCATTGGTTCCGTATCCTGTGCGAAATCCTGCCTGTTCCACTGGTTGGTAGAAGTCCAGTTTATTTTCAAGTCTATTTGTTATTATTCTTGTAAACAGTTTGTAGAGATGACTTAGAAGGCTTATCGGCCTATAGTTTTCTAGGTCAGCTATATCTCCTTTTTTGTGCATTAAGATCACAATAGCGTTGTTCCATTCATTTGGTACTGTACTGTTGAACAGGCAAAGATTGAACAGGTCTCTGATTTTTCCTAGCAGGTGGACACCTCCGATTTTGATGGCGTCTGCGGTGACGTGATCACCTCCGGGGGCTTTGTTTGTCTTCGTTTTACTTAAGGCTAATTCTATTTCATCTAAAGTAATATCTGGTAGTATTTCAGACCCTTGGTTTATGATGCCCTTTTTATTTGATACGATATCTGGTTCAGATTCCGGGATTGGTTCTTTTTGGCTTGTATATAGAAGTTGGTAGAATTCTTCAACGACATTTAGGATCTCCTCTCTGTTCGTTGTTATATTTCCTTGTTTATTTCTGAGTTTAGTTATTTGTCTCTTCCCGCTTCCCAGTTTTCTACGCAGGACCTTCATACTTTTGTTGTTTTCTATGGTTTGTTGAATTTTATCTTTATTATGTGCTCTTATGTCGCGCCTTATTGCCTTCGATATCTGTTTATTTATCTCTCGTAGTTCTTCGATGGAGGTTGTCTCTTCACTTCTCATGTTTCTTCTACTTTGCATCAGCTGTATTGTTTCTTGGCTGAGTTTTTCTTCTTGTTTTGTTCTAGGGCAGCATGTACTTTGACTTTCTATTATGGCATTTGTTATTCGGTCGTTTAGGTTGTTGATGTTTTCATTTTTGTCCGCGTTTCCACTCGTCAACCGGTCTGCGATGCACTGCTGGTATTCCTCTACATCTAGTGGGCTGTGCCATTGTTGGTTGGTTGTCTTTTTAACCATTTTGTGTCTTTCTTTCTTTATATCAATGGTTATTTTTTATCGCACCATTCTATGGTCGCTCCCAGTATCAAATCTATTTAATACCGTTACGTCCTTGATTATCCGTTGTTGTTATCCGATGTTTTTTATCCGTTATTACAAAGTCTATTTCATTTCTTGTGCGGCCGTCTGGACTTTCCCAGGTCCATCTTCGATTTAGTTTTTTATAGAAGAAGCTGTTCATTTGAAATAGGTTGTTTTGTAGTAGGAAGCCCAACAACGTCTCACCTCGGTTATTCCTGCCTTCCAGTCCAAAGTTTCCTAAAGAAATTTCCGTATCGTCGCTTTTCATTCCGATTTTGGCGTTGAAGTCTCCGCATACAATGGTGAATTGGACTGGTTGCTCTCTTAGGGCCGTAGATATATCGTCGTAGAAGATGTCTACTTCCTCATCACTGTAGTTGGTCGTCGGTGCATAGATTTGTACGATTTTTATGTGGTATCTTGTATTTAGTTTCAGGACCAGGCTAGTCACTCTAGGGGAGATTTTCTTTATGGAAATTATATTCTTGCTGTGACGTTTATGTATTATAAAACCGGTTCCACCATTGGAATTTTCGTCGTTTCCCGCATAATATAGGCTATGCCCAGATTTTAGTTTTATTAGTTGCTCTCCCCGTCTTCTAATCTCGCTGAGACCAACAACATCCCATTTTATATGATCTAATTCTCGCTCGAGTTCGGTGAGTCTTTCCTCTGATTGTAGCGATCTTGTGTTGTAGGTTGCGATATACATGTGTATATTCTGCTTCTTTGTTGAGTAGGTTTTCTGCTTCATTAGATGTTTGTCCCCCCCAGAATCCGTGGGACAGAATGATTGGTTATCATTGCGGAACTGTGGAGATATTCTCCTATCCGCCTGGGGTATTTGTTTGTTTACATCCATCATTTTCATGGGTAAAAATAAGGGGTTTTTTGCCGTAAAACACCACGCTGGCAAGACGGGTTGGTGAGTTTGGTTTTCGGCCGCCCATTCTGGGTCAGACGCCGTTTGCAGCCGCCCACTCTGGGTCAGACGCTACTGTTGTTGCTAGTTTCGGTCCGCCCCGGGTATTTAATTTCCCCGGTACCACCCATATCTGGGAGGCTTTCCCCTACCCGCCCTCTGGGGAGGCGCCCGCTGGGAGACTAGCAACCCCTCAGGGTGAGAATACATTTCCTTTATTCTCGTTTGAATGGTTATACCGCCATGACTCGGTCGCCAGAGCCTCGTTCGTTATCTAGCAGCGGGCACCGCGTGCAGGAGAGGTTGACATTTGGGTCGGACTTACATGGTGGTTATTGCCGTCACCCCTTACCCACCGTGATTTATTCACTAGTGCAATAAAAGTCTCCATAGCAACGCATCAAAATAACTCACCTACGAGCTCCGTAAACATAATCCTAAATTGAAAAGTGATAATAACATCCACTTTGGGACAGCTTTACTAATTAAATCAAGGGAGGGATACGGAAATCTTCTGTTACTCTTTAGCCCACAGCGCTCAAGATTAATTCTTTGCACTCCTTTACTTACTTACTTACTTACTTCTTACAAGAGAATCTCAAATAAATAATTTGAAAACTAGAATTGAAAAAGTAAACCATTTTTTAAACTATATCCCAGATCGATTTCACACACATTTCAATCTCGGTCAAGATATTGATGAATCAGTAGTCAAATTTAAAGGGAAAATAAGCTTCATCACTTGTAATCCCAAAAAGTCAATCAAGTGGGGAATCCGAATATATGTTTTAGTTGATGCTGATACGGGCTACGTATATTCCACACTACCATATTATGGTAGTTTAACAACAGTCGAGTTGGAAAACCCAGCACTATCTGTTCCTTGCCGAATAGTATTGGCGTTATATAAAACAATTTTACAAAATGATCCACATACTAAAGGACACAATCTGTTCCCATACAGATATTTCACCAGCGTGGAGCTTGCGCGGGAACTACTAAAATTAAATTGTCATTTGACGGGCACAATTATGTTGAGTAGGAAGAGCTTGCCCAATGAGATTAGAAGTAAACAAAAAGTCACTTATTCAGCATATCGATGTAATCTATTATTGTCTAGCATTGTGTGACAAACGATTGATCGCGTTTTACTCTTTTGTCCAGCATTGTGTAGTCCGGTCATTTTAGACAATTGAAATAAAGCAAATTCTGACAGAGCCAAATCTTCGTAGAGACCTTAGGTTTACCACAAGGAATAAAGTGTCAAAAGTCCCCATCAGTCCCATGTGAGCTTAGGGACTTATTCGGGGCCCAAGGTCAAAATTTTAGGTTTTTTGGATTTTTCTCGAAAACGGTAAGTTTTATCGAAAAAGTACCTCAGAGCAAAGTTGTAGATCTTAAAATTCTCTATAAAAATGGTCCCTATGATTTTTTCTCTAAGACCCACTATTTCACAGATATTGCGCTTGTAAGAATCATGTTCTACATAGTATGCACACATATGCCACGTATATACATATTTAGGTACTCAAGCAAGCAAAAATGCCTACTCGTGTCTCTTTTATGTATACATTATACTATTCTAAGAAAATTTACTCTAAAATGACCGCCGGTCCCTTACCGAATCCCCTCTACTCTAATAACATCTGGCCTTGAAAAACATCTGCCTATTCTTTTGTCCATGTGGTGTCGTTCACGTATACCTGCTTCTTTTAGTGTTGAACGAGCAGTTCGAGTGACTATATGTATTTATTACAAGCGTCTACTATTGAAGTTAGTGCTGATTAATATTTAAAAAAAAATGTCACAATTTTGCTTTATTTGTAATAAACTTTTGACTGAAGATGAAACTGTTGTGGTCAGTCGTGGAATGCCAACTTTAATCGATGCAAGTGTCGCGAGAAGTGATGAGTTTGCTGATTATTTAAGAAGCCAAAAGTCCGTTACAATTCACGTGGATTGCAGAAAATCATACACCCGGAAAACTTCAATCTCTGCATCAAAAAGACAACGTGAGGAAGAACAGGCTAGTACTTCAAAAGTAAGTCCACCTCATACTAGAGCGCGAATAAGTGAATCCAGCTTTTGTTTTAAAAACCACTGCTTATTTTGTGGCGATGAAGCGGATGAAGAAGCAGAAAAGAAGAAAGTGAAGATTTATCGCCGAAAAATTCATAAAGTTTCTACACTTACATCCAAAGATTCCATTTTAAAATTAGCTAAAGATCGTTCTGATGATGTGTCAAAAGCTGTCTTTGCGCGTATTAATTTTCAGTATGATTTAGTTGCTGCTGACGCTAAATACCATGACAGTTGTTACAAATCCTTCCTGAGACCTAATACTGGCGGTAAAATTTGCCGTCCTCAAAGTGAGGCTATAAACTCTGCAATGGAGGAAATTTTCAATTTCATTGAAAGTAGCGATGACTGCCAGTTTTCGTTAGATGAACTGAAGAATGTTTGCCAAAATGTAGCTTTAGAAAACGGGATTATAAAAATACGATTGAAATTAAAGTATGGTAGTAGAATTATTATTACAGAGAAGCCTGGAAAATTAACATTTATTTGTTTTGTAGACAATTACCAAGACATTTTAAGTCAAGCCTGGTCTGATAACAAAAACTTGAATGAAAAGGAAAAACGGTGGAAAACTTTAAAAGCTGCGGCAGAAATTATTCGAGAAGATATTCAATCTTGTATGTTTGATAATACTATGTACCCGCCACCGGGTAGAAAGTTTGAAGATATAAATAACGATATTCCCGAATCATTATCTTTTTTTTTGGGACAAATCATTCTTAAAAATAAGCGTCATGATTTGGATCATTTAAAGTTAGTTTGCACAAATATTAGTCATAGCATAATGACTGCTGTTCGGCCTAGATCCTTCAAGTCTAAATTACAGCTGGGTCTTTCAGTTTTTTTCCATCGGCGGTTTGGTTCAAAACGGCTTATACAAATTTTCTCATCGTTTGGTTTATGCGCATCTTACAGTGAAACAATGAAGTATGAAGCAGCAGCAGTTTTCAGTCGCCCACCTCACATTTTATCACCAGAAACTGGCACATTTGTTCAATATGTTGCAGATAATGCTGATATTAATGTAAATACTGTCACTTGTCGTCAATCGAAATCGTCATCGCAGAGTTTACGTTGGCGATTCTGTTCGAGTTTTCCTGGACGTTAAAAAGGCGGTTTTTATGGCGTCGCGACGCTATCTTAGACACAATCGGGATTCAACTCTCAAACAAACTAACAGACAGCATGCCGAATCGAATGGCGCTAGTGCGGCGGTGATTCGACTTGCGGCTTCTAAGGAGTTAGAATCCCCGCAAATGGTGTTTGAAAAAATGTCGCAATTTCTCGCGATAAAATTGACATGGAGCGGGAACAGGACGTCGCAGCCTACGAAATCTTTCATCGGCATCGAACGAACTGATTTTGACACCTGGACCTCTTCAAATAAGAGAACCGCGTCCACAAATGTAACCGAAGAATTTTGTTTGCGTTGCAGCGGACGAACCGGCGGTCGCATACTTATCGGCCAAATGTTAGAAGACGTGCCAGCGATGCGGCCAGAACACGCAAGAAGAAAATTGAGCCGCGGTCCATTGCTCAAATGTGCAATTAAATACAAGAGAGGAAGATTCATGTGATTTTGATGAAGAGACAACTGATTCATCTTCATTTGAACAAATTCTAAGCGTTCATCAACAGGAAGGAGAAGAAGAAGAACAAGAAGAAATTGAAGAAAACATGATTGTTGAAGTTGAATATGAAGAGTATGAGTCAGATTAAAGTAATAAAAAAAAGTTAGAACGACAGTTAAACTCAGTAACCCATATCAATAATCTTCATACTATTAAATAATTATTGTTCCTGAAAATAACGTCATAAAGGTTCGTGGTAGGGATGGGTCAACTCGATTTTTTAAACCGGGTTAACTCGAGTTAAGGATAATTCGAGTCAACTCGATTTTCGATTTACCAACTCGAGTTGATACGCTGCATCACCGACCGACTAATCGGTTCGGCTCCTTTACGATCATGGTCAACGGCGTAAACGCAATACATCGTGGTGCGGATATACCCGACTTACGCCGATTGTTGCTACGTGTAGTGTAAAGTAAATATTTTCTACATATTGTTGGGGAAGTTTACCGGAATAATGCCAGGTCCTAGAAAAAGATCAGTGGTGTGGGAAGTGTTTAGTTTATCCCTTGACGTAAAAGTAAAATGTAAAATGTTTCGTCAAATAATGTCGAACCTCTAAAAAAAAATTAAAACAAAGCCATTTAAATTTGAATCTATACAATAAATCTGTGCAGAAATCTGGGGACGATGCCCTAATGCATATGATAGTCAAAGATTACCAGTCATTACAAATCGTTGAAAATGAAGGTTTTCGCAAATTTACCAAAACATTAAACTCCGAGTACGAAATTCCATCTAGAAAAAAACTTACAAAAATGATGAAAAATATGACTTAGAGTCCAGAGCTTACAAAAAGAGATTGGAGGATATTGAATACATTGCAATAACATCTGATATTTCGTCCTCAGATAGCAATAAAAGTTTTATAACTGTGACAGCTCATTTTATACAAAATGTAAAATTACATTCATTTGTTATTTCCACTTCAGAAATATAACAACGGCTGAAAACATAGCAAATGCTATACAACTAGTATTGGATGATTGGAAAATAGATTCAAAAATAGTCTGCATAGTCACTGATAACACTGCACCTATGAAAAAGGCAATTAGTGAGATTCTTAAAAAACGAAACCATTTATGTGTTGCTCATACACTTAACCTTGCTGTCAAAGACTGTATAGATAAAGAAAGGGCTGAATTAGAAAAGAATCTGGATAACAGTTAAATATTACAAGTATTAATAATGTGCCGTTCGATGGTTTCCCACTTCAAGCATAGCAGCAAGTCGTCCTATGCTTTACTTGACTTGCAAAAACAAATGAATATGGATTTACTAAAAGTAAAGCAAGATGTTCGTAACAGGTGGAACAGTACTTTCTACATACTGGAGCGCTTAATCAAATTGAAGGTACCGCTTTCTGCTGGTTTACCTTTTAAGGTAAAATTTACCACCATCTCATGAGTGGTTATTGGCTGAAGAAATGGTGGCGCTTTTACATCCTTTTGAACAGGTAACTGTCATTTTATCTGGAGAAAAATACCCCTCCCTGTCTTCTGTTATACCTCTTGTATTTGGTCTCAGGAAGACTGTAAACAGCAAAACTCCACTGACAGAGTTAGGCAAGTTTTTACAACAAATTATTGACAATGTAGTAGAAAATCGACTTGGAATTTATTAAAATAATAGAACAGCACCCAGAACTTGACCCTCGATTTAAAGAAAGAGGGTATTAGAAAGTAATGCTAAGAATGCCCAAATGTGGGTAATAAAAACGAATTACAGGACATAATATCAGTTTAAACAAATGCCTCACATTTACGAGAATAACCATCAACTTCTACTGCTGCTGTATCTGAATTGACCTGTTCAGATGATGACATTTGGGCTGTTGTGGAAAAAAATAACAAAATCGAACGAAAAGTGTACTCCATATTATTCAGCTGCTATGATAGTAAAACAGTACGTAGAAATGCCATATTTAGATCGTAAAAATGATCCACTTCAATTTTGAAGGAAAAAAGAAAGTTTATTTCCAGCAATGTTTAAAATGGCGAAAAAAATACCTTTGTATACCGGCTACATCAGTTCCCTCAGAAAGGTTATTTTCGAAAGCTGGCATTTTATGCAATGAAAGACGAAACCGTTTAGCACCAAAAAGAGTAAACCAAATATTGTTTCTTAATGCCACACAATAGTTTGATTTAAAATAGTTTTTCTTTATATATATATATATATATATTCTTTATATAATATAATTATTTTTATATATATATATTAATATTTAGTATCATTTAACATCCATTACACATTGTGTATTTTCCAGCAAAAAAAAACAGTTTTTTATGAAAATTAATGGGCGAAAAATAAAACGGTTGGCTTATAAGTGCCAATTAAGACCAGGGGCGTCCAGAATCTAATTTATAATAAACTTCATATTTTTCTGCTAACTCGGTTTGGATAACTCGGTTTGAAATCGGGTTACGCAAAATTTTAACCGGGTTAACTCGAGTTAACAAAAATACGAGTTTGCCCATCATTAGTTCGTGGAATAGGCCTACCGGGGATACCACGTTAAAAAAAACGCGCCGAGTACACTACCTCACAGGTGGTGTGGAAATGTGTGCATATTATGTAGAACGTGATTCTTACAAGCGCAATATCTGGGAAATAGTGGGTCTTAGAGAAAAAATCATAGAGACCATTTTTATAGAGAATTTTAAGATCTACAACTTTGCTCTGAAGTACTTTTTCGATAAAACTTACCGTTTTCGAGAAAAATCCAAAAAACCTAAAATTTTGACCTTGGGCCCCGAATAAGTCACTAAGCTCACATGGGACTGATGGGGACTTTTGACACTTTATTCCTTGTGGTAAAGCTAAGGTCTCTACGAAGATTTGGTTCTGTCGTAATTGTTTTTATTTGATCATTATTTTTATGTCTAAAATGACCGGACTAGTGTGACACGACAACTGAATCAAATTCCTGAATCAGGTCCTGTATAGAACTGTTAAAGTGACAGGTGTGTCTAAAAATTGATTGCATTTTAACTTTCACAGATGAAGAAATTTTCAGTAGAGACGAAGAGTTTCAATTTGATAATTCTGATAATGAATCAAATTAAGAATTCCAACATAGTGATTTTAAAATAAATATTTATTCTCGATAAAGTGTAACAGATAATGAAATAATATAAACATTTATACTTCTACACTAAAAGAGATCACATTGTCATCCTGAAGGATGACTTGATTCATATGCTTTGCCACACTTTGCAAAGTTACTACTTCTTAGTTACTACTCGTTTAGAGTTATTACTCGTTTTATTTTACTTTGTGAATGAAATGTATGAGATCTAAAGCTTTCTCCAGAGAAAACATGCCTTCTCTGTTTAGGCAGATTTTATTTTTGAAAACCAAAGTTATGAATTCAAACATAGTGATTTTAAAATAAATGCTTATTCTCGGTGAAATGCGACGGATAAAGAAATATTATAAACAGTTCTATACTAGACGAAACGAATTTTAGAAGAAGTTATTTAAATTTTCTGGTGGTGTGATATTTTTCGAAGCAGTCGCCAATATGCAGAGCTGGTTTCTTTGCACATGTCTCACAATAGTAGCTTGATATTTTTCAACCACCAGTTGTTTTACGATCTGAGCAAACAGCACAATCTCGTTGTTTATTCCTAGGAAATTTTCTTATGTTATGTAATTTCCCGATTAATCGGTCTTCTTTGTGATGTGATGTGATGCTCTTCTACCAGTATTCTTAGAAACGTTACGAAAATCACCAACAAGCGACGACACTATTTCACGCACAAATTGTAAATGCATCATTGGACGTTCATTCATTTTTGTTTGATTCGCCTTATATAAAATATACGCATTCACTTTACAAGTTTCCAATCCCCAGAATAAGTGTTTCCACCACCACTTCAAACTTTTTCGCATGAAACAATAAGATGATGCGTAATGATCCACTCCTCCCTAATGTATCCTAAGATCCACTCCTCCCATTTTTCGTGTATAATTTATTATGGCTATAGGTTTTTCAATGACTTCAATAACACATCCACGGATTAATCTTTCCACGGTTCGCATCTCTCCTGAATAATAAGTGGATAGCATAGTTACAATTCTATTGTCCTTCCAATCTACAGCCAATAATTGATTACATCGATATGCTGAATAAGTGACTTTTTTTTACTTCTAATTTCATTGGGCAAGTTCTTCCTACTCGACATAATTGTGCCCGTCAAATGACAATTTAATTTTAGTAGTTCCCGCGCAAGCTCCGCGCTGGTGAAATATCTGTCTGTGAACAGATGGTGTCCTTTAGTATCATTTTGTAAAATTGTTTTATATAACGCCAATACCATTCGGCAAGGAACAGATAGTGCTGAGTTTTCCAACTCGACTGTTGTTAAACTACCATAATATGGCAGTGTGGAATATATGTAACCCGTATCAGCATCAGCTAAAACATATATTCGGATTCCCCACTTGGTTGGCTTTTTGGGATTATAAGTGATGAAGCTTATTTTTCCTTTAAATTTGACTACTGATTCATCAATATCTTGACCAAGGTTGAAATGTGTGTGAAATCGATCTTGGATATATTTTAAAAAATGGATTACTTTTTCAATTCTAAATAAACTTAATAAAGACGGAACAAAGCTTGAATATATAAATATACTCAACCTTTCCGGAACTCTATAATACTAATGAGTATTTTTAGGACTACCAAAAACAAATCTCGTATGAAATTTGTCAGTTATTCTATAGCTTTCAGTCCACCTTCGTGGCACTCTCTCACAAAATGTCAAAATTAAAAACATCTAACCCTAATCAACACATGGGTTTTCAAGCGAGTGATTTACAAAATATTGTTCAGGGAAGCAAAGCTGTGCTGATGAGAGATAAATCTCGAAACGCGTCCACAGATGGCTATCCACTCAAGGTATCGGAAAGACATGATCTTAAAAATCAATGTTATTTTTATGGTTTTTGTTGAGTGCCACGAAGGTGGACTGAAAGCTATAGAATAACTGACAAATTTCATACGAGATTTGTTTTTGGTAGTCCTAAAAAGACTCATTAGTATTATAGAGTTCCGGAAAGGTTGAGTATATTTATATATTCAAGCTTTGTTCCGTCTTTATTAAGTTTATCTGATTATCTATAATGTTGTATGGTTTTACCAATTCAAAATTTATCATTTATATCAATAACCTGCTAAGTTCATGTCTCTCTCACAAAATGTCAAAATTAAAAACATCTAACCCTAATCAACACATGGGATTTTAAGTGAGTGATTTACAAAATATTGTTCATGGAAGCAAAGCTGTGCTGATGAGAGATAAATCTCGAAACGCGTCCACAGATGGCTATCCACTCAAGGTATCGGAAAGACATGATCTTAAAAATCAATGTTATTTTTATGGTTTTTGTTGAGTGCCACGAAGGTGGACTGAAAGCTATAGAATAACTGACAAATTTCATACGAGATTTGTTTTTGGTAGTCCTAAAAAGACTCATTAGTATTATAGAGTTCCGGAAAGGTTGAGTATATTTATATATTCAAGCTTTGTTCCGTCTTTATTAAGTTTATCTGATTATCTATAATGTTGTATGGTTTTACCAATTCAAAATTTATCATTTATATCAATAACCTGCTAAGTTCATGTCTCTCTCACAAAATGTCAAAATTAAAAACATCTAACCCTAATCAACACATGGGATTTTAAGTGAGTGATTTACAAAATATTGTTCATGGAAGCAAAGCTGTGCTGATGAGAGATAAATCTCGAAACGCGTCCACAGATGGCTATCCACTTAAGGTATCGGAAAGACATGATCTTAAAAATCAATGTTATTTTTATGGTTTTTGTTGAGTGCCACGAAGGTGGACTGAAAGCTATAGAATAACTGACAAATTTCATTCGAGATTTGTTTTTGGTAGTCCTAAAAATACTCATTAGTATTATAGAGTTCCGGAAAGGTTGAGTATATTTATATATTCAAGCTTTGTTCCGTCTTTATTAAGTTTATCTGATTATCTATAATGTTGTATGGTTTTACCAATTCAAAATTTTCAATTCTAGTTTTCAAATTATTTATTTGAGATGTATTCTCTTTGAAATGTAGCATCCAGTATATCTGTAAAAACCGCTGACGGGTAAAAATATTTGAGAAGAAATCAATTTTGCCACAATGATTGGTTGTCCAATATTCTTCCAGATTAGCAGCGTGAAGTGTTCCCATATTGAAAATGACTCCAATGAATGCTTTCATCTCCTCTTCATTAATGTCTTTCCATAAACGCCACGTAGAATATTGCGATAGATTCGTATTCCCAATGTTGTGCCTCGCATATAAGTTAGTCTGATTCACAATTCCTCCGTCAAAAAAGAGGATAAATAATCTGAACGTGTTTTACAATTTCTAGGAACATGAACACCAATTGATGTCGAAAACGGGGTCTTATTAGACACAACGTCATCATGTATCACGTCCCTCCATATTACATTGTGACCGTCGTCTAATAACAGATTAGTATCAGAATCACTATCAGCGTTTGTGTCTGAATCACTAGAGTAACAAAGGGGTGTGCATCTTTTTTTTCTAGCAACTATTATATCACTATCACTGCTATCACTGTCATTATCTTCACTAATATCACTATCATTGATGTTGAAATTCAATGTATCTAAATCTAATTCATCGTCATCACTCGAATCAAATTCAAAATCAAAATTAGGTTTGATTCTTTTCATTGTTAGGTGAAAAAAGTATATTTTTGAGCGAATGACACAATATTTTTTACGATGAAAAGCTTCACGATGATATCAAACAAAAATTAGTGATATTACTAATAATATAATATTTTGTTTTTGTTTATTGTGAACAAATATCACGGTCAGAGTTAGGAAAATTTAGGGTCGAAGTCAAAAAATTGTAAAACAATAAGTTTTTGGAAAAAAATATTGTTCAAAATTTTAACTAGAAGCCTTTACCTGTCTATATCTTTAAAAAAAATTCAGAGCTGTTGGAATGCTAAGGCAAAAAAAATCAGAGAGCAAAGGGTTAAAGTGACCACACGTCCCGATTTTGGCGAGACAGTCCCGATTTTTGGAAGACAGTCCCGCGTCCCACCGATTTTTAAAAATGTCCCGCTTTTTAGAAAGTATCGGCATTTTTTATTTTAAATCTACTGTAATATATAAAATAAGATTTTTCCACATATTCCCATAAAATCTCGTTTTATTTAGTGTCACCCAATTAATGTTTTTAATATCCTTAAATTGAACTTCCTATTCTTCAAGATATTCTTTTCAAGATATTCAAGACTTCTTTCGGAAAATCCGGTCGTTTAATTGCACCTCGTTCTGAAATTTTTTGGATGACATTAAGAAAGGAGATTTTATGGGAATATGTGGAAAAATATTTTGAATAATTGGTAACCATTTTCCGAAAAATAAATAATATTTGCGAAAATGATCTTTTCTGATGAGGCGTAATTGGTAAAAAGATACGTTACGAACTACGTTACGAGTGCACGCCAGAAAATGTATTTTCACTACGTCATGTTTTTTATTTAATGACGCAAGTTGTTGCCATAGTAACAACAAACAGAAATCGTTTAATAATAACTCTTTAAAACTCCATTTTATTTACATTGAACTTTTACGCACGATTTGGGTACTTTTACACACTATTATAATAATGACTTAATCCTTCACATACAATAATGTATTAATATGTTCATTTTGGTGTGTGAGTAGATAAAATATATTTTTTTTAATTATTGGTCTGCTTTCACAACTAAATTATAATTCTCATTTCATCCCATTTGTCACGCTTTGTCTCAATAAAAATGTGGTCACTTTACTCAAAATGCAAAAGCGAAAAGCTCAACGTAGCGAAAGGTGAAAACACAAGTGAGCCTTTCGCTACGTCAAAGCAAGTAACGAGAAAGGTCAAGACCTAATATGTCAGGGGCTGAAGGCCATAGGTTTATGTACTGGTAAAGTAACATAAGATAGTTATAATCTGTTATAATTAATTATAATAGTTATAATTTGTTATATTTTTTCCGTTTGCAACGTTAGATAACGAGACACGATTGTTGTCCAATTTTCCGACGTATGCATAATATACGATTCCTTTGTTTGCTTTGTACACGATACTACAAATGGTCCGGTGATAAGGAATTGCAGAAGAACTCACGAACAAAGGTGATTTCTCATTTTACCTAAGGAGTTATGTTACACAAATTATAACTAGCTTATGTTACTTTACTAGTACATAAACCTATGGCCTTCAGCAGAGCCCTCCTTAGACCTGGGCGAGCGGGGCCCAGCGCCCCGCGCTTTGAGGGCCCCGCATCCTTATGCGAACCGACAGATTTAGATTTTACATTGTTTTTCATTATTTTTTACTTTACTACTAAGATACATGTTTATTTTAATTTTTTTATTTTTCTTGTGCAAAACAAATAAACAGCATTTATTATTCTTGTTTAGTCATTACAATTAAATTTCAAAATCCAATATTATTTTGTAGATTTTAAATTACAAAAAAAATTGTCTAAGGGGCCCCAAAATTATTTTTTGCCCTGGGCCCCGCACTTGCTAGGGACGGCTCTGGCATATTAGGTCTTGACCTTTCTCGTTACTTGCTTTGACGTAACGAAAGGCTCACACAATTAGGGTTGCCAACTTTGTTTGAGAAAATTAACGTATCAAATTATTTGGATAGAAAAAAATAAAGTATATGGAAGAAAAAAAACGGCCAAGTGCGAGTTGTGCAAAATTTGTAAGTAAGGTATCTTTAGGAGGATCTAACTGTATGCAACCCATATGCTTCTGGTGCCTGACAATACCACGCAACACATTAGTGTATTTTCATAAGTTTATAATAGTAAATTCGCCTTTTTCTTGTAATTAAAATACATATTTACGGTTTTCAGATTTTTCCCTTTACATGTGCTGTAAGACACCGCTTCTTGCCAAATTTCATGATTCTAGGTCAACGGGGAAGTACGCTATAGGTTTTGATTCCCTTGTGAAATCACAAAATATGCGACATAAACGGTCATATCTTTTGATTGCGTTGACTTACAAGTTTGACAGACAGACAGACGGACGGACAGACAGACAGACGGACAACAAAGTGATCCTATAAGGGTTCCGTTTTTGGTACGGAACCCTAAAAATAGTATTTTTCAAATTAACTTTCTGTTATTCCCTTACAAATTTATTTTTGAGTACTTTTAGCACATGTTAAGAATTTTTTTTGTTATAACTGTATTGACCATTTCCGTTGATTTTTCGCATTCTTTGTAATATAATTTTTGATTCATAATCAAAGTACTTATCTTACATTGAATTGAAAAATTCACTATGTTTTTACCACACTTATATTATGTAAAAATGTTCACAACTTATTATTCACAGTTATATAAATTTCGACACATATCACTAGACACATATCAAGTAATATGTGTAGAAATTTATATAACTGTGAATAATAAGTTATATACAATTTTTACATATTATAAGTGTGGTAAAGACATAGTGAATTTTTCAATTCAATGTAAGTATGAATTACCACGTAGTAACTGTTCCTATTATTACTAAATATCCTATTCATAAAGTACTTATCAGTTTTTCTTTGCTCTAATTCCTATCTTAAACTATCAATAATATTTTACCATAGACATCCACTATAGTTATGTTCCTTCTAGACTTTTTATTATTGTATTAAATATATGCAGCAAGTGGCTTGTTTTCAAAAACTTATTGATCCTGTTGGTCACTTTAATAATTTTTGTATAATTTTTGAACAACCATCACATAAACTTACATATTCGCGCCAAATTAAATAAAAGGGTCATCAGTCACCAACCAAAGAAACAATTAATTTAAATTCTTTTCTTCTACACGCAGTCACAAAAATGACTGAATGAAAATAATTGCAAATGTATATCATAACAATATTTTCTATGTCACAAATCAAGTATCTATATCCAGTCTCACTGTATTATGGACAATATGTGCATAACAGCTACCTTTTATTATATTTGGAGCTTTTTTTTGAATATTTGCTTACTATGAGGGGTGGACGCCAAAATTTACATTGCAATTATCTGTAATGAGTCCTGATGAATGAAATGATAGGTTGTAAGAATCCGTAGACTCCACCATAATAGCTTCAAATATAACATTGACAGATTCGTTAGAATATTCGTAAAAATCTAACTGTTTATTTTGGAACGCATTATTTACTGAAAAATATTGCACCAAAGGAAAAAATTTAATGTTCCTTTTTACTTGTTGCATCTGTCTGAAGACAGAAAAATACATCTTCATCATTTAAATCATTTATGACACTTCACAGAATATGGACCTAATACTGCTGTCACTAAAACTTCCATTTTCGTTCTAGACAAGCAAGAATCTTTATATATTGGCCATCTTGAAATCTGGATATAAAATTTTACTTAAATTATTTGAGCAATCCATGCTATTATAAGACAGGTTGTTTCGCCGTTTGAAAAGGCAATGCTACCTCCGCTGCTGCAATATTCTTATGATAACTAGATCCTGTACACCTTAGTATTTGATGTAAGGAAATTTTGTTGTATCTTTTGTAGAAATTTTGTAATACATCTGGTGCAATGTTTTTTTCGTTTCAGCTTTCATCTTGTGCTTCTGAGCTTCTTGGTGTTCCTTAATCGGTAGAAAGCAAGAAAAAGAAACTACCACTACCTTACCAAACCATCACCATTTTGAACAGAATACTGAATCATGAATTCTTATTCATCAATTTAAATAATAATTATTAAAATATATATTCATATAACTGAAAATATTTGGAAAAATAATAAAAAAATTTAATTGTATTCAACTACATATGTAAATTAAATGAGAATATTAACATTTTATATTAATTCAAACAATTAGTATTGATAGAGTATCGATATAGAGATAAGCATCTATAAATAGTTCAGTAATTGCTCATATGAGTGTTTAGTTTTACACATCACAGTGAAGATTGAAAATAAAGTATTATCGCATATTTTATTTCTATGCAAAAGTATATTTATCGAAAATAAAGTAGGATACGTTATTATTATACGTTGGCGTTATGCATACCACACAATGCATCTTGAGCGCTGTGTGCTACAGAGTAACAGAAAGCTGTCCCAAAGTGGATGTTATTATCACTTTTCAATTTGAGTAGACATTGTCTATCTGACTGTATAAATTATTTTCAATTTGAACATAATCCTAAATGTTCGCTGATGTTCGTTTTTGATCGCCAATCACACAACTTACCACGCAACATCGCACGCCAATTATACCTACATTTTTTTGTACAAATCTCATGATTTTTGCCGGAGTAATCTTTCCGCGTCACCATCTAACAATATTTCTTCGGATGTATCCAATTACGATTAATAAAACACAAATTAATTAAACACAATAAATACTCTAAACAAAATTTTGACGCACGAATCAACAATTTTATCGTTGCTATGAGAACACCACAATCATGACCAACTTTTCTTTGAATTGGTTCTTGTTTAAACAAAAGCAAAATTGAATAAAAGTTTGTATTTCACTCGCGGATAAAGTTAAGGTTTAACTCGCGAATTTAAATTGAATTTATCAATCCGCTCGTTAAAGCTTAATTTTATACCCTCTCATAATATATGAATACTAAACTCATTTTATTGTCAGTGTGCCGCCAAATTTTGATGTTGTTGAAAGTGTACAAGTGAGAAAAAAAGGTTGAGAATCACTGCCCTAATGAGATAAATGGAAAAATAAGACCGGACAAACACTAAACCAATCGACAATGGTATCGTCTGAAGACTTATGTGCAGATACATCAAGGATGATCCAAAACATCATGACAATAAAAAAGCTAGAGGAGCGAAAAGGGAAAGAAGCCGAAAGGATGAAAAATGTTTAAATAAACGATAAATCAAATTCTTATTAACAATCTCGCTGTAAAAATACATGAAACTTGTAGGCAACCAACAAAGCTTCAATTCTGACAATTGACGTTCCCCACCTTAAATAAATCACTGGTGTATTGTCATGTAAGTTATTGTATCGACGTTTTGGGGAACAACTGACTTAAGAAACCCTTTTTTTTTAGAGGTGGTCAAAGATGGTCCTGACAATGATCCCATCTAGGTCAATAGCCTTGAGTGCGAAGCTGCGTCTGCCCTCGATTAAATTCAGGTACGGCAGCAACAAGACTGCAGCCACAACCCATGCTGCAGCACCAGTGGCTAGTCAAGCCGCCCCCCAACAGCCCTCCACTGCAACCATCTACGACTTCCAGCTTCCAGCAAGGTTTAAACGTAGGCCGATCGATGAAGAAGAAATAGAATATATCAACAGAGGCGGTCCAGCCTAAGTGCACTTGGAGTTTATTTATAGATAGATGTAATATGCAAGGTTTGATTATACAATGTATCTCGTTGACAGGTCTAATTGTGTTGGCTTTTGTCTTGTCATTCCAGTTTGAGATTTATATGTTTATAATTTTAAATAAACTGGATTGAGTATCTTTGATTGTAACTTAATCCTTACATTGTCTCTTCCTAATTATTATCACTTTTACACAAATATTACACCTAATTGTTACTACACAGTAACATCGTTACCATACAATCTTGTTGCATATCATTACCGGAAGAAGCTCCAGTGTTGGTGAAACATATGTTCTATTTATACAATAAATTTTAAACTAAAAATAATTTATGTTTTTATCTTAAATATGGACAATATTCTCTATTACTTCATAGATTAGATAAGACTGGACAAGACTAAACAACATCTAATGATATCTAAACAAGAAGTCTAATTAATCAGGGAAATCATGTTAGCCTAATCTAATCTCATTTAGTCTTGTCTAGTTTTGTTTAGTCTTGTCTAGCCTTTTGTAAAGTCTCTAGTTTAGTTTTGTCTAGTTTGGTTTTCTTTAATCCAGTCTACTTTTGTTTGATCAGATACAGTGGCGGATTAACCATGTAGCAAGAGTAGCAATTGCCCGTTAGTGGCAATTGCCAAGTAGCCCGTGTGGGGTTGTAGGTCCCCCATCGGGCGCCTCCCCAGGTGGCGGATAGGGGGATGCCTCCTAGATATAGGTGGTACCGGGGAAATCAAATACCCGGGGCGGACCAAAACCTACAAATGTAGCGTCTGCACTCAGAATGAGCGGCTACAAATCCGCAGCGTCTGTTCCAGATTGGGCGGCTGCAACAGCGTCTGACCCAGAATGGGCGGCTGATTTAAATCCTGTAAACAGGAGGCTGGTTTGGAAGCTATAGCTGGCAGCCCCAGCACCAAACTACGGCCACAGTGGGCTAATAACCTGCTTGGCCTAAACTATGCTATTAATGAAACCTCTACAACACAAATCCGAACGGACAAAACGAAGACAACACTGGCTACACTTAAGGAAAAGTTACGTTTTGGATGCTGGAACGTAAAAACTCTATACGAAGCATCAAAACTGCATCAAGCGGTGAGAGAATTAAATAACTACAACATCTCAATTTTAGGCTTATCAGAAGTTCGCTGGCTTGGCAAGGGGGAGCTCAACTTACAATCTGGGGAGCTTTTCCTGTACAGTGGCAAAGAAACTGGGTCTCATGAAAGAGGCGTTGGTTTCATAATTACTAAAAAACCAGAAAGAGCATAATTTCATGGAACCCCATTGATGACAGAATAATTACAGCAAGGTTCCACACTAAATACAGAAATATCACCTTTGTACAATGCTATGCATCCACAAACAGTGCGAGTGCTGAGGAAAAAGAAAATTTCTACGATATCCTTGAAAGTACGTTAAGGAAGATAAACAGAGGTGATATCACCATACTCATGGGTGATCTCAACGCTAAGGTCGGGACAAATAACAGTAACCTAGAAGACATCGTGGGTAAAGAAGGATGTGGGGAAAGAAACGAAAACGGTGAACTATTCACGAAACTCTGTTCAACATCAGACCTAGTTATAGGTGGAACAGTGTTCCCACACAAGCAAATCCACAAAGTCACATGGATATCCCCCGACAAGAAAACCCAAAACCAAATTAACCATATTGCCATATCGAAAACATGGCGGAGATCCCTACTTGATGTCAGAAACAAAAGGGGTGCAGACATTGCCAGCGACCACCACCTTCTGCTCGGCACGTTCAGAATCAAACTGGCCGTACCAAAGAAACCTGAACAATCAAAGAGAGTAAAGTTCAACCTACACAAACTGCGCCAACCAAACTGCAAAAAAGTTTTCCTAACAAACCTGCATGAAAATGCAGACCAAAATCCCATAACATCTTGGGATGGCTTAGCCAAGACACTACTCGAATCGGCCAAAACAACCCTTGGCACAAAGGAAAGAAATCGAAAAGACTGGATCTCAGACCAAACATGGCAACTTAAACAAGACAGAAAGGATGCGAAGAAACTGGTACTCCAGTGCAAAACTTCGATGACAAAAAATGATTCAATCTGGAGATATACACAACTATGCAAACAAATTAAAGCATCTGCCAAAAAAGACAAGCAAATATGGATTGACCTGATATGTGAGCAAGCAGAAGAAGCAGCCAAAAATAACAACCCGAGGACTCTTTACACACTGACAAACAAGCTCTCCAAAAAGCACACAAAGACCACACATATAGTTAGAAGCAAAGTCAACCGCCCACTGACCACCCCAGAAACTCAGCTCGATAGGTGGAAGGAATACTTTGCTGATATGCTCAGCTCACCCACGGAAGACGAACTTGAGATAGCTCCAGAAGACCATGCAAATGAACAGCTGAATATAAAAATAGACGCGCCTTCAAAAACAGAAATACTAAATACCATCAAGCAGCTGAAAAACAACAAAGCGGCAGGGGTAGATAACATACCTGCCGAACTAATCAAGGTAGACCCTAAATGGATTGCACCTCTACTTGCAAAAATAATAAAAGGGATCTGGACAAACCAAGAAATTCCAGCAGAAATGAAACATGGTCTCATTATCAAACTGCCAAAGAAAGGAGACCTAACGCAATGCAAAAATTGGAGAGGAATAACGCTGTTAAACACCATAAACAAAATTATTGCAAGTGTAATCTAACATAGGCTGCCTGAAGCATTCGAACCCATACTGCGTCCAAACCAAGCAGGCTTCCGCCCAAACCGCTCATGCATAGACCACATAAATTCAACAAGAATAATTATAGAACAATCCGTTGAATGGCGATCGCCACTATATCTTGTTTTCATCGACTTTGAACGTGCTTTTGACAGCCTATCCCACTCTGCTATATGGAAGATACTACGGACAAGAGGCGTGCCAACAAAAATCATCGACACGATTAGAGAACTGTACCATGACTTATCATGTAGTATCCTGCATAGCGGAGCACATAGCAACCTTTTTCCGGCGAGATCAGGAGTGAAGCAAGGATGTGTGCTCTCTCCCTTGCTTTTTAACATTGCTCTTGACTATATCCTGGAAAAGTCTTGCAGACCAAACGATGGTATTCGATGGTCTCTTTACTCTAATCACAAAGATCTCGAATACGCAGACGACATTTGCCTTTTTTCGCATACCTATGAAAGTATGCAAAGGCAACTCACCCTACTATCAGACATGGCACAGAAGATAGGGTTGAAAATAAATGTCTCAAAAACAAAAGCGATGCGAATGCACACAAATAACGACCCACCGTTTCAAATAAACGACCAACCAATTGAGAATGTAGAAAAGTTTCAGTATCTAGGAAGCATTCTCAACGAGACGGGCGGAACAGACCTAGACATTCTAAACAGAATTCAAAAAGCACAGATGGCATTCAGGCAACTAAACACAATATGGAGGTCCAACATCATAAAAACAAAGAGCAAGCTGCGTTTATATAGAACAAACGTCAAAGCAATCCTCTTATATGGATGTGAGACCTGGAAAAACACTAATGCCACAAAACATAAACTTCAGGTTTTCGCCAACAAATGTCTACGAATCATCCTCAGAATCTTCTGGCCACAGAAAATTACTGATCAGCAACTTCTTAAACGATGCGGAGAAGAAACAATAGAGCACGACATTAAGAAAAGAAAATGGGGATGGATCGGCCACATTCTAAGAAGAAAACCAGACGACATTGCAAGGGCTGCACTAGACTGGAATCCCCAAGGAACGATACGACGAGGAGAACCGGCTCAAACATGGAGGAGAACAGTGTTAGATGAACTAAAAGCCCAGAAAACCTCTTGGAGTGAAGCCAAAGCAATGGCCCAGAATAGGGTCCGCTGGAGGGTGCTTATGGAGGCTCTATGCTCCACCTAGAAGTCCAGAACCCATATATATATATATATATATATATATATATATATATATATATATATATATATATATATATATTTATAAGAGTAGCAATTGCTACGGGCGCCGCGTATCCAAATCCACCCCCTCCGCCTGAGTTTAATTCTTTTAGTGATACTTATTAAGACGTAGTATATTGAATTTACTTTTACTTTTATTTAGGCTGTGGGCGGAAGTCCCAGGTCCTACACAGGAATGTAGCACCATTAGATAATGGTGTATGGATCCAGGTCGTCATATTGAATTTACTTGATATTACAAACCGTGAAACGTAACACCCTTTCCGACTAAGACCATCTACATCAGACAATCGGTAATTTTCGCAAAAGTCACTCGTATAAATGTATAGAATTTGAATCGGCTCTACAGATGTCTGCCGTGAGCGACCACCCATACTTGACACTTCAGTGTGGATGCGTGCAGAATTGAAAGGGCAAAATGTTGGAATTGACTATCTATTTGTAAGGCTCACAGTATACATTATGTTCATTATAATATAGTAATTATTAGGATGTTGTTTAGGAGTATTATTCGAATTTACATATATTTCTTTGCTGTCCGATTTGGCTGAAAAAATTTGAAAACGAGTTGAGACATAGTTATTCATAAAAAAAATAATACAATGATTCTTGTAGAACTACTTCGTAATTTTCCATAACATTCAGGCTCGGCTATACACCACATTTGCTATTTTCAGTAAATACTGATATTCCCTTACATGCCTATAGTACAAATCTGGAGTCCATTCTGCTTGATTATAATCGCCTACAACTCGTTCTTCATCAATAATTAAAGTACTCCGTATTTTCCCCAAAATATCACCAGGCATTTTAAAGTTCCAGTTCATTATCGATTGTATGTCATTGATCATTGAGATGATTTCCAAAAGAATCAAACGGCAAGACGAGTCCAGATAATTGTTGACTCAAAAGAGCTAAACTTCGTCCTGGAGCGTTAGTGACAATAAATATAGCATCAAAATCTGATTTTCGAAAATGAGAAATACCATGGCAGATAACTTGAGGAAATCGTAGATTTTCATCGGGTCCTCCAACAACAGTGATGATTACAACTGCTTTCACACGTGTATCATCGGTTCTGGCTAAAAATTGAAATTCCTTCAACTCCATAAGCTCAAAATCTAAACTATGAATGCGTACAGATGGTGAAGAATGTTTCCCTGATCTGATTGCAATGTACGTAGGTCCACCTTGTGGTGGAGAGCGCCGCCAGATCGGCGATCGTAAGATTCAGCAAGGAAGGAATGTAGGGAAAGTAAAATAATCGAGAGCAGAGACCGAAACAGCCTCGCTGCCAAAATCCCCTGGCTGGAAATACCAAAGGACGAAATGGTACGCAAATACCACTTCGAGAAAAACTACACAGCAATGTGTAGTAGTAAAGCCGATTGGAGCGACGAATCCTCAGCATACCACATAGAGCAAAATGCCATCAAGTGGTATACAGATGGTTCGAAGACAAAGGAAGGCACAGGTGCAGGAGTGTTTGGACCTCGTACCAGATACTCCGAATCCATGGGAACATCCCCAAGTATCTTCCAAGCAGAGGTACACGCAATCGAAAGATGTGCACAGTTTAACCTCGACAGGAATTACCGCAAAAAACGAATTGCTATCCTGTCAGATAGCCAAGCAGCCATCGAGGCCATTAGCTCATACACCATCAGATCCAAACTGGTATGGGACTGTGTGAGGAAGCTGAACAAGCTTGGCAGGGATAAAAAAGTAACGCTATACTGGGTACCAGGACACACTGGTATAGACGGAAACGAAGAAGCCGATCACCTAGCAAACAAGGGATCCAGTAGCCCCTTTATAGGTCCGGAACCCTTTTGCGGTATGAGCGTGAACACCATCCGCAAAAGTTTAGATGAAGAAATATGAGGAAAATGGATGAAAACCTGGGAAGAACTTCCAGGGCTAAGGCAATCCAAAGTGATGCTGGGATCTTTTAACCAGAAGAGAACGGGAGCTTGCCTGAAACTAAGCAGGAACAAGCTCAGAATTCTGACAGGAGCCCTGATGGGACACTGCAGACTTAGGAAACATCTCAAGGCCCTAGACCTAGAGGAGGATGATGGATGCAGATTCTGTGGCTCAGCAGAGGAAACCCCCATACATCTGTTCAAAGACTGCGGAGCATTACTCCGCAAGAGAGAGCTGTACCTTGGGGCTCACTGCTTGAACACAGAGGAGCTACAGGCCTTGAATCCCACCCAGATCCTGAGATTCCTAAAGGAGTCAGGATTAGAGGAGGCGCTCTAAATGGGTAAGTACACCAACACTTGGAAGAGGAGGGTGGGGTACAATAGATCTACAAAGGTCGCAGTACAAGTCGTCACCACCATATCTACAATCTACAATCTAGTTGGGTACTAAACATAGGCCACACAGTTTGTCTGGGGTTTCGATTGGCGGTGTTTTCCTCACTCGCTCCTTCCAACTCTATGATCCTATGATCTGACATTGAAGGTCTCCACTTTTTAATTCGCAATGTTCTTATCTAACTTTCGCAATTAACTTTAACATGTATCTGCAGGTTGAATAAAACAAAAAGTACAAAAAATCAAACACACAAATGGTTGATTGTCAAATCGTCATAATAATCAGACGAAGAACGCTTCTGAGCTCACGGCCTCGGGGGACACCGGGGCCTGTGGAATTCTGCCAGCCCTGCGACCCTATAGTTACGCCACTGTCTATACGCGACTACCAAACCAGCTAGAACAGGGGTCGGCAAACTCTATGAACTTAAGAGCCAAATTTTTATTTAAAATGATTTCAAACTGTATTAGCCACGGATGATTTTTTTTTCATAGCCATATTTTTTATTTTCTTCATAATTGGCTATGATTAAGCGTCTTTGCGAAAATATTATTGGTGCCTTTGCCTACAAAATTCATATCTTTACCAATATCTTCTGGAAATGTTGTGCGTCAAGTGCTTCCTGGCGAATTATGCAATGGAAAGATAACAAGTAAAGATTAATTTTCATCAAAGTGGAATGTGATTTTTGTTCAGACATACGGTCACTGCATTTTCAACATCTTCTCCTCTGACCCTTGAGCAGACCCTTGAGTGGAAATAAACACAGTTCTTCTTTGGGACCATGATGAAATATAGTGAACAAAGAGGTCAACTTGCGCAGTATCCTTTATGTCACAAGATTCTTTGGGTTTTATTCATAATACCTATCTGTTTATTGTTAAAATTATGAAAATGTGTGTCAGCCCTATTAATGAAACAACTTTTTATGCACCCACTATCAGTGAATGGTTTTCCGACGATTTCATGACTCACGACAAAGTTTGCCAAGTTAGCATTATTTGTAGACTGCATCCAACAGTTAAAAGATGAACTTGTCTTTTTAAAATTAAGTCCTTCAATTGCTTTCTCTATTACATCACCGAAGGGATAATTCTTTGCAAATGCGACGTTTATTTTCGAAATGAATCTCGAAATTAAACTTTTTGTCGTTTGCTATATAGTTTCGCATGACAAAAAATACAAGTTGGAAGATCATCTGCATTAGGTACCAACTTTGCCACACTTTGCCGACCCCTGAGCTAGAAAAATCAAATTTGCTATGAATCTACCAAACCAATTTATTTAATGATAACTGTAAACTAGAATGCATTGAAAAAGTTGGAACAGTTTTAAATTTATAGAATGTAATTATACTATGTAGCCTACATTGTATGTAGGCATGTATTGAGTAACCTATAAGCAAAAGTTTTATGACATGTAAGTTTTGGAAATTACAATATCTCTCTCAAAAACCACAACAAAATTATCGGTGGTTGTTAAAATAACAGTGCGAAATATTATCCCCACAGAATTAATTGAAGATGCATTCCATTAAAAACCTAAAAATTTTCTGTCAGAAATATTCCCAAATCCGACATGCAAGCAACATTGCCCCAAAGACAGGAATCGTCATGCTCAATATGGGGGGCCCTGAGAAAGCCGAGCAAGTCCATGACTACCTCCTCAAAATCATGACCGACAAAGACATGATCCAGTTCCCACTATTGGGTGAAAAGATAGGACCGTGGATTGCCAAACGGAGAACACCAGAAGTCCAGCAAAAGTATAACGAAATTGGTGGAGGCTCCCCAATATTAAAATGGACCAACCGACAGGGCGAATTGCTCTGCAAACAGCTGGACGAACAGTGTCCGCAGTCTGCCCCACATAAACATTATGTTGCATTTAGGTAAGTCAAAAAAAAAATAATTCGTTTACTGTCAACAAACTTTAACTGTAAAAACTTTAATAGTTTACTGTCATCAAACATTTACTGTTATTTTTCTAAATGATTTTAGGTATGTTCCTCCATATACGGAAGATGCTTTCAGTGCGATTCAAAGCGATGGAGTGAAACGAATCGTAGTGTTCTCCCAATACCCGCAATACAGTTGTGCAACCTCCGGCTCGAGCTTCAACGCGATTTACAAGCACTTCAAGAAAAATAATCTCCCTGCCGATTTAAAAATGAGTTTGATTGATCGTTGGAGCACGCATCCTCTCTTAGCGAAGACTTTCGCAGACCTCATCAAAAAAGAGTTGCAAAAACTGCCCGAGGATAAAAGAAAAGAAGCAATTATCTTATTCTCCGCACATTCCCTGCCACTTAAAACTGTGAATCGAGGAGATTCTTACCCATCCGAAGTCGGAGCTACTGTACAACTAGTAATGAAAGAACTTAATTATTGCAATCCTTACCAACTAGTCTGGCAATCTAAAGTTGGACCATTACCCTGGCTGGGGCCATTCACTGATGAAGCTCTCAAAGGATACGTTAAACAAAACAAGAAAACATTCTTGCTGGTTCCAATCGCGTTTGTCAACGAGCATATTGAAACTCTGCATGAAATGGATATCGAGTATTGTAAGGAGCTGGGGGAGGAGATTGGAGTTGAGACTATTCGCAGGGTGCCTGCCCCGAATGACCATCCACTGTTCATCGATGCTCTCACGGACTTGGTTAAAAGTTCCTTGAATGGGGGTGAGAGCGTGGGGGCTAAGTTCTTGAACAGGTGTCCGCATTGTGTCAATGCAAATTGTTTGCACAGTAAACAGTGGTTTTCGGAAGTTTGCAGGAACTGAAACGTTTTTGTATTAATTTTTTCTTGTTTTTGGAAGATGGGTTTTGTATTCGGATTAATTATTTCCTACTTTGAAGACGGTTTATTAATATTATTTGTTTGTTGAAATATAAAGTTGTTCTGATTGAGATTAGCTTAGTGTGAGGACATTTTTTAGTTTCACAGTTTCCTTAACAAATTTATGATACCGTCCAGAAAAATTTATTTTCAGGTTTTTCTTAAATTTGAGATCTTCAAGAAAATTCATTTTCATTCATGTTTTTCTCAAGAAATTTTGCAGTCAAAAAGTTTTCCTGAATAAGTGTATATGTTACGGTAAAAGTGCGTAGTTAGGTAAATGTACATTTACTGGTATATGTACACATTTACCTTCTTGGTTGGTAAATGTGAGTTCAACTTACATTTGCCAATTATTTCCGGCAAATGTGCATATATGCATTATATTGTTGGCAATTGTTAGAGGTTTAAATTAACATACACAACGCATGGGCTGTCCAACAAGACACACGTGATATTGTAACACACAAAAAGTAAACATTTTCCGGTAAAAGTAGATATATAAAGCTGATCTCAGATTTAAACTCACTTTTACCTATCACATTTGTAGATGTGTACATATACCGGTAAATGTTCACATTTGCCGATTTTGTACTTTTACCGTAACATATACACTAATGAGAGAGACTAGATATATAAGGCTAAAGAGACAAGACTAGACACAAGACTACACAGACACGACTAGACAGACAAGACTAGTCTAGCAGACTAGACAGACGAGACTCGACAATTAAGACTAGACAGGTCCCCCAAGGGTCCGTTTTGGTACCGCTTTTGTGGAACCTTCTGTACGACGAATCAGTTCTTACTATATTATAATGGTCATAGTTGTCATAGTAGACATAGTTGATACCATGACTGTCAAACAATATTTTGACAAAATACAACTCGTACTTGACAAGTTAAAATTACAAACTAGTCAGATGTGGATGGATTCAGTTGTTAATATAAAATTATGGTTATATTTGTTGGTTTAACGATAATATTTTTTAATACTCATGCGTTAAAAGTACTATCTTGGCGCACGTTTTTTAGTGCGAGAAATGCTACTTTTGGTGGTATTATCACAGAACTTGGGATAACGCACGCAAATAAAAACTAAAGAAAACGTTTTAAGATAAGTGTAAATTCTATGGTGATAGAAGATCTCCGGTAGTGTGGATTCGTCATAAGAACTCTCATCAGTCTCCGGTATCACCATAGAATTTACACTCATTTTAAAACGTTTTCTTTAGTTTTTGTTTGCGTGCGTTGCCCCAAGCTATATGGTAATACCACCAAAAGTGGCAAAAAACGTGCGCGAAGATAGTACTTTTAACGCATGAGTAATAAGAAATATTATAGTTAAAGTAACAACTGTAACCATTAAAATATATTACAGACTTGTCGGTTTGGTTTTGTATAAGAATCTCTAGTTTCTAAGCTAAGCAAAGCTTTTCTTTCTGTGGTGATTCGACGAGTCTTGAATGTGGCCTTACCGGACGGTGCGGAATCTGGGCCTAGTGGTTAAAGCAAAGCGAGAGGAGGAGTTAGAAGAAAAAACCAACGCGGCACTAGACACAATCCAAGACTGGATGAGCGCAAAACACCTGGAAATAGCACCGGACAAAACCGAAGTAATGCTGTTAATTGGAAAGAAGAAATGTGGTCCGGTGAAATTGCTCTGCAAACAGAGTGGAGGAAGAACGATACGTTCTTCCACCCAGAGAGGAGGAAGAACGATACGCCCGTAGAAGTATGTAAAATACCTGGGAATAGTCTTCGATGAAAAGCTAATCTTCGGGAGGCACGTAGAGGAGGCAAGTGCTAAAGCACACAGCCGAGTGAACAACCTCCTGGGGATACTCCCGAGAACCGGAGGGGCGTCAGAAAATAAGAGAAGAGTTGTGAATAACATCGTACTGTATGGGGCACCGGTGTGGGTCAGCTGCCCCAAGGTCCAGAGGCATATGTAAGGCTCAAAGAAAGATAGCCATAAGGGTAGTCTGCGCGTATAGAATGGTCGGGACTGATGCAGTGCGGGTATTGGCAAGGCTGATCCTAATGGAGCTTCTGGCAGAAGAGAGAGCCAGAATTGCGGAGCGCACGCACGGCAAGGAGGCGAATGAAGCAAAGAAGAAGAAAAGCGGTAACGAGTCGTGGGAAAAGGATGGGACTAAATGGACCTAGAGGCTGATAACAGACGTTAAGCCTTGGAAAGGAATCATGGGCAGCTGAGCTACCACCTGACAATGATGCTGACTGGCCATGACTGTTTCCAGAGCTACCGGAAAAGGATAGGCAAGACGATCGCGGATATCTGCCCGTACTGCAACATGGAACCGGAGACGGCCGAGCATACGTTGTTCACCTGCACAAGTATGGACACAGGGCGAAAATTGAAGGGGCGGGGCACTGGATCCCCGGGCGCTAACCGAGTTAATGCTGGTAAGCGAGGACAGGTGGAATGACGTATGCGGCATCATCAAGGAGATACTGCAACAGAAGGGGAAAGACGAGAAGGAATGGCAAAAGGAAATAAACGGAGTGAATATGTAAAACAGGAGCCCACAACTTGAAGTGATGCATGATTGCAGTGCCGAGTTGTATATGGCGGGAAACTAGGGGGGAGGTGGTTTTAGTGGGTATACTACCTCTGGATGAGAATGGAGACACTACCCAGTTAGAGCGTGCCTATAAAAGGTTTCCCCTTCCTCCGAAAAAAAAAGATAAGACTAGACAGACAAGGCTATACAGACAAGAATCGATAGACGAGGCTGTCCTCTGCCTTTCAATGCGCGAGGCCCGGGTTCCAATCCTGGTCGGGTAAGGCGGCAACCAGACAAGATCAGAATACTAGACAGACAAGGGTAGACATACAGACCTAGACAGACAAGACTGCACAGAGAAGACTAGTCAGACAAGACTAGAGAGACTAGAGCGATAAATGCTATATTAAAACTCACCGAGGAGGCAAGACATGCCACCAAATAGGACGATAAAGATTTATCATTAATCACCTTCCACGTGCGAAATGCTTTTAATAGTGCAAGCTGGAAGATTATAATGCATGAACTGACAAGAAGAGGCGCGGCTCCTTATCTACTACGCATACTGAAGAGCTCACGGTGACAGAACCCTATTATTATAAGCAGATGGAAGTACATTGGAGAGAGAAATAAGTAGTGGTGTCCCGCAGGGTTCAGTTATGGGCCCAACGCTGTGGAACATCCCATATGACGGTGTCCTAAGACTGTCAGCTGGTGCCACACTTATTGGCTTCGCCGACGACGGAAGCTACTAGATCGGAGACTACTATAATGTGCAAGCCGCGCAATACAATTAGTAACAGAGTGAATGACAACCAGTAACTTAACGCTTGCACTAGAAAAGTCCGAAGTTGTGTTACTTACTGGGCTTAGGAGATTAAAGCCCATACATTTCCAAATACAAGAGACCTTCATAGTCCCAATGGATGAAATCACATACCTTGGAGTAGTAGTGGACAACTACTACTTAACATTGTTCGATTCGAGAGTTCGAGTAAGTAAGACATGCTGGTGTTAAAGCGGGTGAAAGTATAGTTGAGAGTATAGCCGCTGGTAGTTCGCTAGCGTCGAAATTCCAGCGCAGCCCTACGACAGAAGGGGCCATGAAAACCCAAAAAAGCCAAGTAATCATACCAGGAGAACAGGAGAGAGAAAAGGGGGCTAATTGTAAGGAAACAGAAAGAAGAAAGAAAAAAGCGAAGATAACGGTAGCAAATGAAAAAGAAAAGATAACATGGAGTATAGTGAGGAGGAACGCAGTTCCGATAGTTAACAGGCAAACCCATTCAAATTAAGTAGTGGGTAAAAGACTTTCCTTCGTCCCACAGCTCACGAAGGTAGCAGCCAAGGGAGTGAAGGTAGCCGCAGCGCTGGACAAAATTATACCCAATCTAGGTGGCCCAAGAAGCCACAAACGCAGACTTCTTAGTATGGTGATACAATCCAGTATGCTTTACGCCGCCCCAGTGTGGGCTAAAAGCATGAATGTGGAAAGGAATGTTAAGAAGCTAGCAGCAATACAAAGAAAGGTCGATATTAGGGTCTTTAGCACATATAAAACTATATCCGGAGAAACTTCCCTAGTAATCGCGAGCACACCTCCCATATACCTCTCAGTAAAAGAGAGTGCTGAATTATTCGTGAATGGTAGTTACAGGCAAGCAACGAAAAACCTGCCAGAGGAATAGCAAAGAATATGACGGGCTTCGGACAAAGGCTAATGGACACAGCTGGCCATACCAGATATCTCGACATGGCTGAACAGGAAACACGGTGCGACAAACTATCATCTAACACAATTCCTCTCAGGTCACGGCTGGTTCCGTTACTACCTGCATCAAATACTAATATTGTGACGAGATAGACTCGATACGCCACACCATATTTGACCGCTATAGATGGGACCTCGAAAGAGAAAAACAAACAGGTAGTGTGCAGATGCCGTTCAAAACAGGAACGATAATGAGGTACATGATGGATAACAAAACAAACATTATGTCTCGTCAAAAACATTATGTCCTCCAAAGAAGATGACGAGCGGCTGGAACGTCACTCGGATGGTGCAACCAAGCTAAATCACCAGCTAACGAGTAAAAACACTAATTAAATTTACAATAATCATTCTGAAGACATGCTAAACGCGGTTCCGGAATGATTGGTGGTGTTCCTAGGCGCCACTTGTCTGTACAGCTGCCAGCTAGGCCCAAATAAAAAAAAAATAGACTGGACAGACTAGACAGATCGATACTGGAAAAGATAATGCTCATTGTCGATGGACCAAAAAGTAGCAAGAGAAAGGTATTATGCTCTTTCGCTCACTCGGCAATGCTCCATGGTGCTCCGTTCTGGACAGTCGCAGTCGAGAAAGAGAGCATTAAATAAAGCTGAGCACAGTACGGAAGAAACTGGCACTACGTGTACGAAGTGCATAGAAGACAGTCTTAATGGGTTCAATGTTCTTGATGGCAGGCATAGCACCCATAGGACTCTTGGTAAAAGAAAAGACAAAATTGTGCAAAAAGCGGAACAGCGAGCAGAAGGCTGAGGAAAATTGAGAAACAACACCTTTTCCAGGAGTGGCAAAAGCAGTGGACATGCTGTACAAACGTACAGTGGACAAAACTATATTAATCCCACGAGTGGGAATATGGACATTGGGAATATGGGGAGATGAACTACTACCTCACCCAAGCGTTCAGCGGGCACGGATGCATTAGCGAGTACCTGCACACTATCGGCAGGGCCTCTGACAGTCTGTGTGACTACTGAGGACAAACGGACAAAAGGACACGGTCTTCAAATGTGAAGGTGAAGTCCGGAGAGGGACGACTAAGACAAACGGACACGGTCTTCGAATGTTAAGGTGAAGTCTGGAGAGGGACGACCAATTGTAAGACATACGGACACGGTCTTCGAATGTGAAGGTGAAGTCTGGAGAGGGACGACTAGGCAGCGAAGACAAAAACAGAACTAGGTGTAAAGACACTGTTAGAGGTCATATTTACTGCATTTTGATGCATATGTGCAACAGTAAATACATTTTGCATTAAAAATCTATTGCACATTCAAAATAATGAAAGATGCTATGGTGCGTATAGGCAACACAATCGTCTACATTGTTTCAAGTGGTGGGAGTAATGGACATAATATTTTACGTACTATTCAGTGCCAATCATTTGCTAATGTGGTTGTGCCTAAATAGACGGTCTCGCGTCCTTTGAGTTTGAGCAGCAAAACTATTTAATTTATTAATATTGTGACTGCAACAAATTATTATCAGGTAACGTATATATTTAATTGTTTTGTTTCAATTCATTTCTCCTTATCAAAGTGGTAGTAAATGTGCAAAGCTGTTTTTAATTTGTGGTGCATATATGCACTAATTTGCATATAGACTATAATAAACCAATAGGCTCAATAAACAAAATGATGCACCTATGCAATATCGTATAGGCAAATAATTATTTTTAGGAACACAGATACAATGCCTTTGTGGAAGCAGTATGAAGAACGTAGGCGCCTTACACAAAAAGAATTAGAGGACGCAATTGCGACTCCGAAAGTGAGGATGATAGATTCAGATGATAGATTCAGATGATAGATTCAGATGATAGATTCAGATGATAGATTCAGATGATGGATTCAGATATTTTCAGATGAAGAAGATGCCCTTCTTGGAAATGACCATTTTTCTCTCGAAATTGAAAATATTTCTGATGATAATGGAAATGACTTCCACGATGAATCTGTTGAACTATTTGATTTTGAGAATATTCCAATTTTCTTCACCAACGTCGAAAACGAAAACTTTACGCAAAAATATGCTCATAATTTACCTTCTAAATCAAAGCATTACCTAGCATGGTTCCCAAATTTCGTAAGAATTCGAAATTTTATTATTATAAGCAGATGGAAGTACAGTGGAGAGAGAACTAAGTAGTGGTGCCCCGCAGGGTTCAGTTATGGGCCCAACGCTGTGGAACATCCCATATGACGGTGTCCTAAGACTGTCAGCTGGTGCCACACTTATTGGCTTCGCCGACGACGGAAGCTACTAGAACGGAGACTACTATAATGTGCAAGCCGCGCAATACAATTAGTAACAGAGTGAATGACAACCAGTAACTTAACGCTTGCACTAGACAAGTCCGAAGTTGTGTTACTTACTGGGCTTAGGAGATTAAAGCCAATACATTTCCAAATACAAGAGACCTTCATAGTCCCAATGGATGAAATCACATACCTTGGAGTAGTAGTGGACAACTACTACTTAACATTGTTCGATTCGAGAGTTCGAGTAAGTAAGACATGCGGGTGTTTGACAGAAAGTATAGTTGAGAGTATAGCCGCTGGTAGTTCGTTAGCGTCGAAATTCTAGCGCAGCCCTACGACAGAAGGGGCCATGAAAACCCAAAAAAGCCAAGTAATCATACCAGGAGAACAGGATAGAGAAAAGGGGGCTAATTGTAAGGAAACAGAAAGAAGAAAGAAAAAAGCGAAGATAACGGTAGCAAATGAAAAAGAAAAGATAACATGGAGTATAGTGAGGAGGAACGCAGTTCCGATAGTGAACAGGCAAACCCATTCAAATTAAGTAGTGGGTAAAAGACTTTCCTTCGTCCCACACCTCACGAAGGTAGCAGCCAAGGGAGTGAAGGTAGCCGCAGCGCTGGACAAAATTATACCCAATCTAGGTGGCCCAAGAAGCCACAAACGCAGACTTCTTAGTATGGTGATACAATCCAGTATGCTTTACGCCGCCCCAGTGTGGGATAAAAGCATAAATGTGGAAAGGAATGTTAAGAAGCTAGCAGCAATACAAAGAAAGGTCGATATTAGGGTCTTTAGCACATATAAAACTATATCCGGAGAAACTGCCCTAGTAATCGCGAGCACACCTCCCATATACCTCTCAGTAAAAGAGAGTGCTGAATTATTCGTGAATGGTAGTAACAGGCAAGCAACAAAAAACCTGCCAGAGGAATAGAAAAGAAGATGACGGGCTTCGGACAAAGGCTAATGGACACAGCTGGCCATACCAGATATCTCGACATGGCTGAACAGGAAGCACGGTGCGACAAACTATCTTCTAACACAATTCCTCTCAGGTCACGGCTGGTTCCGTTACTACCTGCATCAAATACTAATATTGTGACGAGATAGACTCGATACGCCACACCATATTTGACCGCTATAGATGGGACCTCGAAAGAGAAAAACAAACAGGTAGTGTGCAGATGCCGTTCAAACCAGGAACGATAATGAGGTACATGATGGATAACAAAACAAACATTATGTCTCGTCAAAAACATTATGTCCTCCAAAGAAAATGACGAGCGGCTGGAACGTCACTCGGATGGTGCAACCAAGCTAAATCACCAGCTAACGAGCAAAAACACTAATTAAATTTACAATCATCATTCTGAAGACATGCTAAATGCGGTTCCGGAATGATTGGTGGTGTTCCTAAGCGCCACTTGTCTGTACAGCTGCCAGCTAGGCCCAAATAAAAAAAAAATAGACTGGACAGACTAGACAGATCGATACTGGAAAAGATGATGCTCAATGTCGATGGACCAAAAAGTAGCAAGAGAAAGGTATTATGCTCTTTCGCTCACTCGGCAATGCTCCATGGGGCTCCGTTCTGGACAGTCAAACTGGCACTACGTGTATGAAGTGCATAGAAGACAGTCTTAATGGGTTCAATGTTCTTGATGGCAGGAATAGCACCCATAGGACTCTTGGTAAAAGAAAAGACAAAATTGGCAAAAAGCGGAACAGCGGGCAGAAGGCAGGGCTGAGGAAAATTGAGAAACAACACCTTTTCCAGGAGTGGCAAAAGCAGTGGACATGCTGTACAAACGTACAGTGGACAAAACTATATTAATCCCACGAGTGGGAATATGGACATTGGGAATATGGGGAGATGAACTACTACCTCACCCAAGCGTTCAGCGGGCACGGATGCATTAGCGAGTACCTGCACACTATCGGCAGGGCCTCTGACAGTCTGTGAGACTACTGAGGACAAACGGACAGTGCGGCACTTCGCTCACTCGGCAATGCTCCATGGGGCTCCGTTCTGGACAGTCAAACTGGCACTACGTGTATGAAGTGCATAGAAGACAGTCTTAATGGGTTCAATGTTCTTGATGGCAGGCATAGCACCCATAGGACTCTTGGTAAAAGAAAAGACAAAATTGTGCAAAAAGCGGAACAGCGGGCAGAAGGCAGGGCTGAGGAAAATTGAGAAACAACACCTTTTCCAGGAGTGGCAAAAGCAGTGGACATGCTGTACAAACGTACAGTGGACAAAACTATATTAATCCCACGAGTGGGAATATGGACATTGGGAATATGGGGAGATGAACTACTACCTCACCCAAGCGTTCAGCGGGCACGGATGCATTAGCGAGTACCTGGACACTATCGGCAGGGCCTCTGACAGTCTGTGTGACTTCTGAGGACAAACGGACAGTGCGGACAAACGGACACGGTCTTCAAATGTGAAGGTGAAGTCCGGAGAGGGACGACTAAGACAAACGGACACGGTCTTCGAATGTTAAGGTGAAGTCTGGAGAGGGACGACCAATTGTAAGACATACGGACACGGTCTTCGAATGTGAAGGTGAAGTCCGGAGAGGGACGACTAGGCAGCGAAGACAAAAACAGAACTAGGTGTAAAGACACTGTTAGAGGTCATATTTACTGCAGTTTGATGCATATGTGCAACAGTAAATACATTTTGCATTAAAAATCTATTGCACATTCAAAATAATGAAAGATGCTATGGTGCGTATAGGCAACACAATCGTCTACATTGTTTCAAGTGGTGGGAGTAATGGACATAATATTTTACGTACTATTCAGTGCCAATCATTTGCTAATGTGGTTGTGCCTAAATAGACGGTCTCGCGTCCTTTGAGTTTGAGCAGCAAAACAATTTAATTTATTAATATTGTGACTGCAACAAATTATTATCAGGTAACGTATATATTTAATTGTTTTGTTTCAATTAGTTTCTCCTTATCAAAGTGGTAGTAAATGTGCAAAGCTGTTTTTAATTTGTGGTGCATATATGCACTAATTTGCATATAGACTATAATAAACCAATAGGCCCAACAAACAAATTGATGCACATATGCAATATCGTATAGGCAAATAATTATTTTTTAGGATCACAGATACAATGCCTTTGTGGAAGCAGTATGAAGAACGTAGGCGCCTTACACAAAAAGAATTAGAGGACGCAATTGCGACTCCGAAAGTGAGGATGATAGATTCAGATGATAGATTCAGATGATAGATTCAGATGATGGATTCAGATATTTTCAGATGAAGAAGATGCCCTTCTTGGAAATGACCATTTTTCTCTCGAAATTGAAAATATTTCTGATGATAATGGAAATGACTTGCACGATGAATCTGTTGAACTATTTGATTTTGAGAATATTCCAATTTTCTTCACCAACGTCGAAAACGAAAACTTTACGCAAAAATATGCTCATAATTTACCTTCTACATCAAAGCATTACCTAGCATGGTTCCCAAATTTCGTGAGAATTCGAAATTTTGATGGTTACAACCAATTTACCACCTACTTCAATACAAGAAAAATATATTCTTCAAATTCCGGAAGAAAATTTAGCAACAAAAAATGTTAATGCACATGAATCTACTCAAAATAAGAATCAATCTGCAGGCCTGAGAGAAGCAGAGGATGATAATATAATTCCACCATCTCCTCATATGAAAGATAAACAAAAACATAAAAATCTACCGAAAAAAAAACCCAAATGAAGGACACAAATTTAGTAACTGAAACTCAAAATAAAAAAAAAATAATTCAGAAGCGATCTTCAAATACTAAAAGAAAAATATGCAAATATGAATTGGAGAAAAGGCTATCTGCATATAAGGTGCAATAGAATTTCGTGGTGATTTCGAGACTCCCAGATGCCTTCTTGGAAATGAAAAAGTCATCCGACTTATTTAAACATTTTTTTACGGATAAGTTGTATGCCGAAGTTACAAAATAGTCAAATTTATACTCAGCACAAATGTCACCAGACCATCCAGTAAATTTGTCTTCAGTAGACATACAAAAATATATAGCTGTTTGCGTATTGATGTCTGTCACACATCTTCCAAGTATCCGGAGTTATTGGTCTAAATCAATTGGTATAGAAATTATCAAGCAAATAATATAATATATCAAGCTCAAAAACATTTCGAAAATATTCGTAAAGTTTTACGTTTTAATGATAATACACATATGACTCGCAATGATGCAAATCATGATCGATTGTAATGAAACTCCGTCCTCTATAAGAAATTGTCCTCCTCAATAAGAAATTGCGTCCAATTATCAACTATTTATTGGAGCGATTTCAAACTGTCCCACATGAACGTCACTTATCATTTGATGAGCAAATTTGTTCAGCTAAGGCAAGAAGTTATTTGAAGCAATATATACTTTCAAAACCCAATAAATGGGGTTACAAGTTTTTTGTATCATCAGAAGTTTCGGGATATACATATAATTTCGAAGTTTATACTAGTCAAGGGAATATCTATGAGAATAGACCAGATACACATTACACAACCAAATCTTGGAGCTAGTGCTAATGTTGTCACAAGGCTACTTCAAAAATGACCTGAACATTTTAACCATCGACTTTACTTTGACAATTACTACACTACACTTCCTCTTATCGTATATCTTGCTCAAAAAGGTATTCAAGCCTTCACAGTTCACAGAAACAGACTACCAAATAGTAAATTAGCAGACATTGAAAAATCAACAAGAGGAAGTATGTATGAGTACATAACTACAGTTGACAGTGATTTCGTTACAATTGACAGTAAAGTCGTAATAATTCTGTCAAACTTTTGCGGAATGTTACCAGTACAACAGGTCCAACGATATGATAAACATCAAGGGAAAAATATTTCGGTTGATTGTCCAAACTTGGTAAAGGAATGCAACCGAGATATGGGTGAGGTTGACCTAACAGATAGTCTTATTGGCGGACATAAAATTGTAATAAAATTAAAGAAGTGGTATTTTCGAATGTTTTACCACCTTATAGATGTATCATAAGTAAACGCTTGGCTACCATACAAGCGCGTCATGCACAACAAAAAACACATCAACGTTACTAACATTATCAAATTTTCGGGTTAAAGTTGCTATAGACTTAGGATTGGGGGGCTTAGAAGTTTCCAAAAAACGACGAAGATCAAATCTTGAGCAGGAATTACAAAATAAAAAACAACGCCATCCGGCTTATTATATTCCTCCTTAAGGTGTAGTTATCACATTGGCCAATTTCGCTACGCTCGCCGTTTTTTAAACTTGGACGCGTGCTGAAAAATCGCGCAAAAGATTAAATATTAGCAAGACCAAAGCTATGGTTATTAGCAAAAATGGAGAGCTTCTAGCAAACCTGAGTACAGGCAACCAACAGATTCAGCAAGCTTCAAATATCTGGGATGCTTGTTGAGCAGTGAGCGAGATAACATGCAGGAAATAAGGTCCCGCATCGAACAGGCTAGAGCACCATTTAGCAATATGAAGGTTCTTACATCCCCAGACTTGTCAATCAATACCTCTGCGTATTCGATTACTACGGTGCTATGTATTTCCAATTTCATACTATGGAATGGAAGGATGGACTTTCGCAAAGGCAATGTGTGACCGACTGGAAGGGTTCGAGATGTGGTGCTACCGCCGCCTGCTGCGAATGTCATGGGTAGACAGAGTCCGAAACCCCGAGGTGCTTGCCCGTCTCCAGAAGCAACTAGAAATCATGTTTATGCAAGGCAAAATCCAAGGTAGAAGAGGTCCAGGAAGAAGACGCACGTCCTGGTTGAAAAACCTGAGAGAGTGGTATGGTATCAGTTCTACTAGCCTGTTTCGTGCCGCTGCTGATAAAATAAAAATCATTATGATGATCGCCGACGTCCTCGGAGGACATGGCACGCAAAGAAAAAGAAGGTAACAGATCGGAAAGCCTCATTAGGTGGAAGTTGGAATTTCCAAAGATTTACCTAAGTTGAACTTTTCTAATTAGGACAGGATAAGGTTTGAATGATGCTTGCACAGTTTGGAGACGGTTCGAAAGGCCTCATTAGGTGGAAGTTGAATGATTTACAAATATTTGCCTAACTTAGGCTTTCCGAACTAGGATGGGAGAAGGTTCGAATGAGGCTTGCCACAGTTCGGTAAGGCCTCATTAGATGGAAGTTGAAGCAAAACGTAGATCCATGCACTAAAGAACAGCTCAGAGGTGCATGTTCTCAATCTAAAAAAGCTCTCAACAGTGCAATAAACAAAGCAAAAAGAGAAAACTGGGAAGCATTGTGCAAGAAATTTGACGACGACATATGGGGCGATGCTTATGCAATAGCTACTAGAAACCTGAAAAGTAGACACCCAATTACGAAAATACCCCTAGAAAAAAATAGAAGAGTTGGACAAACTCTTCTCCATCCATCAAGAACCAAGATGGAGCCTCTAGTAACGAAGATAGTACCATTCACACGAACTTAAAATGGCTTATGAGCGCCTCAATAGCGGCAGAGCCCCAGGACCAGACGGAATTTCACCAGAGGTACTAAAAATTGTCGTCAGAAATGCTACCGAGTAATGAACAACCTACTCAAAGGAGGTAACTTTCCAGCACAATGGAAAAATGCTAAACTAGTCCTCCTGAGAAAAGAATATAAGAATATTATTATAAGAATATATAAGAATATAAGCCCCTTAATGAACCTTCTTCGTACAGACCACTATGTCTACTAGACGTCCCAGGTAAATTGCTTGAGCAACGACGAGGAATCGACTTCCCAAAGAATTTCTGTCAGGTCAACAAAAGGGAAACCAGCTAAGCGATTAATCGAAGAGACAAATTCGACTACTGAAGAAGCTCACGAACCCAAAAATTTTGAAGAAGCGATGTCAAGCAACGACAAGAACAAATGGATGGTAGCCCTGCATGAGGAAATGACTTCACTCAAGAGAAACAACACGTGGGAACTCACAGATCTACCTGGAAAAGGAGAAGCAATTGGATGTAAGTTCATCGTTACGAAGTCCGTCTTCGGAACAGATTTCGAAAAATCGGAACAGATTTCAACGAAGTTTTTGCACCAGTTAGTCGTCAATCGACGTTTAGAACTTTGTTGTCTGTTTCAGAGAAAAAAGAGTTGCTAGTCCTTCATTTTGAAGCTAAAAATGTTTTCTTATTCCGATAGAGCGCTTTGAACAGGGACTGATCTCTCTGAAAAGCAATATGGATTCAGAGAAGGAAAATCCACTACCGACGCCATTAAGAAGGAAACTGCAGAGGAAGCTAGGGCTGGCACGCGCCGAAACAGAAAAATCTGTGCCCTGGTAACACTTACGCAACGCATTTAATTCGGCTTGTTGGCAAAACATTCCCGACGAGACGATATCACGAGGTTTCCCCCCATACCTATTGCGTATGATACGCAGCTACCTGTATGGAAATTATTATGGAAGGGGACAATAAATTAGTGGAGCGCTAGGTCTACAGCGGTGTTCCTTAGGGGTCAGTCATGGGCCTTACAATGTGGAACATTGTATACGATGGAGTGTTTCGCTTTAAACTCCCAGAAGGGGTAGATATTGTGGGTTTCACAGACGACCTTGCGCTCGTGGTTTGTGGGAAAAGCACTTAGAATCTAAAACAAATGAATCTATAAAAATAGTGGATAAGTGGATGGGAGGGAAGCAACTGCAGTTGGCGCCTGAGAAAACGTAGGCTGTACTTCTGACGGGCAAAAGGCATATAAAGTCAATTTCTTTCGAAATAAGGAACTTTACAATCACCCCAAAAGCACAGAAATTTAAAATACTTAGGTGTTGTAATCGACAAGAGCATATCTTTCAAGCAGCATATTGGTAAAAATTGCGACAAAGCGCTAGAAAACGGCTGGAGAGACTCATGCCAAATATACGGGGACCCAGAGGTTGTAAGCAGAGACTTTTGTGCTCGGTTGTCCACTCTGCTATGCTATATGGGGCCCCAATATGGGCAAAGGCAATGAAGACAAAAACCTTAATAGTCCGGTCATTTTAGACAATTGAAATAAAGAAAATTCCGACAGAGCCAAATCTTCGTAGAGACCTTAGGTTTACCATAACGAATAAAGTGTCAAAAGTCCCCATCAGTCCCATGTGAGCTTAGGGACTTATTCGGGGCCCAAGGTCAAAATTTTAGGTTTTTTGGATTTTTCTCGAAAACGGTAAGCTTTATCGAAAAAGTACATCAGAGCAAAGTTGTAGATCTTAAAATTCTCTATAAAAATAGTCCCTATGATTTTTTCTCTAAGACCCACTATTTCCCAGATATTGCGCTTGTAAGAATCATGTTCTACATAGTATGCACACATATGCCACGTATATACATATTTAGGTACTCAAGCAAGCAAAAATGCCTACTCGTGTCTCTTTTATGTATACATTATACTATTCTAAGAAAATTTACTCTAAAATGACCGCCGGTCCCTTACCGAATCCACTCTACTTGAATAACATCTGGCCTTGAAAAACATCTGCCTATTCTTTTGTCCATGTGGTGTCGTTCACGCTTCTTTTAGTGTTGAACGAGCAGTTCGAGTGACTATACGTATTTATTACAAGCGTCTACTATTGAAGTTAGTGCTGATTAATATTTAAAAAAAAAGTCACAATTTTGCTTTATTTGTAATAAACTTTTGACTGAAGATGAAACTGTTGTGGTCAGTCGTGGAATGCCAACTTTAATCGATGCAAGTGTCGCGAGAAGTGATGAGTTTGCTGATTATTTAAGAAGCCAAAAGTCCGTTACAATTCACGTGGATTGCAGAAAATCATACACCCGGAAAACTTCAATCTCTGCATCAAAAAGACAACGTGAGGAAGAACAGGCCAGTACTTCAAAAGTAAGTCCACCTCATACTAGAGCGCGAATAAGTGAATCCAGCTTTTGTTTTAAAAACCACTGCTTATTTTGTGGCGATGAAGCGGATGAAGAAGCAGAAAAGATCAAGAATTCATAAAGTTTCTACACTTACATTCAAAGATTCCATTTTAAAATTAGCTAAAGATCGTTCTGATGATGTGTCAAAAGCTGTCTTTGCGCGTATTAATTTTCAGTATGATTTAGTTGCTGCTGACGCTAAATACCATGACAGTTGTTACAAATCCTTCCTGAGACCTAATACTGGCGGTAAAATTGGCCGCCCTCAAAGTGAGGCTATAAACTCTGCAATGGAGGAAATTTTCAATTTCATTGAAAGTAGCGATGACTGCCAGTTTTCGTTAGATGAACTGAAGAATGTTTGCCAAAATGTAGCTTTAGAAAACGGGATTATAAAAATACGATTGAAATTAAAGTATGGTAGTAGAATTATTATTACAGAGAAGCCTGGAAAATTAACATTTATTTGTTTTGTAGACAATTACCAAGACATTTTAAGTCAAGCCTGGTCTGATAACAAAAACTTGAATGAAAAGGAAAAACGGTGGAAAACTTTAAAAGCTGCGGCAGAAATTATTCGAGAAGATATTCAATCTTGTATGTTTGATAATACTATGTACCCGCCACCGGGTAGATTGTTTGAAGATATAAATAACGATATTCCCGAATCATTATCTTTTTTTTTGGGACAAATCATTCTTAAAAATAAGCGTCATGATTTGGATCATTTAAAGTTAGTTCGCACAAATATTAATCATAGCATAATGACTGCTGTTCGGCCTAGATCCTTCAAGTCTAAATTACAGCTGGGTCTTTCAGTTTTTTTCCATCGGCGGTTTGGTTCAAAACGGCTTATACAAATTTTCTCATCGTTTGGTTTATGCGCATCTTACAGTGAAACAATGAAGTATGAAGCAGCAGCAGTTTTCAGTCGCCCACCTCACATTTTATCACCAGAAACTGGCACATTTGTTCAATATGTTGCAGATAATGCTGATATTAATGTAAATACTTTGGACGGTAATAATACGCTTCATATCATGGGTATTATACAAATTGTAACTCCCAAAGATTCAGTATTACTAGAACAGCCGATGCCGCGAGTAACTGAAGTCCTTTCAGCTAAAGATTTTGCAGCCAAGGCTCATGTACCTATACAGGTTTATCAAAATACTGGCGTAGTAGGATATAGCAAAATAAATGTGCGAGATTTTGAATACGAAAATGAAACAAAAGTATCTTTTCTAAAAAAAGTTGATGTGATATGGTTCTATGGAAAATGTAAAGCTTTTCCTTTACCTGGTTGGAATGGTTATATTGAACACGTGACTAGCAATATTGTAGACTTTTCAAAATAAAAAATTTCATTTCTGCCATTTGTTCAACAGCCTGCAAGTAATTACAATACGATATACACAACTTTACTTTGTGCTTTAGAAGATGCTAAACGTCACAACCATACAGTTTGCATAATTACTTTTGATCAACCTCTATTTGCGAAAGCTCGCGAAATTGTATCTGCTGCACCTGAAGGATCGGAATTATCAAAGATTATAGTGAGACTGGGAGGATTTCATTTGTTAATGTCATTTTTTCGGCGCAATAGGTTATATTATGCAAGGAAGTGGTTTAAAAGAAGTGCTTTCTGAGATTTATGCTCCTAAGTCTTTAGAGAAAATGCTTAATGGCCATGGTTACGCGAGGGCAGTTCGAGCTCACACGTTACTTCAGCTCACTTTAGCATTAACAATATTAAAAGAACTAGCTATTGATGATGGTATGGATGCAGATCTTATAATTACAGTGGAAAATATCCTCGATAAAACTCTTTTATATTATGACATTGAAAATGATAAGGAAATATCTGAACTTTTACTTGATTTATTTAATAAAAAGTTAATGGAATATCAGAAACGAGGACTAACTGCACAATTATGGGTACAGTATTTTCGGATGGTGTCCATTGCAAAAGAATTTATAAGAACTGAACGTATTGGAGATTGGCAAGCTCATTTGAACTGCGTTAAAGAAATGCTTCCTTATTTCCATGCATCGGGGCATTTACCTTACGCTAAGTCTGCGCACTTATACTTGCAGGATATGCTTCAATTAGAGGAGGTAATTGATCCTAGTGTTTATCGAAGGTTTACTGAAGGATTTTTCACTGTTCGACGTTCTGATAAACTCAGTTGTGGAACTTCAACAGATATGATTATCGAACAATCAATGATGAAATCCATGAAAACAGATGGTGGTATTTCTCGAGGACGAAGTACAAAAGAAAGTGTAATAAGCAAATGGGTTTACGGAATGCATGCAATGAACACAGTGTGTGACGAGTTGGAAGTTCTTGCTAATGTTCGAATGGACACGACAGATCAACATGTAGATGCGAGTGATTCGAGAGTTAAGAAAGATGCTAAAGATATTAAAATACTTCTTGACTGGTTTTCATCACATGATCCTTTTCCCGAAATTAACAAAATCTTATCTATTGCTTCAGGAGTCGTTGGTGACGATAAGATTAATTGTCATAAAGCTCGTGAAGTTGGGATTGCCTCGATGTCTAAAATGACTGGTCAAACTTTCAATCATATAAAATTGAAAAGCACAGATAAAGTACTTCCTCTTTTAGCTGTGAGTAGCACTGTGAAAGTTCACGACGAAGAAGTACCAATAGACCCAGTATTATTATTTCAACGTATGAGTGTCACTAAGACTTTTGAGGATGAAATTGAAACATTTTTCGCATATGATTTAGCTCCTTACCCGTTGTCACTCTTCGATGCAGCTGGAATGCGTAAAACAATGAAGTCGGCTCTTTACGATTGCTTTCAATCAGTCAATGCTGAGGTTGATTGTACAAACGCTGCTTACGTTATTGATGGAGGATATCTACTACATCACGTTGTATGGGATCGAGAAGAAACCTTTAACGTAATTTTTGAAAAATATGTTCAGTATTTACGTAGACATTATGGTCATACAGTTACGTTAGTATTTGATGGCTATAGTGACACAACAAAGAACATAAAAGCTGCAGAACAACGTCGTCGTGCTACAAAAACATCCTCAGGTACCGACATAATGTTCGACGAATTTATGACAGTTCCAGTTAATCAACAACATTTTTTTGCAAACATTAATAATAAATCTCGTTTTATTTCTATGTTGAGTAACAAATTAACAGCTGAAAATATTGCCGTGAAACAAGCTCCGAATGACGCCGATGTCCTCATAATTGAAACAGCAATAGAACAATTTAATGCAAGAAATACAACTATTGTAGTGGGTGAAGATGTTGATTTATTAGTACTACTCACTGCAAGGACTCCATCTGATAAAATTATTTACTTTTTAAAACCTGGGAAGGCGCAGCAACGGACAGAAATATATTCTTCTAAAAGTTTATCAGCTTATCCAAAATGCCAAAACTTTATTTTATTTTTACATGCGATAACCGGATGCGATACTACGTCAGCAATGTTTAGAAGGGGCAAAAATTCAGTATTAAAATTATTTGAAAAAAATGATTTGATTGACTGCGCAAAAGTATTTACAGAAATTAATTCTTCACCTCAAATACTAATTACTAAAGGAATTCGGTTTCTTCTTGCGGTTTATGGAGCTCCAAAAAAAATTGATTGCATAGATACGTACAGATATTTAACATTTGTAAAAAATACACGAAACAAAAAGCAAGTACAGCTATCTTGTCTTCCTCCAACATCGGCATCTGCTAGTCAACATTTGTTTCGAGTATACTATCAAGTTCAGACATGGCAAGGCAATGAACTGAACCCTGAAGACTGGGGTTGGAAATTGATAAATAATACTTTGGAACCGATTCGAACTTTACTGCCCCCTGCTCCAGAAAAACTTCTTAACACTATTTTTTGCAATTGCAAGAAAGGTTGTAGTGCCAAATGTGGCTGTAAAAAAGTAGGGTTGCAGTGTTCTCCAGCGTGTACCAATTGCCAAGGTGTCTCTTGCTCAAATGTTCAATTAAATACAAGAGAGGAAGATTCATGTGATTTTGATGAAGAGACAACTGATTCATCTTCATTTGAACAATTTCTAAGCGTTCATCAACAGGAAGGAGAAGAAGAAGAACAAGAAGAAATTGAAGAAAACATGATTGTTGAAGTTGAATATGAAGAGTATGAGTCAGATTAAAGTAATTAAAAAAAGTTAGAACGACAGTTAAACTCAGTAACCCATATCAATAATCTTCATACTATTAAATAATTATTGTTCCTGAAAATAACGTCATAAAGGTTCGTGGAATAGGCCTACTGGGGATACCACGTTAAAAAAAACGCGCCGAGTACACTACCTCACAGGTGGTGTGGAAATGTGTGCATGTTATGTAGAACGTGATTCTTACAAGCGCAATATCTGGGAAATAGTGGGTCTTAGAGAAAAAATCATAGGGACCATTTTTATAGAGAATTTTAAGATCTACAACTTTGCTCTGAGGTACTTTTTCGATAAAGCTTACCGTTTTCGAGAAAAATCCAAAAAACCTAAAATTTTGACCTTGGGCCCCGATAAGTCCCTAAGCTCACATGGGACTGATGGGGACTTTTGACACTTTATTCCTTGTGGTAAACCTAAGGTCTCTACGAAGATTTGGCTCTGTCGGAATTTTTTTTATTTGATCACTATTTTTTGTCTAAAATGACCGGACTATAAGAGACAAGCTAGCATCGGTACAGCGGAAGCTAGCATTGAAGGTGTGCATCGAATAGTGTCCAGAGAAGTCGCTCTAGTGATCGGTGGAATTATTCCAATTATATACACGACACAACGAAACGGCGACAAACGGATTGAAAGGACCATATTTATTTATGTATGTTGTGTTTTACTAAATGTTGAACCTACAAAAAAAAGGTGGGTTAGGGTTTTCAAAGATTTGCCTGAGTTAACATTTCCTAATAGACCATTTTACGGTTAGTTAAGCGCATACGCATCCGCCAAGTTTAAAAGGCGGGAATATAAAAGTTTCGGGCACATATTTAGATATACGTAAAAAATTTCGGGCACTTTTTGAAATTGACACATGCGTACAAAAAAATCAACTATGAAAAGGTCTATTAGAACCGGACAAGCTTCGAATGAGATTTGCCACAGTTCGCAAGCCGTATTAGGCCCGAATAGATCTTTTGGCATGCCTTACTATTTTCCTAGTCGGGTAGACAGATACGACTAGACAAGTAGGACTAAAGAGACAAAACTAGACAGACAAATGTAGCCTGATGATAATGGAGTGTCTTAGATGTGCAACGAAGTGTGTGCGAGACAAAGTAATTGTCGAAATATTTCGGACTCAAAGGAGAGTCATCGAAGTGTTTCTGAGTCAAACGAGAGTCATCGAAGTGTTTCCGAGAAAAATGAGAGTCATCGAAGTGTTTCCGAGACAAACGAAGTTTCCGAGACGAGACTAGACAGACAAGAATTAGCAAATCATTGTCTTTGGTTAAGATACATTGAGCTAGAGTAGGTGTATAGATGACAAATTTCAATACTTTCAAGAGAAAAGTATTGAAATGTTAATTAATAATAATTACCTTCGGCCGTTGAAAGACTTTAATTCCTTCATCTATTTTCTCAAGTTCCTCCTCCAGTTCCATTTTCCTCTTTTGCATTCTCAATGAATCACTTCTTACTGGCATAGAATTCAACTCTTGAATCTTATCGGCATAACTTTCTCTCAGTACCATCAATGTTTCTTTACGCTTATCCTCTGGTAATAAAACATGACCTTGATGACATTGGACGTAACCCTCGTCGCCATTCACGACGTATTTCTTCTGTTGGAAGAACACCCCTTCGATAGTTAGGCGGGGCTCGTTGGATCCATGGTAAATTCCCTCTTTGTGTTTAAATTTTTACATTTTAAAACCATATTATGCTTAACATAATCCTTATCTTGATTATTTTTATCATCAATGCCAATTTTTGCTGAATCACCATGACCCCCCTCAGACTTCTTCCTATCCTTTTTAAGTTTTGTTGGAGAATATAAAACAGAACTACTTGCATACTTAATAGTACCTGTCGCATAAATCGTTTTGATATTAACTGATGCCTCAGTCTGCACTATCCTCTCATCCTTATCATTTACATTTGGTGATTGAGGTCTCTCGACTTTCTTAATTGCTTTTAATTCTAGTTTTGTTATGCCAGGTCGCGTTGTCTTTCAAGAGAAATTTACGTAATTAGAATGATAAATAGTAGTAATTAAATAGGTTTTTTTTTAAATACACAAATGACTAAATTTAGTTAAAATTATTGCACAAGTTGTGAATGAAAACGTAAATAATTTGTAGTTGTTTTCTAAAAATACCGCGAAAAAATCGACGTTGCAATTCGGACGATGGAAAAATTGTATTTTGCAAAAAGCACACACGCAATTTATATTACGACAAAAATAACAACAAGAAAATAAGAAAAATAAGCTGTCCAAAGGAAATTTTTGCAAATCGCTTTACTGATCACATTTAGGTTTAAAATTCAATTTCCCAAACATGTTTATAAACATTCGCGCTTCTATTTACATTTTTTATATCATATTGGCGAAATCTTCCGCAAAAACGCAATATTGCGAAGAAATTAGAAAACGTTCGCGAACAAAATGGTAAATAAATAAATGCGAAAAAATTAGATAAATCAGCGGAAATAATGTTGACTAATACCATTTAGCCGACGAGGCATGGTAAAAGTCGAGAACAAAATCTATTTCGTTGTATTTATCGGAATCGGACGCTAATTATTAATATCAACGGATATTTCCTCCACTGAAACCTATATAAGACAATAAACTGAAACTCAAACACATAATCCAATTGTTAATGTTACACATGCACACTACAAACCGACCACAGTTCAACATGCACGCTCAATACACAATCGTAAGTAAAAACACCCTCAATCCAAAGAATCTATAAAATTTGTGTTTTGCTTTGTTAATACTTAATTTACTTCAAGAATAATTTATATTTTAAATTTAAATTAATTTATTTTAAAATTTAGATTATATATTTTTTTGTAATTTAAATTAAAAACTTATCCATCTTCAGGGAATATATAATGTGAACATTTAATATTTAAAAATAAAAACTTTCATTTTCTTGAAGTAAATTAAGTATTAACAAAGCAACTTCAAAGATGGTCAAATCCACAAATAATGTAAATCTATAAAACCGAAACCAATCTATTTATTATTTAGATTCTTCTCATTTGTATATCAAGTACGATGAGTTATCCGGCTATTGATGACCCTGATTCCAACGAACTCTTCGTTTTGACTCCGCTACGTGGGCAAAGGATCTCCCAGAATGCGGTTGTGGTGCAGCCCTTTAAGGGCAACGACAACAGCTACTCGCCGTTGTTTAAGGTTAGAGGGCAGGCGAACAGAAGAAGGCGCGTCAATTTCAGAAGGCAAGAACAAGAGTTCCCAGTCTTGGCTTAGAACGCTGGTGGGAGAATGGACACGAGAATTTTCTTTGTGATTTGGAAGACTGCAAGGGTTAAATTGCGTTTTATTTAAAAGAATTTTCTGGTCGAGTATGAATTTTTGCCATTTTGTTATTTTGTATGAAACTGCACTGATTTTGTTGAAGTTATTTATTGTCGTGCGTACTTTTTTATAATTAGTTTTAAGTTTTAATTTTAAGCGTTTGCCTGTTAATTTTAAGTTTTATTAACTACGATTTGCTTTTAATTTATAAGATTTTTTGCCAATGTGTTCTGTGTGTGATTTATATTTTGCATGAAAAATTACATTTATAAAAATATTAAATAAATTTATAATATTTTTTAAAAACTGCCTTTACTTTACTTAAACCTATTCCTTCACATTTCTTTACAAATTATTCTATTTCGAATCATAACTGATTTGATCTTTCATCAAAACATCTACATGATATGTTTATTTAATTAAATAATATCCACAAACTAAACTAAACTTGCGTGCATAGAAATCGGCCCAAGGTAAACTTTTGACTATTTATTTTTAGAAACTATTTATGACATGAAATAAAGAAATATCCTGTTTGAAAGACAATTTAATATGCTTTAATGTCAGTTTAAATTTATCAAAAATACTCATCGTTTATGGACGTAACAACCGGTAAACAAAAACGAACGTATTTATGTGGTAGTTATAACGAGAATAACAAACGTGAGAAGGATTGTAATTATTGCCTTTGTAATTGAAATTTGCTTATTTGTTAGTTTTCAAGAGTGTTAGTTTAATGCATACTAGACTGAAAAAAGCCACCAAAGTTCTAATCCAAGTCTAATTCCAAAATTAGTTTTTGTTCTAATCAAAAATGGAGTTAGCCATGGACTTGCTCGACAACTGAATATGACACGCGCTTTGATTCGAAGAGTGTTCCAACGTTATGGGGAGACTGTATCCAGTGGCGGATCCAGGGGGGGGGCTAAGGGGCTCAAGCCCCCCCCAAAAGCATCTGAGTTCTTCCGTGGCAAATCAAAGTGAACTCATAGGAAAATATATTTTCATAGTTCTTCTTCTTTTTGGCGCAACAGCTTAACTGGGACCTAGGTCTCCTCCCTTTACGTATACTTGTGTTTGGTGTCTATGTCTATAAGCGTAGGGGGGCCTTACGTTTTTTAACGTGAGCGGCGAGCCACATTTGAAGGAGGTCTTCTCGGCAATTTGCTGTGATGGCTTTGCCAGAGTAATGCCATGCATAAGAGGACGGTGGCTTATTACAATACGTGTCCCGAAATCTAACCGCTAGCTGTTGAGAAGGCATGCAGCTTGCCTAGTGTTCGCAATATGATGGCAATAGAAAATAATATTACCAGTTTTGTACGAGAGTCAGAAAAAAGATTGGAAGTTTTCAAACGAGGTATCGTTCAACAGCAAGCTATCGTTGTTTTTAAAAAACACCCACAGACGAAAAGAGTCCAGTTGATACACGCTGGGTTGAAAGCCATGATGCGATCCTTCAATTCAAAGAGTTCTTTGACCCTATCACACAGTTCCTTGAAGAAATCGGCAGAACTTCTCCGTCATTGAAAAGTGCAAGATTTCTAGCTTCTATTCAACGATTCGACTTAGTCTTATCTTAATGGTAACCGCTGCAGTATTTGAAATCACGGTTTCGCTTTCACAGGAACTGCAGGCTGTTGCATTAGATCTTAATCTTTATTATGAGATTGTAGAAAGTGTAGTAAGAACGAGAAGAGTCGCTTTTCGAGAGCAGATCACTATTCGATTCTCGATCTGTTCCACCTTCTACCAAGTGCCATCGTAAACACAGAAAATCTGACCTCGATAGTAGCAGCTGCATGCGTTTACAGTGACGATTTATCTCATCCTCTCTCGTTATCGGGATAAATATCTCTTTGGAAGGAGCTATGGAGTGGTAGACAACATCTCTCCCAAACAGCAGCTGAAGCGCATCAAGAAACAAACGAGTTTTTTCCAAATATATAAAATGTTGTTACAAATCCTCGCTACATTACCAGTAACCACTTGTATTGTGGAGCTTCTCTTCGCTTAAAATAATAAAATCGTACCTTCGTACGGCAATCACCCAAAACAAGTTAACTGGTTTGGCTTCCATGTATATTCACCGAGATATCTCTGCTAATCTACAACCTAATGAAGTCATTGAGGAATTAGCGAAAAGGTATCCGAGGAGACTTATTATGTGCTAAGCAAAATAAAATGTGTGTTTTTTAGTGTTTTCTTTGCTAGTCTTTACTTTACCTCGGCGGGGTCAAGCCCCCCCCAAATGACAATCCTGGATCCGCCCCTGACTGTATCCTTTCATAGACGACCTGATACAGGCAGAAGGAGATTTACAACGGCTCGGGATGATAGCTTTATTATGTCAATGTCATTCACCTTCATGCTGTTCAACTGCAACAACAGCTCCGTGAAGTGGGAACAGTGGCTGTTAGTTAAGAGACGGTAAGACGAAGACTGCAGGAAAGTATATATATATGCAATCGATGAAAATGAAAAAATGTCCTGCAACTCGTTAATAGCGGGTACATTTCCAGAAAAGCTAAAATTAGCAATAATCATCCCAATTCATAAAGCTGGAGACAAAAGTGAATTAGGCAACTATAGACCGATTAGCATAGTGTCTGTCTTTTCTAAAATTATTGAAAAAATTCTGTGCTCAAGAATATTATCCTTTGTAAATAGGCATGATTTAGTTAGCCATCAACAACATGGTTTTGTGAAAGGCAAGAGCATCGAAACCGCATGCTATGAATTTATAAACGCTATAACTTGCAACTTAGAACAAAGAAACGTTCCACTTGGCATCCTAATGGATTTATCTAAGGCGTATGACCTAGTTGACCATAACTTGCTATTACAAAAACTGGACAAATATGGCATCAGAGGGGTTGCTCTAAATTGGGTTAAATCTTTTCTATGCAACAGGAAATGCATGACCAAGCTTCAAACTCTGCACGGGTATGTCTATTCCTCTGCGAGAACTATTGATATAGAAATCCCTCAGGGAAGCACAATTGGACCTCTACTATTCACCTTATTTATAAATGATCTACACAAAATATCGATCATCCCAGAGCATGTTATGGTTAACTATGCGGACGACACGACCATACTGATAAGCAACCAGTCAACAGAGGATATTAGCCAAAACGCCAACAGTGTCACGTCGTCCCTGATTTCATGGTTTGAAAGAAATAAACTAAAACTGAATAAGGAAAAGACCAATACAATAATTTTTCAAACAAAGAGAAGCAACTTGACATACCCACAAGGAATTGTTATTGGCAACGAACACATAGAAATGCTACACTTTGTAAGACTTCTCGGAATCCATATAGATCAATCTCTTGACTGGACAGTGCATACTAATCTCGTCACTAAGAATCAACAAGGCAGTTTTTACATTACGATCGCTTCAGAGATATTTGAGCTCAGAAGCTATTAGGTATATATGTTCTGGGGAAACGGTAGTCATTTCAGAAATGTCTTTAGAATTCAGAAACAAGCCATCCGCATTTTGAATAATTTACAATTTCGAGAGTCCTGCAGAGGCCAATTTAAAAAAGCAAATATTTTAACAACAACGGGCACATACATATACGAGAACATACTCTTTATTGTGAAACATCGTTCTCTATTCACGAATTTTAACAAGCCAACCCATAGATCAACTAGACACAATAAGGAACTTTACCAATTACCCAAGCATCACCTGACGATGACCATCAGAAAAATCCACCATATTGCAACATGAAAATCTATAACGAGCTTCCAAGGAATATTAAACAATTGAAAAACGTCAATCGACTCAAAAAGGATCTGTACAAACTATTAATTGAACTGTAGCGATACGATATGGAGGAATTCTACAGGAATGTCAAGAAACTGTGATCTTCACAATTAATAATAATAATTTTTAACGAAATATTAAGTCAGTTGTTTATACTTATGTATATACGCTTAAATCTGTGCGCGTATGCTTATATGTTAAGTATGTGTGCATGCATGTATTTTATTTATTTATTTATTTATGTGTGTGGGCGCAGGTATATGTGTATGTATGTCTGTATGCCTGTGTGTTTGTATGGGTATATGTATGTATATATTTTATGCGAACGTGTATATAAATTTATAAATGTATATTTATCTACTCTTGGTGACATATTTCATTTAGAACATAGTTGTACTTAGATAATGAAATAAATATATTTTGATTTTGATTTGATTTGAATTGGTGGTCTTCAATAGACTAGAGAAACTAAACTAGATAGACATAAGAAACTATGTTAGTTAGGTCAGAAACAGTAGTCTGTTCAAGTCTAAATCAAACTGACAAATAGACAACGAACGGCTCAAAGCTAAAACAAGTCTACCATATATCAAATTGATAAATAGACAGAGAATGGTTCAAACACAAAATGGTTGAAACATGAATGTTTCAAAATTAACAAAACATAAACAAATTAATTTATTTTCTAGTCTTAGTTTAATAGACTAGATAAGACTTAAAATAGATAACATGTCTGTATTGTCTAGCATATCTAGACTAGTGATTCTCAACCTTTTTTCTCTTGCGGTACATTTTCAGCAACATTAAAATTTGGCGGCACATTGACAATCAAATGAGTTTAATAGTATTATGCAAGGGTATTAAATTAAGGTTTAAAGGGCGGATTGATAGATTCAATTTAAATTCGTGAGTTCAAATTTTTTCCGCCAGTGTAATACAAACTGATATTTACTTTTTGCTTTTTCTTAAACAAGAGGGGATTCAAAGAAAAGATGGCCAACTTTTCTTTGTGTTGTTATCATGACAACGATAAAATTGTTGATTCGTGCGTCAAAATTTTGTTTAGTGTATTTATTGTGTTTAATTAATTTGTGTTTTATTAATCATAACTGGATCTTCATCCAAAGAATTATTGTTTGATGGTGACGCGGAAAGATTACTCCGGCAGAAGTCCAGAGATTTATACAAAAAAAAGTAGGTATTATATATAAATTATGTGATTGGCGATCAAAAAAGATCAACGAAGTCAACATTTACGGTTATATTTACGGATCCCGTAAGTTAGATATTTTGATGCGTAGTCATGGCGACTTTTATTGCACTAGTGAATAAATCACTGTTTTATTGATCCGTGTGCAAGGAATTAAACATGACTAAATAAAGCAAAATTAAATAAATAGAAAAATTGGTTTATAGCGCTGTTAGGAGGGCGTATAAGTCGCATAAGTAAATTATATGAATTATTTTTTCTCATTTTGGATCGAGAGGTCGCGCTACCGCGCGATATATGATCTGGATTTATTTGTTCTAATATTACCCAATCTAACCTATGACCTGACCTAGGTTAAAACCGTAAAATCAGTAAAATATTGTCTTTTTACGTTAGTTATAACTTCTGATACGGCTTACATGTATCGAGCTACATTTTAGCCGAAAACTGCTAGTAAATAGTTTTGTTTGGGTTTATTCCAGGATTGTAGCAAAATACTACAAGCATGCTGGAGGTCCTATGCTACTAGAGAAAAAACAATAATTTAATCGCTTGCAAAGTGTGAAATGACCTTTATATTTTCCTTATATTGGTCATTTCACACTTTGCTATTACAAAATACTACAAGCATGCTGTATCAAAGTACATACCAAATAATTTTGATTGTTTGCAATTCTAAAACTTGACGGCATACATCAAGAATTTTGCAGCACATAAAAGTGCCGGGGCACAGTCGTTGAGAATCACTGATCTAGACACTTCTTTCTATCTTGTTTGATCTTGAATTTTCTTGTCTAATCTTGTTCAAAATTCTGGTGTTGTGCAGTCTTGTCTTTTCTTGTACAGTCTTGTGCAGCTTTGTCAAGTTTTATCTATTCTTGTCCAGTTTTGTCTAGTCTTTACTCGTCCTGTATAATCTTATCTAAACTTCTCTGTTTACAATTATGTTGCATTTTCTCACTTCTTATATAATCCTTGATTAGCGCTGAGTTAATAATAAAAATATTTGTTTCGATTCTGTTAGTAAGTAAAAAAAACATTATGCATATTTGTAATACATAAGAAGTGAGAACGTGCGTAATTCAATTGCTATTTTTCAGTAATTAGTGAAGATCTAATTAATTAAGCATTGAAACAATACTAATCCATAAGTTACATACATTTATTTATAGAACATCGTCAACATTTCATGGTTAGATTAACTATGATATAACTTATCCATCTAGTCAATAATGTTAAAAGTCCACCAGGACTCGACTGCGGTAGCGACCATAAACTACTAGACCCAAATCAGAATACAGATCATCATCAAAACAAAGAAAGCGAAAAGAAAATCCAGCGCTTAAGCTCCGACAACATGGACCAATTCAGGCAAAAATTAAACTTAAAAGCGTTCCCAGACAACACAAGTCAGATGCAGATTGAAGAACTATGGGAAGGAATAAAAACAACCATGCTGACAACCAAGGAGCAAGTCTTGTCTGTCTAGTCTTGTTTGTCAAGTCTTGTCAATCTAATTTAAATTGATCACACGTCCAGATTTTGGCGGGACAGTCCCGCTTTTTGGAAGGCAGTCCCGCGTCCCGCCGATTTTTAAAAATGTCCCGCTTTTTAGAAAATATCTGCATTTTTTATTTAAATGTTCTGTAAAAATATATTACCTATTATTCATTCATTATTATAGTGAATACAAAGAAATAAAAAATATATAAATAAACAAAAAACAGATAAAATGCATGCAGTAAAAGCTAAATTACTCGGTGATATTCGATCACTGTCGTTACGTCTTGTCTTAATGCAGAAATGTGCGGACATTGCAGTCTGCCCTTAGACAGTGCGGTTTGTGGATTTTTAATTTCTCATTTGATTGACTAAGTAAGGGCAATAGTCGCCACAGCGTGAATAAGGTAAAATTTCTCTCTCTTTTTTAACCTTTGTCGTAAATTATTTATTTATAGTATTTGCCCACAAAAAAAAGATGAGTAAAAAAGGAAGCAAATTTAATGACGAGCTAAGTAGAGAATTTACATTTAAAAAAAAAAAATAGACTACGTATATAGACTAAGTATACGGTAAGGTGTAATAAATGTAACACTGAATTTTCAGTCTCACATGGTGAAAAAACGATCTTACTAAACATTCTAGCGACAAAGAAGCACAGATGATTTTTAAATAATCCTCGTCTAAAATGTAATACTTTTTTCGCAGTTCTAGCTTTGCCAACACGGAGCAACAGCTAGCATTAGCTGAAGACCTATTTGCTTTCCACACAATAAACCACAATCAAAGTTACAGATCAATGGATTATACATGGCAAATGCTCAAAACATTGTACGACAAAAAATTTCAATCACTTATATTCGGTTTCACAATTTTAGCAAGTAGCAAGAATTAGATAAATGCACATTTATATTATGTATATATATATATATATATATATATATATATATATCTATATATATATATATATATATATATCTATATATATATATATATATATATCTATATATATATATATATATAAACATACAAGTTTGTTTTTTAATGTCAAAGTGACATAAACGTATTTTTTGCTCTCCCTCCTTTTTCGACCTAATACACCGTAAAAGAGGGTTGAAACAACAGCAAACGCGAACGCAAACTCAAACCTATATATTTAGAGTAGGAGGAAATGCTAGAATGCTCTTAGCTAGAAAACATCAAGAGGCAACCTCTAAGGTTCAATACCTCAGTTGTAATCATCGTGATCTTTCTTAAAGATCACCACAACCACTTTCAACTTGAAGTAATCATGATGGAACAAAAGGAAAATCTGCTACCCCAGGCCCCAGTCACCGTGCTGGACTTTCCTGGTCATCGGATTCTGGGGGACCAGGAACATCATGAGGAGAAGAGTCGGAGCTTCTCAAAATCTCTACGCAAGCACTACATTGGCACTCTTAATGTGAATACTCTCTTCAAACTTGGAAAACTAAAACAACTTACAGATATGTTAGAAAAATTTCAAATAAAAATTCTTGCGATTCAGGAGACACGTTTTCAAGACGAAAATCATTTCAACACGGAAAATTATGGGATTTATAAAGGTAAACCTGCTATCAGAAGAGGTACACCATCATTGTTTGGGACGGGATTTGCAGTACACAAATCAGTCGTGGATAGCATTGTTGACTTTAATTCAATATCAGAAAGGATCTGCACACTCTCCTTCAAATCAGGCAATAAAGGTTACACAATTATCAATGCACGCGCACCTACAAATGAGCATAACAGAAAGAAACCACAAGAAGTTCAAGACTTCTGGGAAGACATGGAAGAAGTTACCAACAGCATACCAGAAAGGCATGTTAAAATTTTAATGGGAGACTTTAATGCGCAATTAGGTAAGGAGAGAAAATACAGACAAATCACAGGCCCTTATTCAGCTCACTATCGCACAAACAAAAATGGAGAGCACCTCATAAAATATTGTCAAAATTTTAATCTTAAAATTATGTCGACACAATTTCTAAAGCTAAGACGAAAACTTACAACATGGAAAGCACCTAACACCGTATGGGGAGAATTCCAGATTGATCATGTGGCCATTTCTAACAAAAATACGCAGGAAATTTAGAAATTTAGGAAGAACGCGTAAAGGGTTCTTCGAGTCAGATCATTATTTGTTACAAGTTAAGATTAGACCAATTCCAAGACAGAAAAAGACAGTAAAAAACAAAATAGTCAAGCCTGATCCAGAATATTTGCGGATAAACAAAGACAAAATCATTGAAGAAATTAATAGTCATCCAACAGACACTTGGACAGATCTTGCGACCTCAGTTCAGAAGGCAATGCGTTGGGCGCAACCTCCCAGAAAAAGGAACCATAGGTGGTTGAACGCAACTTGTGATCAAGCCATTGAGAAAAGAACACAGGCGTGGATGAAGTTCAGTAGTAACAGAACATCCGAAACATGGAAGAAATTTCACGAAGTTCAGAAAAAATCATCAAAGGAAATTAGAAGAGAAAAACGAGCACACGACAACAACAGGCTAAAAGAAATTGAAGAAGATTTTAAGAGAAATAATACAAGAAATTTTTACAGAACATTCAAAGAAAATATTAAGGGTTATCAACCTCCTAGCCTCTGTTTTAGAAGAACAGATGGATCCTTGGAAACGAACACTAAAGAAAACTGTAAAATTCTGAAACAATACTTTAGTACTCTTCTTAATTGTAAAGAACCCAAGGAAAAAATGACCTTCCAAAAAACCACATCCAATCCTGATTCTACTCCACCTACAATAGAGGAGATAGAGGAGATCATACAACAAATGAAAAATAACAGAGCGGCAGGAGAAGATGGCATTATTGCTGAAGTGTGGAAGCTTCAAGATAAAGACATCTTAAAAACAATTCATAAGATCATTACAGACATTTGGATCTCAGAAAAAATGCCAGAAGAATGGAAATGTGCCTTGATCCACCCATTACATAAAAAGGGTGATAAGTCAGATCCAAATAATTACAGAGGTATTTCACTAGTGCCACTTACAATAGTTTCACTTACAAAATATTATCAAAAGTGTTATTGAACAGACTAGAACCACAAGCAGATCATCAAATAGGTGATTACCAGGCTGGATTTAGGAAAGGGAGATCATGCATCGAACAAATTTGGAACCTAAGAACAATATTGAAAGTCAGACAGACAAATAACACTGTAGTTACCTTTGTGGACTTTAAAAAATCGTACGACAGCATTGATAGACAAACGCTCTTTGCAGTACTGGAAGAATATGGCATTGACAAAAAAACCAGAACACTAATACAACTAACGCTCACGGACACCACCTCAAAGATCAAGTTCATGGCTGAAATCTCAGAACCCTTTCAGATACGCACAGGTGTCCGACAAGGAGACGGCCTCTCACCAATTTTGTTCAACATGGTCTTAGACAAAATTATTAAGGAGTGGGAGAAATAAGTGAAAGGCATACAGCTAGGAAGAACACGCGAAACAAAAACAATCATTAAATGCTTGGCATTTGCAGATGACGTTGCGTTAACCAGCAATAATACACAGGAGGCAAAGAAAGCACTGGAACGATTACATGAAATAGCCGCTAAAACCGGTTTACAGATATCGTATGAGAAGACCGAATACATGGAACGACATACCAACAATGTACATACCATACATACGACTTATGGATCTATACAAAGAGTAGAAAAATTTAAATACTTAGGGGAATATATACAAATAGGAGGATCAAACAAAATGTCTAACATTAAACGAACGGAAAAACTCCAGAAAGCATATAAACTTACATGGTCACATTATAATAAGAAAAGCATATCAAGGCAGGCCAAACTCAGACATTACAAAACAGTTGTATTGCCTGAAGCATTGTATACGTCCGAAACGACCACAATTGGAGCATCTGGCATCATAGAAACAGAAAAAATTGAACGCAAAATTCTTAGAAAAATATTTGGAGCAGTACACAGAGATGGGATATGGATGGAAAGACCTACCAAAGAACTATATGAACACACAGACAGACTAACAGATATCATTAGAAAACGAAGACTAACTTTCTATGGGCACATACAGAGAATGAACAATAAACGACTTACAAAACAAATCTTTGATGTAGTAAACAGTTCAAGTAGGAAAACAAATTGGTTTCATGAAATAGAAGATGACTTAAAGCAATTGAGGATCAATCAACAAATGATAGAAGATAGGAAAAAAATTCAGAAGCAAAATTAAGAATACCAAATTTTTAGTAAGCGAAAGGAAGATAGGAATATTGTGGACAGAACAAAGGAAACAGGAGCACAGTCAAAGGATGAAGAGATTTTGGGAAGAGAAGAAAAAGAAGGGAAAGAAGTGAAACTTGTGTCATCATGATTTATTTTAGTTCAAACACTGTCCATATGGGCAAAAATTATGTAATAATAATAATAATATACATACAAGAGTTTTTTTATCCAGAGAATTAAAATTAGAATATTAGATTTTGTTTCATTGCCGGGTGAAACTTCACAAGTACTTTTTGATTCAATAAGTACTATTTTAAAAAAGAATAATTTGAACAATAAAATTATTACCTTTGTGCGGATAACACAAACGCTAATTTTGGTGGAAAACCTAGAAGAGGCATCAATAACGTTTTTACAAAACTTAAAGAACATTTCAACCAAAAAATTATTGGAGAAGGTTGTGCAATACTATTCCAACAGCATCTGACATACTTATAGTTCATGTTGAAAATATTACTGCAAAAAATTATTTGTATTTTTATATAATAAAGCGCAGAAATCGAATATTAAAGAATTCTTGGTTAAAGCAAAACGCTATGATTAACTCTTTTACCAGCTGTTGAAAATATTTAAAAAATATATGAACCAATAAAATCAAACTTTTTATCACAAGATAAATGTCCGAAATAAAAGAAAGAATATTTCAGCTCTTTTTTGAAAATGACGCATCACTTTGGCTTCAGTTCATCCACAATCAAGCTACATTATTTCACAATGCTGTGAAAAATATTGAAGGGGGCAAAATTTCAATTATATTTCAATTTCTATTTAAATTATTATTTAATTTTCAATTAAGGGAAGAATTTTGCGGGAAAGAATTGATAAAGATTACATTCCTTTAGTTTTTTCGAAAGGACATCTCTAGGTGGGAAGAACAAGGAGCCATTAAATTTCCGGAATTTCTGAAAGAAGTCAGAAATTTTTATAATAACTGCTTGAAATATCTGGAAGAATGGACTGTTCATTTTGAGGATATTAAAAATTTTCATTGGGTAACATTGAAAAAGGAGATTTTATTGGAATATGTTGAAAAATCTTATGAATATATTAGTAACCATTTTCCCAAAAATAATATTTGCGAAAATGATCTTTTTGATGAGGTGACGACGACATTGGTAAAAAGATATCTTACTGATGAAAAAATTAAATGTTGGTTGTCTGCAAATGTGGAAACAGAGAAAAAATGGACAGAGTTATTCCTTATAATAAAATATTTTGAAAATTGTAGAATAAGCCCTCTCCCTTCCAGGAACAAATGCAGCAACAGAACTGACAACTGAAAAAACGCAGTTGAACATTAAAACTTTGAAATGTACATTAAGCTTAAAATATAATTTAACGAATTCATGTGAGAAATTTCACGAAATTTTAACAAATGATCCGAATCTATTGCAAAGTATTCATTCGGAGCGAAAATATAACCCGGAAAGAAAATCTTATTTTTTTGTTCAAATTATTGTTTTTACAAATATTTTTTATAACAACCAATAATTAATAGTAAATACATTAATGTATATTTATAGACAAGTATGTGAATATATACAATAAAATATATTTTGTTTGAATTATTGGTCTGATTTCATAACCAAATTATAATTCCCATTTCATCCCATTTGTCCCGCTTTGTCTCAATGAAAATGTGGTCACTTTAATCTAGTTTTGTCTGTCTAGTACTGACTGTCTAGTTTTAGCTGTCTAGTCTTATCTGTCTAGTTTTGTCTGTCTAGTAATGTCTGTCTAGCATTGTCTGTTTAGCCTTGTCGGTGTAGTCTTGTCTGTCTAGTCTGTCTAGTCCTGTCCATTTAGTCTTCTCTGTCTAGTCTTGTCTGTCTAGTCTGTCTAGTAATGTCTGTCTAGTCTTGTCTGTCTAGTCTTGTCTGTCCTGTCTTGTCTGCTTACTCTGTCTAGTCTTGTCTGTCTTGTCTTGTCTGTCTAGTCTTGTCTGTCTAGTCTTGTCTGTCTAGTCTTGTCTGTCTAGTCTTGTCTGTCTAGTCTTGTCTGTCTAGTCTTGTCTGTCTAGTCTTGTCTGTCTAGTCTTGTCTGTCTAGTTTTGTCTGTCTAGTCTTGTCTGTCTAGTCTTGTCTGTCGAGTCTTGTCTGTCTAGTCTTGTCTGTCTAGTCTTGTCTGTCTAGTCTTGTCTGTCTAGTCTTGTCTGTCTAGTCTTGTCTGTCTAGTCTTGTCTGTCTAGTCTTGTCTGTCTAGTCTTGTCTGTCTAGTCTTGTCTGTCTAGTCTTGTCTGTCTAGTCTTGTCTGTCTAGTCTTGTCTGTCTAGTCTTGTCTGTCTAGTCTTGTCTGTCTAGTCTTGTCTGTCTAGTCTTGTCTGTCTAGTCTTGTCTGTCTAGTCTTGTCTGTCTAGTCTTGTCTGTCTAGTCTTGTCTCTCTAGTCTTGTCTGTCTAGTCTTGTCTGTCTAGTCTTGTCTGTCTAGTCTTGTCTGTCTAGTCTTGTCTGTCTAGTCTTGTCTGTCTAGTCTTGTCTGTCTAGTCTTGTCTCTCTAGTCTTGTCTGTCTAGTCTTGTCTGTCTAGTCTTGTCTGTCTAGTCTTGTCTGTCTAGTCTTGTCTGTCTAGTCTTGTCTGTCTAGTCTTGTTTGTCTAGTCTTGTCTGTCTAGTCTTGTCTGTCTAGTCTTGTCTGTCTAGTCTTGTCTGTCTAGTCTTGCCTGTCTAGTCTTGTCTGTCTAGTCTTGTCTGTCTAGTCTTGTCTGTCTAGTCTTGTCTGTCTAGTCTTGTCTGTCTAGTCTTGTCTGTCTAGTCTTGTCTGTCTAGTCTTGTCTGTCTAGTCTTGTCTGTCTAGTCTTGTCTGTCTAGTCTTGTCTGTCTAGTCTTGTCTGTCTAGTCTTGTCTGTCTAGTCTTGTCTGTCTAGTCTTGTCTGTCTAGTCTTGTCTGTCTAGTCTTGTCTGTCTAGTCTTGTCTGTCTAGTCTTGTCTGTCTAGTCTTGTCTGTCTAGTCTTGTCTGTCTAGTCTTGTCTAGTCTTGTCTAGTCTTGTCTGTCTAGTCTTGTCTGTCTAGTCTTGTCTGTCTAGTCTTGTCTGTCTAGTCTTATCTGTCTAGTCTTGCCTGTCTAGTCTTGTTTGTCCAGGTCCAGCTCATAGTGTCATCTAGATAGAATATTGTAGGCATTAAACGAAATAAAAAAGGAGTTCACTATGGTAGACCGGAAGTTGGAGAAAATGAAAAGCAAAAACAGAAGTTTGGAGGAAAAGTTGGAAAGGATGGTGAAGAGACAGAAGGAGAAGGAAGAGGTAGAAAAGGACTGGAGACAGTAATTATTAGCAGAGTTGAGGCCAATAATGGATAATAATAAGGAAATTACGAATGAGATATCGAAACCGGAGGAGGAAGCGGAGGCCGTCAACGAGGAGAAGAGAAGAACCGAGTGTAAATGGGAGGAGGAACGTCAGGCTAAAGCCCCCTATACACGTGTGAACCATTTGCGCAAATTCCGTGTTTGTGCAAACGCCTTTTTGTACATACACGTAGAAACCTATTGCGCAAACATCATTTCGATTTGTGGTGTTGTTCGTTGAACATGTCAGATACGGACGATTGCTGTGCCGCCATTATTTTGGCCCTAGTGGCTGAGAAACGAATAATTAAAAGAAAGCGAAGAGTGTGGGTCAAGAGTTGGCTCCAGAAGAGGAACGAATTCAGTCATGACCGCCTGTTCACTGAGCTCAAAATAACGTCAGCTGCAGACTACAAAAACTACTTTCGAATGGACGCAGCTTCGTTCAGCGAGCTACTCGAAATAGTGACACCCCTCATAGTGAAAAACAACTTGAAACTACGTTTTCAACCACGGAATAGAAAGGAAACTGCCTGACAGTGTCTAGGAGCAGGAGTTGACTAACCCAAAGTTTGCACAAACCGTACCATACACGTCAAACAAGTACTCAAACAAGGAGTATTTGTACAAATTATTTCGATCCTGTCCGATTTTACTCAAACTGTTTGCACAAATTGTTCGCACCTGTATGGGGGGCTTATGAGAGAGGAGATGACTAACCTAAAATATACGGAAGAGAGGAAATTAAGAAGCGAATTAAGCAATAACATTGTAATTTACGGAATCGAAAGAGAAGATTGGCACGAAGAGGCAAAGAAAATAGTTCGGGAAAAGTTAGGTTTAAATGAAGGTTTCGTGAATGAACAAGGGCTTGTTATATAGCAAAGGCCTTATTATATTAAAACTAGAAAGTTGGGAGGTAAAAATGGACATAATGAGTATGAAACACAAGCTAAATATTCACCCCTAAGGAATAGGGAACCCAGAAAGAACTGTTAAGGAAGGCAACGGTGCTCAAGGAAAGTGGGCTACCAAAGAATGGAAATAGATGGGAAATGGGTACCATCTGACGAGGTAGCAAAACACGGATAAAGGACCAAGGAAGGAAGGGACAGATACGCAACGACGGAACGGAAAGGGAAAATGTGAAGCTAATATTTTGAAATGTGGCAGGGCTCAGTCAGAAACTGGAAAAGAAAGACGGGTGTTTTATAGATGTCCTGAAGAGATTCGAAATAGTAGGGATAGTGGAGACCTGGGTCCAAGAGAAGGAATGGGAACTTCCCAATGAGTACAATTGGAGACTTCCCAATGAGTACAATTGGAGGATGCAACCGGCCCGGATAGTGAGTGACTACGGAAGGGCAAAGGAGGGAATGGTAACAGAAGAGGTATCAAGGAATCGGAGAAAATTCTAAAAGAGGAGGAGGGCCTAGCTTTTAGGGAGTAGAACTGGAGGGGGAGTGGACGCAGATAGCAACAGGGTATAATAATAACGGTCTGGAATTCTGGAAAGAATCACAGAGGGCATAAAGAATAATTTAGAAGGTACGGCATCGAAAAACTTGCCACTAGGAGGTGACTGGAATGTGAGGATAGGAGAAGAGCAGTTTAACACGGTGGATAGAGATGGCAAAGAGATATGTAGGAAATCTAGGTTTGTTTATCTAGTCTTGTTTGTATAGTCTTGTCTGTCTAGCCTTGTCTGTCTAGTCTTGTCTGACTAGTCTTGTCTGTCTAGTCTTGTCTGTCTAGTGTTGTCTGTCTAGTGTTGTCTGTCTAGTGTTGTCTGTCTAGTGTTGTCTGTCTAGTCTTGTCTGTCTAGTCTTGTCTGTCTAGTCTTGTCTGTCTAGTCTTGTCTGTCTAGTCTTGTCTGTCTAGTCTTGTTTGTCTAGTCTTGTCTGTCTAGTTTTGTCTGTCTAGTCTTGTCTGTCTAGTCTTGTCTGTCTAGTCTTGCCTGTCTAGTCTTGTCTGTCTAGTCTTGTCTGTCTAGTCTTGTCTGTCTAGTCTTGTCTGTCTAGTCTTGTCTGTCTAGTCTTGTCTGTCTAGTCTTGTCTGTCTAGTCTTGTCTGTCTAGTCTTGTCTGTCTAGTCTTGTCTGTCTAGTCTTGTCTGTCTAGTCTTGTCTGTCTAGTCTTGTCTGTCTAGTCTTGTCTGTCTAGTCTTGTCTGTCTAGTCTTGTCTGTCTAGTCTTGTCTGTCTAGTCTTGTCTGTCTAGTCTTGTCTGTCTAGTCTTGTCTGTCTAGTCTTGTCTGTCTAGTCTTGTCTGTCTAGTCTTGTCTGTCTAGTCTTGTCTGTCTAGTCTTGTCTGTCTAGTCTTGTCTGTCTAGTCTTGTCTGTCTAGTCTTGTCTGTCTAGTCTTGTCTGTCTAGTCTTGTCTGTCTAGTCTTGTCTGTCTAGTCTTGTCTGTCTAGTCTTGTCTGTCTAGTCTTGTCTGTCTAGTCTTGTCTGTCTAGTCTTGTCTGTCTAGTCTTGTCTGTCTAGTCTTGTCTGTCTAGTCTTGTCTGTCTAGTCTTGTCTGTCTAGTCTGTCTAGTCTTGTCTGTCTAGTCTTGTCTGTCTAGTCTTGTCTGTCTAGTCTTGTCTGTCTAGTCTTGTCTGTCTAGTCTTGTCTGTCTAGTCTTGTCTGTCTAGTCTTGTCTGTCTAGTCTTGTCTGTCTAGTCTTGTCTGTCTAGTCTTGTCTGTCTAGTCTTGTCTGTCTAGTCTTGTCTGTCTAGTCTTGTCTGTCTAGTCTTGTCTGTCTAGTCTTGTCTGTCTAGTCTTGTCTGTCTAGTCTTGTCTGTCTAGTCTTGTCTGTCTAGTCTTGTCTGTCTAGTCTTGTCTGTCTAGTCTTGTCTGTCTAGTCTTGTCTGTCTAGTCTTGTCTGTCTAGTCTTGTCTGTCTAGTCTTGTCTGTCTAGTCTTGTCTGTCTAGTCTTGTCTGTCTAGTCTTGTCTGTCTAGTCTTGTCTGTCTAGTCTTGTCTGTCTAGTCTTGTCTGTCTAGTCTTGTCTGTCTAGTCTTGTCTGTCTAGTCTTGTCTGTCTAGTCTTGTCTGTCTAGTCTTGTCTGTCTAGTCTTGTCTGTCTAGTCTTGTCTGTCTAGTCTTGTCTGTCTAGTCTTGTCTGTCTAGTCTTGTCTGTCTAGTCTTGTCTGTCTAGTCTTGTCTGTCTAGTCTTGTCTGTCTAGTCTTGTCTGTCTAGTCTTGTCTGTCTAGTCTTGTCTGTCTAGTCTTGTCTGTCTAGTCTTGTCTGTCTAGTCTTGTCTGTCTAGTCTTGTCTGTCTAGTCTTGTCTGTCTAGTCTTGTCTGTCTAGTCTTGTCTGTCTAGTCTTGTCTGTCTAGTCTTGTCTGTCTAGTCTTGTCTGTCTAGTCTTGTCTGTCTAGTCTTGTCTGTCTAGTCTTGTCTGTCTAGTCTTGTCTGTCTAGTCTTGTCTGTCTAGTCTTGTCTGTCTAGTCTTGTCTGTCTAGTCTTGTCTGTCTAGTCTTGTCTGTCTAGTCTTGTCTGTCTAGTCTTGTCTGTCTAGTCTTGTCTGTCTAGTCTTGTCTGTCTAGTCTTGTCTGTCTAGTCTTGTCTGTCTAGTCTTGTCTGTCTAGTCTTGTCTGTCTAGTCTTGTCTGTCTAGTCTTGTCTGTCTAGTCTTGTCTGTCTAGTCTTGTCTGTCTAGTCTTGTCTGTCTAGTCTTGTCTGTCTAGTCTTGTCTGTCTAGTCTTGTCTGTCTAGTCTTGTCTGTCTAGTCTTGTCTGTCTAGTCTTGTCTGTCTAGTCTTGTCTGTCTAGTCTTGTCTGTCTAGTCTTGTCTGTCTAGTCTTGTCTGTCTAGTCTTGTCTGTCTAGTCTTGTCTGTCTAGTCTTGTCTGTCTAGTCTTGTCTGTCTAGTCTTGTCTGTCTAGTCTTGTCTGTCTAGTCTTGTCTGTCTAGTCTTGTCTGTCTAGTCTTGTCTGTCTAGTCTTGTCTGTCTAGTCTTGTCTGTCTAGTCTTGTCTGTCTAGTCTTGTCTGTCTAGTCTTGTCTGTCTAGTCTTGTCTGTCTAGTCTTGTCTGTCTAGTCTTGTCTGTCTAGTCTTGTCTGTCTAGTCTTGTCTGTCTAGTCTTGTCTGTCTAGTCTTGTCTGTCTAGTCTTGTCTGTCTAGTCTTGTCTGTCTAGTCTTGTCTGTCTAGTCTTGTCTGTCTAGTCTTGTCTGTCTAGTCTTGTCTGTCTAGTCTTGTCTGTCTAGTCTTGTCTGTCTAGTCTTGTCTGTCTAGTCTTGTCTGTCTAGTCTTGTCTGTCTAGTCTTGTCTGTCTAGTCTTGTCTGTCTAGTCTTGTCTGTCTAGTCTTGTCTGTCTAGTCTTGTCTGTCTAGTCTTGTCTGTCTAGTCTTGTCTGTCTAGTCTTGTCTGTCTAGTCTTGTCTGTCTAGTCTTGTCTGTCTAGTCTTGTCTGTCTAGTCTTGTCTGTCTAGTCTTGTCTGTCTAGTCTTGTCTGTCTAGTCTTGTCTGTCTAGTCTTGTCTGTCTAGTCTTGTCTGTCTAGTCTTGTCTGTCTAGTCTTGTCTGTCTAGTCTTGTCTGTCTAGTCTTGTCTGTCTAGTCTTGTCTGTCTAGTCTTGTCTGTCTAGTCTTGTCTGTCTAGTCTTGTCTGTCTAGTCTTGTCTGTCTAGTCTTGTCTGTCTAGTCTTGTCTGTCTAGTCTTGTCTGTCTAGTCTTGTCTGTCTAGTCTTGTCTGTCTAGTCTTGTCTGTCTAGTCTTGTCTGTCTAGTCTTGTCTGTCTAGTCTTGTCTGTCTAGTCTTGTCTGTCTAGTCTTGTCTGTCTAGTCTTGTCTGTCTAGTCTTGTCTGTCTAGTCTTGTCTGTCTAGTCTTGTCTGTCTAGTCTTGTCTGTCTAGTCTTGTCTGTCTAGTCTTGTCTGTCTAGTCTTGTCTGTCTAGTCTTGTCTGTCTAGTCTTGTCTGTCTAGTCTTGTCTGTCTAGTCTTGTCTGTCTAGTCTTGTCTGTCTAGTCTTGTCTGTCTAGTCTTGTCTGTCTAGTCTTGTCTGTCTAGTCTTGTCTGTCTAGTCTTGTCTGTCTAGTCTTGTCTGTCTAGTCTTGTCTGTCTAGTCTTGTCTGTCTAGTCTTGTCTGTCTAGTCTTGTCTGTCTAGTCTTGTCTGTCTAGTCTTGTCTGTCTAGTCTTGTCTGTCTAGTCTTGTCTGTCTAGTCTTGTCTGTCTAGTCTTGTCTGTCTAGTCTTGTCTGTCTAGTCTTGTCTGTCTAGTCTTGTCTGTCTAGTCTTGTCTGTCTAGTCTTGTCTGTCTAGTCTTGTCTGTCTAGTCTTGTCTGTCTAGTCTTGTCTGTCTAGTCTTGTCTGTCTAGTCTTGTCTGTCTAGTCTTGTCTGTCTAGTCTTGTCTGTCTAGTCTTGTCTTGTCTGACTAGTCTTGTCTGTCTAGTCTTGTCTGTCTAGTCTTGTCTGTCTAGTCTTGTCTGTCTAGTCTTGTCTGTCTAGTCTTGTCTGTCTAGTCTTGTCAGTCTAGTCTTGTCTGTCTAGTCTTGTCTGTCTAGTCTTGTCTGTTTAGTCTTGTTTGTCTAGTCTTGTCTGTCTAGTCTTATCTGCCTACTCTTGACTGGCTAGTTTTCTCTGTCTAGTCTTGTCGAGTTTTGAACATTCTAGTTTAGGCAATTTATATAGAAAAGAGTTTTTAATAAATATTTATAGTAAATATTCTACAAATAAATTAAACAAATATAAAAAATACAGAAAACAACTAATTAATTACAAGGATAAAATGTCATGTAAATAGATATTAATTCTTTTTCTTGGCAAAAACAGACGTGGTAAAACTAGTTTAGACCAAGACTGGAAACTCGGCCTCTTGAATCCTGGGCCTAGTCAACCTCCGTCTCTCATGAACCGGCGCCGGCGCCCTGTTATAACCTGTAGGATAACTGCGATGCACGTAATAAATCCTCCTATTCCCGTAATTAGGATAGGTGGGATAACTAGGATATTTCGGATAGCTCGCATGACGGTCCTGCGCGTCGTTAATCCTCTGCCTCCTAGCCATCTTCTTCCTGTACGCGAACAGCGGTCTGAAGACTATGCTCTCCGCTGTCATTAAATCCTCGTCGGAATTAAGCACGGGGTTAACCACGACCACCTTCCCTTTAGATTTAGTTTCTTCCGAGGCTTCGGAGAGCGGTGTGGCTAGGAAAGCTTTGCCGGAAGCTTCTTCGGCTTCAATGGACGTTGAATGATCCACCGCGGTCATAACAAACGTTTCTGGCGGTTTGGTGGAATGGCTTAGCTCAACAGCAAACGTTGTTGCGATTATCGTTGCGAAAAGTAATAGCTAGAATAAATTGTTGCGAAAAGTATTAGCTTATAATAAGAAAAAACTGCGATAATAATAATAAGGTTCTATAGATTTAAATCTGAAACTTTAATTAATAATCTGAGTAGGCTAATCTTCAGTTTGTAAACTTATTAACTTAACTTATTTGCAAATTATGTTTAAAAAAAACTTAAGTTAATTTGCAAAAACTTGGGCAAAAAATTTATTTGCAGATTATATAATTAATGTGAAATTAAAGATTGGTGAACCATCCCATTTAATAGAAAATCATACAAACTTAAAACAAACGGAACACAGCCTGAATATCAAAATTTAGATTCAGGTTTTCATAACAAAACAAAAAGTCAACAAAAGGCTATCGGCCACTAGGTATTTCCGCCCTGGTTTTTATAATTAGTGCGACGCAGTTATCAACTAGTTTTACATTCAAATAAATTTGCATATTAATTTCACATTCAAACTTAAAACAAACGGAACACAGCCTGAATATATAAATATATTCAGCCTATCCGGAGCTCTATAACAATTATAGAGTCTTTTTTATACTACCAAAACAAATCGCAATGAAATTTGTTGTTTTGGTAGTCCTAAAAAGACTCAATAATGGTTATAGAGCTCCGGAAAGGCTGAATATATTTATATATTCACGCTGTGTTCCGTTTGTTTTAAGTTTGAATGTGAAATTAATATGCAAATTTATTTTAATGTAAAACTAGTTGATAACTACGTCGCAATAATTATGAAAACCAGGGGGGAAGAGCTAGTGGTCGATAGCCTTTTGTTGACTTTGTTTTGTTATGAAGACCTAAATCTAAATTTTGAGCAAAATAATTTAGAAAAATGTTGGAAACACTAAGTCTTTGACTAACTGACTACTAATTCACTAATATAGACTGCTAGAATATAGAAGACATAACAAATAAATCTAATTTTGTTTAAACAACTAAACTAATTATGAAATAAAATCTAAACTAAACAAATCTTATAAATTGAAACTAAATATAATACAATTAATCAAAATATCCTAATTAATATCTCACCATTGTTTTTAACATATTTGTTGAATAATATAAACCTTAAGTTATTTAAGTTTTACTGAATGCGTGTACTATTGTAGTAACTAGAAAGAAGTCTGGACTGTTAACTAGCTCCAGTTAATCCACCGGAAGGTTTATATATCTGCAACAGTCGAACTACCACAGAACAAACAAACTTTTCTCGGTAAAAGAAGATCAAGAAACACTTCTGGTAGCTTATTCAAGCAATTAGCAGGATCTGACAAAAATGAGTGCACAAGTCAAACACTACGCCTTGCAGATAACCTACGCGATGAACTGTAATTCGTTCGACAACACGAACAGCTTCCAGGAACATGGAAACTGAATATTTTTCCCTTGGTTTCGTAAATAGGAGTTATTACGCATCGGGGAGACGTTTTGTTTTTGTTTGGGCAGTCAATCAGTGGAGGAATTCTTGCGGTCAAAAATGTTTTCAATTGAAAGTGTGTTTTACTAGGTAATAGTCCGTTTGTTTGGATTGAGTCACGTAATAAACGGAAGCCTATTCCATGCACTACATAGTTTTATTAAGTAATTTCATTAAATTCGAGCTAGAATTTCTAATTATTGTGTGTCAATAGCAATTAATTTTTGCAATTTGAAAATAATTATTTGCAAAAGAAACGACAAAAAACTATTGGATAGTTTTATAGCATAAACGTGTTTTTTTTTTAATTTTTTCTTCATAAGAAAATCTCACAATTAACAATTTTCTCTATTTTTAATTAACTTATATTGTTTAGATAGAAACAGAAGCCAGAAATGAACAGATTTTGTTTCAACTATAAAAACTTTCAAATAGAGAAACTAGTTTTAGTTTAGCCAACAATTCCCGTCTGTAAAAAATAAAACGAAAGGCGGCGATTCCTCACACCGAATCATCGAAAACTAAACACGAATTTTCTCAGAAAATAAATTATTCGACTCAATTTCTTTGCACGTTTCCACCGTGTCATTCGATCTCGTCCGGATTTCTACCCATGACCATCAACAAATTCTTCGTCCATGAGCATTTCAAATTTATTTACGCAATCTTGTTTGTGACTCGAATTCACCAAATTCGGATTACGCTCGCCGCACTTCATTTAACTTGATAAGATATTTTATAATCGCTCAAAGCAAAACAATTTCAAATGCTTATCAATTATTACTTTCAATAACAATAATATTTATTAGATTTATAACAAACAAACTATACAGTTATAGCTATGATTTTGATATCAGACAAATTAATACATGTTAGCAAATATTGATTATCTTGTGAGTAATAAGTCGAGTAATACACTCCTAAATTTGTAATATTTTTGTACATTATGGTACCACAAGATATTATGAATGGCAAACTTAACTTTACAAAATATATAATAAAGTTACAACACTGCAAAGACAGAAAGTAAACAATAACCCTAGAAATACGGATGCTTAAAATTAATTATTATTCAATTAATAGTGGGCATTAGTAGTGACACCTTTACATTTTAAAACAGCCTGCATTCTCCTTGGAAGTGACTCGAAAAGAATTCTAACATTGTCTTTTGATCTATTGCGTTCCATTCTTCAATAACTGCTTTATATCGTTTAGGTTAGTTAATGGTAAAACCGATGCGGTCCCAGACATGTTTAATGATGTTTAAGTCAGGACTTCTAGCAGGCCAATTCATAATTCGCAAACCTACCTCATCCGTGTACTCTTGCACTATATGTGCAGTGTGCGAGCGGGCATTTTCATGCATTAGTACAAAATTGTGACCTATGAATGGAGCATATGGTACTATATGTGCTTCTATATATATATATACGACATCCCGTATGTACCATTGAGCACTTATATAAGCATTATCTTATTAACATTAACTTACATAATCATTATGTATGACCACCAATTCTTTGCGAGCCTCTGAAGAAATGCCTACCCATAATATAATGGATCCTCCACCAAAATTTGTGATGTTTCTAAAATTGCACTGACTCTAGCGTTCACCGTCTCTTTTATACACGGGTATACGTCTATCTGAAGAGTACAAACAGAATCAAGATTCATCCGTAAATAAAACGTGTCCAATCATTAAAATTCCATTCTGCATATGTCTAGTAAATGTGAGCTTTGCCACTCGGTGTTCTCTAGTTAGTATGGGACGTTTTGTTGGTACTCTCGCATGAATTCCTACATCTCGAAGTCGATTCCTAATTGACTACTAACTCGCACAGTTTAAGCATTGTACAGTTCTGCATGTAACTGCCTTGAGGTACGTATTGCATTTAAACGTATAAATCGGTCTTCTCTTGCTGTTGTTGCCCTCTTACGACCTTGTCCTGCTCTTCGTGTGTATTTCCCAGTTTCTCTGAATCTTCTTATTATTCTTGAAACGGTGGACTGCTTAATTCGCAACGCTGCAGCAACATATCTTTGATCTCGGCCAACGTCAACTACGGACACGACACGGACGATTTCGTCTCTTGTTAAATTTCTAGAATTGGGAGCAGGAGCTTCAACGTTCATTTTGAAAATAAAACTACTAGAAATTTTATATAAATATTCATTTAAATGTTTTAAAAAAAATATTTAAAATTACTTGCTAGACATGTTGACTAGTGTCAACATGTCTAGCAAGACTACAAATGCAAGACCAATCTAGTGACTGGTCTGATAACCTTGCTTGTGATAATCAAAATTCTATGCAACGCTAGAGAAGTTTAAACTGGAGAAGTTTGAGCTAGACAAGTTTAAACTAAACTGGTTAGACAACCTTGTTTGTTCTTGTCTGATTCGTCCAATTGTGATGACGTAACAAATATTCGCCTAATTGTCAAAATTGTCGATGATGACATTCAAATATTCAAACAAATTCTCAAAGTTGAAGTTTGTTCTCATCTGGTATTAACGAATCGTTTCTAATTTAGATCTGTCTAATCAGATCTAGTCTAGTCAATTGTCAAAATTGACGATGAAGACGTTCAAATATTCGCCCAATTGTCAGAATTGACGATCATGTCGTTGAAATACGTTGATGATGACTTTCAAATATTCGCCTGATAGTCAAAATTGCTGATGATAATATTCAAATATTCACCCAAATTGTCAAAGTTGAAGCTATCAGTTATGCCAAATTTTATATTTAGCAGATTGTCAAATTTGAAGTTTAAACAAACCGTCAAATTTGAAATTTAAGAAACTGTCAAATCTGACATTTAAACATAATTGAATTAGTTTGTCCAAAACAAACTAGTTTTAATTACGAGCATAAGTCGGAACCCAGATTCAGACAATCCAGATAATCTAGACCAGGGCTGGGCAAATTGCGGCCCCTGGCGACATTTTATATGACCCACGAAGCATTTTATAATTTACTTTAATTAAAAAATATATCTATGTATAATGACAGTTTGTTTAAACTTCAAATTTTACAATTTGCTAAATATAAAATTTGACAATTTTGGTGAATATTTGAATATCATCATCAGCAATTTTGACAATTAGGCGAATATTTGAAAGTCATCATCGTCAATTCTGACATTTGCATGAATATTTGAACGTCTTCATAGTCAATTTTGACAATTGACTAGACTAGATCTGACTAGACAGATCTAAATCAGAAACGATTCGTCATTAGCAGATCAGAACAAACTTCAACTTTGACAATTTGGGTGAATATTTGAATGTCATCATCGACAATTTTGACAATTAGGGGAATATTTGTACGTCATCACAATTGGACGAATATAAACAGGTTGGTTTTAAAAAAAAAAGGTTGGTTGGTGTCGGGCCAAAATATTACTTCACTGAGAAAGCTATAACAAATTTATCTATAGATAGTACCCGCAATGAATGATCTTAATTAATATTCCAACATAAACATAACTACAAAAAATCCAGAAAACATCTATGCCCACTGCCACTAGCTTCTGCCTTCCTTCTTCTTTAGCCATTAAGTCTATCCTTGAATATAGGCTAATCTTATTCTATGATCTCCATTATATGGTTCGCTTGTCCCATCTTATCCTATCACTCCTTGCAACGTAACCTGTGTATCTTCATTTGAGGATTGCAATTTTCTCTCCAATATTGGTGACTTTAGTTATTGCTCGTATTCTTTCGTTTGCCTTTCATTGACCTCTTCATTGCTCCTTGTACAGTTTGTAGTGCCATTTGTCATCACAGATAAAATGCACTGTTCAAAAACTCTTGCTTTAGGTGTTTAGCAATTTTCTTATTTCGCAGGATGATATCGTCAGCATATCTTAGATTGGTTATTCGAGTTTCATTGATAACTTTATCGTTCCAGTCAGTTTTCTTAAAAATCTTTTCCAATGCGAAAGTGAAGAGTTTTGGAGATAAGGAGTCACCTTGTACTCTTCTTTGAAGTTAGGCAGGTTTAGTTTTTTCGTGGAGAATGTAAGTTGCGGTTCCTTCTTTGTTGTATTCTTTGTTGGTATTCGTCGAACTTTCTCTCTAGTCTGTTGGTGACTATTATTGAAAGTAATTTGTATACATGTGACATTAGACTGATCAGCCTGCAATTTTCTATCTTGTTGTTATCACCTTTTTATCACCCCAGGCATTTGTTTGTTATCACCTTTTTATCACCCCAAACTGTGTATAATAATTGCATATACAAGGAACATAAACCTCTCCAATTTTCTATAAAACGATTCGATCAATTTTTGATAGATTCGAAACTTCGATCTCGATTTTCTCAACTCCGCTAGGATCCACCCTTCCACTTGATTTTATCCAACTCTCGTAACAATTTTCAACAATTTTCAATTTTTTGTTATTACACCTTGCCCAGCGTGTAGGGATCGTCTTCAAGGTTTTGTAAGTAAAATTACACTCGCTTATTTTACCTAAGAAAGCTTAAGATAGCTCCTAGCATAGCATTGTCTAGCATAGTCCGACTGTATATGGAGCCATCACACCATTTACATTTCTATTTCAAATTTTCCTTTTAAATTGTAATTATAAACTATTATTCAAATATCAGATGTGCCATATCGGCAAATGAGCATTATTTTTTTAAATAATTCCTTTCCACTTCTAATAACTGTTTTTTGGACAATGGTCATATACCCATTTCATATTTAAAGAAGAATTTAAGTAGTCATTTTACATCCCTAACATCTCCAGTTTTTGAGACAAGTATCCCGCATTTACAGCTCCTTAGCTAGACAGATTTGCAAAGAAAATAAAATCGTAAGTAAGTCTAGTTCATTTTAGACGATCTCTAAGCAATATTAGTCACTTAATCACTTAAATACCCTACATTAAAAATTCTAAATTATTCCAGCTTTGTGAACAAAATCAGTTATAGTTTAAATGTCTGTTGAGCACTTACTATTAATAGTCTACATCAGGGGTCGGCAACCTTTTTCTGACGGCGGGCCATTTAAAAAAAAAACAAATTTTTAGCGGGCCGCATAATGAGATGTTTTCGGATCTATTATGTAGATAGTTTGTAGATAGTTATGTAGATAGTAGATGTAAATAGTTTTTTTTTTAATCGAATACAAATATTATTAGGTATATAACATGCGGCCCGCGGGATGCATGTGGCCCGTGTCGACATGTTATGCGGCCCGCGAAGCATTTTATAAATTACTTTAATTAAAAAAAAAACAAGTACTTTATAAATTACTTTAATTAAAAAAAACAGGTACTTTATAAATTACTTTAATTAAAAGTTCCACGCGCATTTTTAAACTTCCAATGCAATTGGAAATCAAAACTGTATAGTTCTCTATTTAGCATTTTTTATTTTGAATTATATCTTCAATGCAAATATGTAAGATAAGAAATCGAATCAAAAAAGAAAGAGAGAGCGCGCGGTTTGCGTATATGCCTGCTCATAGAAAGATACACTGAGAGAAAGAGAAATACTGATGGTAAACGCAAATATCTTACTATTGGTCACACCATACTACATTATAGATACTACATACTATAATGTAGTACATACATTCATTCATACTTACATATAGTATATACTACTTACAGACCTACATATAATATATACTAGATACTATAATGTAGTATAGTTTCACTAATAGTAACATCATTTAAATAAATAATCTGCTAAGTTCATATCTCTCTACCGAAATGTCAAATTAACACCTAACCTCGTAATCCACGAGGCATTCAAGTAAGTGTATTCCAAGATATAATTCAAAACAGCAAAGCTGCAATGATGAGAGATAAATCGCGAAACGCGTCTGCAGATGGCTATACATTTAAGTTGAATAGAAAGATATGATCTTACAAAACAATATTGTTTATCTTTTCTTGTTTAGTGCCACGAAAGTGAACTGGGGGCTAGTAAATGACATGTGTTGGAATATGATTTTGGATCATTAATTCTGGCTACGAATTTGTAATTGCTTTCTCAATGCAGTAATATTTTGACAAAACCAACTTTTAATTTCTAACTAATTTATTTAATTTTTATTTTTCATTTTTCCTTGACACGTTCCTTAACGTAGGTGTGATTCGAGACAAAATGTAACGTAAGATTTTTGCTTATTGAAGGCGAAATATAGCCTGAATATATTCAACCTTTCCGCAGCTCTATAATATCATTAAGTCTTTTTAAGACTCCAAAACAAGTCTCATGTTGAAACAACTACTTACCTTGCTAATACCGCGCAGGACATTGAATTATACAACATATATATATATATATATATATATATATATATATATATATATATATATATATATATATATATATATATATATATGTATATATATATATATATATATATATATATATATATATATATATATATATATGTTGTATTTGAGGTTTTCGAAAGGCGAAACATAGCCTGAATATATTCAACCTTTCCGCAGCTCTATAATATCTTTAAGTCTTTTTAAGACTGCAAAACAAGTCTCATGTTGAATTATACAACATATATTTGTATATATATATATATATATATATATATATATATATATATATATATGTTGTATTTGAGGTTTTCGCGGATAGATACCTGTGTTGTATTGTTTTCTCGGGGATTCCGCGTTGATGCTGAGGGTTGGCTCTGAAAAGTATGCTCTGAAAAAAGTATGCGTGTAACGGTTGACCCGCACGGACGCATATATCTTTTGAGAATGGCGAATGTTAGTTCGCCGAAACGTCGAGAATCCGGTTCTTTTCAGAGCCAACCCTCAGCATCAACGCGGAATCCCCGAGAAAACAATACAACATATATATATATATATATATATATATATATATATATATATATATATATATATATATATATATATGTTGTATTTGAGGTTTTCGCGGATAGATACCTGTGTTGTATTGTTTTCTCGGGGATTCCGCGTTGATGCTGAGGGTTGGCTCTGAAAAGTATGCTCTGAAAAAAGTATGCGTGTAACGGTTGACCCGCACGGACGCATATATCTTTTGAGAATGGCGAATGTTAGTTCGCCGAAACGTCGAGAATCCGGTTCTTTTCAGAGCCAACCCTCAGCATCAATGCGGAATCCCCGAGAAAACAATACAACACATCTATATATATATATATATATATATATATATATATATATATATAATAATATATATATATAAATATACAAATATATGTTGTATAATTCAACATGAGACTTGTTTTGCAGTCTTAATGATATTATAGAGCTGCGGTAAGGTTGAATATATTCAGGCTATATTTCGCCTTCAATAAGCAAAAATCTTACGTTACATTTTGTCTCGAATCACACCTACGTTAAGGAACGTGTTAAGGAAAAATGTATAATAAAAATTAAATAAATTAGTTAGAAATTAAAAGTTGGTTTTGTCAATATATTACTGCATTGAGAAAGCAATTACAAATTTATCTAGACTTCGTAGCCAGAATTAATGATCCTAAATCATATTCCCACACAAATAGAGCTACAAAATACCTATGGCATGCGTTTTATGTTTACCAGGCCTGATGTTTGTTTTATTATTTAACTGCCACTATTTCATAAACACTGTACATTAAAATAACTATTTAAATACACATTTTTTAAATGCGGCCCGTGGTAAAATTTTCTACCTTATTGTGGCCCGCTAGCCAAAAAAATTGCCCACTTTTGGTCTACATGAATCAATTTACAAATCAGTTATAGCTTAAATAGCTGTTAATTTCTTACTTACTTTCAGTAGCCTACATAAATACAAAAATCTAATTTTCTCCTAATTCATGTCCCTTTACTCTGGGCTGTCTTGTCTTGTCTAACCTTGTCTAGTTTTATCTGGTATGGTGTTATCTGCTCCTATCTAGTCTTGTTTGGTCTTTTCCGGTCTTGTCAAGTGTCTTTTGCGGCTGCGTCAATTTTCACCATGTATGTCAAAAAAGTGCTCGGAATTCTTTTACGTATAACCAGTGAAAATAACAAAATGTGCCCGAAACTTTCATATTCCCGCCATTTAAACATTGCGGACGCTCATCAACTAACTGTAAAAAGGTCTATTACGTTGAACTCATTGAAATGAACATCCAAACTGTACACAAATCAGCTGTCAAATAGTCTGTCATGGAAACAGTGTTGCCAATGTGAGAAACAAACCGCCTAAGAAAAAACACCCTTTATAATAAATAATATTTATTGTAACATAAAAATGAAACAAAGAGTTCTCTCACCCTTAGATTTCCTTATTTATTTCGATATAATTCATCTAGACTGTGTAACCGGTATATATCCTGTAATATCTATTAATCTTTTATAGATTTATATAATAGAAAATTTGTGTGGAATTTTCATCACCTGACTGGATTTCTGCGCGTTCTCACCTAAACATTCTATTTAGGGGAGAGAATATATTTATTGTATATTTTATACAAAGGGCTATCGACCAACAAGGTCTTTCTGCCCCATTCTATTTATAATGCGACATTATTTTTTTTTTTCTTGCGACTGTAAGAAACGTTTTTTTGAAACCAAGGAAAGATGTACAACAGACGCGCCCGGTCAAGTTACATATTGAGAGATGTTGGTTGAAAAACTTTTGTAGATATTTTTATGCTACTGAGCATAAAAATGTTTACAAAGATGTCCCTTTGCGAACATTTTCACGCTCGGTTAACATTTTTGTTAACATTTAACATTTTTGTGCTTTTGCTACTTTATGGACATTTTTGCTCATTTTACAATAGACCTTTTCATAGTTGTGCGGTTGCGTCAATTTTCGCCATGTGTCAAAAAAGTGCCCGAAATTTTTTGACGTACAACCAGTTAAAATAACGAAATGTGCTCGAAACTATCATATTACCGCCTTTTAAACATTTATCAAATAGACAAATGGGATGTGTTTTATTTTTAAATTTTCGGCGCTTCGTCAGGCAACGAGCGCCAAGAGAGCCGTTTGCAATTGCAAACGCAACAAAAGAAAACGCGAATTTACAAGTGAAATGCACACATATCGAGCCGGTTGAAACGAAACGCGTTTCTATTGAAACTGTTTGGGTCGTGTGTAGTTTTTTGGCGACAAGTTAAACAACAATTGTCGCTCTAGACTGTTCACACTTGCTAAACGCGTCTGTTTAATAGACCTTAGTTTATGCGCATATGTCAATTTTCGCCATATTTTCTGGCACTTCATATTCTCGCTTTTTAAACATGGCGGACACGCATGCGCCTAACTAGATTGTAGATTGTAGATATGGTGGTGACGACTTGTACTGCGACCTTTATAGATCTATTGTACCCCACCCTCCTCCTCCAAGTGTTGGTGTACTTACCCATTTAGAGCGCCTCCTCTAATCCTGATTCCTTTAGGAATCTCAGGATCTGGGTAGGATTCAAGGCCTGCAGCTCCTCTGTGTTCAAGCAGTGAGCCCCAAAGTACATCTGTCTCTTGCGGAGTAATGCTCCGCAGTCTTTGAACAGATGTATGGGGGTTTTCCTCTCCATCATCCTCCTCTAGGCCTAGGGCCTTGAGATGTTTCCTAAGTCTGCAGTGTCCCGTCAGGGCTCCTGTCAGAATTCTGAGCTTGTTCCTGCTTAGTTTCAGGCAAGCTTTAGTTCTCTTCTGGTTGAAAGATCCCAGCATCACTTTGGATTGCCTTTGCCCTGGAAGTTCTTTCCAGGTTTTCATCCATTTTCCTCTTATTTCTTCATCTAAACTTTTGCGGATGGTGTTCACGCTCATACCGCAAAAGGGTTCCGGACCTATAAAGGGGCTACTGGATCCCTTGTTTGCTAGGTGATCGGCTTCTTCGTTTCCGTCTATACCAGTGTGTCCTGGTACCCAGTATAGCGTTACTTTATTATCCCTGCCAAGCTTGTTCAGCTTCCCCACACAGTCCCATACCAGTTTGGATCTGATGGTGTATGAGCTAATGGCCTTGATGGCTGCTTGGCTATCTGACAGGATAGCAATTCGTTTTTTGCGGTACTTCCTGTCGAGGTTAAACTGTGCACATCTTTCGATTGCGTGTACCTCTGCTTGGAAGATACTTGGGGATGTTCCCATGGATTCGGAGTATCTGGTTCGAGGTCCAAACACTCCTGCACCAGTGCCTTCCTTTGTCTTCGAACCATCTGTATACCACTTGATGGCATTTTGCTCTATGTGGTATGCTGAGGATTCGTCGCTCCAATCGGCTTTACTACTACCCATTGCTGTGTAGTTTTTCTCGAGGTGGTATTTGCATACCATTTCGTCTTTTGGTACTTCCAGCCAGGGGATCTTGGCAGCGAGGCTGTTTCGGTCTCTGCTCCCGATTATTTTGCCTCTGCCCATCCCTTCCTTGCTGAACCTTACGATCGCCAATCTGGCGGCGCTCCCAACCACAAGGTGCAGCGGAGTCAGATCCAGCAGCAGCTCCAATGCTGCTGTCGGACATGACCCCATCGCCCCCGTGATGCAGACACACGCCAGTCTTTGAATGTTCTCAAGCTGTTTCCTCATAGAGGCCAGCTTGATTCTACTTCCCCACGCCCCATAAGTGATTGCAGGTCTCACTATCATGGTGTACATCCATCGCAGGATAGTGGGGTTACAACCCGTTTTTCCTGCCAGATTTCTGCACACCATTAGGGCGCGTTTGGCTTTACCTACCACTGCCTCAGCGTGTCTATTCCATAGGAGTTTGCTATCTAGTGTGATACCCAGATACCTTATCTCCTGTTGGTATTCTACTGCCTTCCCATCTATGAGTATGGGATGTAGGCAGTTTAGTTTTCTCCTTCTAGTAAATGGTATCACCGTGGTTTTGCTCGAGATGTGCCTAACTAACCTAAAAAGGTCTTTTGCAAATATCTCATATTTTTTATTTAGATATCGGTTTCGGTTTTCGAAAATTTGAGTATTCGTGTGAAATTGGCAACAAAAATTGGCACCCAAAGTTTGGAGTTGGTAACAAAAGCTTGAAAATGACAACAAGAATTTGAAATTGGCACCAAAATTTTGAAATTGTCAGCAAAAGTTTGAAATTGGCGGTAAAAGATTGGCATTAAAAGAGTGAAATTGACACAAAAATTGTAATGAAAAGTTTTAAATTGCCACAAAAATTTGATACAAAAAGTTTGAAATTGACGTTTCTATGAAAGTTTCTATGAAATTTTTGTATTTATGTAGGCTACTGTTGCTACCAAAAGTGTGAAATTGGTAGCAACAATTGTCACCAAAAGTTTAAAATTGACACTAAAAGTTTAAAACTGGTACCAAAAGTGTGAAATTGGCATCAAAAATTGTTACCTAAAGTTTGAAATTGCCACTAATTATAGCTAATAACCTAACCTAACTACTAGTATTAGGTCTATTAGACCTTTTTAAGGTTAGTTAAGCGCATGCGCGTCCGCCTTATTTAAAAGGCGGGAATATGAAAGTTTCTGGCACATTTTGTTATCTTCACTGGTTATACGTAAAAAAGTGCCCGAAAAACATGGCGGATATTGACGCATGCGCACAAAAACATTTCAACTCTGAAATGGTCTATTGATCCTCTTTGGTATTAATCGACTCCCTTTCCATCTTCGTGTATTAATCGGCTCCTGGAGAACTCTTATCGACCTCCTGGGATCGGTATCGACCACTTTGGCAACCACTGGTCTACATGAATCAAGTTACAAAACAATTATAGCTTGAATATCTGAGAAGTTCTTAGTTACTTACTTTCAATAGTCTGGTCTTGTCTGGTCTTGTCTGACCTTGTCTGGTCTTGTGCAGTTTAGTCTGGTCTAGTGTAGTTCAACCTCGTTTAATCTTGTGTATAGATTGTAGCAGAACTAGATTAATATCGTAATGATATATTAAAGATGGTTAAAATATTCAATGTTTTTTTTTTGTTCATATTTAATTGTACTAAATACGTTAATTGAGTAAATGAGTCCGTTAACTCTACATTCGTTTTAAAAAAGGTAAATATTATGCATGGAGGAAAATTACCAAAGCAAATAATATTTGAAGAAAAGGTTAAAATCTAGTACACTAATTTGGGAACAATAAAAAATCCTAACTAGTTAGTAAAGAGTGAAAAACAAAAATATAAAATTGATTGTGTTGAGTTTGCAGTGGAAACAAATTTGATGTTTATTTTTATCTGACAAATAGAAAAGTCAAATTTTCCGCTCGCAAATTGTTAATTCCGACAAAACTAAATTTGCAATGTCCGGGTGAAATTATGGAGAGTGAAGGAGACGCGAAATGTCTGCTGGTCGTCGACGAGAAGGAAACCTGCATCGCGCACTTCGTACCCGAAAACGACCTTGAGAAAATCTGGAACGAGTCCGAACGCGCCAAGGACCCCGACGACCCGGCCATCCAGCTCCAGAAGAAGGAATCCATCTACGAATACACGCACTCCCTGCTGCAAGAGACCTGCAACAGGATCGACCGACACAAGAAGGCCACCGAGCATCCCTCCTTCCGCCGCAAAATTTTAGACAAAATCAACGAGAACATCGAGGACAAGCAAATTTACGCGGAGCAAACGCCCAAATCGGAACCCGAAAATGTTACAGAAATCGAAGAAGTCGAAAATCAACAGGAAAATATTGTTTGCACCAAACCGGGCGGGGTTTTTAAAAAAGCTTCCGAATTGGTTAATTTGGACATTATCAAAGAACATGGATCTAAATTAGTCTTGGTATTTAGTTAATATTTAAGCAATCATTATAGATTCTTAATCCAACTGTTGACAGACAAAACCTGACAGACAAGAATAGACAGCTAAGATAAGATTAGACAAGACTAGATAAAATGCGCAAGACTTAACAAAATAAGACAGACAAGACTAGATTAACGATAAGACTATGCAAGCAAGAGTGATCTCGTCTGGTCTTGACTGGTCTTGTCTGCTCTTGCTTGGTTTTGTCTCGCCTTCCTTGTCCTTGCCTAGTATTGTTTAGTCTTGTCCAGTTTCTATCTTGTTTAGTCTTGTCTATTTTATCTAGTCTAATTTTAACTAGCATTGTCTAATCTTATTTAGTCTTGTCTAGTTGATATGTAGCTACTAATTATATCATGTTTCTACTACAAATTCTATCTTGGTTTTGCCTCGTTTTCTTTGACCTTGCCTAGTATTGTTCAGTCTTGTCTAGTTTCTATCTTGTTTAGCCTTGTCTATTAATTAGTTGGGAAGCTATCAATCTGTAACTTTCGACATTCTTTTCATTGAAGTTAGCTAAAATTTCCTCTGCAATTTTTGCAAACTTTCTCCGATTATTTTAGGTTTTATTGCAAATTTCTTCGACAAATTCATCGAAATTTTCAGATTTTCATTAAAAATCTTCTTTAACTTCTCAAGTCTATAACTGATGAGTTAAGTAAGCTATCAATCTGAAACTTTCGTGATTGTTTTCCTAAAAATTTTTGGAAAATTCTTCAACAATTTTCGCGAATGTCCTCCAATTATTTTAGGTGTGCAAATTTTCTCAATAAGTTCAACGAAATTTCCAGATTTTTCTTAAAAGCTTCACAGACTAACTTCATAAGTCTATAGCTAATTATTTGGGAAGCTATCAAACTGAAACTTTCGACATTCTTTTCATTGAAGTTAGCTAAAATTTCCTCTGCAATTTTTGCAAACTTTCTCCGATTATTTTAGGTTTTATTGCAAATTTCTTCGACAAATTCATCGAAATTTTCAGATTTTCATTAAAAATCTTCTTTAACTTCTCAAGTCTATAACTGATGAGTTAAGTAAGCTATCAATCTGAAACTTTCGTGATTGTTTTCCTAAAAATTTTTGGAAAATTCTTCAACAATTTTCGCGAATGTCCTCCAATTATTTTAGGTGTGCAAATTTTCTCAATAAGTTCAACGAAATTTCCAGATTTTTCTTAAAAGCTTCACAGACTAACTTCATAAGTCTATAGCTAATTATTTGGGAAGCTATCAAACTGAAACTTTCGACATTCTTTTCATTGAAGTTAGCTAAAATTTCCTCTGCAATTTCTGCAAATTTTCTCCGATTATTTTAGGTTTTATTGCAAATTTCTTCGACAAATTCATCGAAATTTTCAGATTTTCATTAAAAATCTTCTTTAACTTCTCAAGTCTATAACTGATGAGTTAAGTAAGCTATCAATCTGAAACTTTCGTGATTGTTTTCCTAAATATTTTTGAAAAATTCTTCAACAATTTTCGCGAATGTCCTCCAATTATTTTAGGTGTGCAAATTTTCTCAATAAATTCAAGGAAATTTCCAGATTTTCCTTAAAAGCTCCACAGAATAACTACATTAGTCTATAGCTAATTATTTCGGAAGCTATCAAACTGAAACTTTCGACAGTGTTTTCATTGAAGTTTTCTGAAATTTCCTCTGCAATTTTTGGCGAAGTTTCTCCGATTATTTTAGGTGTTATTGCAAATTTCCTCGACAAACATCGAAATATTCAGATTTTCATCAATAAAACTTCACAGACTAAGTTCTCAAGTCTCTAATGAATTAGTTAGGGAAGCTATCAATCTGAAACTTTCGGGATTGTTTTCCCTGAAGTTTTTGGAAAATGCTTCACAAATTTTTGCTAATTTCCTTTAATTATTTTAGGTTTTATTGCAAATTTTCTGAAAAAACCCAACGAAATTTCTAGAATTTCCTTAAAAGCTTCACATACTAACTTCACAAGTGTATAGCTAATTAGTTGAGAAGTAAACAATCTGTAACTTTCGATATTGTGTTGATTGTAAGTTTCCTAAAATTTCTTCTGGAATTTTTGCGAAATTTCTCCGATTATTTTGGGTTTTATTGCAAATTTCGTCAACAAATTCATCGAAATTTATGAAAAAGCTTCACAGATTAACTTCTCAAGTCTATAATTAATTAGTTAGCGAAGCTATCAATCTAAAACTTTCGGGATAGTTTTCCTTGAAGTTTCTGGAAAATTCTTCAGCAATTTCCGCGAATTTCCTTCAATTATTTTAGTTTTATTTCAATTTTTCTCGAAAACAAATCCAACGAAATCTCCAGACTTTCCTTAAAAGCTTCACAGACTAACTTCACAAGTGTATAGCTAACTAGTTGGGAAGTTATCAATCTGAAACCTTCGACATTGTTTTTATTGAAGTTTCCTGAAATTTCTTCTGCAATTTTTGCGAACTTTCGCGTTTTATTGCAAATTTCTTCGACAAACTTATCGAAATTTTCAGATTTTCATCAATAAAACTTGACAGATTAAATTCTCTATAAAAGTCTATAACTAATTAGTTAGGGAAGCTATCAATCTGAAACTTTCGGTATTGTTTTCCTTGAAGTTTTTGGAAAAATCTTCACAAATTTCCACCAAATATTTTAGGTTTTATTGCAAATTTTCTGAACCAATTAAACGAAATTTCCAGATTTTCTGGACGAAATTTCCTGAAATTTTCTCTGCAATTTTTGCGAACTTTCTCTGATTATTTTGGGTTTTATTGCAAATTTCTTTGAAAAACTCATCGAAATTTTCAGATTTTCATCAATAAAACTTCACAGATTAAATTCTCAAGTCTATAACTAATTGCTTAGGGAAGCTATCTATCTAAAACTTTCGTGATAGTTTTCCTTGAAGTTTTTGGAAAATTCTTCACAAATTTTCGCGAATTTCCTCAAATTATTTTAGGTTTTATTGCAAATTTTCTGAACGAATTCAACGAAATTTCCAGATTTTCCTTAAAAGCGTCACAGACTAACTTCACAAGTGTATAGCTAATTAGTTGGGAAGCTATCAATCTGTAACTTTTGACATTCTTTTCATTGAAGTTACCTAAAATTTCCTCAGCAATTTTGCAACTTTCTCCGGTTTTATTGCAAATTTCTTCGACAAATTATCTTGTCTAATTTTGCTTAGCATTGTCTAATCTTATTTAGTTTTGTCTAGTTGTTATGTAGCTAGCTACTAATTATATCAGTTATTATTATTTTTTAGAATGTCTTGCCTAACATAGTGAGCAAATTGTATTTGTACTTGGGCAACAAGTGGACCTGGAACGTGATAATCTCGCTGCTGGAGATCGGAATATCCGTCTTTGTGTACTTGGTGCTGGCTTGCGCCACACTCATGGTCAGCGTGATCATCAACTATCACGACGCCAACATCAAATGCAACAAGCACGTGCAGTTCCAAGAGAGCGAAATCGACAGAAATTGCAAAGATAACGTCATAAAAGGTATATAGATCGTTAATAGTAGGGAAAGATAGTTCGTTCTGGCGCCTCCTCGTTCCTCTCTCCTCATCAAGACCTGATAAACACGTAGTCTGGGGTTACATAGACCTCACACCCTGTTTAGCGTGGGGTTACATTGACCTCGCACCCTCTCGCACTGCTTGTACCTCACACACTGCTTAGCGTGAGGTCTATCTAACCCCACGCTAAAAAGTGTGAGAGGTCAATGTAACCCCACGCTAAAGAGGGTGCGAGGTCTATGTAACCCCATGCTAAACAGGGTGTGAGGTCTATGTAACCCCACGCTAAATAGGGTGTGAGGTCTATGTAACCCCACGCTACGTGTTTAATCAAGTCTTGATGAGGAGAGAGGAATGAGGAGGCGCCCGAACGAACTATCTTTCCCTACTGTTAATGTAATTATAATTTAAATAAGTGTTTAGCTTGTGTCTAGTCTAAGTATAGTGTATGTAGAAATATTGAGTTCCAATAAGCGTGTTCCAAGAGTTTCGAGAGAGCCAAATTTGAAAACGTAATAGAATATATGTAGTTAGTTCATGTAATAAATCAAGCAGATTAGATTAAGCAGAAAGTCTATATAGAGCAGTTTAAGTCTATATAGAAATGTTTTGTATTTAGCAAGTAAATGATTGATTGTTTAGCACGTATCTGTAGTAAACATATAAGTGTTTGGTTGTGTAAAGATATTTAGTCTATCTAGATATGATGAATCCACATAGACCAGGGGTGGCAAACTTTTTTCCGGCCGCGTGCCAATTTTTTTTAAAGTTGCACATTTTGAAATGCTGACGTGCCAGCTAACTTTTACAATGAATGACCATTCTGTATAGTGTAAATTAGTTACCGTATTAGCCTGAATATAAGACGTCTTATATTTTACAGTTTTGATGTTGCACATAAATAGATTGAGAAACTTAAAAATTCGTTTTAGAAAATATTTCAGTTTAGAAGGCACGCCTGAGAAATAGTTCCCGTGCCAATACAATTTTCCTACGTGTCAATTGTGGCACGTGTGCCATAAGTTCGCCACCACTGATATAGAGCAGTTTAATCTGTATAAAAATGATTAATTTGTGTGGTATTATTTTGTGTATGTGGAAATGTCTATATAAACTAATTATTCCAAGTAGAGATATATAAGGTAGCTACTTTAAGGTAGCAACTAACTATAAGGTTTTTTTAGATTTTAGTGGTTGGTTCTACTGCGACCTTTATAGATATTCATGTACCCTTCTATAACCTTCCTTATTAATTAACTTCCTTATATAAGGGTACACACCCTTCTATAAGGAAGCTAATTATAAGGTAGCTACTATCTACCTTACAAGAAATATCTCTAGATTACATCTATAGACTGGTATAAATGTGGTGTCCTCCTCGGTGGTGTAGTTGACAACATACCCGCCTTTCAATGCGGGAGACCCGGGTTCGAATCCTGGTCGGGGAGACAACAACTAGGGCGGTTGCTCACCCTGAATGAATGAAAAATATGCGATACCAGGGTGGTGAATACTTAAAGCCAAGGTGGAATAGGGGGTTTAGTGTGAGAGCTTCCCCCGAATCACTTAAGTATAAATGTGGTGTAAAATACAAAGGCCCTAGGTGTATAAACTTGGTAATTTGGCCCCGAAAAAATACTTAATTGATACCCGGAGGATCTTGGTCCTAGGGCCTTTAGTCATTATGACATTTAATCGAAAGTATTCTATTTTTGTTTTGTTTTCAGAAGAAGATGAACTTGGGGTTAAGAAGAAATATAAATATGGCGAAAAATGTAAAATGAATTCGATGTGAATCGTGTAGTCCACAAATAAACAGTATAGTCTAGTCTAAATTATTTGCATTCGTAATATAATCGTAATTTAACCTGACATAACCTAACATAATTGAGAGATATAAAATTAAGATTGTCTCAATAAATCCTTGTCTAACAATGTATTCAATAGACGTTTTCAAAGTTGAAATTTCTTTGTGCGCATAAGTCAATTTCCGCCATGTTTTCGGGCACTTTTAGACGTAGCGATAATAAAAAAATCAAAAAATTTAATCTAAATTTATTTAAAATCTCGCAAAATTTATCTAAACTTTAGTAAAATTAAATAAATAGCAATTTAAGGATTTTAAACTTATAAAGCTTGCAAATATTCGAAAAATTGCTCAAGTTAATTGAGTAAACTACTTAATCCTTTAAGATGATAGATAATCCTAGGTTTATTTACCCAGGATCTACTTGCTATAAACATTCTATTGGAACTTCATTCCTACAGCCAAAATCCCTGGAAAACCTCATTACGACTACACACTAACGCATTTTTATTATTTCTTGGATGTTCCCAGAAATTCCCCAAAATCACACCGATTACGATCTAGTTCACTCATTGTCAAATTAAACACTTAAAGAATTAGTGCACTTCCATTACCCAGAGTATAAATAGAATTCTAAATCTATGTAGAACATCATTCTGTTATCAGTCTACACTAGATCAACATAGTTAAACAAATCTAAAAGACAACATGAGTTTCTTGGTAAGTAAAAATTAATTATTTTTAAGTTCTTGCAAGAACACTGCTGCTTCTACATTGCTGTCCGTGTAGTTTTTTTTTGTTAGTCTTCTATTTTGTCCCGTCTTCTCTATCTATCTAGTTTCGTCTATCTAGTCTTGTCGGTCTAGTCTTGTCGGGCTAGTCTTGTCTGACTAGTCTTCTCGGTCCAGTCTTATTTGTCTAGTTTTGTTTGACTAGTCTTGTTTGTGTAGGTTTGTCTGTCTAGTCATGTCTGTCTAGTCTTGTCTGTCTAGTCTTGTCTGTCTAGTTTTGTCTGCCTAGCCTTGTCTCTCTAGTCTTGTCTGTCTAGTCTTGTCTCTCTAGTCTTGTCTCTCTAGTCTTGTCTCTCTAGTGTTGTCTCTCTAGTCTTCTCTGTCTAGTCCTGTTGGCTAGTCTTGTCTGTCTAGTCTTGTCTGTCTAGTCTTATCTATCTAGTCTTGTGTGTCTAGTCTTGTCTGTATAGTTCTATCTGTCTAGTCGTGTCTGTCGAGTCTTGTCTCTCTAGTCCCGTCTGTCTAGTCTAGTCTGTCTAGTCTTGTCTAGTCTATCTAGTCTTGTCTGTCTAGTCTTGTCTGTCTAGTTTTGTCTGCCTAGCCTTGTCTCTCTAGTCTTGTCTGTCTAGTCTTGTCTCTCTAGTCTTGTCTCTCTAGTCTTGTCTCTCTAGTGTTGTCTCTCTAGTCTTGTCTGTCTAGTCCTGTTGGCTAGTCTTGTCTGTCTAGTCTTGTCTGTCTAGTCTTATCTATCTAGTCTTGTGTGTCTAGTCTTGTCTGTATAGTTCTATCTGTCTAGTCGTGTCTGTCGAGTCTTGTCTCTCTAGTCCCGTCTGTCTAGTCTAGTCTGTCTAGTCTTGTCTAGTCTATCTAGTCTTGTCTGTCTAGTCTTGTCTGTCGAGTCTTATCTGTCTCGTCTGTCTTGTCTTGTGTGTCTAGTCTTGTCTGTCTAGTATTGCCTTTCTAGTCTTGTTTGCATAGTATTTTCCGTCTTGTTTTTTTTTGCGAAACATGTTATTTTGCGAATTTTTCTGTGTAGTGTTTGTTTGCAAAATTGTAAAACATGTTTTGCGCAAATTTTTTTTGCTACATTTTGGATATTTTCTTTGCGAATTTTTTTAATTTTCTTATATTTTTTACGCTTTTTTTTGAGAAATTTTTGACGTTTTTTGTATGCGAAATCTTTGACTTTTTTCTTGTGAAATTGTAGACTGTATGCGAAATTTTTGACATTTTTACCAAAAGTTTTTTACTTTTTTTTCGAAATTTTTGACATTTCTGCTAAGTTTTCTTGCAAAATTTTGAAATTTTTGGAAAAAAATTTGGACTTTTTTTTCTTACATTTTTGACATTTATTTGTAAAATGTTTGATAGTTTTTGCGAGATTTTTCACATTTTTTTGCTATTCTTGCTTAAGTTTTTGCGAAACTTTGGAGATTTTTTATTTCTTTTGGAAAATTTTTGATATTTTCTATGCGAAATAGGACAATTTTTTTGCGAAATATTTTCCCTTTTTTTGCTAAATATTAACAAAGTTTTGACATGTCTAGTCTTGTCTGCTTTTGTCTTGTCTGAAATTAATTTGTAATTTTGGACAATGGTTGCGAAATTTTGGACATTTTTTTAGGCGAAATTTTGGACATTTCTTTGTGAAAACTTTTTTAGCAAAAATTTTTGTCATTTTCTTTGCAAAATTTTGTACGCTTTTTTTGAGAAAAACTTGACTTTTTTTTGCGAAATCTTTGACTTTTTTGCGACATTGTAGACTTGTTGCTTGTAGACATTGCGAGTTTTTTTACGAATTTTTTAAGCGAAATTTTTTTACATTTTTTGCGAAATTTTTTACGTTTTTGCAAAATTTCTGAAATTTTTTGAGAAAATTTTTGACATTCTTTTTGTATATTTTTAACAATTATTTGTACATTTTTTGCAATTTTTGCATTTTTTTTGTAAAGTTTTTGCGAACTTTTTGACATTTTTTTTGCAAATTTTTGACATTTTTTATGCGAAATTTTTGACATTTTTTTGCTGAATTTTTGACAATTCGAATGAAATGAATTTTTGATGATTCGTTTTTTTGGTATATTTTTTAAATTTTATTTGCGAAATTTTTGTGAAGTTTTTGACATTTTGTTGCGAAATATTAAACTTTTTTGCAAAATTCTGACATGTCCAGTATTGTCTGTCTAGTCCCGTCTAACTAGTTTTGTCTAACTAGTCTTGTCTGTCTAGTCTTATCTGTTTAGTTTTGTCTGTCTAGTCTTTTCTGTCTAGTCTTGTCTGTCTAGTCTTGTCTATCTAGTCTTGTCTATCTAGTTTTGTCTATCTAGTTTTGTCTGTCTAGTCTTGTCTGTCTAGTCTTGTCTGTCTAGTCTTGTCTGTCTAGTCTTGTCTGTCTAGTCTTGTCTGTCTAGTCTTGTCTGTCTAGTCTTGTCTGTCTAGTCTTGTCTGTCTAGTCTTGTCTGTCTAGTCTTGTCTGTCTAGTCTTGTCTGTCTAGTCTTGTCTGTCTAGTCTTGTCTGTCTAGTCTTGTCTGTCTAGTCTTGTCTGTCTAGTCTTGTCTGTCTAGTCTTGTCTGTCTAGTCTTGTCTGTCTAGTCTTGTCTGTCTAGTCTTGTCTATCTAGTCTTGTCTGTCTAGTCTTGTCTGTCTAGTCTTGTCTGTCTAGTCTTGTCTGTCTAGTCTGTCTAGTCTTGTCTGTCTAGTCTTGTCTGTCTAGTCTTGTCTGTCTAGTCTTGTCTGTCTAGTCTTGTCTGTCTAGTCTTGTCTGTCTAGTCTTGTCTGTCTAGTCTTGTCTGTCTAGTCTTGTCTGTCTAGTCTTGTCTGTCTAGTCTTGTCTGTCTAGTCTTGTCTGTCTAGTCTTGTCTGTCTAGTCTTGTCTGTCTAGTCTTGTCTGTCTAGTCTTGTCTGTCTAGTCTTGTCTGTCTAGTCTTGTCTGTCTAGTCTTGTCTGTCTAGTCTTGTCTGTCTAGTCTTGTCTGTCTAGTCTTGTCTGTCTAGTCTTGTCTGTCTAGTCTTGTCTGTCTAGTCTTGTCTGTCTAGTCTTGTCTGTCTAGTCTTGTCTGTCTAGTCTTGTCTGTCTAGTCTTGTCTGTCTAGTCTTGTCTGTCTAGTCTTGTCTGTCTAGTCTTGTCTGTCTAGTCTTGTCTGTCTAGTCTTGTCTGTCTAGTCTTGTCTGTCTAGTCTTGTCTGTCTAGTCTTGTCTGTCTAGTCTTGTCTGTCTAGTCTTGTCTGTCTAGTCTTGTCTGTCTAGTCTTGTCTGTCTAGTCTTGTCTGTCTAGTCTTGTCTGTCTAGTCTTGTCTGTCTAGTCTTGTCTGTCTAGTCTTGTCTGTCTAGTCTTGTCTGTCTAGTCTTGTCTGTCTAGTCTTGTCTGTCTAGTCTTGTCTGTCTAGTCTTGTCTGTCTAGTCTTGTCTGTCTAGTCTTGTCTGTCTAGTCTTGTCTGTCTAGTCTTGTCTGTCTAGTCTTGTCTGTCTAGTCTTGTCTGTCTAGTCTTGTCTGTCTAGTCTTGTCTGTTTAGTCTTGTCTGTCTAGTCTTGTCTGTCTAGTCTTGTCTGTCTAGTCTTGTCTGTCTAGTCTTGTCTGTCTAGTCTTGTCTGTCTAGTCTTGTCTGTCTAGTCTTGTCTGTCTAGTCTTGTCTGTCAAGTCTTGTCTGTCTAGTCTTGTCTGTCTAGTCTTGTCTGTCTAGTCTTGTCTGTCTAGTCTTGTCTGTCTAGTCTTGTCTGTCTAGTCTTGTCTGTCTAGTCTTGTCTGTCTAGTCTTGTCTGTCTAGTCTTGTCTGTCTAGTCTTGTCTGTCTAGTCTTGTCTGTCTAGTCTTGTCTGTCTAGTCTTGTCTGTCTAGTCTTGTCTGTCTAGTCTTGTCTGTCTAGTCTTGTCTGTCTAGTCTTGTCTGTCTAGTCTTGTCTGTCTAGTCTTGTCTGTCTAGTCTTGTCTGTCTAGTCTTGTCTGTCTAGTCTTGTCTGTCTAGTCTTGTCTGTCTAGTCTTGTCTGTCTAGTCTTGTCTGTCTAGTCTTGTCTGTCTAGTCTTGTCTGTCTAGTCTTGTCTGTCTAGTCTTGTCTGTCTAGTCTTGTCTGTCTAGTCTTGTCTGTCTAGTCTTGTCTGTCTAGTCTTGTCTGTCTAGTCTTGTCTGTCTAGTCTTGTCTGTCTAGTCTTGTCTGTCTAGTCTTGTCTGTCTAGTCTGTCTAGTCTGTCTAGTCTTGTCTGTCTAGTCTTGTCTGTCTAGTCTTGTCTGTCTAGTCTTGTCTGTCTAGTCTTGTCTGTCTAGTCTTGTCTGTCTAGTCTTATCTGTCTAGTCTTGTCTGTCTAGTCTTGTCTGTCTAGTCTTGTCTGTCTAGTCTTGTCTGTCTAGTCTTGTCTGTCTAGTCTTGTCTGTCTAGTCTTGTCTGTCTAGTCTTGTCTGTCTAGTCTTGTCTGTCTAGTCTTGTCTGTCTAGTCTTGTCTGTCTAGTCTTGTCTGTTTAGTCTTGTCTGTCTAGTCTTGTCTCTCTAGTCTTGTTTCTCTGGTCTTGTCTCTCTAGTCTTGTCTATGCGAAATTTTTGACATTTGTTTTGCTCTTGCGAATTTTTTTACAATTTTTTTAGCGAAAGTTTTTGACAATTTTTGCAAAATTTTTGACGTTTTTGCTAATTTTTTTCTGCAAAAATTTTGACGTTTTTTTGATAAATTTTTGACATTTATTTGTAAAATTTTGGACAATTTTTTCGAAGTTTTTGACATTTTTTGCGATTTTTTTCACGTTTTTAGCTACATTTTTTGACACATTTTTTGCGATTTTTTAAATATTTTTTAGTGAAAGTTTTTGACATTTTTTGCGACATTTTTTGACATTTATGCTAAAATGTTTTTTGACAAAATTTTTGACGTTTTTTCGTATATTTTTGACATTTATTTTTAAAATGACAGTTTTTGCGAAGTTTTTCACAATTTTTTGCAAAATTATTAACGTTTTTCGCTAAATTTTTGACATTTTTTTCCGAGTTTTTTTGTAAAATTTTTGCTAAATTTTGGAGATTGGGGTTTTTGCGAAATGTTTGACATATTTTTTTGCTAAATTTATGATAATTTATGCAAAAGTTTTTAAAGATGCAAAGTTTTTGCCATTTTTTTAATTTTTTTTGCGAAATTTTTGTGAAGGTTTTGACATTTTTTTTCCGAGATTTTGCACGTTTTTAGCTATTTTTTTTGTAAATTCTTGGACACAATTCTTGCGATTTTTTTGTTGTGAAATCTTGAATTTTTTTTGCGAAATTTTTGATATTTTGTTTGCAAAAATGTTAACATAATTTTTTGTTAAATTTTGGATATTTTCTTTGCACATTTTTTTATTTTAAATTTTTGACGTTTTTTTATGCGAAATCTTTTCTCTTCTTCAACTTTTTTCTTGCGAAATTGTAGACTTTTTTTGCGAATTTTCTTATATTTTTAACGATAGTTTTCGACATTATGACATAAATTTTGGACAATTTTGGCGAAGTTATTTCATTTTTTCATTTTTTTGCGAAATTTTTAAAGTTTTTTGCTAGATTTTTGACATCCTTTGTAAAGTTTTTGCGCAATTTTTGCCATTTTTTGGAATCTTGAAATTTTGGAGATTTTTTTATTTTTTTTGCGAAATAGTTGACATTTTGTTGCGAAATTTTGGACATTTTTATGCGAAATTTTTTACATTTTTGCTAAATTAAAAAGAAAATATGTAAAATTTTTGGCATTTTTGCGTAATATTTTACATATTTTACAAAATTTTGACATGTTTAGCCCTGTCTGCCTAGTCTTATCTGTCTTGCCATGTCAGCCTAGACTTGTACATCTAGTTTGTCTGTCTAGTATTGTCTGTCTAGTCTTGTCTGTTTAGTCTTGTTTGCCTAGCTTTCACTGTAGAGTATTCTCTCCCTAGTCTTGTCTGTCTTGTCTTGTTTGTCTAACATTTTCTGATTAGTTTTGTCTGTCTCGTCTTGTCTGGCTAGTCTTGTATGTCTAGTCTCGTCTGCCTAATATTGTCCGTTTAATATTGTCCTTGTAGTCATCTCCTTCTAATCAATCATGTCATGTCTAATCTTCTCCTTCTAAACTCAACTGTTCTATATACTCTATGCAATTTAGTTAACTAAAATAATTTAATTTTTCAGAATCTTGTTCTGTTGGCTACTCTAGTAATAGCTAGTACACAAACTTTTTCGATTGGTAAAACCTATGAATCCAATTTGCCGAACGAATATGCTTTTACCATTCCATCAAGCACGGAAAGAGAAGTGGTTCAAGAGGAGACGAAGGATGCTGAGCTTGAGATTGCCGATTTGAGCGAGCAGAAGGGTTCGCAAGCCGTCGAGGTAAGTTTGTTGGATTTATCCGAGACCAAGCAAGAAGATAGTAGTTCCATTAAAGAAGTGAAAGATGGTGAAGCTGTAACATCAAACAAGAAGGAAGAAGGACATAAACAGCACGGTCATGGGCATCATGAAGGGTGGATGAAAGAACAGGAGCGACGTGGAGATAGGCACGGACATGGGAAGATTAATAAATTTGACCATCACGGGCACAAATATGACAAACACGAGCATGACCATTTCGATTTAACCATGGAATCTGATGAATCGAGTGAGGAACACTGCGACTAGAAGAAGAATCACTGAGATCTACTTGATTCATTCACTATTCAATTTGTTATAATTATGTAATCCACTTAAACTTAATTAAATTAAAACAAATTAATAAATGTGTCTGTTTGCTTCACTTGTATATCTGATACTATACTTTGATCTTAGCCATAGGCAGAGAAGCGATTCACTTGTATATCTACTCTTGTTTGTCTGCTCTCGTCTGTGTGGTCCCGGCAATCTGGTTCTGTCCATTTGCTCTTGTCACTCCACACGTTCTCCAAGAGTTCAATTTTTCACGACCTGTGTAAATAAGACCTGCCTTTCGGCTGACTTACATTGCCTGTCTAGTCTTGTTTGACTGGTTGTGTCTACATGTTCTTGCCTTGCATTTCTTGCCTTGCCTTGTTTGTCTAGCCTTGCTGGTTTTTACTTGACTAGTCTTGTCATATCTAATCTTGCTGAAGATCTAATGTATCTAATCTTGAATATCTTGTTTATATGGTCTCTAGTCTTGGTAGTCTAGTCCAGTTGAACTATTCTTCATAATATCGCAAGTCTACTGTCTCATCTAGTTAAACAAAATGCAATAAGCAACGTTTGTTTTGAAACGATAGGTAGTGGTCATTAATTAGTCTAATCGATAAGATTAGAGCGATTCAATAAACAAAGGTAAGCAAATTGGAGGAGTAAACGTCCGTTTAAATACGTTTTAAATCTATTTTATTATCGAGATCGTTAGGAAACTTTTCGTGTGTCGTATATAAGTGAAACTTAAACAAACGGACAATCCAGAACGCACATTAAGCATCCTAGTCGACCAACAACACGAGAAAAGGGAGTTTCCGCATCAACATGTCTTTCATAGTAAGTAAGAACTAAATTATTATTGTCCAAATCTTAACTACAATTAGTCCAATTAATTTCAAACTAGACACATAGAGATATTTAATGCATTAATCTAGTCTGATTATATAGATTAAATCTTGGCAACTCTCAGGGAAGTATAGTCAATGTATTGACGCAGTCATGCAATGATTAAATCTTGATTAAACCATCTTGAAAACTTCATAGGGCGTCCACAAGTTTGCCGAAACTTCAAACCTTGTATAAACACAAGCGTGTGGATAAAGGTCGATTCTTATATGCGCGACACTCAGCTACGCGACGTCATGCGACATCGCCTGTCAAATAATGATTACAGGTTTAAATGGGCATGTCGCGTAGCCATAGTGAGAACGTACCCAATTAAAATAATGTGATCATTATTTGACAGACGATGTCGCGTGACGTCGCGTAGCTGGGTGTCGCGTATATGAGAATAGGCAATTAAATGGGCACGTCGCGTAGCCATAATGAGAACGTGCCCATTTATAAACAATGTAATCATTATTTGACAGGCGATGTCGCGTGACGTCGCGTAGCTGAGTGTCGCGTATATGAAAATCGGCCTTAAGGCAACAAACGCTCGGTCGAATCGGTCGCAAGCGTTTGTAAACCAAGGCAAATCTTTAGCAAACGTTTGGATTTGTGAGTTTGCCAAGCGTGTGGACGCAGCATCAGAAAACCATTTTGAAAACTTTAGTCTAGTACAGAAAACATTGATCTAGTCTTAATTAAAAGATTAATTAGACTTTCTTTGCGAATTTTTTTATTTTTCTTTGCGAAATTTTGGACGCTTTCTTGAGAAATTTTGGACGTTTTTTTATGCGAAACCATTGACATTTTTCTTACGAAATTGTAGACTTCTACTTATTCTGCGATTTTTTTTACATTTTGTAGCTAAAGTTTTTGCCATTTTTTGCGAAATATTTTACATTTTTGGCTAAAAATCTTTGGACGTTTTTTTTGGTATATATTTTGAAATTTTTGACATTTTTTTGCTTTTTTAAACTTGCTAAATTTTGCTAAATATTAGACTTTTTGCAATATTTTGACATGTCCAGTCTTCTCTGCCTTTGTCTGACATTTATATGTAAAATTTTTAACAATTATTGCGTATGTTTTTTTTTGCGAGATTTTTCACGTTTCAAGCTAAATTTTTTGACACTTTTTTACAAAATTTTTGACTTTATGCCATATTTTGGACATTTTTTTTGTGAAATTTTGACTTTTTTTTTTGCGAAATTTTGGACATTTTGTTTGCAAAATTGTTAACATATTTTGCGCAACAATTTTTTTGCAAATTTTTTACATTTTTTGGCGAGTTTTCGATATTTTTTGCGAATTTTTTGACATTTCTGCTAAATTTATTTGCAAATTTTTTGAAATTTTTACATTTTTTGGCGAGTTTTCGATATTTTTTGCGAATTTTTTGACATTTCTGCTAAATTTATTTGCAAATTTTTTGAAAATTTTGGACGATTTTTTCGTACATTTATTTGTAAAATTTTTGACAATTTTTGCGAGGTTTTCCACATTTTTTGCAAATTTTTTAACGTTTTTTGCTAAATTTTTTACATTTTTTCGTGAGTTTTTTTTTGCGAAATTTTGGACATTTTGTTTGCAAAATTGTTAACATATTTTGCGCAACATTTTTTTTGCAAATTTTTTTACATTTTTTGGCGAGTTTTCGATATTTTTTGCGAATTTTTTGACATTTCTGCTAAATTTATTTGCAAATTTTTTGAAAATTTTGGACGATTTTGTCGAACATTTATTTGTAAAATTTTTGACAATTTTGCGAGGTTTTCCACATTTTTTGCAAATATTTTAACGTTTTTTGCTAAATTTTTGACATTTTTTTGTGGGTTTTTACAAAATTTTGTTTTTTTTGTTTTTTTTTTTTAATTTTTGATTTTTTTTGCGAAATTGCTGACATTTTTTGCAAAATTTTTGACATTTTCTATGCGAAATTTTAGACATTATTTTTGCTAAATATATGACAATTTTTACGCGAAATTTTTGCCATTTTTTGCGAAATATTTTACATTTTTTGCTAAAAAATTGTTTACTTTCTTTTGGTATATTTTTGAATTTTTTTGGCGAAAGTTTTTGATATTTTCTGATACCTTCTTTGAGAAATTTTGGACATTTTTTTTATGCGTAATGTTGAGCATTTTTGTTGTGAAATCTTCACATTTTCTTGAGAAATTTTTGACATTTTGTTTGCAAAATTGTTGACATATTTTGCGCAACATTTTTTTGTTAAATTTTTGACACTTTCTTTGCGAAATTTTGTACGCCTTTTTTTGAGAAATTTTTGACGTTTCTTTAGGCGAAATCTTTAACTTTTTTTTTGCGAAATTGTAGACTTGTTTGTGAAATTATCTTGAAACCTCAGGGAAGTGTAGTCATGTATTGAAGCAGTCATGCATTGATTATTGAATATAATTGAATATATTGAATTAACATTTTTTTGCAACATCTTTAACGTTTTTTGCTAGATTTTTTACATTTTTTCGTGAGTTTTTTTTGCGAAATTTTGGACATTTTGTTTGCAAAATTGTTAACATATTTTGCGCAACATTTTTTTGCAAATTTTTTTACATTTTTTGGCGAGTTTTCGATATTTTTTGCGAATTTTTTGACATTTCTGCTAAATTTATTTGCAAATTTTTTGAAAATTTTGGACGATTTTTTCGTACATTTATTTGTAAAATTTTTGACAATTTTTGCGAGGTTTTGCACATTTGTTGCAAATTTTTTAACGTTTTTTGCTAAATTTTTTACATTTTTTCGTGAGTTTTTTTTTGCGAAATTTTGAACATTTTGTTTGCAAAATTGTTAACATATTTTGCGCAACATTTTTTTGCAAATTTTTTTACATTTTTTGGCGAGTTTTCGATATATTTTGCGAATTTTTTGACATTTCTGCTAAATTTATTTGCAAATTTTTTGAAAATTTTGGACGATTTTGTCGTACATTTATTTGTAAAATTTTTGACAATTTTTGCGAGGTTTTCCACATTTTTTGCAAATATTTTAACGTTTTTTGCTAAATTTTTGACATTTTTTTGTGGGTTTTTACAAAATTTTGGTTTTGTTGGTTTTTTTGATTTTTTTTTTTAATTTTTGATTTTTTTTGCGAAATTGCTGACATTTTTTGCGAAATTTTTGACATTTTCTATGCGAAATTTTAGACATTATTTTTGCTAAATATATGACAATTTTTACGCGAAATTTTTGCCATTTTTTGCGAAATATTTTACATTTTTTGCTAAAAAATTGTTTACTTTCTTTTGGTATATTTTTGAATTTTTTTGGCGAAAGTTTTTGATATTTTCTTGCGAAATATTTTACCCTTTTTTGCAAAATATTACACCTTCTTTGAGAAATTTTGGACATTTTTTTTATGCGTAATGTTAAGCATTTTTGTTGTGAAATCTTGACATTTTCTTGAGAAATTTTTGACATTTTGTTTGCAAAATTGTTGACAAAATTGTTGCAAAATTGCGCAAAATAGCAACATTTTTTTGTTAAATTTTTGACACTTTCTTTGCGAAATTTTTTACGCCTTTTTTTGAGAAATTTTTCACGTTTCTTTAGGCGAAATCTTTTTTTTTTTGCGAAATTGTAGACTTGTTTGTGAAATTATCTTGAAACCTCAGGGAAGTGTAGTCATGTATTGAAGCAGTCATGCATTGATTAAATCTTGAGGAAACCATCTTGAAAACTTCATAGTGCGTCCACAAGTTTTCCAAACGTTTTGCCGCAAACTCCAAACTCCAAACCTTGTACAAACACAATCGTGTGGATAAAGGTCGATTCCCATATGCACGACACTCAGCTACGCGACGTCATGCGACATCGCCTACCAAATAATGATTACATTGTTTTAAATGGGCACGTGACGTAGCCATAGTGAGAAGGTGCCCATTTAAAATAATGTAATCATTATTTGAAAGGCGATGTCGCGTGACGTCGCGTACCTTAGTGTCGCGTATATGAGAATCGGCCAATAAATGGGCACGTCGCGTAGCCATAGTGAGAACGTGCCCATTTAAAACAATGTAATCATTATTTGACAGGCGATGTCGCGTGACGTCGCGTAGCTGAGTGCCGCGTATATGAGAATTGGGCTTAAGGCAACAAACGCTCGATTGAATCGGTCGCAAGCGTTTGTAAACCAAAGCAAATGTTCAGCAAACGTTTGGATTTGTGAGTTTGCCAAGTGTGTGGGCGCAGCATCAGAAAACTATTTTGAAAACTTAAGTCTAGTACAGAAAACATAACTCATTGATCTAGTCTTAATTAACAGATTAATTTTCTTTGCGAAATTTTAAATTTTTCTTCTCGAAATTTTAGACTTTTTTGCGAAATTATTTACATATTTTAGCGAAAGTTTTTGCCATTTTTTGAGAATTTTTTGACGTTATTGCAAAATTTTATGACAAAATTTTTGATATTTTTTTCGTACATTTTTGACATTTATTTGTAAAATTTTTGACAACTTTCTTGAGGTTTTTCACATGTTTTCACATTTCAATTTTTTTACATTTTTTGCTAAATTTTGGACGTCTTGCTAAACTTCTTTTGCGAAATTTTTGAAATTTTTTGACAAAACTTTTGACCTTTTTTCGTACATTTTGACATTTATTTGTAAAATGTTGTGACAATTGTGACAATTTTTGCAAAATAATTAACATTTTTTTACAACATCTTTAACGTTTTTTGCTAGATTTTCGACATTTTGAGTTTTTTTTTGTAAAGATTTTACGAAAATTTGGAGATTTTTGATTTATTTGCAAAATTTTTGACATTTTCCATGCGAAATTTTGGACAATTACGTTTACAATTACAATTTTTGATAATTCACGTCGCGTAGCCATAGTGAGAACGTGTCCATTTAAAACAATGTAATCATTATTTGACTAGGCGGTGTCGCGTGACGTCGCGTAGCTGAGTGTCGCGTATATGAGAATTGGCCTTAAGGCAACAATCTCGATCGAATCGGTCGCAAGCGTTTGTAAAGCAAGGCAAATGTTTAGCAAACGTTTGGATTGTGAGTTTGCCAAGCGTGTGGACGCGGCATCAGAAAACTAATTTGAAAACTTTAGTCTAGTACAGAAAAGTACGGTCATAACTCATTGATCTAGTCTTAATTAACAGATTAATTTTCTTAGCGAAATTTTTAATTTTTCTTCGCGAAATTTTAGATGCTTTTTGAGAATTATTTTACGTTTTTTATGCGAAATCTTTGACTTTTTTCTTGCGAAATTGTACTTTTTTGCGAAATTTTGTACATATTTTAGCGAAAGTTTTAGCCATTTTTTGCGAATTTTTTGACGTTATTGCAAAAATTTTGATATTTTTTTCTTACATTTTTGACATTTGTTTGTAAAAAATTTGACAATTTTCGCGAGGTTTTTTGGATTTTGTTGCAAATTTTTTTTAGTTTTTTGCTAAACTTTTGACGGTTTGCTAAACTTTTTGAAATTTTTTGACAAAACTTTTGACCTTTTTTTCGTACATTTTGACATTTATTTGTAAAATGTTGTGACAATTGTGTGACAATTTTTGCAAAATAATTAACATTTTTTTCTGCTAAACACATCTTTTTTTGCTAAATTTTTGTCATTTTTCTGTGAGTTTTTTGTAAAGATTTTGCGAAATTTTGAAGATTTTTAATTTTTTTGCGAAATTTTTGACATTTTCCACGCGAAATTTTTGACAATTACTTTTACAATTACAATTTTTGATAATTCACGTCGCGTAGCCATCCATAGTGAGAACGTGCCCATTTAAAACAATGTAATCATTATTTGACAGGAAATGTCGCGTGACGTCGCGTAGCTTTGTGTCGCGTATATGAGAATCGCCCTTAAGGCAACAAACGCTCGATCAAATAGGTCGCAAGCGTTTGTAAACCAAGGCAAATGTTTAGCAAACGTTTGGATTTGTAAGTTTGCCAAGCGTGTGGACGCAGCATCAGAAAATTATTTTGAAAACTTTAGTCTAGTACAGAAACCATAACTCATTGATCTATTAATTTATAAATCACGTTTTAATTAATAGATATAGTCGTATTGAATGCATATGATCTTAATTAATAAAACCTTAATTTTGGATAATTCTTGCAGAATTTCATTTTTTTTTTGGGAAATTTTTAACGTTTTTTGCAAAATTTTTGACATTTTCTGTAAAGTTTTTGGCATTTTTTTGCAAAATTTAGATTTTCCGAGATTTTTTATTTTTTTGTGAAATTTTTGACATTTTTTATGCGAAATTGTTGACATTTCTTTGCAAAATTTTTAATGTTTTTTGTGAAACTATGTAATCAGTCAAAATGTAATCAGTTTTTGGTTTTTTTTTGCGAAATTTTGATTTTGCGCGACTTTTTATTTTTTTTGCGAAATTGTTGACATTTTATTGCGAAATTTTTAACGTTTTTTTGCCAAAATTTTGGACATTTTTTGTAAAGTTTTTGGCATTTTTTTGCGAAATTTTGATTTTGCGCGACTACATTTTTTTTTGCGAAATTGTTGATATTTTTTTGCAAATTTTTTAATGTTTTTTGCAAAATTTTTGACTTTTTCTGTAAAGTTTTTGGCATTTTTTTGCAAAATTTAGATTTTCCGAGATTTTTTATTTTTTTGTGAAATTGTTGACATTTTTTTGTGAAATTTTTGACATTTTTTATGCGAAATTGTTGACATTTCTTTGCAAAATTTTTAATGTTTTTTGCAAAAATTTTGACATTTTTTGTAAAGTTTTTGACATTTTTTTTGCGAAATTTTGATTTTGCGCGACTTTTTATTTTTTTGCGAAATTGTTGACATTTTATTGCGAAATTTTTAACGTTTTTTGCAAAATTTTGGACATTTTTTGTAAAGTTTTTGGCATTTTTTTGCGAAATTTTGATTTTGCGCGACTTTATATTTTTTTTGCGAAATTGTTGACATTTTTTTGCAAATTTTTTAATGTTTTTTGCAAAATTTTTGACATTTTCTGTAAAGTTTTTGACATTTTTTTTGCAAAATTTTGATTTTCCGACATTTTTTATTTTTTTTGTGAAATTGTTGACATTTTTTTGTAAAATTTTTGACATTTTTTATGCAAAATTTTTGACATTTTTTGCAAAAAAAATTTGACGTTTTGTTTGGTATGTTTTTTAAATTTTTTTTCGAAATTTTTGTGGTTTTTGACACTTTTTTGCGAAATATTTGCCCTTTTTTTGCTAGTCTAAATAGATATAGTCGCTTACTATTTAATGCATGTGGTCTTAATTAATAGACCTTTTTACGAGTTGAAGTTGAGCGCATGCGCGTCCAGCATGTTTAAAGGGCGGGAATATAAAAGTTTCGGGCACATTTCGTAATTTTGACTGGTTATACGTCAAAAAAGTGCCCTAAAACATGACGGATTTAACGCATGCGCTCAAAAAAAACTATGAAAAGCTCTATCGATCAAGTTTCATTTAATAGATTGTGTGTAAACAAAACTTAGTATTTTATTAACTCCTTAGTCAAATTTATTTATTTCAAATTTACTTGTCTCTGGCAAAAATGATATATTTTTTTGCAGAAATTTGTTTTGGTTTTCGCAACGATCGTCGCGTTAATGGAGGGTGCAACCATTGGAAATGCGGACAAGAGTCCGGAAGTGCCGGCGGAAGTGGACTTGGGACAACAATCTTTGCCGCACGCCGAGGCCAACACGCTGTTCAATAAACTCGAAACGGCCAAGTCGCTCAATCTCCAGGATAAAGGAGCCGATTTCACGGTCCAGCAGCTTCCGCAGGAAAAGGAGCATGAAGCGTTTAAACCGGAAAGTTTAAAAGATGAATAATTCATTTTATGATGAGTTTGTTAAGACAATAAACGAAATGATGAATTCAGATTATTGTTCGTTTGCACAAAATGTTCTATGCCATTTGCATTTTCAAAATTTGCGTTTTTTTTTATATTTTTTTGTGTGTGAAGAGAATCCTCTAGAACAATAAGAAATAAATTTTGAACTTTGATTTGAAAAATTGTATGAATTCCTGCTCCACTACCATGTCCTTAATAGTTATCAAATCGTGTTTTTGGGAAATAGCAGACCTACTGCTGTATATAGCGAACAACTCCATTGTTCGCGCCAATTTTAATAATATTATATCTATTACATAATATCTAATATTATATCTATATTTTAATTCAAATCTTAAATCGATTTCGGCATCGATTAAAAGAAGGAGATAGATGTGTCGACCTGGGCCGAAATCGCGCGATTTACCTATTAATTTCGTCGCGAATTTATATATTTGCGGGTAGTGTGCTTCGAGGGTGAGAAGTGTAAAGACAAAAATCGAAGCGCGAACCAAGCTCGACCGACACGTGCACGCATTTAAGTTTATCGTTGCAAGTTGAGTTTAACCAGGGGTGTAATCACGAGCCCATAGGACTGCAGAGGCATTCAACGTCTGGAAGACAACAATTTTAAGGGATCCCACCACCCATTATCCTCATTTCCTCCCTTAAAATAGGCGTCGGAAGGACGATCCACACGTGGCAGAGACGCGAGCGACCCTAACAGGTAAGTGATTAGACCAGCCCTGTTTCAAACTGGAAAATTTGATTTTCGTGAGACACGGTCCAAACGCCATAGTATCTGGTATTTCCCCAGAACTCCTTAAAACTTCAACAATTGTTCCAATATTTAAGAAGGGGGATAAAAATGACATGGCAAATAATAGACCTATCAGTATATTATCTCATTTTGCAAAGGTTGTAGAGAAGATCTTTATAGTAAGCATAGTATCCTCCCTACAGAAATATAATACCATTAGCCTCTGCCAGCATGGTATTATCAAAGGGAAAAGTGTAGAAACGGCAAGTTTCCAATATATTAATAATGTCTACAAGAAACTTGATAAGCAAGACATCCCTTCCGGTATTCTGGTAGATTTATCGAGGGCTTATAATAGTGTTGACCACAATATTCTTCTAAATAAAATGGAAAAGTATGGAATCAGATGGACAGCGCTAGAATGGGTAAGTCCTACTTATCCAATCGTAAGCAGATCACGAAAATTGAAACATCTTACGGCTATGTAACATCTACAACGAGAACAGTCATGACGGGGATACCTCAAGGGAGTATTTTGGGCCCTATTCTATTTACTACTCATGTCAACGATCTGCCTGCACCAATAGACAATACATCAGATCTGATGGTTAACTGCGCGGACGACACTAGTCTTCTTCTCAAAAAACTGTAGTGTAGAAGAAGTCTAATTCAACATTGGTTATGAATCGGTTAATACACTGGTTCAATTCAAACCGTTTAGCAATTAGCAAGTCCAAAACCAACATCATTTTATTTAAAACAAAAAGAAGTTTGGGACTTTCTCCTGAATGTATCGCCATAGGGAACGATACATTTGCGGCAAAACAGTTTGTAAGACTTCTAGTAGTGATAGTTGATAACACCCTAGACTGAGGAAACCATATCCCTTCCGGTATTTTGGTCGATTTATCGAGGGCTTATGATACTGTTGACCACAATATTCTTCTAAATAAAATGAAAAGTATGGAATCAGAGGGACAACGCTAGAATGAATGAAGTCCTATTTATCCAATCAGGTAAGGGGATCACGAAAATTGAAACACCTTGCGGCTGTGTAACATCTACGACGGGAACAGTCAGGACGGTTATACCTCAAGGGAGTATTTTGGGCCCTATCCAATTTACTATTTATGTCAACGATCTGCATGTAGCAGTAGACAATACATCAGCTCTGATGGTTAACTACGCGGACGATACTAGTCTCCATCTCAAAAACCGTAGTGTAGAAGCAGTCCATATTAATTCAACATTGGTTATGAACCGATTAATAAACTGGTTCAATTCAAACCGTTTAGTAATTAACAAGTCATCATCATCACCGCCAAGGGATTATATATTTTGGAGCACCGGTAAGGACATTAAATGTTTATTTAGAAACCAAAAGCAATCTATTAGAATATCATATAATCTAGAATACAGGGCATAAATCCTGACAGTTGTTAGAACCTACATCTATGGACTACTAGTTTTCATGTATAAACGCAGAAAGTATTTTGATAATTATTTAGTCTCACACAGTCAAAACACCAGACAAGTTCATCTATCCTACAAAATACCCACCATAAGTTGACGTTGACTGAGAAAAACCCTACATGTACCGGTATAAAACTCTTCAATGCATTGCCTAAAGATATCAGATTCATAATATCAGACCCAAACGCGTCAGGTCGCTGGTTAAGTCTCAAATTAAATCTGCATTCAATTGCTAACTTTATCTCGGATTCGGCTAATAATATCTCAATAGATCCGAAAAGTTTTTGGTCATTTGTTAAGGCTAAGAAGTGTCTAAGCCGTATTCCAGGTGAAATGCCTTTGGATGGTGCTACCTTGAAGTAGAGTTTATAGAACAAGGGAGTTTATAGAACATCGCCCCCCTTTACGAGTCAATCAGATATCTCTGGTCTCAACATCCCTCTGATCAGTCTTACTAGAGTCATGGAGGATGAGGTTCTATCAACTCTCAAGCAGGCCAAGTGTAGCTTGACCAGCGGAGCGGATCTTATTCCATCTTCTTTACTTCGGGACTGTGCACATATTTTTGCACCTCCACTGACTACTTTATTCAACAAAATTCTCCTTGAAGGCAAGTTTCCAGCTTTTTTGAAATCCTCAAAGATTTACCCAATACACAAATCTGGCCCGTTGACCGACATTTCAAATTATCGTCCCATATCCCCCCTATGCAACTTCTCCAAAATATTCGAATCGATCATTTTTAACTCCATCTATCCCCGTATTAAGCATCTTGTTTCCACGAATCATCATGGGTTCGTGAAGGGTCGTTCCACGGTCACCAATCTTGTAGCCTTCGCTGAGTATGCTACTCCAGTTGTTGCAAGTAGGGGCAGGTGGACTGTATTTATACAGACTTCGCCAAGGCGTTCGATAGCGTCTAGCATGCAGTCATTGTAAACAAGCTGCATTCCTTTGGCCATGACGGCAAACTTATAGCTTTATTTTCCTCTTACCTTGAGGATAGGACGCAATTTGTATCTCATAGCGGTTTTTCATCAGCTGAATTTGTAGCCTCTTCCGGTGTTCCTCAGGGATCCATCCTCCGGCCCATGTTATTCAATATGTTCATTAATGATTTGGGCGCCTCTCTATCTCTATTTGCTGACGACCTTAAAATCTTCTCGGCTGTCCTGAACCCTGATGACTGTCATCTTTTGCAAACTAGTTTAAACACCTTAGGGGAATGGTGTGAAGTCAACAAGTTGGACTTTAATCTTAGCAAGTGTAAAGTTGTTTTCTAGACTCCAGCAATCGATTGAGTGCAGGTATTCTTTATCTAACGTCAGTCTTGATCGCAGTGAGTCAGTCAAAGATCTGGGGATTATTTTCGATTGTCAGCTTTCGTATGTCCAACACATACTGTCTTCAGTCAAGAAGACTGCAAGGGCTCTTGGATTCATCATCCGTATTTCTCGCAATTTTAATAATAACTTGGCTCTGAGGGTGCTTTACTACAACTTTGTGAGATCCGTTTTGGAGTATGGATCCATCATTTGGGACCCTCACTTTAAAAAGCACATTACTGTTCTGGAAGCTATTCAGAGGAAATTTCTCAAATTCCTCTGGTTTAAAACGTTCGCCGGTCCTCCGGCGCTTCACGTCGATCACCCTTTGCTGCTGGCTGAGCTTGGGTTTAAATCACTTAAATTTCGTAGAACTCTGGCTGGCCAGGTCTTTCTATTTAAGGCAGTTCACAGTATCCTTGACGCCCCAGAGATTGTCAATCAACTAAACTTTCTAGTGCCAAGAGCTGCTAGTCGTCAGTCTGCCTCTTTCTATATTCATACATCGGGTGGTCCTATTTCCTTGAACCCACCTCTCAATAGCTTATGCTCCATCCATAACTCGTTGAGCTCTGATTGTGACATTTTTGGCAAGCTGTTAATTGCCTGACGAATCCAATCTCCAAGTCCAACTCTTCACTACCATGCCTAAGTGTCGGTTTGATCTTTAAGCATACCTAAACGCATTGTTTGTGTATTTTATTTGATTATGCTGTTTTTTTTATGTTATGATAATGTACTGTAATTTTGTAATAATTTAATAATGTAATGTAATTTTGCTCTGTAATTGGTTCACACTGTTGGGCAATGATAGAATAAATAAAAATAAAAATAAAAATAAAAATAAAAATAAAAATAAAAATAAAAATAAAAATAAAAATAAAAATAAAAATAAAAATAAAAATAAAAATAAAAATAAAAATAAAAATAAAAATAAAAATAAAAATAAAAATAAAAATAAAAATAAAAATAAAAATAAAAATAAAAATAAAAATAAAAATAAAAATAAAAATAAAAATAAAAATAAAAATAAAAATAAAAATAAAAATAAAAATAAAAATAAAAATAAAAATAAAAATAAAAATAAAAATAAAAATAAAAATAAAAATAAAAATAAAAATAAAAATAAAAATAAAAATAAAAATAAAAATAAAAATAAAAATAAAAATAAAAATAAAAATAAAAATAAAAATAAAAATAAAAATAAAAATAAAAATAAAAATAAAAATAAAAATAAAAATAAAAATAAAAATAAAAATAAAAATAAAAATAAAAATAATAATAAAAATAAAAATAAAAATAAAAAATAATGGGGTTAAGAGATTATAAACATACTTTATTTGAATCTATCAACAACATGGTGCCTTGCATAATGGAGGAGTTTTTTATGTTTCAATCCGGCTAAAAGTCAGGAAAAATGTAATGCCAAATTGTATTTCTTTACCTCTGTATTTATATATTTATTTACATGTATTAGTATAATATTTTTTGTACTTTGTATTTAATCCTACGATATTGCTCTTGTTACTTGTATTATCATGGTTTATGTTTTACGAACACATTTTTATTCACTGTTGTATAAACTGGTTTATTAATGAAATAAATATATTTTGGTCTATCAACTGGTTATCATTTCAATGTTTAATACTTTATGTCTTGAAATATTGTAAATTTTGCAATAAAAATTCGAACGTATTTTTTAAATCCTTTAAAAAGAACGTGGAAAATCCTGAAGTGTTACTGAAATTTTTTAATTGGTAAATTTCTTAAATTTAATATTCCTGATTTGAACAGCGAATTAAAGAAAATTTTGAAAATTTCTTAAATTTAGCAAAAATTAAGTTTTGAGATTACAATATTAAGATCTTAATAAAATAGCAAGATTATACTGAAAACAACGACAAAATTGTGTATTCTCCTCTTTGAACAAAATTTATAAAATTTTGACAAAAACCACATTCTGCTCACACATTAAATATTAATTTTGAAAGCGTAGAAAGCCAAAATCTCATACGACATACACATCACAATTCCATAAAATAAAAATCCATACAATCATAGTATTTAAACTTAAACCTCTAATTCCCTAAATAATCAAAGGCGGAAGCACAAATATTTGACTGTTAATAAACAAAACCTCCTACTAATAAAGCTAAACGATTACGAACGAGGAACAATCATTCGAATTTACTTTTCACGATTCGAATAAATCATGTCTTTTACAAAAAAAAAATATATAGCTACAAAAAATAATTAAATAACATAATTATAATTATATACTAAATAGAAACAGCAAAATCAGTTTCATATTGAAATCCCACCTGACACAAGGTCAGTTTTTTCTCTCTTGACCTCGCACTGCTCATCTACATCCTATTATATAACCAACCAGTTATTCGTCACATTAAACTGGACAGACAGAACTAGTCTAACAATATATAGTCAAATCTGATCAAATTCAAATGAAATAATCTAGTCTTCAATCTCGCCCAGTCTTAGGGATGGTAGTATGATTGTAACAACTGAAAAAGATCCAACAGCTCTGGAGGATATAAAAAAATCAATAGAAGGGGTAAATGACATCACAACGAGGAAATTAGGCACAAAAAAATGGAAACGGTTATAATCAGGAACAATGACGCTGTAACGAATACGTGTTAAATTAGTTCCGCCATAAAAAAAAAATCGTAGGGGATTATGATGGAAACTTCCTCAAGGTAGGAATGCTAAGGAAAAATGATAGAGGTTCCCAATCAATAACAAACACGTTAGGCAAAGAAGAGGCTAACAAACTGCTACGCTTGGGAACGATAAGGGTGGATAATAGTAAGTACACAAACTGATCCCTGGAAAGAGCAGTAGTGGCCTAGAGCAGCGGATTGACAAGGCGCAGACAGGACTAGCTTGTTCTATAACTGCGGAGAAGAGGGGCACGATCGATGCCCGATCTGCCAGGAGACTGGTCACAAAGTCGACACTGGGAGATGCAAATCGTAACGAGCCGCACTCAAATGAAGCAATTCCAGAATACGGGGCAATCCTATTAGCAACATTAACATTATCATTGTCTAATAAATCACCGAAAGCATCAACAAAATCCAGTAAGAAGGTGAAGGTACTTAAAAGCAAGATAGACAGGGGTAAACCAGCAATAAGTCTCCTCCATAGGACGAACGAGACGAAAGAACATAGACGAAAGAGTAGACATCTGCGTAATTTCTGAGGCAAACAAAAACATGGCATCTAGTGGGATCTGGCTAACGGACAACAATAAGGATGCCGCCATAAAAATAATGAACAATCAACTAGCTGTAAAGAAATGGGATCAAAAGGGGAAGAGATTCGTGTGGGCGGATGTAGAGGATATAATCATCTACTCCTGCTACTGGTCATCAAATAAAATATTAGCGGTACGGGAAAAGTACCTTCAAGACCTGGGAGAGAGCATAAAATGTCACTAAAACAGGGTATTTCAAGGCAAAGGCCAAGTTATAAGGAGGAGCAAAAGATGAAAGATTGGGACGATGCTAGAAGAGTGAATGGCTGAGCTAAACCTGACCATAATGAATGACGGAAAATAACTCACTTTCATTAAAGGAACATCACAGTCACATATCGACATCACTATGAGCTCATCAGATATAAGCGACAGGGTGGAAAAATGATGGGTATCAGAAGATGAAAATGTAAGTGTACGCCATAACATATCCGTTGTGACAAGTGTACCCAAATATGACATGGAGACTTCGAAGAAGAAAGGGTGAAAAAAACCTTTACTTAAAGAAATATTTACAAAAGACATCAAATCAGACACGCTTAGCGCAGAAAACTTGACGAGTGTTATTATAAAAAGCATGAATAAAACCTTTCGAAAAAAGGTGCAACCAAAAGATGCAATACAATGTATTAATCAAATATTATTGGTCCAAACAAACATGTAGAGTAAACATTACATATAGGACGTCAGGAAGTCATTCATATAATTATTTATGTTATAGTAACATTTATGTATTAGGAGATGCTTTAGTTCGCGCCTGAAGGATTTGCAGTAGGTTTTCTCTCTAAGAGTTGCAGGAAGCTTCTTGTATATTTCGATACCAAATTTGTTTGGTGCTTTGTTACATATAGATAAGTTGAAGATTCGCGTGTGTAGTTTATTGTTTTATATTGTTGCATGTTCATGATGATCCTTATTCTTCGCAAATTTGTGTTTATTCCTGTATATGTAGCAAGCCATTTACCAAATGTAAATAGAGGGTACTGTTAATAGTTTAAGAGCGATGAAAAAAGTTTTGCAAGATTTTGAGGGACCGATACCCACGATGGCTCTTACTATTGATTTTTGGGCCTTAAATACACAGATTATTCTGCAGGAGGATGCCCATACTATTATAGCATACGATATTGCAGATTGTGAATGGAAAATATTCAAAAGAACCTCGTCGATGTATTTTCGAATGCCTCGCTGGAGAAATGATTTTTTATTTAATTTCTTAGATAAGTTATCTTCTTCTTCTTCTTCTGTGTAGGCACTATGTGCCTGTTTCTGTAAGTTTCTCCTCAGTCCTTCGGCTCCTGCGATTTGGAAGTCCAGGAGTCTGCCCATCTCTTCGGTGGTCTTCCAGGGGTCTCGTTCTGTTGAGTTTTTGTGTCATGGCCTAGTTAGCGATTCGGTGTGGCGCCATTCGTTCCACGTGATCCCGCCAGTATCTTCGACGGGCTCTTGCCCAGCGCATGCCGTCCTGGATTTGTAGGTCAGCTCTGATCTTAGAGCTCCTGACATGGTCTCTTAATGTGACTCCTCTTATTGCTCTCAGGGCCCGCATTTCGGTCGATCTCAGCGCTTGTTTGGTGGATGTGTCGGCCCTTGTTCCAGCGGCATATTTGAGTATTGGCATTACTGCTGTCTTGTATATTCTGATTTTCCTCCAGATTATGTTATTTAGTGCGCCAGATATTAAGTTACCGATATGTGTATTCCATTGCAATTTTTCTTCGATGTGAAGACCTAGAAATTTTGTAGATATTTTCCTCTTCAATTGCACGTCGCCCATTTTTAGAATAAGATCTTCTTTATTTTGTCTCCTTAGTGTTTGAAAAATCATATAATTTGTTTTTTTAGCGTTTATATATAGGTTATTAGCTGAAAACCATGTGGATATATTTTCAAGGAGTTTGTTTGCTTCAGACTCGTTAGTACGTCTGGATCCTTCTGATATAATGAAGCTGGAGTCATCAGCGTATACTGTGGTTGGTATTTTAGGCGACATGAATTTGGTTAGGTCTGTAGTGTATATAGAAAAGAGTACATGCGCCAGGACACTCCCTTGTGGGACACCAGTATTTGTATTCAACGAGGTAGATGGTCACAAGTAGATGGTAGAAGGGTAGATATTGGGCGTCACAAGATCTCGACTCAGTATAAAAAAGACGTATACAAGCAAGGAGGGCAGCGACCAGAGCAAACATAAAGAAAAAACTGGAACACAAAAAAGAGATTAGCGATAAATACCAGGAAGAAAGGAAAATTCTAAAAACATGCATACTAAAAGCTAAAGAAAATGCATGGAAGAGAGTATGGCAGGAAGTTGTGCAGGATACATGGGGACTAGGATATAAAATAGTTTAAACTAATAGTTTAAAAAAATTAAACTTAATACAACGAGCTGCACTTACAGATAGCAAACAGAAAGAAATTGCGATAGAACGATTTCCCACACACAATCCAAACCACTGGGAGACAGAGGAAAGAGACCCATTCACGAAAAAGGGGCTTCACGAAGCTCTAAAGAAGACAAAAGACAATAAAGCGCCGGGCTCAGATTGGTTACCAACATCGATTTAAAGATCGATTTTATCGAATTAAAGAATTAATTCAAAGCCGTACCTGGTAAATTTCAACAAACAAAGAATACATAAGGCAATTTTCCAGCAGTATGGAAACAAACGAACCTCGTACTAATAGAGAAACCCTGCAGAATAGGACAAGAACCCAAATACAGACCCATTTGCCTTCTTAACGCACTGGGTAAGATCTACGAGCAAATAATTGCCGGGAGATTGAGAATGGAGATAGAGGCCAAATTAGAGGAAAATCAATTCGGTTTTATGAAGGGCAGATTAACTGTATGAGGGCTATGGAAGAGGTAATAAAAGCGGTTAGAGTTGCCAAAAACTATGCACCGAAGAACAGAAAAATCTGCACATTAGTCATCATCAACAACCAGAACGCTTTTAACTCAGTCCCATGTTACGAGATGATGGAAGCACTATAAAGAATATAAATAAGCAACAACCTCAGAAAAACACTAATTACCTATAGAATAGGAGAATTTATATAGTTGACAAAAAAGTATTAATGTTGTCCTGTGGGGTACCGCAGGGATCAATACTCGGGCCATTACTGTGGAACGTATATTACAATGAGGTCTTACAAATTAAGATGCCCCAAGGGATTAAAATAATCTGCTTCGCGGATGATACGGCAATTGTAACATGGGCTAAGAAGGAAGCAGAACCGATAGCACTGACAAACCGTGCTTTTGGACTCATTATTAATGCTATCACAAAAATGAAATTAAGGGTTGAGTAGAGCAAGACGGAAGCGGTAATACTACACGGGGGCAGGAAGTTAAGAAGTATCACACTGAAAGCAGGGAACACAGTAATCAAAACTAAACCCTAAAATACCTAGGGGTATGTTTCGACCACAATATGAGCATGTTAGGCAAGCGGCAAAAATCGATTAATGCACTAATAAAACTGATGCCACGAATTAAAGGGACATCTGCCTTCAAAAGAAAAATTCCAAGCACAGTCCCGCACTCCATCATGCATTATAGCGCACAGATATGGGGAGATATCCACAATCACAAAATCTATAGAAACGTGCTGGGGGTACTACAAAAAACAATAGCTATAAGAATAGTATGCGCCTATCGAACAATATCAGCGGAAGCTGTAATGGTCATCGCATCGTCTAGTCTTGTCTGTCTAGTCTTGTCTGTCTAGTCTTGTCTGTCTAGTCTTGTCTGTCTAGTCTTGTCTGTCTAGTCTTGTCTGTCTAGTCTTGTCTGTCTAGTCTTGTCTGTCTAGTCTTGTCTGTCTAGTCTTGTCTGTCTAGTCTTGTCTGTCTAGTCTTGTCTGTCTAGTCTTGTCTGTCTAGTCTTGTCTGTCTAGTCTTGTCTGTCTAGTCTTGTCAGTCTGTCTGTCTAGTCTTGTCTGTCTAGTCTTGTCTGTCTAGTATTGTCTGTCTAGTCTTGTCTGTCTAGTCTTGTCTCTAGTCTTGTCTGTCTAGTCTTGTCTGTCTAGTCTTGTCTGTCTAGTCTTGTCTGTCTAGTCTTGTCTGTCTAGTCTTGTCTGTCTAGTCTTGTCTGTCTAGTCTTGTCTGTCTAGTCTTGTCTGTCTAGTCTTGTCTGTCTAGTCTTGTCTGTCTAGTCTTGTCTGTCTAGTCTTGTCTGTCTAGTCTTGTCTGTCTAGTCTTGTCTGTCTAGTCTTGTCTGTCTAGTCTTGTCTGTCTAGTCTTGTCTGTCTAGTCTTGTCTGTCTAGTCTTGTCTGTCTAGTCTTGTCTGTCTAGTCTTGTCTGTCTAGTCTTGTCTGTCTAGTCTTGTCTGTCTAGTCTTGTCTGTCTAGTCTTGTCTGTCTAGTCTTGTCTGTCTAGTCTTGTCTGTCTAGTCTTGTCTGTCTAGTCTTGTCTGTCTAGTCTTGTCTGTCTAGTCTTGTCTGTCTAGTCTTGTCTGTCTAGTCTTGTCTGTCTAGTCTTGTCTGTCTAGTCTTGTCTGTCTAGTCTTGTCTGTCTAGTCTTGTCTGTCTAGTCTTGTCTGTCTAGTCTTGTCTGTCTAGTCTTGTCTGTCTAGTCTTGTCTGTCTAGTCTTGTCTGTCTAGTCTTGTCTGTCTAGTCTTGTCTGTCTAGTCTTGTCTGTCTAGTCTTGTCTGTCTAGTCTTGTCTGTCTAGTCTTGTCTGTCTAGTCTTGTCTGTCTAGTCTTGTCTGTCTAGTCTTGTCTGTCTAGTCTTGTCTGTCTAGTCTTGTCTGTCTAGTCTTGTCTGTCTAGTCTTGTCTGTCTAGTCTTGTCTGTCTAGTCTTGTCTGTCTAGTCTTGTCTGTCTAGTCTTGTCTGTCTAGTCTTGTCTGTCTAGTCTTGTCTGTCTAGTCTTGTCTGTCTAGTCTTGTCTGTCTAGTCTTGTCTGTCTAGTCTTGTCTGTCTAGTCTTGTCTGTCTAGTCTTGTCTGTCTAGTCTTGTCTGTCTAGTCTTGTCTGTCTAGTCTTGTCTGTCTAGTCTTGTCTGTCTAGTCTTGTCTGTCTAGTCTTGTCTGTCTAGTCTTGTCTGTCTAGTCTTGTCTGTCTAGTCTTGTCTGTCTAGTCTTGTCTGTCTAGTCTTGTCTGTCTAGTCTTGTCTGTCTAGTCTTGTCTGTCTAGTCTTGTCTGTCTAGTCTTGTCTGTCTAGTCTTGTCTGTCTAGTCTTGTCTGTCTAGTCTTGTCTGTCTAGTCTTGTCTGTCTAGTCTTGTCTGTCTAGTCTTGTCTGTCTAGTCTTGTCTGTCTAGTCTTGTCTGTCTAGTCTTGTCTGTCTAGTCTTGTCTGTCTAGTCTTGTCTGTCTAGTCTTGTCTGTCTAGTCTTGTCTGTCTAGTCTTGTCTGTCTAGTCTTGTCTGTCTAGTCTTGTCTGTCTAGTCTTGTCTGTCTAGTCTTGTCTGTCTAGTCTTGTCTGTCTAGTCTTGTCTGTCTAGTCTTGTCTGTCTAGTCTTGTCTGTCTAGTCTTGTCTGTCTAGTCTTGTCTGTCTAGTCTTGTCTGTCTAGTCTTGTCTGTCTAGTCTTGTCTGTCTAGTCTTGTCTGTCTAGTCTTGTCTGTCTAGTCTTGTCTGTCTAGTCTTGTCTGTCTAGTCTTGTCTGTCTAGTCTTGTCTGTCTAGTCTTGTCTGTCTAGTCTTGTCTGTCTAGTCTTGTCTGTCTAGTCTTGTCTGTCTAGTCTTGTCTGTCTAGTCTTGTCTGTCTAGTCTTGTCTGTCTAGTCTTGTCTGTCTAGTCTTGTCTGTCTAGTCTTGTCTGTCTAGTCTTGTCTGTCTAGTCTTGTCTGTCTAGTCTTGTCTGTCTAGTCTTGTCTGTCTAGTCTTGTCTGTCTAGTCTTGTCTGTCTAGTCTTGTCTGTCTAGTCTTGTCTGTCTAGTCTTGTCTGTCTAGTCTTGTCTGTCTAGTCTTGTCTGTCTAGTCTTGTCTGTCTAGTCTTGTCTGTCTAGTCTTGTCTGTCTAGTCTTGTCTGTCTAGTCTTGTCTGTCTAGTCTTGTCTGTCTAGTCTTGTCTGTCTAGTCTTGTCTGTCTAGTCTTGTCTGTCTAGTCTTGTCTGTCTAGTCTTGTCTGTCTAGTCTTGTCTGTCTAGTCTTGTCTGTCTAGTCTTGTCTGTCTAGTCTTGTCTGTCTAGTCTTGTCTGTCTAGTCTTGTCTGTCTAGTCTTGTCTGTCTAGTCTTGTCTGTCTAGTCTTGTCTGTCTAGTCTTGTCTGTCTAGTCTTGTCTGTCTAGTCTTGTCTGTCTAGTCTTGTCTGTCTAGTCTTGTCTGTCTAGTCTTGTCTGTCTAGTCTTGTCTGTCTAGTCTTGTCTGTCTAGTCTTGTCTGTCTAGTCTTGTCTGTCTAGTCTTGTCTGTCTAGTCTTGTCTGTCTAGTCTTGTCTGTCTAGTCTTGTCTGTCTAGTCTTGTCTGTCTAGTCTTGTCTGTCTAGTCTTGTCTGTCTAGTCTTGTCTGTCTAGTCTTGTCTGTCTAGTCTTGTCTGTCTAGTCTTGTCTGTCTAGTCTTGTCTGTCTAGTCTTGTCTGTCTAGTCTTGTCTGTCTAGTCTTGTCTGTCTAGTCTTGTCTGTCTAGTCTTGTCTGTCTAGTCTTGTCTGTCTAGTCTTGTCTGTCTAGTCTTGTCTGTCTAGTCTTGTCTGTCTAGTCTTGTCTGTCTAGTCTTGTCTGTCTAGTCTTGTCTGTCTAGTCTTGTCTGTCTAGTCTTGTCTGTCTAGTCTTGTCTGTCTAGTCTTGTCTGTCTAGTCTTGTCTGTCTAGTCTTGTCTGTCTAGTCTTGTCTGTCTAGTCTTGTCTGTCTAGTCTTGTCTGTCTAGTCTTGTCTGTCTAGTCTTGTCTGTCTAGTCTTGTCTGTCTAGTCTTGTCTGTCTAGTCTTGTCTGTCTAGTCTTGTCTGTCTAGTCTTGTCTGTCTAGTCTTGTCTGTCTAGTCTTGTCTGTCTAGTCTTGTCTGTCTAGTCTTGTCTGTCTAGTCTTGTCTGTCTAGTCTTGTCTGTCTAGTCTTGTCTGTCTAGTCTTGTCTGTCTAGTCTTGTCTGTCTAGTCTTGTCTGTCTAGTCTTGTCTGTCTAGTCTTGTCTGTCTAGTCTTGTCTGTCTAGTCTTGTCTGTCTAGTCTTGTCTGTCTAGTCTTGTCTGTCTAGTCTTGTCTGTCTAGTCTTGTCTGTCTAGTCTTGTCTGTCTAGTCTTGTCTGTCTAGTCTTGTCTGTCTAGTCTTGTCTGTCTAGTCTTGTCTGTCTAGTCTTGTCTGTCTAGTCTTGTCTGTCTAGTCTTGTCTGTCTAGTCTTGTCTGTCTAGTCTTGTCTGTCTAGTCTTGTCTGTCTAGTCTTGTCTGTCTAGTCTTGTCTGTCTAGTCTTGTCTGTCTAGTCTTGTCTGTCTAGTCTTGTCTGTCTAGTCTTGTCTGTCTAGTCTTGTCTGTCTAGTCTTGTCTGTCTAGTCTTGTCTGTCTAGTCTTGTCTGTCTAGTCTTGTCTGTCTAGTCTTGTCTGTCTAGTCTTGTCTGTCTAGTCTTGTCTGTCTAGTCTTGTCTGTCTAGTCTTGTCTGTCTAGTCTTGTCTGTCTAGTCTTGTCTGTCTAGTCTTGTCTGTCTAGTCTTGTCTGTCTAGTCTTGTCTGTCTAGTCTTGTCTGTCTAGTCTTGTCTGTCTAGTCTTGTCTGTCTAGTCTTGTCTGTCTAGTCTTGTCTGTCTAGTCTTGTCTGTCTAGTCTTGTCTGTCTAGTCTTGTCTGTCTAGTCTTGTCTGTCTAGTCTTGTCTGTCTAGTCTTGTCTGTCTAGTCTTGTCTGTCTAGTCTTGTCTGTCTAGTCTTGTCTGTCTAGTCTTGTCTGTCTAGTCTTGTCTGTCTAGTCTTGTCTGTCTAGTCTTGTCTGTCTAGTCTTGTCTGTCTAGTCTTGTCTGTCTAGTCTTGTCTGTCTAGTCTTGTCTGTCTAGTCTTGTCTGTCTAGTCTTGTCTGTCTAGTCTTGTCTGTCTAGTCTTGTCTGTCTAGTCTTGTCTGTCTAGTCTTGTCTGTCTAGTCTTGTCTGTCTAGTCTTGTCTGTCTAGTCTTGTCTGTCTAGTCTTGTCTGTCTAGTCTTGTCTGTCTAGTCTTGTCTGTCTAGTCTTGTCTGTCTAGTCTTGTCTGTCTAGTCTTGTCTGTCTAGTCTTGTCTGTCTAGTCTTGTCTGTCTAGTCTTGTCTGTCTAGTCTTGTCTGTCTAGTCTTGTCTGTCTAGTCTTGTCTGTCTAGTCTTGTCTGTCTAGTCTTGTCTGTCTAGTCTTGTCTGTCTAGTCTTGTCTGTCTAGTCTTGTCTGTCTAGTCTTGTCTGTCTAGTCTTGTCTGTCTAGTCTTGTCTGTCTAGTCTTGTCTGTCTAGTCTTGTCTGTCTAGTCTTGTCTGTCTAGTCTTGTCTGTCCTTGTCTGTCTAGTCTGTGTCTGTCTAGTCTTGTCTGTCTAGTCTTGTCTGTCTAGTCTTGTCTGTCTAGTCTTGTCTGTCTAGTCTTGTCTGTCTAGTCTTGTCTGTCTAGTCTTGTCTGTCTAGTCTTGTCTGTCTAGTCTTGTCTGTCTAGTCTTGTCTGTCTAGTCTTGTCTGTCTAGTCTTGTCTGTCTAGTCTTGTCTGTCTAGTCTTGTCTGTCTAGTCTTGTCTGTCTAGTCTTGTCTGTCTAGTCTTGTCTGTCTAGTCTTGTCTGTCTAGTCTTGTCTGTCTAGTCTTGTCTGTCTAGTCTTGTCTGTCTAGTCTTGTCTGTCTAGTCTTGTCTGTCTAGTCTTGTCTGTCTAGTCTTGTCTGTCTAGTCTTGTCTGTCTAGTCTTGTCTGTCTAGTCTTGTCTGTCTAGTCTTGTCTGTCTAGTCTTGTCTGTCTAGTCTTGTCTGTCTAGTCTTGTCTGTCTAGTCTTGTCTGTCTAGTCTTGTCTGTCTAGTCTTGTCTGTCTAGTCTTGTCTGTCTAGTCTTGTCTGTCTAGTCTTGTCTGTCTAGTCTTGTCTGTCTAGTCTTGTCTGTCTAGTCTTGTCTGTCTAGTCTTGTCTGTCTAGTCTTGTCTGTCTAGTCTTGTCTGTCTAGTCTTGTCTGTCTAGTCTTGTCTGTCTAGTCTTGTCTGTCTAGTCTTGTCTGTCTAGTCTTGTCTGTCTAGTCTTGTCTGTCTAGTCTTGTCTGTCTAGTCTTGTCTGTCTAGTCTTGTCTGTCTAGTCTTGTCTGTCTAGTCTTGTCTGTCTAGTCTTGTCTGTCTAGTCTTGTCTGTCTAGTCTTGTCTGTCTAGTCTTGTCTGTCTAGTCTTGTCTGTCTAGTCTTGTCTGTCTAGTCTTGTCTGTCTAGTCTTGTCTGTCTAGTCTTGTCTGTCTAGTCTTGTCTGTCTAGTCTTGTCTGTCTAGTCTTGTCTGTCTAGTCTTGTCTGTCTAGTCTTGTCTGTCTAGTCTTGTCTGTCTAGTCTTGTCTGTCTAGTCTTGTCTGTCTAGTCTTGTCTGTCTAGTCTTGTCTGTCTAGTCTTGTCTGTCTAGTCTTGTCTGTCTAGTCTTGTCTGTCTAGTCTTGTCTGTCTAGTCTTGTCTGTCTAGTCTTGTCTGTCTAGTCTTGTCTGTCTAGTCTTGTCTGTCTAGTCTTGTCTGTCTAGTCTTGTCTGTCTAGTCTTGTCTGTCTAGTCTTGTCTGTCTAGTCTTGTCTGTCTAGTCTTGTCTGTCTAGTCTTGTCTGTCTAGTCTTGTCTGTCTAGTCTTGTCTGTCTAGTCTTGTCTGTCTAGTCTTGTCTGTCTAGTCTTGTCTGTCTAGTCTTGTCTGTCTAGTCTTGTCTGTCTAGTCTTGTCTGTCTAGTCTTGTCTGTCTAGTCTTGTCTGTCTAGTCTTGTCTGTCTAGTCTTGTCTGTCTAGTCTTGTCTGTCTAGTCTTGTCTGTCTAGTCTTGTCTGTCTAGTCTTGTCTGTCTAGTCTTGTCTGTCTAGTCTTGTCTGTCTAGTCTTGTCTGTCTAGTCTTGTCTGTCTAGTCTTGTCTGTCTAGTCTTGTCTGTCTAGTCTTGTCTGTCTAGTCTTGTCTGTCTAGTCTTGTCTGTCTAGTCTTGTCTGTCTAGTCTTGTCTGTCTAGTCTTGTCTGTCTAGTCTTGTCTGTCTAGTCTTGTCTGTCTAGTCTTGTCTGTCTAGTCTTGTCTGTCTAGTCTTGTCTGTCTAGTCTTGTCTGTCTAGTCTTGTCTGTCTAGTCTTGTCTGTCTAGTCTTGTCTGTCTAGTCTTGTCTGTCTAGTCTTGTCTGTCTAGTCTTGTCTGTCTAGTCTTGTCTGTCTAGTCTTGTCTGTCTAGTCTTGTCTGTCTAGTCTTGTCTGTCTAGTCTTGTCTGTCTAGTCTTGTCTGTCTAGTCTTGTCTGTCTAGTCTTGTCTGTCTAGTCTTGTCTGTCTAGTCTTGTCTGTCTAGTCTTGTCTGTCTAGTCTTGTCTGTCTAGTCTTGTCTGTCTAGTCTTGTCTGTCTAGTCTTGTCTGTCTAGTCTTGTCTGTCTAGTCTTGTCTGTCTAGTCTTGTCTGTCTAGTCTTGTCTGTCTAGTCTTGTCTGTCTAGTCTTGTCTGTCTAGTCTTGTCTGTCTAGTCTTGTCTGTCTAGTCTTGTCTGTCTAGTCTTGTCTGTCTAGTCTTGTCTGTCTAGTCTTGTCTGTCTAGTCTTGTCTGTCTAGTCTTGTCTGTCTAGTCTTGTCTGTCTAGTCTTGTCTGTCTAGTCTTGTCTGTCTAGTCTTGTCTGTCTAGTCTTGTCTGTCTAGTCTTGTCTGTCTAGTCTTGTCTGTCTAGTCTTGTCTGTCTAGTCTTGTCTGTCTAGTCTTGTCTGTCTAGTCTTGTCTGTCTAGTCTTGTCTGTCTAGTCTTGTCTGTCTAGTCTTGTCTGTCTAGTCTTGTCTGTCTAGTCTTGTCTGTCTAGTCTTGTCTGTCTGTCTAGTCTTGTCTGTCTAGTCTTGTCTGTCTAGTCTTGTCTGTCTAGTCTTGTCTGTCTAGTCTTGTCTGTCTAGTCTTGTCTGTCTAGTCTTGTCTGTCTAGTCTTGTCTGTCTAGTCTTGTCTGTCTAGTCTTGTCTGTCTAGTCTTGTCTGTCTAGTCTTGTCTGTCTAGTCTTGTCTGTCTAGTCTTGTCTGTCTAGTCTTGTCTGTCTAGTCTTGTCTGTCTAGTCTTGTCTGTCTAGTCTTGTCTGTCTAGTCTTGTCTGTCTAGTCTTGTCTGTCTAGTCTTGTCTGTCTAGTCTTGTCTGTCTAGTCTTGTCTGTCTAGTCTTGTCTGTCTAGTCTTGTCTGTCTAGTCTTGTCTGTCTAGTCTTGTCTGTCTAGTCTTGTCTGTCTAGTCTTGTCTGTCTAGTCTTGTCTGTCTAGTCTTGTCTGTCTAGTCTTGTCTGTCTAGTCTTGTCTGTCTAGTCTTGTCTGTCTAGTCTTGTCTGTCTAGTCTTATCTGTCTAGTCTTGTCTGTCTAGTCTTGTCTGTCTAGTCTTGTCTGTCTAGTCTTGTCTGTCTAGTCTTGTCTGTCTAGTCTTGTCTGTCTAGTCTTGTCTGTCTAGTCTTGTCTGTCTAGTCTTGTCTGTCTAGTCTTGTCTGTCTTGTCTGTCTAGTCTTGTCTGTCTAGTCTTGTCTGTCTAGTCTTGTCTGTCTAGTCTTGTCTGTCTAGTCTTGTCTGTCTAGTCTTGTCTGTCTAGTCTTGTCTGTCTAGTCTTGTCTGTCTAGTCTTGTCTGTCTAGTCTTGTCTGTCTAGTCTTGTCTGTCTAGTCTTGTCTGTCTAGTCTTGTCTGTCTAGTCTTGTCTGTCTAGTCTTGTCTGTCTAGTCTTGTCTGTCTAGTCTTGTCTGTCTAGTCTTGTCTGTCTAGTCTTGTCTGTCTAGTCTTGTCTGTCTAGTCTTGTCTGTCTAGTCTTGTCTGTCTAGTCTTGTCTGTCTAGTCTTGTCTGTCTAGTCTTGTCTGTCTAGTCTTGTCTGTCTAGTCTTGTCTGTCTAGTCTTGTCTGTCTAGTCTTGTCTGTCTAGTCTTGTCTGTCTAGTCTTGTCTGTCTAGTCTTGTCTGTCTAGTCTTGTCTGTCTAGTCTTGTCTGTCTAGTCTTGTCTGTCTAGTCTTGTCTGTCTAGTCTTGTCTGTCTAGTCTTGTCTGTCTAGTCTTGTCTGTCTAGTCTTGTCTGTCTAGTCTTGTCTGTCTAGTCTTGTCTGTCTAGTCTTGTCTGTCTAGTCTTGTCTGTCTAGTCTTGTCTGTCTAGTCTTGTCTGTCTAGTCTTGTCTGTCTAGTCTTGTCTGTCTAGTCTTGTCTGTCTAGTCTTGTCTGTCTAGTCTTGTCTGTCTAGTCTTGTCTGTCTAGTCTTGTCTGTCTAGTCTTGTCTGTCTAGTCTTGTCTGTCTAGTCTTGTCTGTCTAGTCTTGTCTGTCTAGTCTTGTCTGTCTAGTCTTGTCTGTCTAGTCTTGTCTGTCTAGTCTTGTCTGTCTAGTCTTGTCTGTCTAGTCTTGTCTGTCTAGTCTTGTCTGTCTAGTCTTGTCTGTCTAGTCTTGTCTGTCTAGTCTTGTCTGTCTAGTCTTGTCTGTCTAGTCTTGTCTGTCTAGTCTTGTCTGTCTAGTCTTGTCTGTCTAGTCTTGTCTGTCTAGTCTTGTCTGTCTAGTCTTGTCTGTCTAGTCTTGTCTGTCTAGTCTTGTCTGTCTAGTCTTGTCTGTCTAGTCTTGTCTGTCTAGTCTTGTCTGTCTAGTCTTGTCTGTCTAGTCTTGTCTGTCTAGTCTTGTCTGTCTAGTCTTGTCTGTCTAGTCTTGTCTGTCTAGTCTTGTCTGTCTAGTCTTGTCTGTCTAGTCTTGTCTGTCTAGTCTTGTCTGTCTAGTCTTGTCTGTCTAGTCTTGTCTGTCTAGTCTTGTCTGTCTAGTCTTGTCTGTCTAGTCTTGTCTGTCTAGTCTTGTCTGTCTAGTCTTGTCTGTCTAGTCTTGTCTGTCTAGTCTTGTCTGTCTAGTCTTGTCTGTCTAGTCTTGTCTGTCTAGTCTTGTCTGTCTAGTCTTGTCTGTCTAGTCTTGTCTGTCTAGTCTTGTCTGTCTAGTCTTGTCTGTCTAGTCTTGTCTGTCTAGTCTTGTCTGTCTAGTCTTGTCTGTCTAGTCTTGTCTGTCTAGTCTTGTCTGTCTAGTCTTGTCTGTCTAGTCTTGTCTGTCTAGTCTTGTCTGTCTAGTCTTGTCTGTCTAGTCTTGTCTGTCTAGTCTTGTCTGTCTAGTCTTGTCTGTCTAGTCTTGTCTGTCTAGTCTTGTCTGTCTAGTCTTGTCTGTCTAGTCTTGTCTGTCTAGTCTTGTCTGTCTAGTCTTGTCTGTCTAGTCTTGTCTGTCTAGTCTTGTCTGTCTAGTCTTGTCTGTCTAGTCTTGTCTGTCTAGTCTTGTCTGTCTAGTCTTGTCTGTCTAGTCTTGTCTGTCTAGTCTTGTCTGTCTAGTCTTGTCTGTCTAGTCTTGTCTGTCTAGTCTTGTCTGTCTAGTCTTGTCTGTCTAGTCTTGTCTGTCTAGTCTTGTCTGTCTAGTCTTGTCTGTCTAGTCTTGTCTGTCTAGTCTTGTCTGTCTAGTCTTGTCTGTCTAGTCTTGTCTGTCTAGTCTTGTCTGTCTAGTCTTGTCTGTCTAGTCTTGTCTGTCTAGTCTTGTCTGTCTAGTCTTGTCTGTCTAGTCTTGTCTGTCTAGTCTTGTCTGTCTAGTCTTGTCTGTCTAGTCTTGTCTGTCTAGTCTTGTCTGTCTAGTCTTGTCTGTCTAGTCTTGTCTGTCTAGTCTTGTCTGTCTAGTCTTGTCTGTCTAGTCTTGTCTGTCTAGTCTTGTCTGTCTAGTCTTGTCTGTCTAGTCTTGTCTGTCTAGTCTTGTCTGTCTAGTCTTGTCTGTCTAGTCTTGTCTGTCTAGTCTTGTCTGTCTAGTCTTGTCTGTCTAGTCTTGTCTGTCTAGTCTTGTCTGTCTAGTCTTGTCTGTCTAGTCTTGTCTCTCTAGTCTTGTCTGTCTAGTCTTGTCCGTCTAGTCTTGTCTGTCTAGTCTTGTCTGTCTAGTCTGGTCTGTCTAGTTTTGTCTGTCCAGTCTTGTTTGTCAAGTCTTGTCTGTCTAGTTTTGTCTGTCTAGTCTCATCTATCTAGTGTTGGCTGTGCCTCTTGTCTTATTTAATGATGATTTTAAATATTTCTAATCTCGCCCAGATTAGTCAGCAACACTTATAATGATACCAATTAAGTAGAAGAAACAAACATAAAAAACACTAAATTAACAATTCGCATAAATACATAAAAAAATAAGTTAGAATTAGCAATGTGCTGTGATACAGTTCCCATGGCTGACGTTCTCATCCAACAAATCTCCATTAAAAAAATATCTGATCTCCATAATAGCGGATTTCTAAGTAATTTGCGCCGATCGGCAAGTCTACGTGAAAAATAATTCAAATTCCTTCACCGAACCGTCAGAATTGCGCGCAGATTGGAGCAAAACATGCGCTCCCGCTAACTGTTTTCAAAGCGCGCCGATTCGCCTAACGATAAACTTAATTACGGACAATTAAACGAGAAATCCGCGTTTGGTTCTCACCCATACAATTCGGGTTTTAACCGTTTCAACCAGCGAACCATACGGAAGAGAACTTTATTCACAGTGAGTATATAGATATTGTATATGTACATATGAAAAATTTTTTAGACTGATTTGAATCTTTTGTTGTTGTTGTATAAATAAAATTTGTTGTATTGTTTGGGTTTTAGTTTGAGTGTTGATGTTTACTGGTGCGCACACTGCCTGGTCTAAAACTATTTTTCGGATTAACGCTACAATTATGGTAAGTCTTTTTTTGTCAACTGAATGTATTATTTAATAATTTTTGGGATTAGATAATATCATAGATTGGCGAAACGCGGTTAAAGTAATCAAATGTGTTTATTAAAAAATTGTGAAATTATTTACGTTTATTGGTGTCGACTGGTGAGATTAGATTACAAAACTGCCATTCCATAAACTCAATTAGTTTTATTTTCCTGAATTCTTCAAGACTAATTTAATTAAAGACACCGTTTCGTAAGCTAACTAGATTTAATTAACAAGGTTTAAAGTAGTTTTTGTCAATGCAGCTGTCAACGGGTGGTGTTTGTGCTCCGCGATTTTCTAGAAATTTCCCAGGAAAAACTCGCCCCTTCGGTGTGAAAATGCTCACAGATCAAGGTAACCACCCTTAGTTCAATCCAAGTGCATTTGCAACCCCAGGGAATTAATATAAACATCGAAAAATTTTAAATATTTCTCGGCGATTTTTCGGAATTTATTTTGACATTTCATTATCTTCGCTTACGTGATTTCAAATTCAAAATAAACATATCTATTTCTAGTATTGTGTTTGTTGTTTGGAAAACGCCATTAACCCATTGACATACAATGACGTTTCTAAGACGTCATGTATTTCATGTTTATTCGTACGTCAAGTGATTAAACAAGAAGGAATTAAGGTAAACAATGGTTATTTCACCGAGTCATCACCGGTATAATTGGTCCCTCTATACCAAGTGTCAACGGACTCATCGTAGGGCGGATGAGCGGGTAGAGGTAAAGCACTCCCTCTTGCGTTTGAGGTGGGAAAGTGCCCCTAAAGGCGGAAGAGCCACTTCATAACCAAAGGCGTAAGAGAAGGCAACGAGAAACCACTCCATTAAAGATCCATTAGGATATCTCAGGTATCAGCAATTTATTCATGGATGGAATGCATGAGTAGGTAATATGACCCCTCGATCGGATCTCCGGCTGAGGGCTGCTCAAGAGATTAAGAAATGAACCGTTGATGCTATTTCACCGAGTGACCACCGGTATAAGTGGTCCCTCTATACCAAGTGCCAACGGACTCATCGGAGGGCGGATGAGCGGGTAGAGGTAAAGGCCACCCTCTTGCCCTTGAGGTAGGAAACTGCCCCTAAAGGCAGCAGAGCCACTAATGGCCAACGGCGTAGGATGGAGAAGATAACGAGAAACCACTCCATTAAAGATCCATTTGGATATCTCAGGCATCAGCAATTTATTCATGGATGGAGTTCTCTTCAGTGAAATTAACCGTAGGTAACATGACCCCCCGATCGGATCTCCGGGTGAGGGCTGCTCAATAGATTAAGAAATGAAGCGGAAGGTTGGAGTCAGAGCAAATATCTAGGCAGAAATATCTAGAGCAAATAGCTAGAGAAATATCTAGGCAGCATAATAAACTAACAGTCAAACTGAAGTAAAATCAAGGATTGAGCAGGCTCGAGCAGCATTTAAAAACATGGGTAGGGTCTTATGCTGGTAGAGATCTGAAGTTAACTCTAAGAATTCCGGCGTCTTCTCCACCCTGCTGTACGGTATGGAAGCCTGGACTACAAACAAGTACGAAGAAAGACGACTTGAAGCCTTTGAGATGTGGGCTTACAGGAAAATATTAAAAGATTCATGGACGGAAAAAGTATGCAATGTTGTAATAAAAACCGACGCACGTATTTAGGAACATTCCTTTAAGCTCCCTTGGTCCCACGGACCAAGGGAGCCAATATTTCTATTAGCTCCAAGGAACCAAACTTTCTATTATACGAAAGCCAATAATTTTTTTAGTTAATTACCATTACGACATCCACCCGTTGTAATAAAACCCCTTCAAGCCACACGTGATTTTAGGGACATTCCAACCCTCGGTCCCACGCTTAAAAGATTTTAGATGATAATCACGTGCATGAATTTATATCTCCCACGGATATTTTTTATTATCCGAAATGAAATTCTCGGAGAGACACTTAAAACATAAAAACCTCCCCATCAAAATAATCATGTAGACCAGATTGTTAGTGTCTTTGGGAACCTTTTTAGTTATTTGTGTAAATATATTATGTATGCGCTACGACTTACGTCCTAAGCTCAAGCGACGCTAAAGTCGCATAGGGGAGGAGTCAAGTAGGACGAGCATCCTAATATTTAATTAAGGGGTATGCACAAACCCCCACGGAATACCACCGGGATGACATAAATATCTTAACCCGGTCTAGGTCTACTTTCTTCAGTCTACTACTTTTCATTTAATAAACTTCATGCTTTACGAATACCAGACCACAGAAGCAACAAGGTCCCGAGATAAGTAAGACTATCTCATTGTCCGAAGAATTGCAGGCCAGCAGATCCTTCTTTACAACACCAACTTGGTCTCAAAGCTCCAACGTCTGAATAAATCCACCGCAATTCTTACCACCATCAAAAGAAGGAAACTGCAATATTGCGGGCATGTTATGCGAGGCGAAAAATACCGATTACTGCAGAACGTCATGCAGGAAAAAATTTATGGTACAAGAAAGCCGGGCCGCAGAAAAGCATCATGGCTCAAGAATCTACGTGACTGGTATAAACTCAACTCAAGCTCTCTGTTCAGACTTGCTATCGATAAAGATAAGTAAGGATAGCCTTGTTGGTGACCAACGTTCTAGAAGGACATGGTACTTAAGAAGAGGAAACTTCGGATTGAACACCATTGATGAAAGTAGTTTTTGTTCTCTGCATTTTCTGCTTATTTGTTCATCATTTGCTAAATATGTAGCAAACTATTTATTCTATCGAAATAAAAGCAATTCAGTCCAACTTATCTATTATATCTATCCTCTTCTATTTATAGAAAATGTGTAAGAGATTCTTTCAACTGACAATAAAAGAAAACGTTCCAATAAATTTGAGGAAATTATTTAAAAATGCCCAAAATTGTTGCAAAAAATCGCCGTAATTTTTAATTTTGGAGCAAAATAAAATATCGAAAATCGTGCTCACCACTGTTTTCCTCTAGAAACATGAGAAAATCTCAAAAAAAAATTCAAAAATTTTCACCAAAAATGTTTTTGGACAGAAAAAATTATTTTCTCGCAAACTACAAATTGCTCGGGAATCATTTTTGCTACACTTAATCCAGTCAACAAGAGGATCAGTAAATTCGGATCAAGATCAGAACACAAGGATCGGTAAATTATGAGTGCAAAGTTATTTTTCCACCGCGAAATCTCAAATTGAAATTGTTAACTTGAAAGCCGATATCTCAAAAAATGGTTGGAGACATTTGAAAGGTAAATAGTTATCATTTACAGGAGTTCATTTCCTGTGAATCTTCTTCTTTGGGTGCCTTCTCCATTACCAAAGGTTCGCAACAACATCATCATATAGCAGCTTGTCTCGTCCACTGAACAAAAGCCTCTCTTAACTTAGACCATCTTGCTCGGTCTTGGGCATCCTGCATCATCATCATCATCATCAATCAGCCATTTTGCATCCACCGCTCGATATAGGCCTCCCGCATTTCTGCCCACTGTCCTCTATTTTGAGCGCTCTGCATCCAGTTTGTGGTTATTCTTTTGATATCGTCCGTCCATCGCGTGGAAGGTCTACCCCTGTTTCTCTTGTCAGCTCTTGGTCCCCACTCGAGCAGCCTTTTTGTCCATCGCCCATCTGCCATGCGGGCCACATGTCCAGCCCAGCTCCACTTGAGCTTAGTCACCTGGTATATAACTGCATCGGCAGCTACGCAGTCCTCCCCAGGGGCCTTATTGGTTTTTGTTTCCCTCAGTGCCAGCTTGAGGACAAGGATTATAACTCTTGTGGACATTTTTTCAGAGACAAACTATTTGTTCTATGTCGCTTATGTATCAGAAAGCCAGTTTCTTCCCCTGAGCTATTTTCATCTCCTACGTAATAGAAACTGTGCCCAGATTTTAAAGCAATAAGCTGTTCCCCATATCTTCTAACTTCGCTGAGACCCACGATATCCAATTTGATATTTTCTAATTCGCACTCAAGTTCAGTTAACCGTTCTTCCGACAATAATGACAGTGCATTGTATGTTGCGATGTACATAATTTTATTCTTTTTGCATCTCTTAGGTTTCTTCGCAAGATGATTGTCCCCCCCAGAATCCATGGGGCAGACTGATTTAATATCAGTGCGAGATTCTGAAGATAGTCTTCTACTCGCCTGGGGTACTTGAGTCTTTATATCTGGCATTTTCATAAGGGGTGCTCATGGAACACTACGCTGGATAGACGTCTTGGTGAGCGTGTATTTCAGCCGCCCAATCTGGGTCAGACGCTGTTTGCAGCCGCCCGCTGTGGGTCAGACGCTGCAGGTTCACCATATCTGGCTATCCTCACTTAGTTTAGCCTGCAGGTCGATGCAGTGCCCGGGGTGTGGAGCCATAAGTGAGAATTGGGAGCCCTGTGAGGACCAGTCATCGGCGACTACTCATTGACTATGTCATTATGTATCATCCGACCGTCTTCATGAAAGGTACTACCTCTACAGCACAACCCCATACAACATCATGGATCCAGTTCGTGGAAATCCTTAAATCGTCCGTCCATCGGGTCGGCGGTCGTCCTCTGTTTCTATGTGCTTCGTCTCTAGGGCGTCATTCTAGTATTCTCTTCGTCCATCTGTTGTCCGGCATTCTTCCGACGTGACCAGCCCAGTTCCATTTTAGGTTTTTTGTGTGACGTAGTTCTTCATTCCTAATTTTATCTCGAAATGTTACTCCTAACATGGACCTCTTCATGGCTCGTTGAGTTTATTCATATTATATTAAGAGTTCTCTGTGCTAATGTTAGTGTTTCCAAGCCATATGACAATATCGGGAGAACGCACTGGTCGAGCACCATTCTTTTGAGGCACATCGGTACGTCTGTTTTAAATACATGTACCTAGCTTTGACCAGCTTGTCAAAGGCAGCCCAAGTTAGTCCTATCCTTCTGTTAAATTCGCAGGTCTCTCTCTTCGCATTATCTCTTCCCATTCGGATCTCATGTCCCAGGTTGCCAACAATCAAGGCAAATTCCGCACGGTCTTCTGGTGGTCTGAACAATGGGAGTCCAGTCTCTTATGTTCTTTAACCAGGAGCACTTCTTTCGTCCTGGACCACGGCGCCCTTCTATCTTGCCCTCCATTATTAATTTTAGAAGACTATATTTTGTATTTCTGAGGATATGTTCTAGGTACGCTGTCTTGCGTTTCTTCACAATAACCAATAGCTCTCTGTCCATGTGTCTAAGAACCTCATTATTCGTGTAATCAAAGGCTATCAAACAGACTATCATCATCAGCCTTTTATGTCCCACTGCTGGACACCGGCCTCTTCTCTGCCACATATCCAACCTCAGCACTAAGATTTGAATATGGGGTACCTAGCGGTTTAACGTCGAATCCGAACGACAAATTTCCAGAGAAGGTGTTAGGCAGTTGAGACCCTACGGTTGCCTAAGCCGAATTGGGTGTGATTGGTTGCACCCATTAATTAATTTTTGCTGCTTTGGTTCTGTGTGGAATTCGAACCCACGCTGTCTGACTCAAGAGCCAAGTGCTTAGCTACCTGAGCCACCACCACACCTCAGTCAGTCTGTCATACAGAATAAAAATGGAAAATCAGCCGGCTTGGATGACATTCGGACAGAACAAATTAAACATTTCGGCTTAAAAACAAAGGAATGCACGCTGCAGCTCTTCAATAACTGCATGAAGAATTATCAAATCCCAAAGAAATGACGGAAGAGCCGTGTGATAGCTCTGCTGAAACCTTGCAAAGAAAGGAACAACCCGAAGAACTTCATACCAGTTACACTCCTGTGTCACCTCTACAAACTACTAGAAAGAATGATTCTGAATCGCCTTCTAGCCAAAATTGATCCTCTACAAAAGATCCTCGGCAAAAGTTGTACTGGATAGTTGCTGCACCTTACGCAGTTCGTAGAAAATGGTTTCGAAGCAGCTAAGGTAACTGGAGTGGCATTTGTTGATTTATCGGCAGCCGACGACACTGATAACCATCACCTCCTACTTGCTAAGGTCAAACCCGTTGACTAAGAACTCCAGCCTAACCAGGTTTATTGCCACTCTCCTGCAGAATCGGAGTTATTTTGTCGACTTTCAGCCGATGGAGACTACAGAAGAATGTCCTACCCCAAGGAAGTGTTCTCGCTCCATTTCCGTTTAATGTGTATACAAATGACCAGGCTATAGCTCCCAATACCAGGAGTTTCTTGTACGCTGACGATCTCGTTTTTGCTTCACAGTGTACAGATTTTGAATCAGTGGAGAATAACCCCACGAGTGCCCTTAAGGGTCTGTCCAAATACTATTTCGCAAACCAAATCCCTTTGTGCTTTTCACTTGAGAAACAGGGAAGCCTTTCATGAATTGAAAGTAGCATGGTCAGGAGTAGAACTGGAACAGTGTTACACCCCAACATTTCTAGGAGTGACATTGTACAGAGCTCTTATGTACAAGAAACACTGTCTAAACACTAAGTCACTAAGGTTTCCACCAGGAATAATCTTCTGAGAAGACTGGCTGGTTCAAAATGGGGTAGTCAAACTGACACCATTCGAACATCTGCAATGGCATTGTGCTATTCCGTTGCAGAGTACGCCTGTCCGGTTTGGAATAACAACTCATGTTAAACAGGTGGACGTAGCTCTAAATGATGTAGAACTATAAATGGATGCTTGAGATTAAACCCAACTGAGTGCCTTTACCAGCTCGCAGGAATAGCACCACCCACTATTCGACGATAAATAGCTACAAACAAGGAAAGGAAGAAAGCTGAGCGGGAAGCAATTCATCCTCTACATGGGCATGAAGTACATGCTCAGAGGCTAAAGTCTAGGAAGGGTTTCCTAAGAACATCCAAAGAATTGAAGACTACATGCGAAAAAGCCAGGCTAGAATTATGGAAAGCTAATGAATCTCTTCCCCTGGGCTGGAAAAGGATAGTCGAAACTTTACCTCCTGGTCATGATCAAGGATGGTTTACGTGGAAATCCTGAATAGATTAAGATCAGGATTGGGCATATTTAACACCAATCTTGCAAAGTGGGGCTACATTAAAGAAGATAGCATTCAGTGCGTTTGTGGAGAAAACCAGACTGTGAAGAATCTCTTGCACAGAAGATGAACTTTATGTAGGATGACAGAATGCAGAGGAAGTGGCCAAGTTTTGGTCTAATATTATATAATGTTTGTAGTCATTGTATTTGTATCTGTGTCTTATTTGATGTTTTCTGACACGAGAATAAATACATAAATTCGTGATAAGTTCGGACCAAGATATTCTCTGCATTCTTCGGAAGATCCACATCTCAAACGCTTCTATTTTGTTCATAGTATGGAACTGCAACGTCTAAGCCTCAACACCGTACAATAGTACCGAGTATGGCTCTCGCAAAATACTTTTCTAATCTTAAGGAACGTTGTTCTCGCTATTTCGATGCGTGTTCTTACTTCCAGTTCTTCGGTGATTCAGCTGCCCAAGTATTTAAATTTAGCGACCTGCTCTTTTTGTTTATTGTATACTTGCGAATCGGCTTGGATATCTGGTGTTCTACTGATAACAATTGTTTTCGTTTTGGCCGTATTTACTTTTAGCCCAAGCGCATCACCATCTGCTATTATTTGGTTCATCTCCAATTTGGTTCATTCTCTTTTATCATTTGGAGCCTTTTCGACAGTCACGTCATAATATCTGCAAGCTCTTTCATCTTGTTCTTTTCGGGATGTTATATAATATGCCCAGTTCCCTATGCCACGTTTCCGCTCCATAAACCACCGGCTTTTTTTGGGCGTACATACCAGTAGCCATTTTAATACAATATACTATAATACAATTTTTATAATACAATTTATAAAATCTCATAGTTATAATACTGAAGGCTGAAATCAAATGACGTGGATTTGTAAATTTAAATTTGGTGGATTTTATAAAATAACTTCTGATTTCATGATGTTGGGGCCAGTGTCTCCTCCTTGATTTGCATGTGGTAAATTAGTTTCGCCATCGAACAAATTTTGGATATACTTTGTCCACTCTGTTTCATTTCTTCATTTTCTTCATTTGTCAGAAGTTGGTAGCCCTCATTTACTAATCTGGAGTGTAGGTGGCTTCTGGTATATCCAGCTATTTCTTTCACCTTTTTGTAGATGTTGAACAGATCGCGTTTGTTTTGTAGTTCTTCAAGTTCTTGGCATCTTTCTTCCGTCCATTTTTCTTGACCTTTTCTAATGTTTCTTCTTATGTTTGAGTTCAGTTCATTATATTTTTGTTGGGCCAACTTTTTAGTATTTCCTTCATTCAACCATTAAATTCATGTTTTTTTCTGTCATCCACTGCTTTCTTTTATCAGTCTTTGGTGTTTTCAATGTTTCTTGGATATTTTTAAATACTTGCGTAAGTTGATCCCATACGGCCTCCACCGTTTGCTCTTCTGACGAGCAGGTCTTTTTTGGTTCAGTGTTGAGCTTCTCGTTAATTTCCCTTATAGTTTTGGATCTTTGAGCGCCTCCATGTTTGGTCTTCTATTGATTTTACGATTTATCCTTTTAAGGCGGAATCTTACTTGATCTATTACGGGGTTATGATCTGACCCAATTTTGGACCAGATTGGCCCAGATTGGAATGGAAAAAAATTCTAGAGAAGGCCAAGACCCATAATGGGTAGCGGAGCCAAAGCTGATGATGATCTGACCCAATGTCCGCCCCCAGATACATTCTCAATGTAATCACACCATTGCGATATCTCTTGCGAAATCTTCTGTGAATAGAAATGGAAATCTTCCTAGTTCTCTGCTAGAGCGACAAAAAAATTCGAAGTTTCGCTCGATTTTACAAAGTCTTATCTCGCGATCGGAAACAGCTAGTACAATGTAAGTTGCATATTTGTAACCAGCGAGAAAAACACTTTCAGAGACACTTTAGAATTTTGCAATAACTTAATAAATAACAATTTTGGCATAGTTAATTTCCGCGCATTTCCGCCGATTTGGCGAAACTACAACTTTAAAGGCAGGAGCCTAAATATAACCCCCTCATACGCATTAAATTTACGCATCAAAAAATTCGCTAGCGGCGCGGCAGCGAAATGGTCATGCCCACACCAAAACGCGATTTTTAGGTGTATAGTCATGAGTTCCTCAAAGGAAGAAGCTCTGCTAATATTAGTATTGCAAACTGTATAGTTTTGCAAAAAAAAAATTGATGCGAAAACAGTCTTTACATTTTTGCTAGTTACATCAAATGAAGCTACAAAAATGGTTTTAACAGATTATTAAAGCTTAATAAATTTGCAAAAATCTGATATATAACTTCTTTGTGTCACCGCAAAAACAAACGAAATACAGTTTTGCCAAAAAAACAATGGATTCCAAAACTGTCTTTACATTTTTGGTTGTTACTTCAAAACCAAATAGTTATAAAAATGGGTTTAACAGATTATTAAAGCCTAATAAATTTGCAAAAAATTGATGTATAACTTCTTTGTCTCACTGCAAAAACAAATGAATTATAGTTGTGCCAAAAAAAATTTCTTCCAAAACAACAGAAGAAGAAAATCGGTCAGTGTGTTATTTTTTATTTGTTTTTGATTTCTAAAACACCTAAAACTCATTTAAGAAATAAAAGATAAATAATGTGCGTTCATAAAATCGACAAACTTAATTTTCAACATTTTCAAATCTCTTTCAATTTTCTTCCAATTCTAATACCATCTGCTTACTAATTTTGTGTTTTCTCGTTATATTTTTATAGTTCTCATCATTCAGGTCATACAATATAGGATATTTTCTAAAATTATGAATCAACTTCTGTGTAATCGCCATTTCAAAACACGGCGACAGCGAAACTGACCGCGCATGCAGTGTTCTAGTCGTGCAACGCTGCACTACCGCGGCTATGGCTGAAATCGTGCCTGTTGATCTGAACATTTGCATAAGCCGCCACGTCAATCGGTCCGCCGCGATAACGCACCGGTCGCTGTAGCGAAACTTCCGCGCCGGTCTGTGAGCTCCTTAAAGGATCTCACAGACCGGCGCGGAAGTTTCGCAGCCGCGACCGGTGCGTTATCGCGGCAGACCGATACATGTTCAGATCAACTGGCGCGTTTTCCGCGTTTAGCCGCGGTTGTGCAGCGCTGCACGACAAGAACGCTGCATACGCAGTTAGTTTCGCTGCCGCTGTAATAACGATTACAGAGAAGTTGATTGAGAATTTAAAAAGATTTCCAATATTGTTTGACCTCGATGATGAAAACTATAAAAACATAATGAAGAAGGAAAAAAATTGTAAGCAGATCAAAATCGGAAAAAAATGTTGAAAATTAAATTTGTTGATTTTATAAACCCATGTCTTTTTCTTTTATTTCTTAAATGAGTTTTAGGTGTTTATGAAATTAAAAACAAATAACAAAGTGACCGATTCTCTTCTTCTGTGGTCAATACTAATACTAGCAGAGCTTCTTCCTCTGAGAAAATCATGACTACTATACACCTAAAAATCGCGTTTTGATGTGGGCATTGCCATTTAGCTGCCGCGCCGCTAGCGAATTTTTCTCTGCGGATATCGCGTCGCAAACGATGCGCGCCGGTCTGAAGGAGCCTTGAAGGATCTCACAGACCGGAAGTTTAGCTGCCGCCACCGGTGCGATATCGCGGTGGACCGGTCAAACTATTGATTATATTCAAAAAAGTTTCAGACAAATGTTTTAGGGATCGAGAGGGCCGTCATACTGGACCACTGTATTTTTTTATCGGTGGAGGCGCTGAAGCTACGTCAAGGTCACCTCCACTTTTTTGAATGGAATCATGTTTTTTTGTCGATAATATTATTGCAGATTTTAAGACGAATTCAACGACCTGCAACACAAGGTCAAAGGAACGAATGAAAAAGGCACATAATAATTAAAAAGGCACATAAAGTGTTACAGAGCAATAACACACAATTTATTAATAATATCCAAAAATGTTTCAAATTAAAGTTTAAGTGTTCGAGAAGACCGTCATACTGGGCCACACTATTTTTTTATCGGTGGAGGCGTTGAAGGTGGAAGGCGTCAAGGTCAACTCCACTTTTTTAAATGGAATCATGTATTTCTTTTCAATAATATTATTGCCGATTTTAAGACGAATTCAACGACCTGCAACACAAGGTCATTCTAGTCACGCAAAGTATGAAAATAGTCGAAAATATCGAAAAATATCGGAATAATCACTTTCAAAGGATCGACTACCCTTGGTTTCGGTCTACCTACAGAAGATGCTCGAAGTGGTGACCCTCGACTTGTAAACCATGTTAATCCGCTGTTGAAAATACCGTCTAACTTCAGCCAACATTTGTGGTGTAATTTCGGTACAAGCTAGGCGGATTCTTTCCTTCATGTCATCAGGCGTGGTAGGTGCTACCGCCATTACGCGATCTTTGATAAACCCCCATAAAAAGTAATCTGGTGATGTTAGATCTGGCGAACGAGGTGGCCAAGCTACAGGACCGCCTCGTCCTATCCACTTTTCGCCAAAAATCTCATTCATCACTTGTCTTGAACACGGAGCATAATTGGGTGGTGCACCGTCGTGTTGCATCCACATGTTCATGCGAACATACAAGGGCACGTCTTCTAATAATTCAGGCAGTACTTTTTGAAGAAAGTTTGCGTTAACTTGCCCAGTCAAGCAACCTTCAAAAAAATATGGACTAATGACGTGATCACTGACAATGCCGCACCAACAATTAACGGACCACGGATGTTGAAATAGTACAGCTCTCATCCATCGAGGATTCTCATTTGCCCAGTAATGCATGTTATGCCTATTCACATTTCCCGTATTTCTGAAGTTCGATTCGTCAGCAAAAAGCACGTGACTCAAAAATGAAACATCTGTGCGCATTTTTCTAAGAATACAATTACAGAAATTAACGCAATTTAGGAAGTCATTGCCGTACAATTCCTGGTGTAATGACATACGATACGGATGGAACTTGTGTTTATGCAAGATCCTTAACACAGATCGCCGACTAATTCCACACTCTCTTTCCATTTGCCTGCTGCTCGAATGTGGATTTAGTGCAACAAAAGCTAACATAGCAGCCGCATTATTTTCATTAGTAATCGGTGGACGTTTCACTCGTGCTTGTTTCACTGTACCGAAGCGACAGAAATTGTCAGCTAAACGCTTAAAAGCCATGTGCGATTTTTGTCGCCTATCCGGATAACGAGCCGCATACAAATCTCGGGCGTTTCTGTAATTTTTACGGCATTCGCCCAACACCATCAACATATCAAAAGGTTCTTGAAATTCGCTCGTTTTCGCGATTCAATGTTCTAACATTAGAAAGTAAACCGTGACTAACTGATATGTCAACAGAAAACCAAGGTTAGTCGATCCTTTGAAAGTGATTATTCCGATATTTTTCGATATTTTCATACTTTGCATGACTAGAATGACCTTGTGTTGCAGGTCGTTGAATTCGTCTTAAAATCGGCAATAATATTATCGAAAAAAAAATACATGATTCCATTTAAAAAAGTGGAGGTGACCTTGACGTAGCTTCAGCGCCTCCACCGATAAAAAAATAAAGTGGTCCAGTATGACGGCCCTCTCGATCCCTAAAAAATTTGTTTGAAACTTTTTTGAATATAATCAACAGTTTGACTGTTATTGCTCTGTAACACTTTAGGTGCCCCACCCTGTATATACATATTCAGATCAACAAGCGCAATTTCCGTCATAGTCGCGGTAACGCAGCTTTGCACGACCAAGACGCTGCATGCACGGTTAGTTTCGCTGCCGCTGTGTTTTTAAATGGTGATCTCTGTAATCACATTGATTTTATGAACACATTTTCTTATTTTTTTAATTCCGAAATGAGTTTTGTGTTTTAAAAATTAAGCATTTAGCAGGGCTTGCGGAAGATTGAGTGTTATAATATCACATCTCAAGCAAGTCCTTTTTGTCTAGTTACGAGCAAACATATCATGTTATTATACAAATCTAATGTATTTTTCTGTTGCTTTTAACTGGATCAATAAATGCTATAAAAAAAAAAAAAAAAATAAATACAAAATAACATATTTCAACTTATGCAGTCAATGCTTAAAATATAGCTTATATAGCTATAAAACATAGCTTCTTCCTGCGAGGAAATCATGACTATACACGTAAAATCCCGTTTTGGTGCGGGCAGTGTCATTTCGCTGCCGCGCTGCTAGCGATATTTTCGCTGCGGAAATTTAGCGACGCAAACAATTCGCACCTTTAAAAGATTCAAAAACGTGCTTCAATGATTACTACCTACAATTATTGTTAAATAAATAAAATTATTTCAACATATTTATCATTTACTATAATTAGACAGCATTTTCTCAAGTTCTTTTATTAAATTTCCGAATATTTTTTCTTCGTCTTCGTTGTGATTAAGACACAATCAAACACTCAGAAACAGGAAAACACAGATTTTAATAAGCCGATTTCGTGACTTGCAGCCAGCACTTCTCCGCCAGCCGAGACCTTGAATCTCAAATTATTATTCCAACTGCATGCACACAATAAATAAGATTAAATCATTCGTTTGTAAATGAAACGGATTTCTAATAACATTTCTAATAACAAGATAAAAACATATTCAATTCAAAACATGAATTAATTAGACGGAGAGGCAGACAAGACATGATAGCTATAACTCGACGGACAAGTATAAGACTAAATGGACAGAACTTGATATACAAGACAAGATTAGTCTAATACGAGGAGAAGACTATAGACTATAGATATTCACAAGACTAGAGTAGAAAGGCAAAACTAGACCAGCCAAGGTCAAGGTAACAAGACCAGACAGACAAGAATGGATAATTAAGACCAAAGTAGATAATGAATATTAATGTGGGGGATTAATATTCATTATCTAAGATTGTCTGTCTAGTATTATCTCTATATAGTCTATAGTCTTTTAACTCTATATTCATTAAATATCATTATTAAGTCTTTGATGAAAGATCTATTGATAGTATTGTGACATTTGTCTGCTATAACAAACCCATGGCGCTACAGCCCAGGACGGGCCTTGGCCTCCTCCCACGGCCTACACTTGTGCTTGGTGTCTTGATCTTAGACACAAGTGTAGGGGAGCCCTTACAGTTTTTAACGTAGATGGCGAGCTACTAATCGGGGGGGTTTCTAGGCAGATTTTTACTGCGATGACTTTGAGCCATCTACGAGCCTGTTTGCTATAATAGCTGGGCTTTTGTTCCTGAAAATCGATTTGATCCTAAAGGACTGATTCTACAAAGTAGTGATAGTAGAGACGAAAGACGAGAGAAGACTAGAGAAGTAGAGACTCTTACTAAAATAGATTTTTGTTTCGTCCACTCCGATCGCGTCAGCGACAAGTTGTCTTGTAGGATGGGAGAACAACAACTTCCTAAGTACAGTTGTGGGGTAGCCACAGCCGGCACGTGCGCCTAGGCGGACAGGCGATCCCCTTACGGCGCCATATTTTTAGGGCGGCATATTTTTGTAGCAGCGTTTTTTTCGTGAGTTTCCACCGGTTCTTAGTTCTACCTTCTACTTCTAAATAAAAGATCAAAATAATGAAAACAACATCAAAAGAAATTCCAAAATAACAAAAGATGAGATCAAAGATTTTTTTATTATTATTGAATTTTTATTAAAATTTAATCCATTTATTAGTGAACATTTAAACAGTTTCAAAAAATCCCAATTGTTCTCATTATTTGAGCAAAGAAATTCAAAATAACATAATAAATTTAATGGGAGAAAAAGTACGTGCTACTATTATTTACAAAATTATAGAGGCTAAATATTACAGCATTATTTTGGATTGCACTCCAGATGTTAGTACAATTGATAAATGTATCTTGTTATTCGCGTTCTAAATAAAGATAGTAAAGAATTTGTTCCTAAAGAATGTTGCATTCAATTTTTATCTGTAGAATCATCAACTGGGGAGAGTTTAACTGATTTCATTTTGCAAAAATTAATTAAATTAGGTCTCAAAAATGAAATTTACGTGGCCAGGTATACGACAATGGTGCAAACATGAAAGGTATGCATTCAGGTGTGCAAAAACGAATCTTAGATATCAATTCTATCAATTTTTACCTGTAGAATCATCAACTGGGGAGAGTTTAACTGATTTCATTTTGCAAAAATTAATTAAATTAGGTCTCAAAAATGAAATTTACGTGGCCAGGTATACGACAATGGTGCAAACATGAAAGGTATGCATTCTGGTGTGCAAAAACGAATCTTAGATAGGAATTCTAAGGCCTTTTTCGTAACCCGCTCCTGCCATTCTTTAAACTCAGTTGTAAACGACGCAGCCAAAAAATCTGGTGAATTAAGTCATTTTTTTTTTAATTATTCAAGAATTGTTTGTATTCTTTTCTAGTTCTAGCGTAAATTTGTTTCTGATGGAATTTCGTATAAATAGTTTTGGGCAAATAATTTATGAAAGCTAAAGAAATAACTAATGAAATGGAAATAAATGCAGATTTTGAAAGCAGTCTTCCAATTAGAATTAGACGTAAAAGCAAATTATTTATTCACGAAGGAACAGATAAACAAATAGAAAATCTGTCTAAAAAAAGTTTTTCATTTCAAATATTTGTTACAGAAAGATTTACAAAATTGGAAAATCATAATAAAATTTTGAAATTTTATACAATATTCCATCATTAGCGAAAAAAAAATTCAGACGAAATTCTTTAAAATTGTCAGGATTTACACATTTAGTTACACACATTTAGTTACACATTACACATCAGTAATTAAATTTGTCTAGCGAATTACAAATTGGGGCGGCGAAAGTTGTATTCGCCTTAGGCGGCATATTTTGACGTGCCGGCCCTGGGGGTAGCTGTCTTCTTTAGTATATTAAACAACCTATCTACACTAGCGGCACGTAGATCTGGACGAACTACGAAAGTTATTCTATAACTTTCAGTCCACCTTCGTGGCACTCAACATTTAAATTTCAAATTTCACATGAGATTTGTTTTGGTAGTCCTTAAAAGACTCAGTAATTGTTACAGAGCTCCGGAAAGGATGAATATATTTATATATTCAGGCTTGGTTCCGTTTGTATTAAGTTTAATGAAATGTTTTAAGTTTGTTTTGAGTTTAATAAGTTTGTAAAGCTGAATGGCTTGTGCTGGAAAGGAGCGCTGGAAATATTTAAGGTATCTGCCCGAACTTGTGGGTTTCTGGTACCAATCTAATTTAATAAGGTTGTTATCTAGTCTTATCTTTGTAGACTAATCTTATCTAGTATTGTTAATTCTTGCCTAATCCAACATAGTTTTCTCTAGTCTTATCGAATTTTATCGTTTCAAGTCTTGTCTTGTTTTATCTAGTCTTATCTTGGCTATTAACATTTGTGGTCTTTGTCCCCTATTGAATTATGCGTTGGGAAAAAACGTTTGTATAACATTAATGAACACGTCCAAATGGATTTATAATTAAGTTATCGATTCAGTTTTTTTTTTGTGGATATTAAGAGGTCGTTAGAATTAAACAGGGTCATCGAACGGTTCTCGTGGAGTGGAAATGATCCGTCCTGTTCGAACACTAATGCCGGTTGATGGTATAAATTGATATTTATTTGAATAAATTTCCATTTGAGACGTTGCGGAATTATTGTGGGATGGTTGGGTTTGGAATTTGGTGGATTGTTGGAATATTTGCTTTTTTCCTTGTGAGATGTTAATTGACGAGATTTTAAATTTCTGCAAGAATTAATTTAAACTTGGAATGAGGCAAATTGGAATGAGTTAGTTAATGTTTTAGGGGTGGGATTAATAAACGCAGTTTGAATATGACTAGAGGAATGTGTTAGATATTGTGATAAGAAGTACTTGTAGGTGTTAAAAAGGACGTTAAAGTTAAATCTGAACGTTATTTATTTGTGTGAATTTGATTCCAATTTTTTTTTTAACTAACGTACTAACGCCACCACAGCTACAGATTTGAACAAAATGGATGGTTAGATTAGGTTATAACGGAGCGCATAAATCTCGACCACATATCGCGGCGGTAGCTCGAACTCTCGATCCGAAATAAGAAAAAATATTGGATAAGGGTTAGATTAGGTTAGGTTAGGTTAGGTTTTTAAGGGTTAGATTAGGTTATATTAGAGCACATAAATCCAGACCACATATCGTGCGGTAGCGCGCCCTTTCGCTGTGGTGGCGTTAATACGTAAGTATCAATTTGTTTCCATGTTAAAAAATTGGTACTATATGGTATTGGTACGTATCAACGCCACCACCGCTATATAATGGATCGAGAGTTCGCGCTGCCGCACGTATGTTATCTTGATTTATCTGTCCGCTTCGCAGCGGGCAACCTAATCCTAAAACCGGGGTTAAAAAATAAAATATTTTGAGTTTTAATTTGTTTGAATTAATTTTAAATCAAATGTTTTATTTTATGATGTATCATAAAAATGTTAGGTGTAGATTGGCGGCATTTAAAAATGTAGCGGTGGTGGCGTTAATACGTAAGTAGCAAAAAATTATTAGCTAAATTTGCGAAAAAAATTAGCTGTAACGAGATTTGTATTTCCTTTAATTTCTCCAATTCGTTCTTTCTTCAAAAACCGAATGGTTTGATTCTACCTCTCACGTATGTAGTTTCTAAAACTCTTTTATCAGCTTACTAATCCCAAACGAGTTTACAAATAATTAATGCAATTATCCGCGCGTCTGCAGAAATCTCAACGATTTTAATTATTTCCTTTCGAAAATCCCACTAAAAACGAAAGTATTTTCTATTATATAAAAAGAAACAGACATTATATACTCACTTTCTTTATGAATTTAAAAACACTTATCAGCCTAATCTCACAAAACTAGATGGAAAAGAATAAACAGACTAGACTGGACAGACAAGACTCTTTAGACAAGACTAGACAGACAAGACTAGGCAGACAAGACTGGACATACAAGAGTAGACAGACAAGTGCAGATAAATAAGACTAGACATGCAAGACGAGATAGGCAAGACCAGACAGAGAGGGCAAGGCAGACAAGACAAGTCAGATAAGATTAGACAGATAATACTAGACCGACAAGATTAGACCGACAAGACTAGACAGAGAAAACTAGACAGAGAAGACTAGACAAAGAAGACTAGACGGAGAAAACTAGACAGACAAGACTAGACAGACAAGACTAGACAGACAAGACTAGACAGACAAGACTAGACAGACAAGACTAGACAGACAAGACTAGACAGACAAGACTAGACAGACAAGACTAGACAGACAAGACTAGACAGACAAGACTCGACAGACAAGACTAGACAGATAACACTAGACAGACAACACTAGACAGACAAGACTAGACAGACAAGACTAGACAGACAAGACTAGACAGACAAGACTAGACAGACAAGACTAGACAGACAAGACTAGACAGACAAGACTAGACAGACAAGACTAGACAGACAAGACTAGACAGACAAGACTAGACAGACAAGACTAGACAGACAAGACTAGACAGACAAGACTAGACAGACAAGACTAGACAGACAAGACTAGACAGACAAGACTAGACAGACAAGACTAGACAGACAAGACTAGACAGACAAGACTAGACAGACAAGACTAGACAGACAAGACTAGACAGACAAGACTAGACAGACAAGACTAGACAGACAAGACTAGACAGACAAGACTAGACAGACAAGACTAGACAGACAAGACTAGACAGACAAGACTAGACAGACAAGACTAGACAGACAAGACTAGACAGACAAGACTAGACAGACAAGACTAGACAGACAAGACTAGACAGACAAGACTAGACAGACAAGACTAGACAGACAAGACTAGACAGACAAGACTAGACAGACAAGACTAGACAGACAAGACTAGACAGACAAGACTAGACAGACAAGACTAGACAGACAAGACTAGACAGACAAGACTAGACAGACAAGACTAGACAGACAAGACTAGACAGACAAGACTAGACAGACAAGACTAGACAGACAAGACTAGACAGACAAGACTAGACAGACAAGACTAGACAGACAAGACTAGACAGACAAGACTAGACAGACAAGACTAGACAGACAAGACTAGACAGACAAGACTAGACAGACAAGACTAGACAGACAAGACTAGACAGACAAGACTAGACAGACAAGACTAGACAGACAAGACTAGACAGACAAGACTAGACAGACAAGACTAGACAGACAAGACTAGACAGACAAGACTAGACAGACAAGACTAGACAGACAAGACTAGACAGACAAGACTAGACAGACAAGACTAGACAGACAAGACTAGACAGACAAGACTAGACAGACAAGACTAGACAGACAAGACTAGACAGACAAGACTAGACAGACAAGACTAGACAGACAAGACTAGACAGACAAGACTAGACAGACAAGACTAGACAGACAAGACTAGACAGACAAGACTAGACAGACAAGACTAGACAGACAAGACTAGACAGACAAGACTAGACAGACAAGACTAGACAGACAAGACTAGACAGACAAGACTAGACAGACAAGACTAGACAGACAAGACTAGACAGACAAGACTAGACAGACAAGACTAGACAGACAAGACTAGACAGACAAGACTAGACAGACAAGACTAGACAGACAAGACTAGACAGACAAGACTAGACAGACAAGACTAGACAGACAAGACTAGACAGACAAGACTAGACAGACAAGACTAGACAGACAAGACTAGACAGACAAGACTAGACAGACAAGACTAGACAGACAAGACTAGACAGACAAGACTAGACAGACAAGACTAGACAGACAAGACTAGACAGACAAGACTAGACAGACAAGACTAGACAGACAAGACTAGACAGACAAGACTAGACAGACAAGACTAGACAGACAAGACTAGACAGACAAGACTAGACAGACAAGACTAGACAGACAAGACTAGACAGACAAGACTAGACAGACAAGACTAGACAGACAAGACTAGACAGACAAGACTAGACAGACAAGACTAGACAGACAAGACTAGACAGACAAGACTAGACAGACAAGACTAGACAGACAAGACTAGACAGACAAGACTAGACAGACAAGACTAGACAGACAAGACTAGACAGACAAGACTAGACAGACAAGACTAGACAGACAAGACTAGACAGACAAGACTAGACAGACAAGACTAGACAGACAAGACTAGACAGACAAGACTAGACAGACAAGACTAGACAGACAAGACTAGACAGACAAGACTAGACAGACAAGACTAGACAGACAAGACTAGACAGACAAGACTAGACAGACAAGACTAGACAGACAAGACTAGACAGACAAGACTAGACAGACAAGACTAGACAGACAAGACTAGACAGACAAGACTAGACAGACAAGACTAGACAGACAAGACTAGACAGACAAGACTAGACAGACAAGACTAGACAGACAAGACTAGACAGACAAGACTAGACAGACAAGACTAGACAGACAAGACTAGACAGACAAGACTAGACAGACAAGACTAGACAGACAAGACTAGACAGACAAGACTAGACAGACAAGACTAGACAGACAAGACTAGACAGACAAGACTAGACAGACAAGACTAGACAGACAAGACTAGACAGACAAGACTAGACAGACAAGACTAGACAGACAAGACTAGACAGACAAGACTAGACAGACAAGACTAGACAGACAAGACTAGACAGACAAGACTAGACAGACAAGACTAGACAGACAAGACTAGACAGACAAGACTAGACAGACAAGACTAGACAGACAAGACTAGACAGACAAGACTAGACAGACAAGACTAGACAGACAAGACTAGACAGACAAGACTAGACAGACAAGACTAGACAGACAAGACTAGACAGACAAGACTAGACAGACAAGACTAGACAGACAAGACTAGACAGACAAGACTAGACAGACAAGACTAGACAGACAAGACTAGACAGACAAGACTAGACAGACAAGACTAGACAGACAAGACTAGACAGACAAGACTAGACAGACAAGACTAGACAGACAAGACTAGACAGACAAGACTAGACAGACAAGACTAGACAGACAAGACTAGACAGACAAGACTAGACAGACAAGACTAGACAGACAAGACTAGACAGACAAGACTAGACAGACAAGACTAGACAGACAAGACTAGACAGACAAGACTAGACAGACAAGACTAGACAGACAAGACTAGACAGACAAGACTAGACAGACAAGACTAGACAGACAAGACTAGACAGACAAGACTAGACAGACAAGACTAGACAGACAAGACTAGACAGACAAGACTACTATCTATTGCAGAAACTAACTATCAAACTAACTAACTATCTATTGCAGAAGTAAATTAATATTTAAAACAAGATATGATATTAATAGGATTTCAGAAGTTCGAGTTTTTGAATGTTCAGGAATTGAAACAAAAATTAACGAGAAGTTACTAATAATAATAAGCATCTATAGAGCCCCATTAACGAACGTAAAAGGTTTTTTCCTCAAATTACAACAACTGCTAATATTGCTTCATAAGAAAAATAGTCACTTTGTAATAGCTGGAGACTTTAATATAAATGTGTTAAAAAACACGAATACTAGCCAGCAATTTTTATCATTGCTAGAGTCGTTTAACGCGAGACTCCTTTCAAAAGAAGTAAGTCACCCTGAATATGGAACATGTATTGACAATTTCATTGCTAAAATTAATGTACCATTCAGCATTAGAACTAGAGACCATCATATCTCAGATCATTATACTCAACTGCTAACTCTGGAGTTCGAAAAGGAGGATGCTTGTACCAATATAAAACAAGCTACAAGATTATATAATGAAGTGAATTTGAAACACCATACCCAACTTATGGAAATCGTAGAATGGAATGAATTATTTGATGTTGACTGTAATAACATTAATAAGCAATGGAACCTGTTCGAGGACATTTTCATGAGGAATTTTAATGAAGCCTTTCCCAAAGTCCCTAGGCGAAATAAATGTACAAGTGTAAGGGTCTTTAACAACCCTCAACTTATATTGTTTGAAAAGAACTTGAAACTCTACCAAACATTATCTTACTCTAGTCGATTGTTTAAAAATTTTTACAATAATCAACGTAGGAAATTCATCAAGTTATTAAAAAATTGCAAGAAAGAGGTATTCAAACGACAAATTGAAACATCAACTAACCTACAAAAAACAACTTGGAAAATTATAAGAGAAGTAACAGAGCTTAAAAAGAAAAATAGTTCGTATTTTAACGCTAATGAAGAACCACGCAGTAGTGCCATAAACATTAATAATTTCTTTGTGAACAGAGCGAGAATACTATCTGAATCTCAACCAACTACTCACTATTATGACAATATCCAGATAAATCAAAATTCCATATTTTTAATGCCCATTAGTGAAGCTGAACTGTTTAATATAATTGTTAATCTTAAAAATAAAAAAAGTGCGGGCATTGACGATATCCCCCCTATTGTTGTAAAAAATGTGTTAGCTTCTATATTAAGCCCCTTGCAGTTTATAATAAATAACTCTTTAATGGCTGGTATATTTCCTGAAAAACTTAAACTTGCACTCATCACCCCAATATTTAAGGCCGGAGACAAAAGTGATATAGAAAACTATAGACCTATAAGTATTTTATCTATCTTCTCTAAAATTTTTGAAAAAATTGTTTGCTCGAGAATAATATCGTTTTTAGATAAACATAATATAATAAATTTCCAGCAACATGGCTTTATTAAAGGTCGGAGCATAGAAACTGCCTGCTACCAATTCATAAATGCAATATCAATAAATCTAGAAGAGTGTAATATTCCATCCGGTATGTTGATGGACCTGTCAAAGGCATATGACTTAGTGGACCATAACCTGCTGTCAGGGAAACTGTATAAATATGGAATAAGGGGCGTTGCTCTTGATTGGGTAAAATCATTTCTACATGATAGAGAACAGATAACCAAGCTTCATACTCCGCACGGATTTGTTTATTCTTCTTCAAGAATTGTCAACATGGGCATCCCTCAAGGAAGTACGATTGGGCCTCTGTTATTCACAATATTCATTAATGATCTACACCAAATACCGATTGCTCAAGAGCATTTGATGGTTAATTATGCAGACGACACATCCTTACTCATTATCAACAAGACCGTAGATGATATTATTCCAAATGCGAATACTATGATGTCGGCAATGATTTCATGGTTTCATATCAATAAATTAATAATAAATAAGGATAAAACTCAAGTTATAATCTTTCAAACTAAAAGAGACACAAACCAATACCTTCCGACAATACGAATTGATGAAGAAAACCTCGATGTGCAACATTCAGTTCGGCTACTTGGACTTTATATAGACCAATCGCTCGATTGGACTACACATATTCATCGTGTCACAACGAGTCTGAACAAGGCAGTTTTTGCGATGAGATCACTCCAGAGCTATATAGACACAGGAGCTCTTAGAATGGTGTATTTCGCCATATTCCACTCCCATTTAAGATTTGGTATAATGTTCTGGGGAAATAGCATCCACATAAAAAATGTTTTTAGAATTCAGAAACAAGCTATTCGTATTCTGAATCATTTACACTATAGAGAATCCTGCAGAGGTCAGTTCAAAACAGCCAACATTTTAACTACCACTGCAACATATATATATGAATCCATACTTTTCATTGCAAAACATAAGCACTTATTCGTGAGTTTCAACAAGCCCAACGAAAGAATAACAAGATTCAGTAAGGAAGACTTTCAGCTCCCTCACCATAGATTGACGCTTACAGAAAAAAATCCACCTTACAGCAACATGAAAATGTACAACATGCTACCAAGAAAAATAAAACAATTAGTGAATTTAAACCTATTCAAAAAGGAACTCTATAAACTCCTAGCGGATATAGAACCATATAATTTGGAGGAATTCTTCTTAGAGGCCAACAAAGTTAATTACCATGCAGATGTTAATTAGACATCACAGCATCACTTCTTTTTTTTTTTTTGTTCTTTCCTTTGACACATTTCATTTAGAATATTTTATATCCTTAAATAATGAAATAAACTTATTTGATTTGATTTGATTTGATTTGATTTGACTAGACAGACAAGACTAGACAGACAAGACTAGACAGACAAGACTAGACAGACAAGACTAGACAGACAAGACTAGACAGACAAGACTAGACAGACAAGACTAGACAGACAAGACTAGACAGACAAGACTAGACAGACAAGACTAGACAGACAAGACTAGACAGACAAGACTAGACAGACAAGACTAGACAGACAAGACTAGACAGACAAGACTAGACAGACAAGACTAGACAGACAAGACTAGACAGACAAGACTAGATAGACAAGACTAGACAGACAAGACTAGACAGACAAGACTAGACAGACAAGACTAGACAGACAAGACTAGACATACAAGACTAGACAGACAAGACTAGACAGACAAGACTAGACAGACAAGACTAGACAGACAAGACTAGACAGACAAGACTAGACAGACAAGACTAGACAGACAAGACTAGACAGACAAGACTAGACAGACAAGACTAGACAGACAAGACTAGACAGACAAGACTAGACAGACAAGACTAGACAGACAAGACTAGACAGACAAGACTAGACAGACAAGACTAGACAGACAAGACTAGACAGACAAGACTAGACAGACAAGACTAGACAGACAAGACTAGACAGACAAGACTAGACAGACAAGACTAGACAGACAAGACTAGACAGACAAGACTAGACAGACAAGACTAGACAGACAAGACTAGACAGACAAGACTAGACAGACAAGACTAGACAGACAAGACTAGACAGACAAGACTAGACAGACAAGACTAGACAGACAAGACTAGACAGACAAGACTAGACAGACAAGACTAGACAGACAAGACTAGACAGACAAGACTAGACAGACAAGACTAGACAGACAAGACTAGACAGACAAGACTAGACAGACAAGACTAGACAGACAAGACTAGACAGACAAGACTAGACAGACAAGACTAGACAGACAAGACTAGACAGACAAGACTAGACAGACAAGACTAGACAGACAAGACTAGACAGACAAGACTAGACAGACAAGACTAGACAGACAAGACTAGACAGACAAGACTAGACAGACAAGACTAGACAGACAAGACTAGACAGACAAGACTAGACAGACAAGACTAGACAGACAAGACTAGACAGACAAGACTAGACAGACAAGACTAGACAGACAAGACTAGACAGACAAGACTAGACAGACAAGACTAGACAGACAAGACTAGACAGACAAGACTAGACAGACAAGACTAGACAGACAAGACTAGACAGACAAGACTAGACAGACAAGACTAGACAGACAAGACTAGACAGACAAGACTAGACAGACAAGACTAGACAGACAAGACTAGACAGACAAGACTAGACAGACAAGACTAGACAGACAAGACTAGACAGACAAGACTAGACAGACAAGACTAGACAGACAAGACTAGACAGACAAGACTAGACAGACAAGACTAGACAGACAAGACTAGACAGACAAGACTAGACAGACAAGACTAGACAGACAAGACTAGACAGACAAGACTAGACAGACAAGACTAGACAGACAAGACTAGACAGACAAGACTAGACAGACAAGACTAGACAGACAAGACTAGACAGACAAGACTAGACAGACAAGACTAGACAGACAAGACTAGACAGACAAGACTAGACAGACAAGACTAGACAGACAAGACTAGACAGACAAGACTAGACAGACAAGACTAGACAGACAAGACTAGACAGACAAGACTAGACAGACAAGACTAGACAGACAAGACTAGACAGACAAGACTAGACAGACAAGACTAGACAGACAAGACTAGACAGACAAGACTAGACAGACAAGACTAGACAGACAAGACTAGACAGACAAGACTAGACAGACAAGACTAGACAGACAAGACTAGACAGACAAGACTAGACAGACAAGACTAGACAGACAAGACTAGACAGACAAGACTAGACAGACAAGACTAGACAGACAAGACTAGACAGACAAGACTAGACAGACAAGACTAGACAGACAAGACTAGACAGACAAGACTAGACAGACAAGACTAGACAGACAAGACTAGACAGACAAGACTAGACAGACAAGACTAGACAGACAAGACTAGACAGACAAGACTAGACAGACAAGACTAGACAGACAAGACTAGACAGACAAGACTAGACAGACAAGACTAGACAGACAAGATGAGACAGACAAGACTAGACAGACAAGACTAGACAGACAAGACTAGACAGACAAGACTAGACAGACAAGACTAGACAGACAAGACTAGACAGACAAGACTAGACAGACAAGACTAGACAGACAAGACTAGACAGACAAGACTAGACAGACAAGACTAGACAGACAAGACTAGACAGACAAGACTAGACAGACAAGACTAGACAGACAAGACTAGACAGACAAGTCTAGACAGACAAGACTAGACAGACAAGACTAGACAGACAAGACTAGACAGACAAGACTAGACAGACAAGACTAGACAGACAAGACTAGACAGACAAGACTAGACAGACAAGACTAGACAGACAAGACTAGACAGACAAGACTAGACAGACAAGACTAGACAGACAAGACTAGACAGACAAGACTAGACAGACAAGACTAGACAGACAAGACAAGACAGACAAGACTAGACAGACAAGACTAGACAGACAAGACTAGACAGACAAGACTAGACAGACAAGACTAGACAGACAAGATGAGACAGACAAGACTAGACAGACAAGACTAGACAGACAAGACTAGACAGACAAGACTAGACAGACAAGACTAGACAGACAAGACTAGACAGACAAGACTAGACAGACAAGACTAAACAGACAAGACTAGACAGGCAAGACTAGACAGACAAGACTAGACAGACAAGACTAGACACACAAGACTAAACAGCACTAGTTCAGTGTAGTTCACTTTTCCTATAGTTTTCTCTGCTCTAGTTTCTATTCTCTAGATTATAATTTTCTCAACTTCGCAACAAAATTATGTTCAATTTTCCACGGCGGCAAAAGTAATAATGAAACAAATCGCCTGTCCGTAGCGTTTCTGTCGTTGTGTATAATAAAACTAGTTTTCACTTTGAGTCTCGAGTGGTCGGAGAAAGTATCCCAATTCCGGGCAAATGAATTATGAGACGAAACGTTTCCCAAATGCCGCGCATCGAGCGAGCAGTCTCGCCGTTAGTACTTCCTGGTGCGCACTAATTCCACCAAGTTTACTAACGATAATCGTCGGTTAAGTTTGCTAAATGCGTTTGTGGTTGAAAGTGTGTTGCAATGGGGAATGATAATCGGTGGAGAAAAAAGTTGCCAATACTCGCCCTATTTGGAATTGTTTCAAGGAAATATGAGGTGAAGTAGATAATAGTTTAGAATAAGGTCTAGTCTAGATAATAGTAAATCCAGTTTATCAAACAATTTCCTTAAATAATTAGCCAGATAAAGACTTCTGAACTGTAGAAACTATTGTAAAATAGTTTAAATTGAATTTACTAGTTTCCTTTATTAGATTAGATTGCAATAATAACTGCATTCGGTTGCTATACTAGACTATGCTCAATCGTTACTTTTAAAGCCTAGACAAGACTAGAAAAGTTTGCAGGGGCTGGATCTATTCGCATGCACAGAACATTATGAGGAAAACAATAGGGCACAAGGCCGCAGTGTTTTTAGGGCTTACAGCCCTTGACTTGATTGGATAAGACAGGACAAGATTGGACAAGACTGGACAAGATTGGACAAGATTGGACAAGACTGGGCAAGATTGGAAAAGATCGGTTCTCGGATCGGTACTATTATAACCGCAGAAGCTTAAATAATGATATAAAGAATTTTGATTTGTCTTGATAAGAATAGACATGATTGGACAAGACTGCTCTAGATTAAGCAAGACTGGACAAGATTGGACAAGATTGGTTAAGAGTAGAAAAGATTGGACAAGACTGGACCAGGTTAAACAAGACTGGACATGACTAGACAAGACTGGACAAGTTGAAGAAGTCTTAACAATTTCAACAGTATCGCAATTCACAATTTCAGTTTCACAATTTTCAACAAATTGTCTTATGATTAGACCGAACCAGAAAAAAACTAAACAAGGTAAGACAGGACAAGACAAGACTAGTCTAAATTAGTCTAGTCTTGCCAAATTTGAAGTAGTTTTTTTCCAGTCTTTCGTAGCCTTATATTGTCGTGTCTGTTAAGCCAAGAAAAAAAAAATCTTGGTACTCCAGTCGCCTTATTCGATTTAGTAAACCATTTTAATACGTTTGACAAATTTGGAGTTGTCCATTTAGTATTACAAGACATTGCGAGGAATTCTCCGCTTTTATTCGCTGAATATGTGGAAACCTTCTGCGGAATTTTTGCGGTAAAGGTAAACAAACCAATAACGAGCAAACAAAAAATGTAAGTGAGTAAACGTGCGTCCTAGTTAAGTGAAGACGACTTAATGCACCAGTCGATATTTAAAAGAAACTTCCTGACATACAAATACACTTAAACACTAAATATAGCCAATGACTCAGCCCTTCACAAAACAAAAATTAATTATGCTTGTTTATCACCTTGACCTAGATAGTTTTACTCACTAATGCAGAAAAAATCTAATTACGGAATTGAATTATAAGTTTTGTCTGATATTGTCTGTTTAGTCTTGTCTTTTTAGCCTTCTTTATTTAGTCCTGTCTGTCTTCTCTTATCTGTCTAATCTAGTCTAACCAATCTTCTCTTTCACTCTCTAGTCTTGTCTGCCTAGGTTTGTGTGTCTAGCCTTGTCTGTATAGTCTTATCTGTCTAGTCTTGTCTCTCTAGTCTTGAGTGTCTCGCCATGTCTGTCTAGTTTCGTTTGCCTAGTTTAATCTAACTAGTCTTGTCTGTCTAGTCTTATCTATCTAGTCTTGTTTATCTAGTCTTGTCTATTTAGTCTTGACTGTCTAGGCTTGTCTGTCCTAGTCTTGCCTGTCTAGTCTTGCCTGTCTAGTCTTGTATGTCTAGTCTTGTCAGTCTAGTTTTATCTCTCTAGTCTTGTCTGCCTAGTCTTATTTGTCTAGTTTAGTTTATCTAGTCTTGTCCATCTAGTATTGTCTGTCTAGTCTTGTCTGTCTAATATTGTCTGTCTAGTCTTGTTTGTCTAGTTTTGTCCATCTAGTCTTGCCTGTCTAGTCTTTTTAATCATATCTGTATATTCTTGCCTGTCTAATCTTTTATGTCTACTTTTGTCTCTCTAGTCTTATTTGTTTAATATAGACACTAAATTAGCTAGTATAAGTTTGTTCGTCTACTATTACTAGATCCATCTAGACCAGGGACGGCGAACCTAAAACCCGCGGGTCAGACACTGACTCACATAGGCTTTTTAAGTGACCTGAGCATGGACTAAAGAAAGCTGATTGATTTTAGAACTTTTAGAAACGTGCAAAATGCAACACTTAATATTTTCTTATTAAAGTTTGTCAACCACAAAGGTATGAATATTAAATATATCAATAAGAAATTTCTTCTCAACTTTAAATTATAATTTAAATACGTTTTAAGTTTAGTATGCTCCCTGTAATATGCCCCTTCAGCCCCTCCGTGGCAAAAATTGTTAACTAGTAAAAGCGCACAGTGATTTAATCTAGATTTAAATTGTTAAAGAAAAATTATTAATTTGCACTCAATAAAACCGCCAAAAAATTTATCATGATCGTATCAACAAAAAAAACTAAATGAATGGTTATATCCAAAGAGCCTGTCAGGTGCAAACTTATGGTGGCTAATAAAACGATAGAACAGGTCATGAAATTCAACTACCTAGGGTCGCAAATATCGAGCAGCAGAAACCTGAATGAGGAAGTAAGAGCGAACTGCATCAAAGCATCACTCATTTCCGATAGCCTAAGGTGGCTAAGGATTTGTAAAAACATATATATATATATATATATATATATATATATATATATATATATATATATATATGTTTTTACAAACGGCAGAATGCAAGATAAAGATATATAAAACCTGTGTAAGACCTATCCTAACATACGCTACCGAGACCCGAGCCGAAACAACAAAAACTAAGAAACTCTTGAGAAGCATCGAAATGAAAACGCTGAGAGCAATAAAAGGCATAATGGCTAATAAGAGATGAATTACAAACGCAAGATATTGTCAGATGGGTAAGATCCCGGAGAAGGCATTCCAGAGACCATGTAGACAAGATGCAGGATAGAATTGACAAGTGGGCAATAGACGGAAGGTCACAAAGCAGAAGACCCCAGGGCCGCCTGCCCAAGAGATAGAAGGCGTCCTGGATGTCCGGATCGCAAGAGGGGTAGACAGCAGTACAATATAGGACAAAGTCCTAAATCAAGAAGAAGAAGAAGAAGAAATTAATTCAATTTTAATATTCGTCAGAAAAATTATTTTCACTACGTCTGTTTTTTGTTTAGTGACGCGTGTTGCTGCCATAATAATACACAAACAGAAATCGTTTAATAATGAAACTCTATTTGATTTTCATTGGACTTTTACGCACGATTTGGAAACTTTTACACACGATTATAATAGGGCATCCTTCACATACAATAATTTAATTATCATTCATGCGTTCATTTTGACGTGCGAGTAGATAAACTAACAAGGCAGCCGCTAGTTTTCAAGATGCCCATTGAATACCTTCTCACGAGAAACATTTTTCAGAAAGAGAGTTTGTAAAACAAGCGTTTTTAGAATGTAGTGCTACTTTATTTCCAGAATTAAAGGCAAAGACTTGATTAAGAACTGTATAAATGAGTTACCAATGAGTTTCCAAATCGGAATTCAATTAAAGATCGAATACTAGAATTAGAAAGAGATATTTTTTCTCAAATATATAACGACTTAAGTTATGCAGCAATGTATTCAATTGCTTTAAATGAGAGTAATGATGAACGTAAATGGTTTTGCACAGTTTGCAATTTTTGCTCGATATAAATCTGGAACTATATATTGAAAGAAGAACTATTGAAACTAATAACGTTGAAATGAAAGTGTACCGGGCTTGATATTTTTAGAGATTTTGATATTACATTTAAAGTAATGGATTGATAATTGACCTACAGAATGGTGGGGAAAACATTGGTTTTACTCAATATCTTCGAAATTTATTATATAAAGCGAAATATTCCATCTCCATCCTCTAATTGGATTTCATTGTATAATAAATCAGGAAGTTTTATGGACTTATTCGTTGATATCAATTTTTTGACTTCGATCTTTATTTTTTGCTCTTCACTTCCAAAGTAGAATTGTAATACAATAAGGAAACTTTAATTTTGTAAAAGGCTTTAAAAGTGACAACAAAAAGAGTAGTCCTTGACCTCCCTCCTACTTTCCAAGTGATGATACTGACCTGGTGACCCACGAGCTAATACGATAAATATAATGAACAAAATTTGACCCACTACTCAAAAAGGTGCGCCATTCCTGATCTAGACTGTCCAAAAATGTAGATTCGCGTTCGTTTGTATGTCCTATCTAACCAAAAATATCGACACTCTAAATTAGCTAGTCTGAGCTTTACGTTTACTATTACGTTTACTATTACTAAATCCATCTGGACTGTCCAAAAATTAGGACTCAAGTTTGTCTGTCCCTCATGTCTAAACAAATATAAACACTCTAAATTAGCTAGTCTGAGTTTCCTCGTCTACTATTATTGTAAACGAACCAAATGTTACAAAAACAGGGAAGATATCAACTCTCTTGCCAAAAGTCATGTATTTGAATGTACGGCGATTGAATTAAGCCTAAATATGAACTACATCGTCTTAGTAGGTTTATATAGGGCACCCCTAGCAAATTTTAAACTATTTTTACAAAAACTCCATAACCTATTAAATAAGCTACACAAAGAAACGAAAAAATGCAATATTGCAGGCGATTTGAACGTAAATATTTAAAAAAATAGTACTGATAGTTAGAGACTTCATTTCCCTCTTCGATTCGTTCAATATGTGCCTGACATTTGATGAAACAAGCCATCCCAACTTTATCTCATGCATAGATAACATAGCTATCAGCAAAGAGACACCATACATTACTCAAACATTAAACTATCATATATCCGACAACCTTGCTCAATATATTATCTTCGAACACGAAAAAACGCAACCCACAATTAGAACGATTAGAACTTACACCGAAAATCAAATGGGAGACTTCAAGGAGGCTATACAAAAAGAAGGGTGGGAGGAAGTTCTCACCACTCAATATTCTGATGTCGATAAACAATGGTGTCTGTTTACACAAACGTTCAAAAAACATTTTAACACTTGCTTTCCGCTAAAAACAATAACCCATCGTTTCTTAACCACATTTCTTGATTTTCGAAATTCATTGCTTCAAGCTCATGTTTCATAACGTAATTTTTATTTAAAAAACAGAGTACTATGTCCCGGTGTATTTCGTGAATTTTGTCATTTTGCGAAGTTATCACAACGCTTTCTGATTGGAAAAATTGGTTGAACTACGTAAATTTAGGTAAAATCCATGCTAGAAAATTAAAGTATAATTTGATGAATTTATGGATTATAAGGATCATTTAAGTTATTAAATATAATTTCTGTTTAAATAAGTTTCTCGCTGAGTCATGTGTTAAAAAGGGTTTCAATGCATCCCACTGTTCGAGTATTTTGAATTTTGTGTGGTTTCGATGTAAGAAATTCTTGGAATCCTGCGAACTGACATTGTCTCTTGGAACTACTTTTGAAAAAAGCATATATTTCTCGAGCCAAATCCTCGCATCTTCTAGGTAGCTCTTTACAAGCCGAAGAGGCACAAAGGTGGGCAGAGTGACTTACACATTTCATTATTATTATATTAGGGCACTGCTATGTAAAGGAAGACTAAAGGAGCTATGTAAAGGAAGGCTAAAGGAACAATGTAAAGGAGGACCAAAGGAACAATGTACAGGAAGACTAAAGGAGCTATGTAAAGAAAGGCTAAAGGGGCTATGTAAAGGAAGGCTAAAGGAACAATGTTAAGGCGACTGGAAACGGAATTATTCTCTCCCATCATCACACTGCAACCATCAGCAGCAAATCCTATCAAGTTGGCGACAGGAACATTTTCATGTTGAAATGATTTTATAAAATTTCCCCCCGTGGCTCTTTCGTTAGCTAAGTACGAATTTGACGAATCAAATATTTTCGACAGTTCCCAAAATTTACTGACGATTTGATTTGCCATCATAAAATCTCACGACAATACAAGAAGTATTTAGTGTACTTATATATCAGTTGATTCGTCACTAATTGCACTGAACTTACTTTGTTTTAATTTTAACGCCAAAACTTCCTTTTCTGTCTCTCCTATAACTGCTGTGGCAATGGCAGTTACTTTAGTTCTTTTGAGAGAAATTTCTTATCATCCGGGAATATGCTCTTTAACAATTCTGTTAAGTGATCTGCCGTTTTGAATGCTAAATTATCTTCAATATAAAAACCGGTAAGTTTTACTTCTGCATTTTGAACGTGTGTTGCGTCTTTTTTCGTTACAAATGATGCCATTGCGGAAACTTGCTTGCTCGTCGATGGTATTTTTTTCATTGCGTCAATGTGTTTTTGTCTATTGGCATGCATTTTAAGAACACCAAACTCTGCAGTTAAAATAGAGTCACAGGCACTGCATTTGGCTTTAAATTCGTTAGGTTAGGTTAGGGCCTGGTTTGAGCCACGTCTTAAATGCATCTAATTGTTCCCAAACTGTCCGATACTTTGAGCTCTATGTTTCGGCCGCTCCGATTTTGGTAATTCTTGTCTTCGTTGAAGAGTTTTTTTTGTGTGTTTTGCTTATTTTTAGATGTTTCTGACATGATTCTGAAGAAAAAACAGTACCTATGTCTAAGTGGAAAAGTAAACAAAAGTACGTACCTCCTAATTTCTTCAGGAAAAATACAAAACGATACAACAATTCGTGATGAAAGCCACGCGATACAAAAAATACCAGTACGTATTTACAATATAAACTCGGAAGCAAACAACACTTAAAGGTAGAAAATATAATATAAAGGTAGAAAATAAAATGAACTTAAAGGTAGGCGTCCACAGTTCCGCACCGTACGTATCGGACGCAATGCATCAAACGGATCGCAGTATTCTTTCTATAGAAAGTGATACAAATGGGTCCACTGTTCCGCATCGTACGGATCGCACGAATCTACCCGTCGGCGATGCCGAAGCCGATGCTCCGACGGGCAACTTTTACGATGCGTGCCGATATGGTATTTGCTAGTAGTTGCGTCGGCAAATCCGATCACTGCGGATACTGTGGACGCACTGTAAAAAAATAATCTGTTTGATGCGATGCGTCCGATACGTACGATGTGGAACTGTGGACGCCTATCTTTAGCCGGTAAATCGATTGCGCAGGGAATAGCCGTATAAGCGGCGAGTTAACAGGATAGTACGCTTGGTATTTATAAAGTGCGAGTGGGACAGAGGGTTTAAAAATGTATTGGATGCGTTCACAGAAAATACAAAGAAGTTTATGGCTCGTTCAAGTCTGTGGTTTTTTTATGTAGACAAAATGAAGGAAACCATTATTATTTTGCAATTTTATTATGAAGATTGAAAGATTTGAAAAGATCGTATATTTCGCGTACGATTTCGAATACATGATAGTACATCGTATCAGCTCCAAAAAGCTCGTATAAATACAATTTAAATCGAAAAAAAATTTAAAAACCTTTGGGGCCCACAAGGCCCACTTTGTTCACTCTTTATATAAATGATGCCCAATACGCAGATCAACAAAACTACGAAGTTGACCAGTTATGCAGATGACACCACCATACTATCATTAAACACAAATGTACATGACACTAACCTAAACCAACATTAACTCTACAATTAGAATAATAACATCTTGGTTCAATGGAAATAAACTAGTTCCAAATAAAGAAAAGACTAATTTAATCGTGTTTAAGACTAAAAGGGACTTTAGAATATATCCCACCGAAATAGCCCTGAATGATAGGAATATAAAACTGCAACGCGGAACAAGACTCCTTGGACTCTACATAAATGAAACGTTCGACTGGTCACCCCACATCTTGAATTAAATACAGCCGTGTATGCGCTTAGAATTTTGAAACACTACTTAAAGTCAGAGACCTTAAAAATGGTCTATTTCGCTAACTTTGATATTCACCTCAGATATGGTATAATGATTTGGGGTCGCGGCGTTATCATCAATGACGTATTAAAGAATCAAAAAATGGCACTTTTATAATCTAGATTACACCGAATCCTGCAGAGGAACTTTTAGGAAAGCTAAACATATTAACTGTCGTATGAACATATCTGTATATAACAATCAACCAATCCGTTCTATTTTTATTTAAGACCAAACAGTTGTTTGAAGAGTATAAATTTAAACATATGAAGAACACCCGTAATAAAAATACAAACTACTAGAAACCACCACATAAACTTACTATGTCTGAAAAGATTCCGCCTTATAGGGATAATGGACCTTTATAATAGATTACCCCAATACTTAAAACTAATAACAAAATCTAAGGATTTCAAGAAAGAGCTTCAACAACTACTCACAAATATATAACCGTATACGCTAGATGAATTATATCATCTAATAAAAAACCACTAAGGATTCTTGACCTTAAAATTGAAAATTAAATTAATTTAAAATTAAAATTTAAATAAATTATTATTCAATTATTATTACTAAATTCATCTAGACTGTCCAAAAATTTAGACTCAAGTTTGTTTGTCTGTCCTGTCTAAACAAATAAAGACACTCTAAATTAACTAGTCTGAGTTTTTTCGTCTACTATTACTAAATCTATCGAGACTGTGCAAAAATTAAGACTTAAGTTTGTCTGTCCGTCTTGTCTAAACAAATATAGACATTCTGAATTACCTAGTCTGAGTTTGTTCGTCTACTATTATTAAATCTATCTAGACCAGGCGTTGACAACCTACGGTTTGCGAGCCTTATGCGCCTCTTTTGATGTAAAATTGCGGCTCTCCAGATGTATATGCAAAAATTAATAAATTATTTAATTTTTTAGCAGAAATTCTTCTTCAATTCACTTCAATCTTCAATCTCTTCTATTTTCCAAATCTCCTTCTATAATTCCCCTTTTCCTCGTGGTTTCTTCTATTCCTTTTCTCCATGATGTTCTTGGCCTTCCCTTCTTCCTTCTGTTAGTTGGGATATAAGAGATCATTCTTCTTGGCCATCTTTCACTCCTCATTCTCATCACAAGGCCGTACCATATTAGTTGTCGGCTTTCTATCCAATCCATAATGGTATCTTCCACATGCGCTCTTTGCCCGATACCGCCATTTCGGATATGGTCTAAACACGATCGGCGTAAAAAGTCCATCTCTACTGCTTTTAGCTGATTTCTTATTTTTGATGTTAATTCCCAGCACTCTGCCCCCATATGTTGTTATGGGTTCCGCGATAGTACGATATAACTGGACTTTTTCATGTGAATTTTCGAAGGTCATAGAATTGAGTTCAGGTTCTGAATTGCCGTTTTTACCTGAACAATCCTGTTTTGGATATCTTCTCGCGTTGAACCTTCAGAAGATATGTATGTTCCCAAGTATTTGAATTCATTAGTGCTTTTTCTAATATCGTTGTTGACTTGAAGGTCATTGGGCTTTTCTCGCATAACTATGTTTTCGGTTTTACTGCTATTGATGTTCAGCCCCCATTTGCAGTATTCCTCAATCAGCTTTCTGGTCATGTATATAATGTCTTCTTCGTCGTTTGCTATCAGTACTTGATAATCCACAAACGGTAGTCTATATAAATAGGTATTTCCAACTTCAATTCTCATTGACATTTTTTCATTCAGGTGCTTAAGGCTTTTTGTAAATATACTTTAAGAATGGTCGGAGATAGACTACATCCTTGTTTTAATCCTTTGTTAACTTTTAACGGCGCGGATATATTTGTACTTAATTTGATCGCACATTCTGAGTTGCTGTATAGTGTTTTTATGGCTCAGATGTAGTATTTGTCAATGTTAGTCTCATGTAGTACTTCGAACATTTTATTAATGGGCACGTTATCGTAGGCCTTTTCGAAATCAATGAACATCTAGTGTGTACTCAAATTCCCTTCCGGTCTTTTCTCTATTAATTGTTGTAGAGTATTGATATTATCTAGGCATGATCTACCTGTTCTAAAACCACACTGTTCTTCAATTTCTTCAAAGTCGTACTCTATTCTTGTCTTTAAGATTCGGCCGCACAGTCTTCCTACAGAATTGGTTACCGTTATGCCTTTATAGTTAGAGCGTATCTTTTTATTGCCTTTTTTATGTATGGAGCTGAGATATTCAATTTTCCACCAGTTATATACCACCAGTTTCAATAGCAGTATGTCCGGTCCATGCTTCACCAACTCTATAGGAACACCTCCCGGTCCAGCAACTTTCCCATTTTTCGTGTATTTTAGGGCCTTTTTTAGTTCCGTGACATAATAATAATAATAATAATAATAATATACTTTATTGCCCAACAGGAAACCCCATTTACAAGACAACAATAAATTTAACAATATATAAATAATGAAAATGTATTGGTTTAAGTTATAACTTGTCAAAAAAAATATCTTTATAGCGTGCCATCGCATTCTGACACAATACAGTTACTGGTGCCCGCCGAAGACAATTGGTACGAGCCCCTGGGATGTAAAATGTGTTAATATACCTAGAACTTGACCTGGGTATATGGAAGTTTATTTTTGACAACAGAAATGAAGCATTCACTTTATTATGAAGAATCTTCCATAAAAACTTAGCAGTAAGCTCTTCTCTTCGGGCGGCCAGCGAAGCGATACCATGTTGGTCCAAGAGAATATTTTGATCCACACTGCGATCGGGATAGACACCATCTACTCTGTACGACAAATACTTTAAGAATCTGCGGTGAATACGGTCCAGTGGCATTATCTGATTCATGTAATATGGATACCAAATAAGACACCCATACTCAAGTTTGCTTATTACATATGCAAAATACAATGACTTTATGAGGTCAATGTCTCTGAAAGATGCACAAATTCTCATAATAAAACCTAACATTCTGGAAGCAGACATTGCAATATTAGTTATATGTCTAGTAAAATTTAAATCAGAGGTGAATAAGATGCCCAAATCCCTTATCTCCACGCAGCATTTAAGTTGTAATTCATTCACTGTGTATGATGTTGTGAAATGGTTAGATTTCCGGGAATATGACATGGAGCAGCATTTATCAACATTAAGGTACAGTTTATGAGTTTCACACCAGGATACTAATTTGTTGATGTTATGTTGAAGAAATATAACATCATTTGGCGAAGTGACGCTTGTAAAAAGTTTGATGTCATCTGCATAGGCCAGTACATGACAGTTTAAGGATTTTAAGAGGGAATTAATAACAATAATAAAAAGTAGCGGCCCCAAATTTGAACCCTGCGGAACACCAGAATCCATTGAAAATTTGTACGAGTGAAAACCATGAAAAGCTACGTATGCTTGACGATCAGATAAATATGATTTCATAAGCTGTTGTAGACTTGGAGCAGCTCCAAGTTCAGCAAGTTTCATGAGTATTATGTCGTGGTCAAGGGTATCGAAGGCTCGAGAAAAGTCCGTATATACTACGTCTACTTGACCCCTGTTATCTATCACTTCCGAAACAAATTGCGAGAATGATGCAAGATTGGTTGTTGTAGATTTACCTGGCATGAAACCGTGTTGGTTGGAAGAAATAAATGAATAAACATTTTTGAAAATAGTTGAATAAATAACCTGCTCGAAATTTTTTGAAAAATTACTTAATAAGCAAGATTTATAATAATATGAAGGGGCTTAGCAAATATGAATCTACAATCTTTAATTAGGAAGGAAGGAACAGAGTCATCTCCAGCTGATAATTTATTAGGTAAACGCGCCATAATGCTTATTAAATCATTTTCTGAGATTGAGTTTAAGGTATAAGACAGATAATTACTATGATTGTCAGACAAATTAGTGGCGTTAGCAGGTTTATAACTTTTAGAAAATAGTGAGGCAAAACCGTTAACGATGTCACTAGGTGTAGAATACTCCTGACTTTCATCGGTAATTCTGCTAGGTATTCTTGTAGTACCTTGTTTCATATGAGAATAAGTCCCTAATCCGGTCGGATTTGATTTGATATTGTCTTCTAGTTCTTTAAGATACAACTGATATGTTTCACTGATTTGCCGTTTAGTGAGTGATCTGAGCCTTTTAAATTCATTATGATATACTTGTTTCTTACTTGATAGCCATTTTTGTCTATAATATGCCTTAGTTTTTAAGTTCCTTTTTATTTCAAAAGTAAACCATACAGGGAACTTAGATCTGCTACTATGGGAAAGGGGGATCGATTTATTAAAAATGTTGTATAGATTCGTATAAAACATATCCAACGCTTTATTCACATCAGTATATTTGCTTAAGAATGACCAGTCCATATTGCACAGTTCATATATTTATAGTACATATTAGTATTTGAGGGAAACCTACTATTATCAGAGATTGCCCTTAGTTCAAATTGAATAGATAATGATGGGTGGTGTAGATCTTCAATCACCATTGAAGTATCAGCACGCTTGACTAAAATGGGAGAGCTTAAGTTCGACATTGATTTCTTCTATAATATCTATGATATTTTCCTCCTCCGGCATTGGTGTCGTCATAAATTGCGGCCTGTCTTCTTTCAGTAATGATTCTAAATAGTTTTCCAATTCGTTCATTTGTATTAGTGTGGTGTTGTTTCTGTTTTTGTTATCTTTTCTGAGATTTTTAATATTGGGTTGTTCGATAATTAATGTCGTTTTTTTTTCATATTTTTCAAAGATAATTTATTTATATTAACAACAAACATTAATCAATGATATATTGACAATTTTGTTGCCATGACCTTTTGCCATCTTTCGGTAAGTTGAAAAATTCGAATTGAACGTTCAAAGAATTTGGTTTTTAGAAGTGAAGAATTGGTAACAGCCTGATCGGAATCGAAAGTTTTACCATCCAAATGGTTTTGAAGGGAGCGAAACAAATGGTAATCTAATGGTGCTAAATAGGGCTATAGGGTGGATGTGTCATCAGTTCCCAATTGAGCTCTATTAATTTTTGACAGGTTATCAATGAGGTATGGGGTCTGGCGTTATCCTGATGGAACATCACCCCTTTGCGATTGGCTAGTTCATGGCTTTTTTCTGAATTTCTTCGTTCAATTTCGATAGTCGACGACAGTAGACATTCGAATCAATAGTTTAGTTTCTTGGAAGCAGCTCTAAGCAGATTCTACCCTTGTAATCCCACCACACAGAAAGCATAATCTTCTTTTGGTGTTGTTACCAAGCTGTTGTATGTGCAAGTAAACAGTTGAATTCGATATGTCGAGCTTCTCTGCTATCTCTCCAGTTGTCATACGCCAGTTAGTTTCGATTAACCTCTTTATTTTGTCGTCATTAGTAGTGGTTGGACGACCAGTATCTGGTGTATCTTGCACATTAAAATTTCCAGAGCGAAAGCGAGCAAATCAACGCTGACACTGGCGTTCAGTAGGGCAGTCCTCACCATAAAACTTAATTTCTTCCGAGTTTGCACCACATATTTGCCCTTTCGAAAGTAAAACAATAAAATATGCAAACTTAAAACAAACGGAACACAGCCTAAATATATAAATAAATATATTCAGCCTTTCCGGTGCTCTATAACAATTATTGAGTCTTTTTAGGACTACCAAGACAAATCTCACATGAAATTTATTTAAAAGTTATTTTATAGCTTTCAGTCCACCTTCGTGGCACTCAACAAAAACCATAAAAATAACATTGTTTTTAAGCTCATATCTTTCCGATACCTGAAGTAGATAGCCATCTGTGGACGCGTTTCCAGATTTATCTCTCATCAGCACAGCTTTGCTTCCATGAACAATAATTTGTAAACCTTTAATATTCATTCCTCAAATATTCTTTGATTGTCCATTTTCAACTTAATTTTTAACCATCTTGTTTTTTACCAATGACGCTCAGTTTTTGACTAAAGATAGTCTAAAGTCTAACCTTTAAAATGCTATATAATAATGTATGCCACGCAATCATTACTACATGAAATATGCAGTTCATTCCACCTACGAGAAAAAAACGACATTAATTATCGAACAACCCAATAGTTTTCGATGCCTCTGATATTCTCGTGCCGCCCATATATCGAGCGATTTGTTCACACTTTTCTGCCCAGAATTCGTTGTTCCTATTTTAGACTTTCCTTTTTGTCTCTTCAATCTGATGCACTGTTTTCTATCCTCATAATCTCATAATCTATGCTTGTTTCTTCTGTTTGATTAAAGTTTCCAATTCCGCTGTCCACCAATCTTTACTATTTGGAATGCTTCCTTCAGTTTCTCCTAAAGCCTCTTTTGCGGCTTCGTGAATACAGAGTTGCTTAAGTTGTCCATACACTTCTTCTGCTGGTCCTTCTTCTAACTTTTGTACTTTTGTTGCCAGTCTTGACATATAAGAATTGTACCGATTCTTGGGTTAAACTCTGTAGATTGTATTTGGAAGATTCTATATTTTGTTGCGGATTATTTTTACTGATTACTTGTTTTTGTTTCTGGGAAGATCTGAACCTAACTAGTACACTTGCTTTCACCATAAAATAGTAGAGCCTCATACTGGCTCTCTATGAACTTAAACGTCTCTGATTTTCAACCGAGAGTTTTGTTGTTGGATTAAGTAATCTATGATACTTTTTAATTTTCGTTTTGATTGACTCCATGTATATTTATGTACCATATTATGGGGAAAAAATCCATTCATAAACTTTAAAGAGTGTGCTACATAGATCAATTAGTCTTTCTCCGTTATCATTGAGTTCTTCTCCATATCTTCCTACTATAACACTATTCACACAGCGTCCAGTACGAGCGTTTAAGTCCCCAAGGACATACATTTCTTTTTTTGGGTTAATCTTCGTTAGAACTTGCATCAATGTTTCATAAAACTGGTCTTTAATTAAATCTCATTGTTCGTCTATTATTTCTAAACCCATCTAGTCTTATTTCTTTAGTCTTGTCGGAAACTAAATAACTTTTTTTGTTGCAGAATTTGGCGTTAATATTCCTGCTGATTTGCACGGGAGTTAAGGGATCTGAGGAAGAAATTTCAAGATTTTTCACAAATGGACATGGAGGATTCCAATTCTACCACGCCCAAGAAAAATACGACAAATCGCCGCATAAGCCCAGAACCCCAACAACAACAGAAATTCTACAAGAAGAAATATTGGAAACAACTATCACAACATCAACAACAGTAAGAACAATTCCAACAACAGCTACAACAATTCCAACAACACGAACAAGTATTCCAATTATTGTGAAAACTAATCCGACGACAGTATTAGCAACAAATCCATCCGATTATGCAAAATCTAATCCAACAATTAGTTCAACAACAATTGTTCCTGCTACAAATCCAACAACAGCGAAGTATGTAAGAATTGTTGGTAATAGCTTAAGAAGAAGACCGACAACAACATCGAGAACTAGTTCAATTACTGAAACGACAAAAAGTGTTGGCAATAGCTTAAGAAGAAGACCGACAGCATCTTCGAGAACTAGTTCAATCACTGAAACGACGGAAAGTGTTGGCAATAGCTTAAGAAGAAGACCGACAGCAACTTCGAGAACTAGTTCAATCACTGAAACGACGGAAAGTGTTGGCAATAGCTCAAGAAGAAGACCGACAGCAACTTCGAGAACTAGTGCAATTACTGAAACGACGGAAAGAACTACAAGGTTTAGCAATTTAAAAAGGAGAAGACCAACCACAACATCAACGACTCCAAAATCAGAATCAACAATTAGGAATTTGATTGATTCCGATAAAGAATTAAACGAAAATGAGATTAAGACGACGGAAGATGCAGATTTAGAGTACAGTGTGAACGCGAGTTCGGTGACTGAAGGTGGTGACTTTAGCACCAAGTTCAACAGGTTTTACAAGAAAGAAAAGACGACGACGGAGGAAAACAACGAGATTCTGGACGTGTCCACAGAAAATGCGAAGAAATTCGCGCCGAAAATTTACGGCTCGCACTTTAAACTGCGACGTCCGACCCCACGTCCAACCACCGAGAAAACCAATCCGAAGATCAAGCGACACGACGTCCACGTCTTGAGCACCAATCTCCTTATGGAGAAACGCAGGAAGATCTACCAAGGCTACATCAGAAAACCAGCTAGTCCAACTAATAGCCTAACAGAAAATACTAGTAGTAAAGTAGCGGTGATGATTAATAGGAAAGCTATGCCCAAGATCCAAATTGCGAATAGAAATTTCACTTCGATTGCGAAGACTAATCCAACGTTATTGAAGGGCAAAGATTTGTACGCTAGGAAGCCTAGCGAGAAGTACATGCAGCTTAGGCAGAAGGAGAAGCCGAAGGTTGAGGATGGGATTAGTGCCTTGAGGAAAAGACATTTGTCCAGTGTGAATTATTTCAGACAGCATGCGTTCAAATTCTCGTAGATTACGCAAAGGGTACGATTTAGGTTTAAAGTGTGGAAAATAGATCTGGACGTATTAAGTTTATAGAATACAATAAGATTTAATTTTGGAAATAGTAGAGCATCAAATTTATTTGGGTTTCTAGTGAGGAAGCTTACACAATCTAATCTATTTAGATTAAGGAAGTATTGAATGCTAAACTGAATTGTTTTAGAACTACATTGTTTGGTCTTATAACCAACGCAGTTAACTAGTTAGAATAAATTATTTAAAGTTATCTAATCAATTTAGCCTACATATCGAAATGTGTAGACATGGTTTATCATATCGAAATGTTTAGACATGGTCTACTCTGTTTTGGCCAAATCTTCAACAACTTGAATTACTTGAACTAGTTTAGGAAACAAAACGTCAGTCTAGATAAAGTACATTAAACAAGTTTATCCTGGTTTTGATACCTAGTTAGACTACATATCCCAACCTACACAAAGTGTTAGGATTTAATATCATAGTATCTATAGAGTCCATTTTTTTATCTCTATATTGAAATTTGGAACTTAATTATCACTACCAGCAAAACTAATTTGAACTATATCTATACTACACAATTATAATCTATTTTTACTAGACCTAGAGCCGTTTATCTAAATAGTTACACAAAATAAAGAGATCTATATTCAGTTCTCTTATCTAATATTAGCTAACTATTTTAGATTGGTCTTGAAATTCTGTGTTCAGCAACATCTATCTAGATAACTATTTTAAAATATCTAGAAATTCTTGGCGATTGAGTTAAACGTTGATATTCTTGCTAATTCCATAAAAATTATTCCACAAAATTAAGTTTTCTTCTATTAATATTTAAGTATTTATTATGTAACAGGCCGAATTTGACTGTGATTTATTTTTATAATTATTTATAATTCCGAAATGTTTCTAATATACTATCCATATGAATTAGTAAACTAGATGCTGCATAATGTAATACAAACTTATAATTAAAATAAAGATTATAAAAAACAATGTTTTATGAAGCCTTTATATACTAGTTTAATTATATGTGTCTAGTCTTGTCTGCACAGTCTTATCTGTCTAGTTTTGTCGGTCACATCTGATCTGTTTAGTCTGTCTAGGTTTAGAAGATAGACAAGACAGAACAGATTGAAAAGATAAGATTATTGAATCTTCCAATATTTATGTGTTTTAATGTTTATGAGCCAATTGTGAAATTTGAATTAAAATTAGCGGTTTTATAAAGAAAGATGAGTGTGTGTAGCAATAAAAAGTAGCTGGAATCATATTGAATTAGTATGTAGCCTCTAAGTGTGTGTTGTATTAATATTGGAATTGATAATAAACTTTATAGTATTTGTTAAACCGTGGAATGAGTAGCCTATTTTTAGAAAGGAATAAGCTATAAAGCCGGGAATAAAGTTTAACGACGTGGAAAACGATGAGAAATGAGATGAACTTTAACCATTTGATATTTAATAATTAATTAGTATATACATAGTTAGTTACATTATTAATTAGTATATACAGAGAAGCCCTAGAAGAAGCAGAAGAAGGAATTTTTTTAATGGATTGAGAATAAAAAATATCCCGGTATACTGATGATACTAGTGAATTGACTATACCTTTCAACTTCAAATTGGGAACAAATAATTTCAAATTGGGAAAAAACAATTTTATAATACGAATAAGCAATTTTATATTGAAAAATCTCATTATGTTTCTGGTGGTATATTTTCTCCTTAAATAATTAAGAAGGGACGGCACCAATTTGAAGTTGAAAAGGTATAGAATTGTAGGAATCAGCAGCCAGTATGGGCTTGAAATAAACATCACAAAGGCAAAACTCATGGTCATAAGTAAGGGAAATATTACTGGAGTAAACTTAGTCATAAATAACCACACGTCCCGATATTGGCGGGACAGTCCCGCTTTTTGGAAAACAGTACCGCGTCCCGCCGATTTTTAAAAATGTCACATTTTTTAGAAAATATCTGCATTTCTTATTTTAAAGTAGGTACTGTAATATATAAATCAGACAAGACAGACAAGACTAGACAGACAAGACTAGACAGACAAGACTAGACAGACAAGACTAGACAGACAAGACTAGACAGACAAGACTAGACAGACAAGACTAGACAGACAAGACTAGACAGACAAGACTAGACAGACAAGACTAGACAGACAAGACTAGACAGACAAGACTAGACAGACAAGACTAGACAGACAAGACTAGACAGACAAGACTAGACAGACAAGACTAGACAGACAAGACTAGACAGACAAGACTAGACAGACAAGACTAGACAGACAAGACTAGACAGACAAGACTAGACAGACAAGACTAGACAGACAAGACTAGACAGACAAGACTAGACAGACAAGACTAGACAGACAAGACTAGACAGACAAGACTAGACAGACAAGACTAGACAGACAAGACTAGACAGACAAGACTAGACAGACAAGACTAGACAGACAAGACTAGACAGACAAGACTAGACAGACAAGACTAGACAGACAAGACTAGACAGACAAGACTAGACAGACAAGACTAGACAGACAAGACTAGACAGACAAGACTAGACAGACAAGACTAGACAGACAAGACTAGACAGACAAGACTAGACAGACAAGACTAGACAGACAAGACTAGACAGACAAGACTAGACAGACTAGACAGACCAGACAAGACTAGACAGACAAGACTAGACAGACAAGACTAGACAGACAAGACTAGACAGACAAGACTAGACAGACAAGACTAGACAGACAAGACTAGACAGACAAGACTAGACAGACAAGACTAGACAGACAAGACTAGACAGACAAGACTAGACAGACAAGACTAGACAGACAAGACTAGACAGACAAGACTAGACAGACAAGACTAGACAGACAAGACTAGACAGACAAGACTAGACAGACAAGACTAGACAGACAAGACTAGACAGACAAGACTAGACAGACAAGACTAGACAGACAAGACTAGACAGACAAGACTAGACAGACAAGACTAGACAGACAAGACTAGACAGACAAGACTAGACAGACAAGACTAGACAGACAAGACTAGACAGACAAGACTAGACAGACAAGACTAGACAGACAAGACTAGACAGACAAGACTAGACAGACAAGACTAGACAGACAAGACTAGACAGACAAGACTAGACAGACAAGACTAGACAGACAAGACTAGACAGACAAGACTAGACAGACAAGACTAGACAGACAAGACTAGACAGACAAGACTAGACAGACAAGACTAGACAGACAAGACTAGACAGACAAGACTAGACAGACAAGACTAGACAGACAAGACTAGACAGACAAGACTAGACAGACAAGACTAGACAGACAAGACTAGACAGACAAGACTAGACAGACAAGACTAGACAGACAAGACTAGACAGACAAGACTAGACAGACAAGACTAGACAGACAAGACTAGACAGACAAGACTAGACAGACAAGACTAGACAGACAAGACTAGACAGACAAGACTAGACAGACAAGACTAGACAGACAAGACTAGACAGACAAGACTAGACAGACAAGACTAGACAGACAAGACTAGACAGACAAGACTAGACAGACAAGACTAGACAGACAAGACTAGACAGACAAGACTAGACAGACAAGACTAGACAGACAAGACTAGACAGACAAGACTAGACAGACAAGACTAGACAGACAAGACTAGACAGACAAGACTAGACAGACAAGACTAGACAGACAAGACTAGACAGACAAGACTAGACAGACAAGACTAGACAGACAAGACTAGACAGACAAGACTAGACAGACAAGACTAGACAGACAAGACTAGACAGACAAGACTAGACAGACAAGACTAGACAGACAAGACTAGACAGACAAGACTAGACAGACAAGACTAGACAGACAAGACTAGACAGACAAGACTAGACAGACAAGACTAGACAGACAAGACTAGACAGACAAGACTAGACAGACAAGACTAGACAGACAAGACTAGACAGACAAGACTAGACAGACAAGACTAGACAGACAAGACTAGACAGACAAGACTAGACAGACAAGACTAGACAGACAAGACTAGACAGACAAGACTAGACAGACAAGACTAGACAGACAAGACTAGACAGACAAGACTAGACAGACAAGACTAGACAGACAAGACTAGACAGACAAGACTAGACAGACAAGACTAGACAGACAAGACTAGACAGACAAGACTAGACAGACAAGACTAGACAGACAAGACTAGACAGACAAGACTAGACAGACAAGACTAGACAGACAAGACTAGACAGACAAGACTAGACAGACAAGACTAGACAGACAAGACTAGACAGACAAGACTAGACAGACAAGACTAGACAGACAAGACTAGACAGACAAGACTAGACAGACAAGACTAGACAGACAAGACTAGACAGACAAGACTAGACAGACAAGACTAGACAGACAAGACTAGACAGACAAGACTAGACAGACAAGACTAGACAGACAAGACTAGACAGACAAGACTAGACAGACAAGACTAGACAGACAAGACTAGACAGACAAGACTAGACAGACAAGACTAGACAGACAAGACTAGACAGACAAGACTAGACAGACAAGACTAGACAGACAAGACTAGACAGACAAGACTAGACAGACAAGACTAGACAGACAAGACTAGACAGACAAGACTAGACAGACAAGACTAGACAGACAAGACTAGACAGACAAGACTAGACAGACAAGACTAGACAGACAAGACTAGACAGACAAGACTAGACAGACAAGACTAGACAGACAAGACTAGACAGACAAGACTAGACAGACAAGACTAGACAGACAAGACTAGACAGACAAGACTAGACAGACAAGACTAGACAGACAAGACTAGACAGACAAGACTAGACAGACAAGACTAGACAGACAAGACTAGACAGACAAGACTAGACAGACAAGACTAGACAGACAAGACTAGACAGACAAGACTAGACAGACAAGACTAGACAGACAAGACTAGACAGACAAGACTAGACAGACAAGACTAGACAGACAAGACTAGACAGACAAGACTAGACAGACAAGACTAGACAGACAAGACTAGACAGACAAGACTAGACAGACAAGACTAGACAGACAAGACTAGACAGACAAGACTAGACAGACAAGACTAGACAGACAAGACTAGACAGACAAGACTAGACAGACAAGACTAGACAGACAAGACTAGACAGACAAGACTAGACAGACAAGACTAGACAGACAAGACTAGACAGACAAGACTAGACAGACAAGACTAGACAGACAAGACTAGACAGACAAGACTAGACAGACAAGACTAGACAGACAAGACTAGACAGACAAGACTAGACAGACAAGACTAGACAGACAAGACTAGACAGACAAGACTAGACAGACAAGACTAGACAGACAAGACTAGACAGACAAGACTAGACAGACAAGACTAGACAGACAAGACTAGACAGACAAGACTAGACAGACAAGACTAGACAGACAAGACTAGACAGACAAGACTAGACAGACAAGACTAGACAGACAAGACTAGACAGACAAGACTAGACAGACAAGACTAGACAGACAAGACTAGACAGACAAGACTAGACAGACAAGACTAGACAGACAAGACTAGACAGACAAGACTAGACAGACAAGACTAGACAGACAAGACTAGACAGACAAGACTAGACAGACAAGACTAGACAGACAAGACTGATTTTTTTTATTTGCAAGAAAATACAGTACAGAATAAGTAAACCATTCTGGAGAGATCTTCTTTTAGACTTCCCGCGTCGCCCCGGAACTGCCATCAAGCATTACTTCGAGTAGAGCGTTTTCATATTTTGTTTTACTCAATTAATCGTTCAGGAATTTCCTTCTTTGTTCTTCAGCCTCCTTTCCTCTCATAATCTCCCGTAGCATCTCTGTTATAGCGCCCCAGTCGTCCTTCGTCCGGAGGAGCAGTGATGCCGCGTTTTCTTTCGTAACTTGTACTTGGCATTTATTGTGGGCAATACTTCTTATCTGATCCCACATCGGGCATTGGAACAGAGTATGTTCTGGAGAATCCACCATCTCAGTTCCGCAATACCAACATTCATCAGTGTCACTCTTCCCAATTCTCTTCAGATATGTAGTGAACACGCCATGTCCAGTTAATGCTTGGGTTAAATGGTAGTCCAAGTCACCCCACTTCCTATTGCTCCACTTTCGAATATCTTTAATAAAGGTTTTTGTCCACCCTGTAAACTCTGCCCATTTTTGTTGCCAGGCATTCAACATTATTTCTCTTGCTTCCGATTTTGCAAGCCTCCCTCTCTCATGGATATAAATTCTTTCTTGGACGCGTAGCTTAATAGGTGGTATTCCTGCAATTGCAAGTACGGCCATGGTGGAGGCGCTCCTATAGGCCGCTGCTACACGTATTGCTAACTTCCTGTTAATACTCTCCATCATTCCCTCGTATCTTTTATGTCGTAGTGTCTGAGCCCATATAGGCGCCCCGTATAAAAGTATAGAAGAGACTACATGCGCAAGTATTCTACGCCTCCTTGATCTTGGCCCTCCAATATTAGGCATAATTCTTGCTAGAGCCATCAGAGTAGTGTTAGCCTTCTCGCATGTCTTCTTAATATGTGTGGTCATTCTAATATCTTTGTCCACGTGTATCCCCATATATTTAAGAGATTTTACGCTCTGAACCAGCATTCCTTCTATTTCAGTTGTTAGGCTGCGCATCTTGTATCGCCCGGCTAGGAGGACCATCTCTGTTTTTTTAAGGGCGAGCTTGACACCCATTTCCCTCAATTCCTGGCTGATTTTGTTAACAGCATGTCCTACGCGATCTTCCAGGATCTGTGGTGTCCGAGCAAATACCACAACGGCAAGGTCGTCCCACGACCAAGTTTTTACCACGTATTCCCATAAAATCTGCTTTTTTAATGTCACCCAATGGAATTTTTGAATATACTCGAATTGTCCATTTTTCAAGATATTCCGAGCAGTTATTATAAAAATTTCTGACTTTTTTCAGAAAATCTGGTCGTTTAATGGCACCTTGTTCTGAAATTTTCATTGGGTGACAGTAAAAAAGGGGATTTTATGGGAATATGTAGTAAAATCTTTTGAATATATTAGTAATCATTTTACGAAAAATACTATTTGCGAAAATGATCTTTTTGATGAGGCGTTATTGGTAAAAAGATAAGTTACTTAATGGAAAAAATAAATGTTGATTGTCCGCAAATGTGCAAACAGACAAAAAATGGACGGAGTTATTGCATTTTATTCAGAAAAACATGACTTATCAAAATATTTTGAAAATTGTAGAATACGCGTTCTCCCATCCAGGAACAAGTGCAGCAACAAAAAGGGTTTTTCTAATACCAATAAAATATGGACAACTGAAAAAACGCAGTTGAACATTAAACTTTAAAATCTATATTAAGCGTAAAGAATAATTTCACCAATTTATGTGAGAAATTTCACATTTTAATTAATGATGATCACCCGGATCAAAAATTTGACCGTCAAAGAAACTCATATTTTTTTTTTTTAATAAAAAATTTAAATTAATAAAAAATCATAATTTTCAAATTATTGTTTTTTACAAACATTTTTATAGTTACCAATAATTAATAATAAAAAAAAATTTGTATATTTATAGACAAGTATATGGATGTATACAATAATAATAGTTTATGACACAAGTGTGTGAAGAAGGGCTTTTGTGCATGAGTTGTGAAGTTTAAAGCACAAGCCGAAGGCGAGTAGTTTAATCGCATTGAGTAGATTTAATCTAGATTAGGTTATGATTAGGTTAAGTTATATCAGACCGAGAAAAATCCAGACTGAGATGCCGAGACTTCGAGATGCCGAAAAAGTGTTTCAGAAAATTAGCGCAGTCTTCAAAAGCCACAACCTAACTCCAAGTACGTAAATCAGACTTTTTTTCAATTAAAATTTTTGCACTGCTAAAATTCTAATTGTATTTTCTGTCCTCCTATATATTGTAGAGACATGGACCATAAATAAAAGCACATAGAAGAATCTAGACCACTTTGACTATCTTGGATCCAGGGAGTGACAAACATAGAAAGGAAAGAATGGACACCTAAATTGATCAAGATAGTGAAATGCCGAAAGTTGCAATATCTAGGACATATCAAGCGAAATGCAAAGAGATACGACCTACTCCAAAAAATACTTCAAGGGAAAATCAACAGGAAAAGAGCTCCTGGAAGAATTCGAATATCTTGGTTTGACAACCTTAGATTCTGGTTCAAAACGTGATTTGAAGTTATTACGTCCGGATAAAATCAAGTTAAGGAATATTTACATAACTTATTTTCTCCGACATTTTCGTATGGATTTTATTCAAACTTTTCACTTATGAGTTATAAATCAAGTTAAAAATATTCATAAGTTTGAATGCAATCCAGTGGTTGGTTTCAAAGTTATTGCTTGCTGCAGACAAACTTTTAAATGCAATCAAAAGTTAAACATGCAATCGATGTACCTTGAGAACTACACAGAGACTAAAATGCTTAAAATTCTGGCAGCACTGAAAAACAAGCCCACGTCCGAACCAGATGGTCTTCCGTGTAAAATTATAAGGATAGCCATAACGGAACCAGTCAAACCAATGACGCATTTAGTTATCCACTCGCGATAACAGCGAAGAATTCCCAGAGGTTCTGAAAGTGGCGATGCTTATTCCAGTAATGAAAGAAGGAGCATAAATGTAGCAAATTATCGTCCAATTGCGCTGGTGTCAGAACTATCAAAAATACTGGAATTGAGCATGCTAAATCGGCTAACACCATTTATATATAAACATAATCTAATTCCGAAGCAACAACACGGATTCAGAAGAAACAAGTCAACACAAACAGCAATAACAGAATTAGTGACAAAAATTCTGGAGGAACTAGATCACCCGGCATTTTCTGCTATCTGTCAAAGGCGTTTAATATTAGCAATAAAATTGAAATAATAAAATTTAGGCGCAAAAAAATTGAAACATACTGAATTAGGGGTGCTGAATTAGAACTGTTGCATGGTTAGAAACATATTTAACAAACAGGAAAATATTTGTTAAAATTGAAAACCAGAGAGGGTCTCTGAGGACCAATACAGGACTACCACAAGGCAGTATTCTGTCACCAACATTATTTTCGCCATACCCGGCAGACATAATTAAGTATATCGATTGATATCATTCTGCTTTATATGCCGATGATTACAGCTTCCTAATTTCGGAAAACACAACAAAAGAAAATGAGACCAAAGCGAATGCGAAGTGGTTTATGGGAAATAATTTATTTCTAAACTCGTAGAATACCAATTACATGGTATGCCAAACGCATAGACGAGTACGTGAGTATATCATCCTGAAAATAAATAATATAGAGTTAGGCAGAACTACATAGGAAAAATTTCTAGGTATATACATAGAGTCCTCCTCGGAGGTGTAGTTGACAACATACCCGCCTTTCAATGCGGGAGACCCGGGTGCGAATCCTGGTCGCGGAGACGACAACTAGGGCGGTTTTCACTAACCGTCCGGGCTGCCCACCCTGAATGAATGCAAAATATGCGATACCGGTGTGTCGCATACTAAAAGCCAAGGTGCAATAGAGGGTTCTTACTAAACCCTCTATTCCACCTTGGCTTTTAGTATGCGCCGAACCACTTAAAAAAAAGGTATATACCTAGAAGAAAGCTTTAAATGGAATTCCACCATCGAGGCAAAGATAAAGAAACATCGAGGCAGAGATAAATATATATTATAGTGAAGTAAAAGCCTTGCTAATAGATGGACTAACGTTATGGGGTTTAGCGCCTCAAGTCAAACTCTAAAAAGAGTAATAAGAGACATAGATGGGATCTCTTTGTCACTACCTCCTGGAAAGCCTATTTCCAGGAAGTGGGGATACGTACTCTACTTCTTAAGTATGTTTATAACGGGTTGGCCATATTCGACGAAAAAAACGGACAACACTGTAACTTAGTTGCCAGATCGACTAATGACATACCGCATTTGAAGCGTCAGTCTAAGGATTTGCGTCATGGAACAGTGCACGCCACGTGAACGCTCTAAGATTGTTGAATTTGACATTCAACAAAACAAGTGTTGTGAAAACGCAACGTGCATGGAGGAAAATTAATAAAGTGAAAAGTGAGCCTTCTGCAACTACATTGTATCGTTTGTATGTTAGATTGGTGGCGGCACTTACTAACCCCAAGCATCCAAATAAAAAGCGACCAATGCGATCAGATGATAATATCGCACAGGCCAGTATTGGCAGGTCTCCAACAATATTTCTAAAACGTCGTTCTGAGCAGTTAGATATAAAACGATCCACTTTACGTAGTATTTTAAGTGCCGATTTGCATTTGTTCCCGTATAAAATTCAATTGACACAAAAACTGTTTACCTCCTGTTAAACCACGTCGATTGGAATGGGCTCAAAAAGTCATTGAAATGGCTGAAGATTATCATGAGCGACGAGGCGCATTTCACGTTAATCGAAACTGTAATCACGTAATTAGAGTTGTAAGAAGCATATTACGTACGAGTGGAACAGTTACGCGCGACCCGCGTAGCCGGGATATTCCGAGAGTACGAGAGATTAATTCCGCGAGTACGTAATTGCCATACAACTCGAATTATGTACTATACTTTATGAATAGGATGGTTGCGACAGTTACTACGTGGTAATCCATACTTACATTGAATTGAAAAATTCACTTTGTTTTTTACCACACTTATATTATGTAAAAATGTTATATAACTTATTATTCACAGTTATATAAATTTCTACATAGGTCACGACTCGAGTATCGACGTTTGACTTGAAAATGACCGTCAAACGTCGAAACTCGAATGTGTAGAAATTTATATAACTGTGAATAACAAGTTGTATAACATTTTTACATAATATAAGTGTGGTAAAAAACGTGAAAAAAGTGAATTTTTCAATTCAATGTACTATACTTTATCTACGACCACACTATTTTTTTTCTGTTTAATAAGAAAAATATGTTTGATGTAACACCTTCGACCTTATTTAACTTGAAATGAAAATAAATATTATACATTCATAATGGTTACATACCTTTTTATTTAGTCCTTATTTGTAGTTTTCGTTATATTTAAACGTGAAAAAACGAAATGAATGACAGCTTCTATGTGAATGATGTAACGTTTAATGATTGTTTGGAAATCACGGAATACTATATTTAACAATAGTATCAACGTGCAGCTCTCAACCAATCAACGAATCGTAAACCAAACATTCATGGGTGATTTTGAATTATTACATAACATTAATCGCGGATTGTTGCATATGTGTGTGGTATGATGTATTTAGTCCACGAACTGTACAATAATGGGCATTTACAATTGTGGTCGTAGATAAACAAACAAAATTTACGTTTCTACGACACCGAAAATCCTCAAATTATTCATGAGAAGCCTCTCTACAACCAAAAAGTTACTGTTTGTTGCGGTATTTGTGGTAATATGGTCATCGGGCCGTACTTTTTCGAAGATGTTGTTGGCCGAACAGAAACCGTCAATTAGGCGCGTTATCCGACAATGATAACATATTTTTTTATGCCAAGTATGCGTGATAATGGTATGGATGACTTCTGGTTTCAACAAGACGGCACCCGCATACTGCTCGTGCTGCAACGGATTTTTAGAAGACGTTGTTCCCAGGCTGTTTGACGTCGAAAAATGCTGATTTTGAATATCCGCCGCGTTCACCCGATTTGAAATCAAAGGTAGGTATATATAAACAAACACGGTCCCTCGAAGAGCTGAAGAACAAGATTCGACAAGAAATGGCAGCCATTTCGGCCGAAATGTTGACTAAACCATGGAAAATGCTGCAAAACTTGCTCAAAACGCCGTAGACGCTCAAGGGGGCCATTTGCGAGATATCATATACAAAAAGTGATCAATCCAGTTAAATGATTTTTAACATGAACAGCAAAACAATTGTTTTCTTCCATGATTTAAAAAAGAACAGATTTTCGTCGAATATAGCCAACCCGGTACATACTTGAGATTGCGTGTCCCATATTTAAAGAAAGGCACAAATTTATACAACATAAATCGCTGAATGACAATGCCACAGGTAGAAACCACCTAATCTATGGGTCAACGAAGAAGCTCGTGATGTGTGAAGGACCATACACTAGTGGTGTAAATATATTTCTCTATTTTGCGTCTGTAATGGCTCATAACAGCATATGCGTGCGGTTATGGCTCGCCGAGTGCGATACAATTATCTCAATATGTATCGGCGATTTTTTTATTTAGAAATGGCATAAAATGGTGCAAAATAGAACATGATAGAATAGACACTGAACTCGTTCTTTAATATACTATTAACAAACTTCCAACGAAATTCAAAGAAGAAACAAATCTGAAAACTTTTAGGTCATTAAGAACATATTTGATAGGGAAAAAAATTGCACAATATAAATTATATACCAAACCATAAATATACCAAACCTTAAACGTAAATTTGTAAAACGATTGATTTGTTTTGTTTTGTTTTATTTTTAAGGGGAATAAATTATTTTTTATTTTGATTTGATTTGAACTTTGACATCGTTTTTAGTCGTTTACAATCTACCTAGTCTTATTGTTCGAAACAATATTAATAAATGATACTTCAAAATTGTAAGGTTTTTATAAGATTTTAGAAAACCTAAAAGTAATTCTATGAATAGGATGGTTGCGACAGTTACTACGTGGTAATCCATACTTACATTGAATTGAAAAATTCACTTTGTTTTTTACCACACTTATATTATGTAAAAATGTTATATAACTTATTATTCACAGTTATATAAATTTCTACACATATCACGACTCGAGTTTCGACGTTTGACGGTCATTATCAAGTGACTTAACAAATTGATGATGGTGAATATATACCCTTATAGTTTTGGTGGGGTGGGGGGGCGGTGTTTGTCCGAAGAAGAGGACTTTTCTGTTTGAGATTGGGTGAGATTAAACAGTTGGGAAAAGATTAGGTCAGTTTGCTCGTTTAGGAGATTAACTGAGGGATTACGGGTTTTTTTTAAAATTTCTAATGACTCTAGGAGATTTAGTTTCGGGCCTTTGTTGCAATTATGCAAGATTTTTAGATTATCTATTTCTGGGAATTTATGATTGCATTCGAGACAATGGTTTGAAAAAGAACTAGTGTCTTTTTTCAGACGAAAAGCGCGAGAATGTTCTGAAAACCGTGTTGAAAAACTTCGTCCTGTCTGCCCTATGTACACGCTATTGCATTCGGAACAATGAATTTCGTATACGCCGGATTTTTAATGGGATCGATTTTGTCTTTGGCATTAAACAATATGTTGGACAACTTAGAGGAGGGTTTAAATGCTACTTGAAGATTTTGCTTTCGAAGGACATTTGCGATGTGTTCGCTTGTTTTGCCAAAATATGTCAGGGAGATGAAAGTTTTATCTGAATTTGAGGTTTTCGGATAAATTTGGGCCATTGCGAATTGGGTTCGTTTATTATTGATAATGTTTTGGATAAGTTTTGTTGGGAAACCATTCTCTGTAGCGATTGAAATGATGGTACTTAATTCTTTGATTCTCTTTTCTGTGGAAAGGGGGATTGAAAAGGCTCGATGTATCATTGAATGATAGGCCGCTAATTTGTGTGTTATCGGGTGAAATGATGAATACGGGATTGTAGAGTTAACATTGGTGGGTTTTCTGTATATATCAAATTCTATTTTGTTGTTTTTGTGAATCAGAGTAAGGTCTAAGAAGTTTATTTTGTTGTCTGTTTCTACCTCGATGGTGAATTTAATTTTGGGATGAACGTTGTTTATTAGGTTGAGAAATTGGTCTAATTGACGTGTTGTACCACTAAAACACGCTATTACGTCATCGACATATCTATACCAAAATGAAATATGTTTTTTGGAGAAATCTAGTTTGAAGATTTTTTCTTCGATAGTTGACATGAATAGATCGGCTAAAAGGGGACTTAATGGCGATCCCATTGCTAGACCTGATGTTTGCTGATAGTAAGTGTTATTAAATTTGAAGTAATTTTGATTAACACATGTTTCCAGGGCTTCATAAAGTTCAGATTTTATAAGATGATGACAATTAGCTTTATCAATTAAATTTTGTATGATTTCGAGACACTCTTTAGTAGGTTTATTAGAAAACATACTACTAATGTCAAAAGATACGAGTTTGGAGTTTATTGGGGTTGTTATTGGTTTGAGGAGTTCCGAAAGGGCGAGTGAATTTTTTACAGAATATTTTGGGGTAAATTTGGTGTATTTTTTGAAAAGAGTATTCAGTTTAATTGCCAAAACTCTTGCAACACTGTTAATATAGGAGACAACTGGTCTAATGGGAGAATCGGGTTTGTGAGTTTTAATGAAACCATAGAGCCTGGGAGCTGTGGGATTCTGATTTATGATTTTAAATTTCTCAAATTCGGAGAACAAAGTTGTAATATTTTTTAAGAGACTTCTAATTTGAAATTGGAATTTTTGTGTAGGATCCCTTTTCAAGGGAGTTAGTTTTTCTGTTGAAATGAAAGAGTTCATTTTATTAATATACTGTTCTCTTTCCAGGACGACTATCGAATTTGATTTATCGGCTTTTGTAAGGACTAAAGAGTTGGACTCAATTTTTGTTTTTATCGATTTGATCACTGCGGAGTCTGTGGTAGAATTACGGGCGTACGATTTTATATGATCGGCTATTTTGGCTCGGGGTATATGAGGTTCTTGCACTTTTTTTAGCGCGATTTCTGACTCTACAATTATTGTGGATTTATCGGATTTGTTATTGATGAATGGGGTGTAGTTGGGGTTTTGGGAAAGAAAAGATTGTTCAATAGGACTGAAGATAACTTTTGAGAAGTTGATAAATTTAGGCACTAGATTCGGTTTGGACATTATTTTTTGAGGTTCGGACTTTTTGTTCTTTACGAGAACGGATAGTTTCTTTTTTAATTTTAAATATTTTAGGTGGTTGACCCTACTTACATTATCACGAACAAAGTCATCAAAGATAGTGAATTCTACTGGATGTAATTTAAATGTCAGCTCTGAATGCAATATCTTGAGATAATGTTGAATAACATCTCTCCTCCGATGAAGATTTTTTATTTCGGATCTAATCCAACTGTTTTGGGCAGATTTTATGGCTGCTATTGCGAAGACGTGGAGCGGGTTTTAATATTTACATAGTTGGGTACGACTTTGGACCGAAGGCATTCTGAATTGAACCAGATATCCTGTGAAACGAGACGGTATTTTTTCATCAATTTGTTGTACAATTTTGTCTGGGTTGCCGTACAGGCTGATTTTATGAATAGGATGGTTGCGACAGTTACTACGTGGTAATCCATACTTACATTGAATTGAAAAATTCACTTTGTTTTTTACCACACTTATATTATGTAAAAATGTTATATAACTTATTATTCACAGTTCCAATTTCAAATTAGACGTCTCTTAAAAAACATTACAACTTTGTTCTCCGAATTTGAGAAATTTAAAATCATAAATCAGAATCCCACAGCTCCCAGGCTCTATGGTTTCATTAAAACTCACAAACCCGATTCTCCCATTAGACCAGTTGTCTCCTATATTAACAGTGTTGCAAGAGTTTTGGCAATTAAACTGAATACTCTTTTCAAAAAATACACCAAATTTACCCCAAAATATTCTGTAAAAAATTCACTCGCCCTTTCGGAACTCCTCAAACCAATAACAACCCCAATAAACTCCAAACTCGTATCTTTTGACCTTAGTAGTATGTTTTCTAATATACCTACTAAAGAGTGTCTCGAAATCATACAAAATTTAATTGATAAAGCTAATTGTCATCATCTTATAAAATCTGAACTTTATGAAGCCCTGGAAACATGTGTTAATCAAAATTACTTCAAATTTAATAACACTTACTATCAGCAAACATCAGGTCTAGCAATGGGATCGCCATTAAGTCCCCTTTTAGCCGATCTATTCATGTCAACTATCGAAGAAAAAATCTTCAAACTAGATTTCTCCAAAAAACATATTTCATTTTGGTATAGATATGTCGATGACGTAATAGCGTGTTTTAGTGGTACAACACGTCAATTAGACCAATTTCTCAACCTAATAAACAACGTTCATCCCAAAATTAAATTCACCATCGAGGTAGAAACAGACAACAAAATAAACTTCTTAGACCTTACTCTGATTCACAAAAACAACAAAATAGAATTTGATATATACAGAAAACCCACCAATGTTAACTCTACAATCCCGTATTCATCATTTCACCCGATAACACACAAATTAGCGGCCTATCATTCAATGATACATCGAGACTTTTCAATCCCCCTTTCCACAGAAAAGAGAATCAAAGAATTAAGTACCATCATTTCAATCGCTACAGAGAATGGTTTCCCAACAAAACTTATCCAAAACATTATCAATAATAAACGAACCCAATTCGCAATGGCCCAAATTTATCCGAAAACCTCAAATTCAGATAAAACTTTCATCTCCCTGACATATTTTGGCAAAACAAGCGAACACATCGCAAATGTCCTTCGAAAGCAAAATCTTCAAGTAGCATTTAAACCCTCCTCTAAGTTGTCCAACATATTGTTTAATGCCAAAGACAAAATCGATCCCATTAAAAAATCCGGCGTATACGAAATTCATTGTGCAAATGAGTGTATAACGAATGCAATAGCGTGTATATAGGGCAGACAGGACGAAGTTTTTCAACACGGTTTTCAGAACATTCTCGCGCTTTTCGTCTGAAAAAAGACACTAGTTCTTTTTCAAACCATTGTCTCGAATGCAATCATAAATTCCCAGAAATAGATAATCTAAAAATCTTGCATAATTGCAACAAAGGCCCGAAACTAAATCTTCTAGAGTCATTAGAAATTTTCAAAAAAACCCGTAATCCCTCAGTTAATCTCCTAAACGAGCAAACTGACCTAATCTTTTCCCAACTTTTTAATCTCACCCAATCTCAAACAGATAAGTCCTCTTCTTCGGACAAACACCGCCCACCCCACCCCACCAAAACTATAAGGGTATATATTCAACATCATCAATTTGTTAAGTCACTTGATAATGACCGTCAAACGTCGAAACTCGAGTCGTGATATGTGTAGAAATTTATATAACTGTGAATAATAAGTTATATAACATTTTTACATAATATAAGTGTGGTAAAAAACGAAGTGAATTTTTCAATTACTTTGATTCCTTTGTAAGATATCACTGTAAATATAACAAGATGTCCTGACTGTCCTAAATTGTATAATGAATTATATTAGCGTAATCTGTGTAAAATTCTGAGTGTTTTGACATACAATATGCAAAAATTGTAAATGTTGCGAAAATAGCGATTTTTTTAATATTAAATTGCGAATTTTGACATGTCGTGGGTATTGACATATAATACATCAAAAGACGCCAAATTTTGTATAGAACAAACTAACAATATTTTTCCTTTGGTGAAACGTACACGGAAAAAAGTACACATTGAAAATTACTGTATCAAATAGTAGCAGCGGCTTTACGATTTTGAAACTGTAAAAACTACAAATTGTTTTTATTAAAATTACAGTTTCCGATATTATTAGTAAATAAGTTTTAAAAATTACAGTGTGCGACTGCAATCTTTACAAATTTGTATCCGTAAGGCCGCTGCTACTATTTAAACTGTAATTTTTAAAGTGTATTTTTTCCCGTGTAAGCCTGATCCGCACTTTCAGATTTTTGCCCAAAACTTCACTACATTCTACACAATATCTAATCAAATCATTCTAATCATTCTAAATCATTCTAATCAAATCTACATTCAAATCTACATTCTACATTCAAATCTACATTCAAATCAAATCATTCTAATCAAATCTACACAATATTATATAGTCTTGTTCAGTTTAGTCTAATACTGTATAACATTGAGCACACAACAGCATTGTAAGTTGAACAAACTAATCTAATAAAACCCGTGCTTTGAGAAACGATTAAATCTAAATCTCAATAAATCAACAGCTCTATATAATTTTCTTATAATTAATAGTTGAAATGGAATTATTAATCGAAACATTGAACTCTGCAATTAAACTGTTTATAGCTAATTTAGTGCTAATCGTGAAATACTATTTAGAAACATTTAATTTCACCCGTCTACAGTGAAAAAACCAAATCTAAATTTACTAGCTAATAACGTATAATAGTAACGGTAAATAGACACTAAATTAGTCCATTAAATCCTGTGTAACAGACATTATATATTTGGCCTTAAAAAGAGAAGTGAATATTAGAAATAATGATAATTTAGAGACACTAGGTGTAAATTTCGCAAATGAGTTTTTCTGAGAAATAATTTTTCTTTCTGTTCTAATGTTTCACCTAGTGCCTACAGCTGAATCCTTAAATGTTATTAAATGAATATTGACTATACTACTAGATACAACTAATTATCAAAAGAAGATATGACATACTGAATAGAACTAGACTTATCTCTGCAGTTTTTACTATCTAGTCTTGTTTATTACGTTTCGTCACTCTTGATTATCTATTTAACTTTGTCTGCCTATTCTTTTTTGTTTATTTCTGTTATCTTGTTTGATTAACTGTTTAGTATATTAGGCCTAGTCTTGACTATCTCGTTCTATCTGTCTTAAGGCCGATTCTCATATACGCGACACTCAGCTACGCGACGTCGTGCGACATCGCCTGTCAAATAATGATTACATTGTTTTAAATGGGCACGTTCTCACTATAGCTACGCGACATGCCCATTTAAAACAATGTAATCATTATTTGACAGGCGATGTCGCACGACGTCGCGTAGCTGACTGTCGCGCATATAGGAATCGACCTTAATTCTTTCATTATTAATAATGAACTTTGTATGTAGCAAGCAATTTATTGGAACAATCGATCACTTTCTGCATATTGTTGATGAGCTCAAGTCGAAGGTAGGTAAAATAATTTTTGTAAAACTCGGAAGAGGAAACGAAAAACCGATTAGTTGGCCAACTTAACGAGTTTTGATGCATTGAAACAGCGCAATGAGTAATTGCAGTTAGAACCTTGAAAGACCATTCAAATAAACAAATATTTTTTTTATTAAAACAGATAATTAGATGAATAAACAGATGCATAAATAAACAAACGTGTTAAAGTAATAAATATATTAAGACTTGCGATTCCAATTAAATGGTTACGGATGCACGCCGCCCGCAATTAGTTGTTACTCAACGCCGCGATTGTTAAATAAATTATTTTGTTTACGATGTTTTTCCGCTGAATTTTTCACGAATTTGCTCAAAACACGGGAGATAAACGGAGAATCGTGATTCACACCTCGCCGATCACCAACACACAACGCAGACTCGATTAATAAACAATATGTTATTTGTATAATTAGCATATTGGCAGAGGTTCCCAGAATCGATGAAAGTGAAAAATTGCTGAAATGTTCAATCCCAGTTTAGTAGTAGGAATTAGCTCCGTCAAGACTTAGGAATGAGGATTTAGTAATTAGATATAGTACACTAATTTAAGAATTTGATAAATCGGACTACATTATTAAAACTTTATTGGGTCATTTAGTCACAAAAGAATTATTCCGGTCTCTCTAGTCATGTCTATCTTATATAGTCTTATCTGTCTATCAGAGTTGCCCCATTAACCCAGTGGTGTAGTGGTAAAATAAGAAGTGACGGAACGCATTGTGAGAGCAAAAAAATAGTCCACGACTTTCCACAACCAGCTTACTGGCACAATTCGCAATGAAATAGTAATTGACGGGTTTCGAACTGCCGCAGACTTACGCATTCGCACTATTGTTGAAGTTTATAGTTTAGTAGTTATGGTATGTAGAATAGCCAACATAGAACACCTGATATATTTTCTGAAATGTTTTTGCAAATGCGACAATTTAAATTTTAATTTGAATTTAAAAAAAAGGCTTCCAAAAAAAGTACCGGAACGCGTTCCGTTTCTGAAAAAAGGTGCCGGAACGTCACGTTCCCCCACTAATACACCACTGCATTAATCCCTTGGCATATATGTACATATATATATATATATCTATATATATATATATATATATATATATATATATATATATATATATATATCTGTGTGTTGTATTGTTTTCTCGGGGATTCCGCGTTGATGTTGAGGGTTGGTTCTGAAAAGAACCGGATTCTCGACGTTTCGGCGAACTAACATTCGCCATTCTCAAGAGATATATGCGTCCGTGCGGGTCAACGGTTAGACGCATACTGAGAGCTCGTTCGTGCGGTGCGACTACTTATAGCTGTCTGGCTTCGGGTCATGCGCGTTGTGTGCGGTGCTTCGGTTCGGTTGTTTGTTTGTCTTGTTGGTCGTACATGAGTCTGGGGTGTCTGGGGTTGCATTTTGAGGGTGGATATGATCGGTCGCCATGCTGGGGGCAGTCTCAAGGAATCGTCTCTCGTGTTCATACAGTAGTCTCGTTTTTCTATCTCTATGGCTTCTCTGTATACTCGTGACATTTCGTGGCTAATCTGTGCAACAGTCCTTGAATTTCTAAAGTCCATCCAGTGACCGGTGTTTGTGTGTTGGACAAGTGCCGATGAAACTTTGTCTCTGTGTCTGGTTGAAACTACATGTTCTTGAATCCTAGCAGATATTTTTCCATTGGTACGTCCAATGTAGGTTTGTTCACATGTTCCGCAAGGTATTTCGTAAATTCCATGGGATTCTAACGGGATGGTGTCTTTAACGCTGCGTAGCATGGAGGATATTTTCTGGTTAGGTTTGAAAATGGTGTCGATGTTGTGTCTTTTAAGTATTCTGGCGATTTTGTCAGTTGATCCATGAACATATGGTAGGTATGCTGTGCTAACGGGTTTCTGGCGCTCTTCAGTTCTTTGGCTACTGTTCTCTGTACGACGGAAAGCTCTGGATATTAAGCTGTTTGGATATCCATTTGAAGAAAGAGCTTCTCGTAAGTTCCTCAATTCTTTCGGTAAGTTAAGCTGGTCGGCTAGTCTTTTGGATCGGGTGGTAAGAGTGTTGACTACAGATGCTAGTTGTTTGGGATGATGGTGCGAAGAAGCGTTCAGATATCTGTCTGTGTGGGTTGGTTTCCGGTACACAGTGTGGCTCAATGTGCCGTCAGGTTTCTTCTGTACCAAAACATCCAAGAAAGGCAATTGTTGATGCTTTTCTATCTTCATTGTGAATTTAATTTGGTCGTGTTGGGAGTTAAGATGGGTAAGGAATTTGTCCAGCTCTGGTCTGCCGTGGGGCCAGATTACAAATGTGTCGTCAACATATCTTAACCAGAGTGTAGGTTTAAGTGTGGCTGATGAGATTGCCTTTTCCTCAAAATCTGTAAGAAATATGTTGGCTATTACTGGGGATAGAGGTGAACCCATTGGTGCTCCTAGGACTTGTTTGTATATTTGGCCATCGTACCTAAAGTATGTATTCTTTAAACAATGTTCTGCCAGATCTGATACATACTTTTCTGGTTTTAATTTTGATCTTATGATGTTTAAGGCCTCAGGGACCGGTACTTTTGTGAATAAAGATACAATGTCAAAGCTCACAAGGAGGTGGCCGGGCTGGAGTTGGTGATTTTTCAGTATGTCTATGAAGTGTTCAGCATTGCGGACATAGGAATCACAATCTTCTGAGTATGGTTGTAAACATTTTGCAAAATGTTTCGCAAGAAGTTGGACCGGTGAACCAATGGAGCTTACTATTGGTCGTAGTGGGGCTCCATCTTTGTGGATCTTTGGTAAACCATATATCTTGGGACACCGTGAAGATTTCTCCCTTGGTATAAGATATTTCATTGATTCCTTGTCAATGCTAGAGCTTAGGATTTTTTGTCTGGTAGTTTTCTCAAGATAGGTTGTGGGGTCCGTTGTACTGGGTAGATAAGCCGGATCATCTAAGATTGTGGTCATTTTTTGTTTATAGTCAGCACTGTTCATGACCACAGAGCAATTTCCCTTGTCAGCTGGTAGAACCACAATGCTGTTGTTTTCTCTTAGTACCTTGAGGGCTTTGAATTCCTCGTATGAGATGTTTCTTGTCGGTGGTTTGGCAGATCTTAAAATGTGGCATGTTTCCTGTCTTATTGTCTCGGCTAATGTGGCAGGGAGTTGTGAAAAACGAGACTACTGCATGAACACGAGAGACGATTCCTTGAGACTGCCCCCAGCATGGCGACCGATCATATCCACCCTCAAAATGCAATCCCAGACACCCCAGACTCATGTACGACCAACAAGACAAACAAACAACCGAACCGAAGCACCGCACACAACGCGCATGACCCGAAGCCAGACAGCTATAAGTAGTCGCATCGCACGAACGAGCTCTCAGTATGCGTCTAACGGTTGACCCACACGGACGCATATATCTCTTGAGAATGGCGAATGTTAGTTCGCCGAAACGTCGAGAATCCGGTTCTTTTCTGAGCCAACCCTCAGCATCAACGCGGAATCCCCGAGAAAACAATACAACATATATATATATATATATATATATATATATATATATATATACGAATAATATGCGCGTTGACGTGTCCATATACATGTGATCTTATGACATATACATGACGTCTTAGAAACGTCATTGTATGACAAGGGGTTAAGAAGGAAGGGCTTTTATTATAATAGAACGTTGGAGAGAGTATTACCACGAGCTTCTGAACACTACAGCAACTGTAAATCTACAAGCTGTCAACCAAATCCCCCAATATCCTGTGAGGGAGGAGATAGCTCTCTACCCAACTTCTGATGAGATTCGCATGGCTACCCTACAGCTTAAGAACAACAAAGCACCTGGACAAGATGGCTGGCCAATTGAAATCTATAAGTGTGGTGGTATTCCCATACTTAATAAAATTCTCACCCTATTTAAACAAATCTGGGATTCTGAAAAGTCTTCAAGCACTGACTTCAAGCACTCTCAATTCAAGCAATTGTCAATATCCTCTTCTTCTTGAAAGTTGGCGACCACCTTTCTGAATGCGTCTCTGTCTCTTGCCACATGGAACAGTTCTTCAACATTCATTCCTGCCCACTCTCTTATATTACGGAGCCAGGATTTTTTTCTTCGTATTCCCTTATTCCCCTCTATTCTTCCCTGCATTATGTTTTGTAGCAGTATATATTTGTCTAGCAGTATATATGTATGCTGTTTTACGTATCTTGATAATTTTTAATAGTTTTTGAAAATAATATATTATTTATAATAATTTTTAATAATTTGTCCCTCGATGCGCCTTAGTACTTCATCGTTCGTTATTCTATGTGTCCGGGGTATCTTTAGCATGCGCCTATATATCCACATCTCGAACGCTTCCAGCTTTTTGATAGTTTGGGCTTTTAAGGTCTAGCTTTCCACCCTGTACAGTAACACTGACCGCACATAACACTCCATGAACCCTAGTCTTCTTTCGAGGCATTTCTATCCTGATCTTGATTTCTTCATCTAGATCTAGTATATCATTAATGACATTAGTTCCAAGATATTTGTTTTGTTGAACCCGCTCTACTTGCTTTCCATTTAGTGTGATAACAGGGTAAATATTCGGGTTTTTACTTACCACCATGAATTTCGTTTTTTCTATGTTAATGGTCCTACGTCTTTGCACGCTTGTTTAACTCTCTCTAATAGTGTTTGTAGCTCTTCTCCACATTCCGCCATTATTGCAGTATCGTCCGCGAATCTAAGATTATTAATTAGTGCCCCTACCAATATTTGCCCCTTCTCTTCTCTCCTCCAGCGCCCTTCGAAACACAAACTGGGAGTACAAATTGAACAGACATAACGCAGCCTTGTCGGACGTCTTTCTGGATTTTAATTTCGTCCGTCTCCATATCTTCAACCCGCACTATCGCTGTTTGGTTAAAGTATAACTCTTTTATTAATCGTATGTCGCTTTGATCCAGATTAATACTTTTTAGGTTCTCGATAAGCTTGTCGTGTTGGACTCTATCAAAGGCCTTTTGGAAGTCGATGAAACAGACGAATACATTTTTATTGTACTCTCTACACTTCTGTCGCATTACTTTTAGAGCGAACAGAGCCTCTCTAGTTCCTAATCCTTCTCTGAAACCAAACTGCATCTCATCCAATTGTTCTTCACATTTGCGTGTTCTTCCTATTCTCGGTTGGATGATTTTTAAGAGGATTTTCAACGTGTGGCTCATCAGGCTGATCATCCCATATTCGTCACATGACTTAGGATTGTTTTTTTAAGGTAGCGGAATAAACACTGATTTAAGCCACTCTCTTCGAATTTCACCTGTTTCATATATTCTATTTAGAAATTCTGTAAGGCTGGTCAAGTTTCTGTCGTCCAATGCTTTCGACATTTATATCGGAATGCTTCTGTCCTACAGCTTCGGGTCCTACAGCTTTGTTGTTTTTTGCTGTGTTAATCGCATATTCCGATTTAAGAATACCTAAGTGCTCATCCACGTTGATTTGCGGGCGCGGTCACGAAATATAAAACGTATGGCATAATATCCATGTGTTCACGTACGAAACTAGCGACTGGAGCGCGCGGCAATATCAAACGCGTGAGAAGTTTGTGTGTGTTCACGTCGAACTAGTGGCGGAACGCGCGATTCACACGCGACGTCAGTAAGTTCAACCAGTACGAACTTATCGCTAGAAACGATAGCATGTTTTCATCATGTCTTTCAATACAGAAGAGTTTATTAGTGCTGCTCAGCTTAGGATACTAACCAAAACTTAAACTTAGGTTAGTATACTAACCTAACCTAACCTGACAACAAGTCACACTTGCGCAAACGCCTGGCGGCCAATGTGATCGCGAACTCACCACGTCTACCGCGCCCGCACCCGCCACCGCGCCCGCGCGTTCTTACGTGAACAAACACTAAATGAAGATGGACTGGCGATCTTCCTCCATTGAATCTTCTCGTTCCGCTACAAATAGGTTTGTCACGTCTTCTTCCCAGGTTCGCTCTTTATCTTCCTCTGTTAGCTAAATGTCTCCGTGTATGTTTCTTGTGACCATTAGTATTTTTTTCTCGTATGTCCTGTAAGTTCTATTAGCTTTTTATGCATATTGCGTGCTTGTAGTTGTAGTGCTTGTTATGTGGCTCCTCCATTTCACAGCAGTTTTCTTCCATCCATTGTCAATATATACAAGAGGAAAGGGGACAGATCAGATTGCACCAATTACCGTGGCATCTCCCTTCTCTGTGCAGCTGGTAAGATAGTCTCAAAGGTGATCTCTAACCGTCTACAGCCTGCTTTAGAGTCAATCCTAACAGAGAGTCAATCTGGTTTTCGCCAGAACAGAGGGACAACAGATATTTCACGCTTCGACAGCTCCAGGAAAAAGTGAAGGAGCAGCATTCTTCCATATTTACTATTTCTGTGGATATACGGAAGACATTCGACATGGTGAACAGGCTTCTGAAGCACTCGGAAGAGAAACGCAGTCATGAAAATATTGAAAAGAAGAGGTGCGAATACGCAGCCTTGACTTACGACATTAGAAATGTTGAAAGAGCCGATGATTTCGCCGCCTGCAATAACCTGTGCCTCGTTGTCCATATGATGATCGGCAATTATATTGCAGGACAGCCAAATCTTAAGTTAAGTAAAGCAAGTTAAGCAAGCCCTGTGACAAATACTCTTAAGATTTGGCTGTCCTGCAATATAATTGCCGATCATCATATGGACAACGAGGCACAGGTTATTGCAGGCGGCGAAATCACCGGCTCTTTCAACATTTCTAATGTCGTAAGTCAAGGCTGCGTATTAGCACCTCTTCTTTTCAATATTTTCATGACTGCGTTTCTCTTCCGAGTGCTTCAGAAGCGTGGTATTGACATCCGATATCACCTTCACAATGGATTACATTGTGAAGGTGATATCGGATGTCTTAAACGCCTTGCACGTCTTAAAGTCCAGAAAAATGTACGCAAGAGATCCCTCACTGAGCTGCAATATGCAGATGACCTTGTTTTTTTGGCCAACACCGCAGAAGAAGCACAACGTATGATGAACACATTCTTAAGTGTTCTCTCTTGGGATGATGGTAAATTAGTAACAAAATGGAGGTCATTATCTCTTGGGATGGAGGTAAACACGTCCAAAACCAAACTCCTTATTTTGAGCTTTCGTCCACCAGCAGCATCAGACACACGTAGATATATATCCATAGATGGAACCCCTATCGGGACTTTTGAACAATTCAACTAATTGGGAAGTCTAGTGACAGCGAATTGCGACCAGCATGCCGAAATTAGCCACCCTTTACGGTGTGCCTCGCATGCCTTCTTTAAACCCCGGAAGAGAGTCTTTGGCTGTAGTGACCTGATCATACACATGAAAGTTCTAGTTTTCAAAGCAGCTGTCTTATCCATCCTACTAAACGGTAGTGATTGTGGACAAAAAGCACGTTGAGGCGCTGGAGAAAATCCAAATGAGACAGCTTTGCTGTATCATGGGAATTCATCTCCAACAAAGAAATACGGGAAAGAGCCAACTTCGACTCTATAAAGAACACCTTGGCGCGCAATCAACTGCGCTGGCTAGGGCATGTGTGCCGGATATCGGATCGCAAAACAAATTCTCTTTGGTAAGCTATCCCATGGTCAGCGATATCCTGGTGGCCAGGAAACGATGTTTATTCTTATGGATATAGCAGGCGATTTCCAGTATGTAAAGGCCAGTGATTGTTGTGGAATGCCTAATTCCATGAAATGTGGCCTACATGGAGTAGTTATACTGATACCTCTAATGGTTCTGATTATTCTTTTGTGTGCCAGTGAGATTGTCTCTACCTGCGGTAAGGATCTCCATAACAGTATACCATATGTAAGAAATGACTGTACTTCAGCAAAATAATATGTGAGATCTTCATTCCGTAAAAACTGTCGGAGGTACCCTGCCCCGGACTTAGGGACTCAGGGCCCCTAGGTACCCCCCGACCATCTAGAAGCTATTTTGGAAATTTAGCAAATTAAATACACTCTCTCCTCGGTCCTATTACCCTCAGAAGGGTTTGGTGGCATCATGCTTCTACCATTTTAAAGCAATTTTCCACTCCTCTCTGTTCTGGGCTATTTCTGTGGCCTCGTGCAGAGAGAGTCTTGTCAAGCTTATTTATCAAGATAAATACACTAGTACAGAACATATAGAGTACAGATATAACATAGGGGGACGAAGAGGCCTAATTCTAGCTTTCTTGCGCACAGAGTTATAAGTTATATTATGAGCGCCCTGCCCTGTATTGGCAAGATATAATCAAAATATTATATAATTTTCGATAAAGCTTTTTGATAAGGCAAGCCAGGCATTTGAGCTTATCTAAAGATTCCACCACCGGGGCCCCTACGCTGCCCCAGGGCCCCGGGGCCTTGTAGGCCTAGGCAGAAATCCGGCACTGGAGGTACCTGATTTGAAATATTTTCATTTGAAGTTTACTGCAAATTTCTTGAATGGTGATATTCCACTGCAAGTTTTCCTCTAAATGAATACCAAGAAATTTGGTTACATTAACTCTCTTGATGCTGTCGCTATTTAATTTAAGTGGAAAGTCTCTGGAACGAGAACTGCGTGCAGTCTGAAATATCATATATTCAGTTTTATCTCTGTTGAGGTAAACACAGTTTGCTGAGAACCATTTGTTAAGTTTTTTCAGAAGTATATTGGCTCGAGGTGGGTTGTCAGTCCCAGTATGTTCAGAGACGATAAATCTGGCGTCGTCTGCATACAGTGTGCAGTGATGTTCAATTATGAAGCTAGCCAAGCCTGAAATGTATAGTCGGAAAAGTGTTGGAACCAGGACACTTCCTTGAGGACACCCATATTTGTAAACTTAACAAGGGATTGACCGACTATCGTCCCCGATTTGACATGAACAAGTTGCTGACGATCTTCGAGGAAGGACTTAAGCCTAAAAATCTGGCGGATTTGCCTCTTATTCCATAAATGAAGACCTTGTCCAGAAAAAGACTGTGAAATACAGAGTCGAATGCTTTCGATAGATCGCAAATTATCCCAATCGGACATTTACCCTTATCTACCTCAGCTATGATTGTGTTGTAAAATTGACCTAGTGCGGTCGTGGTAGATTTTCCTTTTGCAAAATCCATGCTGTTGCTTTGGAATACGTTGAAATTTACCAACAAATGGGATAAGCCTAATTCGCATATTATAAGTACCCCAGCATCCTAGCTAAAACTGATATTAGGGCTATTGGTCGATAATTGTTAGCAGGTTTTTTGTCTCCCTTTTTGTCAACAGGAATAATAGTGGATATCTTCAGGATTTCTGGGAATAGTTCAGCAGCGAATGAAGCGTTCACTATATTAGTTATTGCATCAACTAGCAAATGTCTGAATTCTTTAAAGATGTTGTCTTTCTTAAAGATGTAGTCTTGTCTGTCTAGTGTTTTCTGTCTAGTCTTGTCTGTCTAGTCTTGTCTGTCTAGTCTTGTCTGTCTAGTCTTGTCTGTCTAGTCTTGTCTGTCTAGTCTTGTCTGTCTAGTCTTGTCTGTCTAGTCTTGTCTGTCTAGTCTTGTCTGTCTAGTCTTGTCTGTCTAGTCTTGTCTGTCTAGTCTTGTCTGTCTAGTCTTGTCTGTCTAGTCTTGTCTGTCTAGTCTTGTCTGTCTAGTCTTGTCTGTCTAGTCTTGTCTGTCTAGTCTTGTCTGTCTAGTCTTGTCTGTCTAGTCTTGTCTGTCTAGTCTTGTCTGTCTAGTCTTGTCTGTCTAGTCTTGTCTGTCTAGTCTTGTCTGTCTAGTCTTGTCTGTCTAGTCTTGTCTGTCTAGTCTTGTCTGTCTAGTCTTGTCTGTCTAGTCTTGTCTGTCTAGTCTTGTCTGTCTAGTCTTGTCTGTCTAGTCTTGTCTGTCTAGTCTTGTCTGTCTAGTCTTGTCTGTCTAGTCTTGTCTGTCTAGTCTTGTCTGTCTAGTCTTGTCTGTCTAGTCTTGTCTGTCTAGTCTTGTCTGTCTAGTCTTGTCTGTCTAGTCTTGTCTGTCTAGTCTTGTCTGTCTAGTCTTGTCTGTCTAGTCTTGTCTGTCTAGTCTTGTCTGTCTAGTCTTGTCTGTCTAGTCTTGTCTGTCTAGTCTTGTCTGTCTAGTCTTGTCTGTCTAGTCTTGTCTGTCTAGTCTTGTCTGTCTAGTCTTGTCTGTCTAGTCTTGTCTGTCTAGTCTTGTCTGTCTAGTCTTGTCTGTCTAGTCTTGTCTGTCTAGTCTTGTCTGTCTAGTCTTGTCTGTCTAGTCTTGTCTGTCTAGTCTTGTCTGTCTAGTCTTGTCTGTCTAGTCTTGTCTGTCTAGTCTTGTCTGTCTAGTCTTGTCTGTCTAGTCTTGTCTGTCTAGTCTTGTCTGTCTAGTCTTGTCTGTCTAGTCTTGTCTGTCTAGTCTTGTCTGTCTAGTCTTGTCTGTCTAGTCTTGTCTGTCTAGTCTTGTCTGTCTAGTCTTGTCTGTCTAGTCTTGTCTGTCTAGTCTTGTCTGTCTAGTCTTGTCTGTCTAGTCTTGTCTGTCTAGTCTTGTCTGTCTAGTCTTGTCTGTCTAGTCTTGTCTGTCTAGTCTTGTCTGTCTAGTCTTGTCTGTCTAGTCTTGTCTGTCTAGTCTTGTCTGTCTAGTCTTGTCTGTCTAGTCTTGTCTGTCTAGTCTTGTCTGTCTAGTCTTGTCTGTCTAGTCTTGTCTGTCTAGTCTTGTCTGTCTAGTCTTGTCTGTCTAGTCTTGTCTGTCTAGTCTTGTCTGTCTAGTCTTGTCTGTCTAGTCTTGTCTGTCTAGTCTTGTCTGTCTAGTCTTGTCTGTCTAGTCTTGTCTGTCTAGTCTTGTCTGTCTAGTCTTGTCTGTCTAGTCTTGTCTGTCTAGTCTTGTCTGTCTAGTCTTGTCTGTCTAGTCTTGTCTGTCTAGTCTTGTCTGTCTAGTCTTGTCTGTCTAGTCTTGTCTGTCTAGTCTTGTCTGTCTAGTCATGTCTGTCTAGTCTTGTCTGTCTAGTCTTGTCTGTCTAGTCTTGTCTGTCTAGTCTTGTCTGTCTAGTCTTGTCTGTCTAGTCTTGTCTGTCTAGTCTTGTCTGTCTAGTCTTGTCTGTCTAGTCTTGTCTGTCTAGTCTTGTCTGTCTAGTCTTGTCTGTCTAGTCTTGTCTGTCTAGTCTTGTCTGTCTAGTCTTGTCTGTCTAGTCTTGTCTGTCTAGTCTTGTCTGTCTAGTCTTGTCTGTCTAGTCTTGTCTGTCTAGTCTTGTCTGTCTAGTCTTGTCTGTCTAGTCTTGTCTGTCTAGTCTTGTCTGTCTAGTCTGTCTAGTCTGTCTGTCTAGTCTTGTCTGTCTAGTCTTGTCTGTCTAGTCTTGTCTGTCTAGTCTTGTCTGTCTAGTCTTGTCTGTCTAGTCTTGTCTGTCTAGTCTTGTCTGTCTAGTCTTGTCTGTCTAGTCTTGTCTGTCTAGTCTTGTCTGTCTAGTCTTGTCTGTCTAGTCTTGTCTGTCTAGTCTTGTCTGTCTAGTCTTGTCTGTCTAGTCTTGTCTGTCTAGTCTTGTCTGTCTAGTCTTGTCTGTCTAGTCTTGTCTGTCTAGTCTTGTCTGTCTAGTCTTGTCTGTCTAGTCTTGTCTGTCTAGTCTTGTCTGTCTAGTCTTGTCTGTCTAGTCTTGTCTGTCTAGTCTTGTCTGTCTAGTCTTGTCTGTCTAGTCTTGTCTGTCTAGTCTTGTCTGTCTAGTCTTGTCTGTCTAGTCTTGTCTGTCTAGTCTTGTCTGTCTAGTCTTGTCTGTCTAGTCTTGTCTGTCTAGTCTTGTCTGTCTAGTCTTGTCTGTCTAGTCTTGTCTGTCTAGTCTTGTCTGTCTAGTCTTGTCTGTCTAGTCTTGTCTGTCTAGTCTTGTCTGTCTAGTCTTGTCTGTCTAGTCTTGTCTGTCTAGTCTTGTCTGTCTAGTCTTGTCTGTCTAGTCTTGTCTGTCTAGTCTTGTCTGTCTAGTCTTGTCTGTCTAGTCTTGTCTGTCTAGTCTTGTCTGTCTAGTCTTGTCTGTCTAGTCTTGTCTGTCTAGTCTTGTCTGTCTAGTCTTGTCTGTCTAGTCTTGTCTGTCTAGTCTTGTCTGTCTAGTCTTGTCTGTCTAGTCTTGTCTGTCTAGTCTTGTCTGTCTAGTCTTGTCTGTCTAGTCTTGTCTGTCTAGTCTTGTCTGTCTAGTCTTGTCTGTCTAGTCTTGTCTGTCTAGTCTTGTCTGTCTAGTCTTGTCTGTCTAGTCTTGTCTGTCTAGTCTTGTCTGTCTAGTCTTGTCTGTCTAGTCTTGTCTGTCTAGTCTTGTCTGTCTAGTCTTGTCTGTCTAGTCTTGTCTGTCTAGTCTTGTCTGTCTAGTCTTGTCTGTCTAGTCTTGTCTGTCTAGTCTTGTCTGTCTAGTCTTGTCTGTCTAGTCTTGTCTGTCTAGTCTTGTCTGTCTAGTCTTGTCTGTCTAGTCTTGTCTGTCTAGTCTTGTCTGTCTAGTCTTGTCTGTCTAGTCTTGTCTGTCTAGTCTTGTCTGTCTAGTCTTGTCTGTCTAGTCTTGTCTGTCTAGTCTTGTCTGTCTAGTCTTGTCTGTCTAGTCTTGTCTGTCTAGTCTTGTCTGTCTAGTCTTGTCTGTCTAGTCTTGTCTGTCTAGTCTTGTCTGTCTAGTCTTGTCTGTCTAGTCTTGTCTGTCTAGTCTTGTCTGTCTAGTCTTGTCTGTCTAGTCTTGTCTGTCTAGTCTTGTCTGTCTAGTCTTGTCTGTCTAGTCTTGTCTGTCTAGTCTTGTCTGTCTAGTCTTGTCTGTCTAGTCTTGTCTGTCTAGTCTTGTCTGTCTAGTCTTGTCTGTCTAGTCTTGTCTGTCTAGTCTTTCTGTCTAGTCTTGTCTGTCTAGTCTTGTCTGTCTAGTCTTGTCTGTCTAGTCTTGTCTGTCTAGTCTTGTCTGTCTAGTCTTGTCTGTCTAGTCTTGTCTGTCTAGTCTTGTCTGTCTAGTCTTGTCTGTCTAGTCTTGTCTGTCTAGTCTTGTCTGTCTAGTCTTGTCTGTCTAGTCTTGTCTGTCTAGTCTTGTCTGTCTAGTCTTGTCTGTCTAGTCTTGTCTGTCTAGTCTTGTCTGTCTAGTCTTGTCTGTCTAGTCTTGTCTGTCTAGTCTTGTCTGTCTAGTCTTGTCTGTCTAGTCTTGTCTGTCTAGTCTTGTCTGTCTAGTCTTGTCTGTCTAGTCTTGTCTGTCTAGTCTTGTCTGTCTAGTCTTGTCTGTCTAGTCTTGTCTGTCTAGTCTTGTCTGTCTAGTCTTGTCTGTCTAGTCTTGTCTGTCTAGTCTTGTCTGTCTAGTCTTGTCTGTCTAGTCTTGTCTGTCTAGTCTTGTCTGTCTAGTCTTGTCTGTCTAGTCTTGTCTGTCTAGTCTTGTCTGTCTAGTCTTGTCTGTCTAGTCTTGTCTGTCTAGTCTTGTCTGTCTAGTCTTGTCTGTCTAGTCTTGTCTGTCTAGTCTTGTCTGTCTAGTCTTGTCTGTCTAGTCTTGTCTGTCTAGTCTTGTCTGTCTAGTCTTGTCTGTCTAGTCTTGTCTGTCTAGTCTTGTCTGTCTAGTCTTGTCTGTCTAGTCTTGTCTGTCTAGTCTTGTCTGTCTAGTCTTGTCTGTCTAGTCTTGTCTGTCTAGTCTTGTCTGTCTAGTCTTGTCTGTCTAGTCTTGTCTGTCTAGTCTTGTCTGTCTAGTCTTGTCTGTCTAGTCTTGTCTGTCTAGTCTTGTCTGTCTAGTCTTGTCTGTCTAGTCTTGTCTGTCTAGTCTTGTCTGTCTAGTCTTGTCTGTCTAGTCTTGTCTGTCTAGTCTTGTCTGTCTAGTCTTGTCTGTCTAGTCTTGTCTGTCTAGTCTTGTCTGTCTAGTCTTGTCTGTCTAGTGTTGTCTTTCTAGTCTCGCCTGTATAGTTTTGCCTGTCGAGTCTTATCTGTCGAGTCTTATCTGTCCAGTCTTGTCTGTACAGTCTTGTCTGTCTAGTTTTATCCTGCTAGCATTGTCTGTTTTAGTCTATTCTGTTCTTGTTTTATCCCACTTTGTTACGATTTTCAATAACAAATAAATTAAAATCGACAAAATAAGGATATGATAAATGTTTTACAACAGCACTACAAAAAAGGTTCTGTAATGCCATTTTAATTAACTTTTAATAATTAGTTTGCATGAATGGTGTCAGTGTCAGCAGAAAATTGCAACAAATATAAAAATTGCAAAAACAACGCAAAGACAATAGATATGAAGTAAAGCCAACAAATGGGACATAAACAAAGTGACCATCAATCTAATTAAAGTAATTACGATTCTACTGACCTAAAACATTCTCTAGATTCGCCTTTGAAATGTAAATTAATAACAATTTTGGGAAACGTGGGATGTGATAGTCTGTCTGTCTCCGCGTGTGTTTGCATTATTTAAAAAACGTGTTTTCGTCATTTTTTCACTCACATCTCTCTAGTTATAATTTTATGCGATCGTAACATTTAGTAAAAGGTTGTCGGGGAGTTTTGAAGTCATTGGTTGTAATATATTTAACACTTTGTGTTTGGATTGAAAGTGAACCGCGGGTGATGATACAATGTGTTGATTATCGGCCGCCGGTGGATTCACTTTTTCAGTCTCGCCTTTGCTCTGCAACAACTCAAACCCGAACACAATAACTAATTCATTGGGTTAATTAACAGAAGTCAAAGAGTGTAATTATGTGGAAACTTACAGTGGTATGTAAATGATTTAATTATTAATGTTTTTTTATATATACATTGATTGAATTTGTGTGTAAACAATAATTTTTTTAAATAATTGATTGATTGTGCAGTTACTTGTTGAAACTTCATTTTAATATTAACCCTTTCGCCCCGACTGGTACACATATTTCATACTCAAATTTCATCTTCCGAAACTTGAAATTGCAAATTTAAAATTGTACTCGTATAGAAACTTCACCAGGCATTTTTTTCGTGTATGTTGTATTTAGAAGACAAATATTGTATTGGACACTAAAAGGCTGGTCCAGAATAGATCACAAGCAAATAAATCTAGAAAAGCCGAAACCAGACGAAACCCAACATATATGATTGATAATATGATCATTACTAAAAAACCTATAAAATACAATAAAAAACCTAAATCACTGAACAGAACACAGAAGACTGATCAATACTGAACAACCATGTAGAAGACAATAATGTACTGGAAAAGTCTGGACAGGTCTAGTCTATATTCAACAAGACTGGACAATGTTGGACAAAATTTTAAACCAAAAATTGGACAAGAGTGAACAATATTTAATATGACAAGATAATGTCAAGACTTAGAAAGTCTCCACAAGAGACAATTAGACAAGAAGAGTAGATATGATATGATATGTGTACCACTCATCTCTTAGGATAATTCGATCCATGGTTAATTTATTTTGAAATATTGTGTTTATTTAGCAACAAATTAAGAAAATATGGGGTTTGTTCAATTTCTGCAAAATTATTAACGTTCAGAGACGAAAGGGTTAAAGATATTTTAATACAATATACCAGGCATGAGCAACTGCGGCCCGCGAGTCGCATACAGGATCTGTGCCGGCTTCCTTGCTCAATGAAAACTACTCTACTGCCCCAAATTTTAATAAAGTGGACCAATATGCCCGTCTTGCGTTTTGGCGCTCCTGTACTGGACCAAATAATAGTAATTTGGCCATGGTTCCAAAAAAGGTTGCTCATGTCTGCAATATACCATTTAATACAATTTATTTCCAATAAAGAATTTATATTCTAATTCTTTATTGGAAATATATTGTATTAAATGGGTTAAACAACAATGCTTGTGTTGTCCTGTATTGCAAGCTGTTTAAATTAAGTGTCAGCAGTAGATAGACTAGACTTATCTGTCTAGTATTAAATATCACTTGAATCACTTAAATCAGAAATTCTGGTGATATTTAAGACTAGACTGGACAGTCAAGATTTGATACACAAGACTAGACAAACAAATACTTCTTTCCGTTTAGGCTTAAAGTTTGTCTGGTTCGTCCTGAATTATCGCTATAATTATTGTCTACCTAATCTCGTCTTTCTAGTCTTACCTGTTTAGTCTGGAATCACTAATGTAAGTGATTCAATTGATATTTAAAAGTAGTCTATACGGTTTCTTCAATCGTGTCTATATAGTAAATCGTGTCAGACTAATCTGTTCCAGCATTTAGTCTTTTCTGTATAGTCTTCACTGTCTTGACTAATTTAATCCCATATTTAACCCGGCGAGCGGTAGGTTAAAGTATGTAACACGGAGCGCAAAGTTGGTGTAACAAAACCTGATGGGTTCGTGTGAATTTAATAGTTTAAAACGTTGTAAGAGATAACTGAATGTTTAGTTTTCTAGGTACTTATGTATTAACGCCACCGCAGCAAAAGGTCGCGCTACCGCGCGATATGTGGTCTAGATTTATCTGCTCTAATATAACCTAATCTAACCCTTATCAAATAAATTTTCTTATTTCGGATCGAGAGGTCGCGCTACCGCGCGATGTGGTCTGCATTTATCTGCTCCGTTAAAACCTAATCTAACCATCCATTTTGTTCAAATCTGTAGCTGCGGTGGTGATAGTGCGTAAGTACCCTTTTCTAGTCCATTCTATAGAGTTCGGTCCGTTATTTTATTTTTATAAATGAAATTGTGCTTTCGAAATTTAAGTACTTACATATATATTTCAATTTAAATTGAAACCGTTGAAATTTTTGTGTAAATAATTCAATAATTATAAACTAGTAATGTTTATTTGTTAATGCATTTAGTCGATTTTTTGGCTTGAAATATTTTATTGCAAGATCGAATTGGAATTTAAACCGGATTAGCATAAATTAAAATGGGAGCGCAATTAGCAACGGATATTTGGTTCAATGCCGCAGCGCTAATTTACACAATATTACTCGAAACTTCAAAAAAGTATTTCATAAAAAAACCGATTAAATTAAGTCCAATTAAATAAATTATCAACTTATGTTTAGTAAATTTATAGACTTGTTTAATTTATTGCAGGCAGGACAGGACTAGTATGCAAAATCTTGTCAAAATGCTATCAATTTATCGATATGTTTGTCAGCAAATCCATAAATATTTAGAAAAAAAAAACTTTCTATGAATGTGTAACAGGTGAAAGCATTTAAAACTCCATCTGTTAAAAAAAAACTACAAATTCATAAAATGTCAATTTAGATGGATATACCGTAAATTTACCAACCTTTATGGTCGGACGCCCTTAAATATTAGAGGAAAGTAACCAAATATGGAATACCGTTTTGTATTTTACGCATAAAAAAAAGATTTTAAAAATCAAAAACTTTTAATTCGCAATTATCAACAGACATACATTTGCGCTTTAGTTAGTAACAGTCTTGTATTATATTTATTAATTATTAGTAGTATAATTTCTCTAGAACAAAATCAACACAAAGCTATATAATTATGAAATAGGTACCCCCAATATGGAACACTAGAAAAACAATCCAAAATCAACCTTAATTTCTAGGAGATACTTTAGGAACTTTGTTCAAATACAAAATATAACTTAAACGACTTGCAATAATCGCAAATCCAGGGGTCTAATTCTGCACAAGCGCAACCATTATGTGGCTAGAGTTCACACATTAGGCATTTATCCAGGATTCTCCTCGAGTATCTTCAGAAAACATCATATGACAGAACATATAACATACATTCTGCATCTTCCAAGGCAGCAGCTTCATTTCCTTTCAAGGCATCCGGCTCACTGTCTGTGTCAATTGGTAATATCTCATAATCATCTGGATCTGCTGGATTATTCTTCGCTGTCGTTTTCTGTTTTTGCTATTTGTCTTTCGTTTTCTTGTGGTTCTGATTTTTATTCTTAGCCTTACTCAACCTCTTTTCATTTTCTTCTTTCTTTTGTTAATTATATATTTTTTGTAAGGTGAAGACGTGATGGTTTCTGCAACAGATGCTTTTCTTCCCCTGTTGCATGTTTTTCTTTTTTTATTTGGCACTGGGCTGATATCATTGGGAGACACCAGATTGAAACGGGTGCGAGAGAGCCCATTTAGTTTGGTGAAATATTTGATCCAATCAGTAAATATATTCATTTGTATCCACAATGATGGATGTGCAGCGACAACAGCACCTGGGGGACTGCCTCTCATTAGCTGTTCACTCATGTTTTTCCTAGGGATATTAATGATGGGAGGCACAAAATGACCAGTGGTGTTCATTGCAACAACGATTGGCACTAACCAGCCTCTTTCAGCTGATGTAAGTGAAGCTAATTGCCGTTTCCCATTTCGCCGGCGACTTGGGGTATTTTACTCAATAAATTTAAATAGTTATCCAGTCAGCTAATATTTTAGGATCCAAATATGGAATGGTCAATATTTGGATACCGCGAACTGTCCATATTTAGCATTTCTAACGAATTTATACTTATATTAATATTTTGAAACTAAACAAAACAATGCAATAAAAAAAAGTTCTAATACTATCAAACAAACATTTAGACAATGCATAGATGCAATACATATAATACTATCTCCAATTACATTACAAAAAATACTTAATTTTTATGAACCATGGAAAGTTTTCTGACAGCCCCAAATCAAAACAGTCTCATCGCTGCTAAAGCATTCGCTCAGCTGACGAGTTGAAACCTATACGCGCGTATAGTGTTAGAAAGAAATGAATGACCACTGCTTTTTGGGTCTAGCGATATTTGTTTCCGAGAACTGCCGGTATTCCACATTAGGGATACTATTCCATATTTAGCTACTTTCCTCTATTATATAATTAGTTTTACGTAAGCAGACTTGGGGGGCCGGGGACTTGATGTTTTTCATATTTTTGCTGACAAAGCGGGAGAAGGGAGGTGATTTTAAAAGATAAAAAAAATTGAAAATAATTAAATTATTTCCAAAATGTTGGTTATTATCATCCCTATTATTCATCGTTTGATTTATTGGGAATGAGAAAATTTCCCATTCCCAATAAATCAAACGAATTCCGAATACACCCATTTCCCAATAAAACAAACGATGAATATTTTCAAAATCTCAATATCAAATAATCTTCATATCATTTAGGGGAGGAACGCGTTCAGGATTTTCTTATTTTAGCTTATACACGGGGTTGGTCGTTTAAAATCATTGAACGGCCACTTTAAAGGTAGACTTCTGAGCAAAGCGGCTCTGGCGTCACTAACGTAGCGTCAAAGCCGCCACGACATAGCGATAGTATTATGTATGCACTATGGAAATGTATGAGGCGCAATTCGAGCGCAGCGACATTATCGCGCTCAGCGTCAGTGTCGCTGCGCTCGAATGGCGCCTCATACATTTTCATAGTGCATAATACCATCGCTATGTCGCCGCGTTGGTATCGCTGCGTTAGTGACGCCAGAGCCGCTTTGCTCGGAAGTCTACCTGAAGAGAAATCAAAAATAGTATATTTTGTAACTAGCGCGGTAGGTTATCAATTGGACACGAGAGCGAAATTGGACACACGAACGAAGTGAGTGCGCACATTCGCTCGAGAGGGACTCATAAGAACTCTCCTTAGTCTCCGGTATCACCATAGAATTTACACTCATTTTAAAACGTTTTCTTTAATTTTTATTTTGTAATGAAAAAAAATTTATGGCACTTTCACGTCACCTTTTACCCATTTACCAATTACCCGTGCGTGGGTTACCCAAGTTATGTTGTAATACAACCAAAAGTGGCATTTCTCGTACTAAAAAACGTACGCGAAGACAGTACTTTTAATGCATGAGTAATAAAATGAACTTAAATTTCCATTTGTACTAACAATTAGAAACAGCTAGAAGTATTTCTCAGACCACATAAATTACATTACAACATTAATATTACAATAAGACACAAGAAATAAGTTTTGAAAGATGGCAAATTTGATATGCAATTGTCAACTAGATATTTGATGATAATTAGTTTTAAATAAGAGAGAGAAGATATAAAGGCTACACCCACAAGTCTAAAATATATACACAAGACTAGAAAGTCTCATTTTTTAATCTTGCGAAAAAACATCTTAGACTAGACGAACTGTAATCTGCGAGCAAGATTGGATAAACAATCGAGATATATGACAGACAATATTAGACAGATAAAACTAAACTGGACAGACAAGGACTTGACAGAGAAGTATATATAGATAAGACAAGTAAGAACTAGATATACAACATTAGATTAGTCAAGACTGAATAGATAAGACTCCGCCCCATACGAAATTGTCGATCGCATCCTATCCCATCCCACGCGATGTACATACCACTCATCCCATCCCGTGGGACGATGGGATGGGATGGGATGGGACGATAGGATCGCAAGCTCATCTCTACTCCAGGCACCCTTCCTGGCGGCATCTGCGATGGCCACAACTTTTTTGATCGATTGTCAGAGGAGGAGAGGAAATTATTGCAAGCACATCTCTGTGTTGTGTGGAGCTCTCTGTCCAAGTTCTTAGTGGCCAGCATACCCACTAAAAACCCCTCCGCCTGGCTCCACTCGGTATCATTTAACACATGCTTCAAGTGGGTCCTCCCTCCTCCTGCGCCTCAGTTTCGCCTCCTATCCTTAATTTCAGAAGACGACGTTGGGTTGTCGCACCTTACTGCTGCCATCCGGCTATTGCTTGATGTTTGAGTTTCGCGTAGTTTCTCAGCTTTCAATCTACTTCACTCGTCCTTCTCTTTGCAGCTGATAATGTCGTATATGGCTTTGTTTCAAATGCTTTCCGATTTTAACATGAACTCTATTGTGTTCCGTGGCTTTATGTCATTTGGGAAATACTTTCTCATTGCGTCCCACTTGTTACAGTCGTAAATAGTGTGCGCCACGATGTCCTCTTCCCCGAAACATTCACACAAGCTGTTGGGAGCTCTACCAATGTTGTGGAGGTAATCTCGGAAACAGCCATGTCCGATGAAGACTTGAGTTAGCTTATAACTCAGCTCTCCGTACTTCCTCTCTATCCATTCTTCAAAGTCCTTTATAAGCAACTTTGTACATTGCCCCTTTTCACAGGCTTCTCCCACATCTTGCCACGCCCGGAATAGTTCCGACCTTCCTTTATCCCATCTTTGCTGTTCTGGGTTTCACTGCATCTGGTTGTGTATATGTTTGATCTCTCATGTACTAACAGCTCTATTGGTGCTATGCGAGCTATGACTAGCACCGCTTCTCTGGAGACAGTTCTATAGGCACTGCTGGTTCTGATTTCAAGCACTCTTTGGATCGCTCCAAGCCTGCGTTTGTTGACATCTACGCTCATGGCCCTCGCCCATATGAGAGACACGTAGAGCATTGCAGAGTGGCCCACCGAGCATAGCAGCTTTCTCTTGCTGTTTCGTGGTCCTCCTACATTAGGCATAATCCGTTCCAGCGCAGACAGGGATTTTTGGGCTTTTACAGTAGCTTTTATGACGTGCTCTCTAAATGCCATATTCTTATCAATCAGTAGGTCTAGATAATTAAATGAGCTCTTTGGTTTTATGGCTTTGAGTCTTTGAGCTTGAATATAACGTCCCCAATTTTTCTCTTACCTGTTAAGAGAACTGTCTCCGTCTTTTCAGGTGCCAGCTTCAGATGCTTCCCCTCCATCCACTTGTCTATCTGTTGCCTATACCTGCTTCGTTGCCCCATTACGGGCTCCGTTCTGCCACATACCACCAGGGAGAGATCATTTGCAAAGCCGATAATCCCATGGGATGATGGGCTGGGATGGGGCGATGGGATCTCATGCTCATCTCTAGTCCAGGCAAACTTTCTGGCGGCATCTGCGATGGCCAAAACTTTTTTGATCGATTGTCGATCGCTCTTCTCTAAAACCATACTGGTTATCTAAGAGATTTTCTCCATTTTTCAGTTCTTCATTTATGTTACGGCATGTCGAGTTTTAGTACCCCATTGTAAACTATGTTCCAATGCGTTGGGCCCATAACTGAGCCCTGTGGAACACCGCTATGTACTTTCTTAATAGTGCAGCAGCCATTTGAAACAAGGACAATTTTTCGTTGGGATTGGTAACTATCTATCATAGATAACAGGTATGGTGGGAAGTTGTTTGTTTATGATGTCCTGCCAGCAGGTCGAATTAAACGCATTGCGCACATCGAGAGTAATTAATGCGCATATATCTCTGGTTCTCTAGGTTAGAGAAGAGCATGGCACGAGTTTTCGTTCCAGATCCCATCCCTGGGATGGATCGCTGTCACTGTCCCATCCCACAAAAGCTAAAATTTCGTGCGTCCCGTCCCATTCATCCCATTCTTGGGACTTGAGACTTTCTTTTCGGTTCAGGAATTTTATTTTTCCGTAATTTCTTTACCTGACAATTAGTATTCTTTTTCGTCGCAAACGAATCCAAAGATTTTTCAGGAAATACATCGTTATTACAGAAATCTCTTGGGCTGGACATCTTATGGAAAATGTGCGTATTGACACAATAAGCAATTAATTATGCACGAAGTGGATTTAATACATTATCGAAACTCGTCTAACTCCGTCCCATACAAAATTTTCGATCCCATCCTATCCCATCCCACGCGACGTTCATACCAATCATCCCATCCCATGGGATGATGGGATGGGATGGGACGATGGTATGTCATGCTCATCTCTACTCCAGGCACCCTTCCTGGCGGCATCTGCGATGGCCACAACTTTTTTGATCGATTGTCGATCGCCCTTCTCTAAAACCATACAGGTTTTTTATCTAAGAGATTTTCTCCATTTTTTAGTTCTTCCTTTGTCCTCAGTAGCAGTAGCAGTTAGCAGACAGAGGAGCTTGTAGGACGTTGTTTCGTTAAGCGGCTTATTGCCGTTTCGTAGCACTATTAGTCTAGTCCTTTTCAGGTTCTGCGGAAAGACAGCGTTCTAATAATCGTCCCATAGCGTTCTATTCATAATATTTAGAACGCAGTGGGTTATAGTATTGCATGCGGTTTTGATGGGATCATAACCAGGCCATGTGCCAGGCTTTTTTAGAGCCGATTGCTGGCCACTACTAGTTCCTCTGTACTGAATTCCAGTACTTCTCCACAAGCCGGTTTTTTCCAAATCCGGGATAGATAAGACTAGATGGGCAGGACTAAACGGACAAGACTGATCGAAGCAAGCACAACTGAACCGATAAGACTTGACAGACAAGACTAGGCAAACAATACTAGATATGCGAGTTTATACCGAGATATTATTAATTGATATAAACAATAAGAATAACATGTTACAATAAGGTTCGTACCACTTGGTTGATAGAAACCGAGAAGGATAATAAAGAACTGGGAATAACAGATCTCCTAAACAGACAGTTTGTAAGATGCACCCTGAAGGAAGTCCGTGGATCAGGAAAAAACCCGAAGGAAAGGTACCCCCTAGACAGAAGAAAGAAAGGAGTTACACGGGCAGAAGATGCGACAATACTGGGCAAAAATCAAAGACAAACAGTTGAACAAGCGTGGTCCACTTGGCCTATTCAAAACAAGAAGAAGAAGAAGAATAACATGTTGAAAATATGACAGACTTATGATATGACAGATAGAGCAGACTTGACAAGCAAGACTAAATTTAAGACTAATTTTAGACTAAGTCAAGACTATTTTTATGGGGTGTAAATGACACATTTCGGTTAAGTATGCAAGTGAGCCCCTTAGAAACTAACCCAAACACCCCGAAAGCGTTTGTGGCATTTCTTCAGGGTGTTGGATGACATGTTCTTATACTTCTACTATCTATTTTTCCCTTCCGCACTGTGTGCGATTAGGGGTCAATTGTTTCAGTTTTATTTTTCTCTCGTCACTTTCCTTTTCCGTTATTATTTTCTCTACCATTTTGTGGATAGTGTTCCATTCTTCCTGTGATCTTAACTCGCAATGACACAACTATTTTGGGGATGGTATGGCGCACCTATATTCGGGATCGAGTTTGTCATTCTCAAACATTTCCATCTCGTTGTCCCATCTCTGACACTATTGGCATATAATATATGGGTAACACTATCGGCATATAATATATGGGTAACATATGGAAGCTCCATAGAGCATAGCAGAGTGGGTCAGAGTGCTTAGGAGCCTGCGTTTACTACATCTAGGTCCCCCCACATTGGGCATTAGTTTTCCCAGTGTCGCAATAGTTTTCATGCCTGTTTCTACCGCCTTTTGAATGTGCTCTGTAAAGGACAGCCTTTTGTCAGTTGTGATGCCAAGGTATTTTAGAGAGTCCTTTGGTTTAATATGCACACCCATCACTTTAAAAGACATAGCAGCCAACTTCCTATATGTTGTTAACAGGGCTGCGTGGAGTCTCGTTTCTGATCTCGTTCCCGGCAGCCGTAACATTTACTTCATAAATTTGAACCCGAGCAACCCGAACTTGCCTGAGCCCAGAACGAGCATAACATTTTCTTCATAAATTTCAACCCGAGCAACGAGCAGATCAGAAACGAGACTCTCGTGTGAAGCTCTACTATTTAGTTTTTTTTTTAATGGCCAAGTTATCTCTAAACATAGCACCTCTTTCATTATTTTCCACTACAGTGAGTGCCAGATCGTCCGCAAACCAATGATGTTAACTCCCTAGGGTAGCTTCAGCCGGAGGACACCGTCGTAGGGTACGTTCCGCAGGGTTAGACCCATTACGGAGCCCAGGGCAACACCACTGCTGATGTCACAACTTTGAATGTTGTTTTCAACCCGGAGGATGGTGCGACGGTCGCAGAGATAGCTATGTATCATTCTTACTAAATATGGCAGTATCTGGAAGCACGGCAGTGCTCCCGCCAAGTCGAGCACAACCGTACTATCTTTTCTCGAAGCGACAAACGGCACTTTCGACCCCCTGTAACTTCGTTGTGGATAAAGCAGGAAGTTTAAATTTTTAGATATCAAGAGACATACTATAACTAGCTATATTGCCAATATAACTAATAATTATACCTTATAGTTTACGAATTATCCAGTATACCAGTCAAATTTCGTAATTTTGTAAGTGACACACTCACCTAAAATCAAAATTCTAAGGCACTTCTAGCAATCTTACAAACATCTAATTTTGCATTTTACTTAGCCTTTAGCCTATAACGGAAGGAAAAAATAAAAAATCCCGAAATTTCATTATCCATTAGATGACAAATAATGAATATTAAAAAATTCTTAATTTTGTCAGCGATCATAAAAATGTATAAGAACATGTCATCCAACACCCTGAAGAAATGCCACAAACGCTTTCGGGGTGTTTGGGTTAGTTTCTAAGGGGCTCACTTGCATACTTAACCGAAATGTGTCATTTACACCCCATGAAAATAGTCTTGACTGTTTAGTCTTGCTTGTCAAGTCTGCTCTATCTGTCATAAGTCTGTCATATTTTCAACATGTTATTCTTCTTCTTCTTGTTTTGAATAGGCCAAGTAGGCCAAGTGGACCACGCTTGTTCAACTGTTGGGCTTTGATCTTTGCCCAGTATTGTCGCATCTTCTGCCCGTGTAACTCCTTTCTTTCTTCTGTCTAGGGGGTACCTTTCCTTCGGGTTTTTTCCTGATTCACGGACTTCCTTCAGGGTGCATCTTACAAACTGTCTGTTCTAGCAATGCTACGAACTCCAGATTTTGAATTTTAGTTAGCCTTTAGCCTATAAACCAAGGAAAATATGAAAAATTCCGTAATTTCATTATCCATTAATTAAAAAATAATGATTATTAAAGATTTCTTAATTTTGTCACCGATCATCAAAATTCTAAGGTACTTTTAGCTATCTTACAATTTTCAAATATTGAATTTTAGTTAGCCTTTAGCCTATAAAGGAAGGAAAAAATGGAAAATCCCGAAATATAATTAGCCATTAAATGAAAAATAATGATTATTTAAAAATTTCTAAATTTTGTGTAGCTTGTGTTTCTTATGTATAGGCTATGCTATTACCATACACAAAAGTCAAGGGCTAAGTCTAAACAGTGCACTGATGGACATTGGTTCTTCAGTGTTCACATGTGGTCAAGCATACGTGGCACTTTCCAGAGTGACAAGTCTGGGTGGATTACATCTAATTAACGTCGACTTTGGTAGTATCAAAGCTCAGGAGTCTGCACTCGTTGGATGTAATCGACTAAGAAGCATTTACCGTCCAGAATTGTTAAAAATTGTTATATCAAAGCCTCAGAGAAAAAATCAATAGAGACAGATATTGGGCTTTAAGAATATCAGTAGCTGACGGACAAGATATATTACTCGAGAAAAAAAAAGGACGATGACCTACAAAAAGAATTGAGATCCCATCAAAAATATAAAATGTAAAAAATGCCAAGTCTCGTAACGCAGTTCTTTCGCTATAAAAAGTTGTGAGATCTCATTTAAGACCAAGTCAGTTATTTTAGTTAGTGTCTATGGAAGCACCTATGCAACAACTTTGTTATAAATTGTTATCTAAACAATTACTTATCAACATTTATAGTGATGGTATCAATATTAGGTACCTTTATTTCTATAATAAATATAATGACTTGGCAATTGCACGGCAACATATTCTCCTAATTAAAATACTTTATCCTTAATACCAACGATACTCTCTTTATTATTATCACCTAAGCTATTACCTAAGCAAAACTGTTTTGTGTCTAATCCTTCTAAATGTGTATTTACTAAAATAAAATTATTATTATTATTGTTGAGATTTACTTAGTAATCGAAAGAAATAAAGGTGCCTAATATTGATACGGTCACTATAAATGTTGATAAGTAATTGTTTATATAACAATTTATAACAAAGTTGTTGCATAGGTGCTTCCATAGTCACTAACTAAAATAACTGACTGGTCTTACATGAGATCTCACAACTTTTTATAGCGAAAGAACTGCGTTACGAGACTTGCCATTTTTTACATTTTATGTTTTTGATGGGATATCTCTTTCCGGTAGTTCAACCATGATATAACCGTTATAAGCGCACATATTTTCCTTTTTGCGTTTTGTGCCTTCTTTTGCCTTTCCTGTTATATTTATGAAGTATTTTACGGCATCTATTATTCATCTACCTTTTCTAAATCCCAATTGTCTTTCAGATAGGTTTATTCCGTTTTCTAGTTTTTTTTTCTAGACGTGCTAAAATTAGTTGTTCCAGCATTTCCAGCGACATCAAGGATACAGAGATATTGATTGAACTAGCTAGTCCAATATGTGAGATCTGGATTTCTAAATACAAGTCAATCTAGTTTTAGGTAAAAACTCAAATTCAAGCTTTGGTAACATCAACTATCACTAACTAAACTAGTTAGTAACATTCAAACTAATTTTGATTGTTCTAGCTAGTCTAATAGGTGAAATCTGGAGTTCTAAATACAAGTCAGTCCAGTTTTAACTAGTCTGAATTTCAAGCTTTGGTATCATCAACAACCTCTAACTCGGTGTTTCCCAACGTGGGGCCCACGTCCCACAGGGGGCAATTTGATTGTTAAGGGGGGCAATTCGAAAATGGACTCGACTCGAGTTTAACCCTTTTGCTCTGGGCCATTTAAATGCAATGTTAGAATTCGGTACCAAAATTGAAAGAAAAAAGCAAATTCATAAATAAATTGCGGCCAATAAATATTTTAAATTCGTTTGACGAGACCAATATATCAACTGGGTTTTTGGCGCGGTCAATTTAACGTAGGAACCTCCGGACGCTTTTGAATCTCGCTAAACAATGTAGTTATTCGCATCTGAATGGCCCGTCGCAACTTCTATAGTCTTTCGGCGAACACCAACTGAATGCTGCGAAATTTGCTGCGAAGAATGCTAATCATATTACATATGCCACTCAGTAACAAAACTGTTAGCAAGAGAATAGACGTAATGAGTGAAGATATTGAAAAACAACTTGTTGAAAAAAGCTGAAAACACGAAAATTCACTCAGAGCAAATGGATGAATCAACTTTGAGAGACTGAGGCAGTATTGTTAACTTCCGTCAGATATGTTGATAATGGTCATTTTGCTGTTCGTCTTGTTGGTCTTGTTCTGTAAAAGATTAGAAAGCACAAAAAACTACTAAGATGTCAATAATATACCAATGAAAATTGTAACATTTTGAGCTGCAGATGGTGCTCCTAATATGATGGGCAAGAAAAATGGCTGCTTAAAGTTGATGAAAAATGAGAATAGAACATCTCGCAAATCAATAAACATTAATAAAAACATCTCGCCTGTTCTAAATAAAGTACTAGATTCAGTAATAAAGTGTATTAATGCTATTAAAGCTAATGCCAAATGTAAGCGTCTCTTCAAGCTATTTTGTGAAGAACAAATGCAGAACATGTGAGACTTTTACTTCACACTGAAATAAGATTGCTCTCTAAAGGGAACTGCTTCAAAAGAATTATGGACTGTTTGATACTCTTAGTGATTTTTTAAGCGGCAAACCTGAAATGAAGCATCTGTAAACAGTCGATGGTAGAGCATTTGTGAGTTATTTGGACGATATCTTTGAAAAACTAAATATATTAAATAAGCAACTTTAAGGAACAAATAAAACTCTTGTCGATGCAAAAGCTAAGATATTTGGTTTCATTACCCTGATAGAGTTATGTTAGAAATATATTAACAAACAAATTTTTTGAAGATTTTCATTGGCTCCAAAAATGTGAAGTAAATGATACAGCTATACTTACTTATTGCTATACTTTATTGTCGATCATCTGAGAATACTATCGGCTGATTTAAAAGAAAGATTTTCTGATTTAAAACAAATTGCTTTTCCAACATGGATGATGCAGCCAATGTTAGTGGATTTGTCTAATATATAAAATATGCAGTATCAAGAAGGACTAGAAGAATTGCAAAATGACGAGTCAGTTAAAACTTTATTTAATATAAAAGGAGCGATGGCATGGCATTGTGAGGCAACAGAAATCAAATACCCGAATTCAACCTAATGTGCAAGAAAACTATTTTTACCGTTTCCATCTTCATATTTAGCTGAATGAGGATTTACTGCTGTAAATGCTTTACTGGTAAACAAAGAAATCGTCTGGATATAACAAAACGGGGCTACTTAAGACTGAAGCTAACGAATAGACGTCAAAAAAATAGAACCAAAAGGTAGACTACCGTGCTAAGCGGCTCCGACGTCACTAACGCAGCGTCAAACCGCCGCGACATAGCGATAATATTATGCTCTATGGAAATGAATGAGGCACTATTCAAGCGCAGCGACATTGACGCGCTCAGCGTCAGTGTCGTTGCGCTCGAATAGCGCCTCATACATTTTCATAGTGCATAATACTATCGCTATGTCGCCGTGTCAGTATCGCTGCGTTAGTGACGCCAGTGCCGCTTTGCTCGGCAGTCTACCTTTACATAAAATCTCTGTACAGCAAGCATCAAGGGCAAGGATCTAACTAAATTAAAATAATGAATTAATATAGAAAAATCTTTTAAATTAAAATTATTTCGAATTTGAATTTCAGTTTTTCATTATATGTTTTGGAAATTTTCTTGTTTCGTAACAATTTCCGAGTGATTTCTTCCTACAAAGTATCAATTAAGTTTCTATCGTATCTAATCGTATCTAATATTATCTAATATTATATAATATATAATATTATCGCTATGTCGCGGCGGTTTGACGCTGCGTTAGTGACGTCGGAGCCGCTTAGCACGGTAGTCTACCTTTTGGTTCTATTTTTTTGACGTCTGTTCGTTAGCTTCAGTCTTAAGTAGCCCCGTTTTGTTATATCCAGACGATTTCTTTGTTTACCAGTAAAGCATTTACAGCAGTAAATCCTCATTCAGCTAAATCTGAAGATGGAAACGGTAACAATAGGTTTCTTAAGTGAACAATACAATTTTTAATGTTACAAATTATGTATATGTTACATAGGGGGGTGTGGGGTTGGGGGGTTGTAATACGAATTTTAGAAAGGCTTAGGTGGGGCATGGGACAAAAAAAGGTTGGGAAACACTGCTGTAACTAAACCAGTTAGTTACATTCAAACAAATTTAGATTGTTCTAGCTAGTCTAAAAGACGAGATCTGGAAGTCTTTTTAGAAGGTATACAAGCTTGACTCAGACAAGACGGTCCAGACTATACAATTAGACTAAACCGTCAAAGACAAGATAGTCAAAACTAGACAGTCACGACTAGACTTGTGATTTATCTACCTAGATGTATCTAATTTTTTTTTTGTCTAGTCACGTCGCTTTAGACTTATAGTTTAGAGCAGGGGTTGAAATGTTTTAGCTTTCGGGGCACATCACGTGATGAAAATTTTACCGCGGGCCGCATTAAATAGTTTTCTATTTAGTTATTTGTATGCCACGACCGTTGCATCTATAAATGCCTAGACACAATAATATTCGTCGGTTTTTCTCAAAAAAGCGAACAATATATATATATATATATATATATATATATATATATATATATTACAATATATATATATATATATATATATATATATATATATATATATAGTATATATATATATATATATAGTATATATATATATATATATATATATATGTATATATATATATCAGGGTTGTCCAACTGCAAGTACCATAAGGGTCGCTTAAAAAAATGCGATTTACAGTACCGCATTATAAAATACTACATCTGTTATTTTATTTGTATTTTATCGTTAAGGGGTAAAAGGGAATGGAGTCGAGATGGTAGGGGAATATATACATGTTTATAGTGGAGTTAAAAAGGACACAAGAGCAAAGAGGAGTAGCAATAGCAATACACAGAAAATTTAAAAAATACATTAAAGACCATGAAGAAATTGACGAACAAATAATAAAAATGGAAATTTAAAAAAATGGACAGAATATAGTTATAATAGGAGTATACGCTCCTAGCGAGGATGCAGACCTTGCCACTAAAGATATGTTCTACGAAAAACTATTCCGAATAATATCTGAGATAAAAGGAGATCGAGAAATACTTATCTTGGGAGACCTAAATGCCCGTACAGGGAGAGAAGGAAACAACCCGGTAATAGGTAGATATGGAGAACAAACTGAAAACGATAACGGCAGACGTCTAAAACAACTATGTCAGAATATGTCTCTAAAGATAATGAATGGTTTCTTCTCCCACAAATATATACATAAATACACGTGGACCCAACCCACAAAAGGACTAAGATCGATAATCGATTACATTATACAAAAGCAAAACACAAAAATAACAACCACTGACGTAAGGGTGTATCGAGGAGCGGAATTCGGATCGGACCACCACCTATTGGTAGCAACAGTCCTAATAAAGTATAGGAAAACTAATACGGACAAAACTAGTAAAAACGACATCTTAGGAAAAAACACGAATGAAATCATATACAATCTAGAGAGTTTCGGCAACGAATCTACAAAATTTTTGTACAAACTAAGATTAACTGCCATGCTGGCTAAAGTGCAATACGGAAACACAACAGCGAATCAACTATATCAAGACCTAAGGAACTGTATGCACCAAGCAGCGAACGAAGCTATAGGACCACAAGAAAGGCATTTTAAAAATAAAGAGTGGTGGTGTGAAGAAATAGAAAGACTAGCAAAAATTAAAAAGAAAGCTTATCAAACTTGGCTACAATCTTAAAAAATAGAAGATAGAACGATCTATGCACACTGGAATAGAGAAGTTAAAAAACTAACAAAAAAGAAAAATGAGATTTGTGAAAAAAGATGCGAGGAGATAGAGAGGTGCATGGGAGGAACAAAGGTTTCGGAAGCGTGGAAGGCAATCAAACATATTAGAAAAGAAGGGCAAGTAAATAAAATTGAACTAATAAGTATGGAGGAGTGGGAAACATATTACAAAGAACTGCTAACAGAAAAGAGAAAAGAGTTCCACATTGATAACCTCGACATTGAGACACCCACAAATGAAGAAGTAAATGCGATAACGATAAAAGAAATAAAGGAAGCCCTAAAAGAATCTAAAAATAAGAAGGCTACAGGGCCAGGAAATATCCCAATTGAACTAGTTAAAAATGGACCAGAATTATTACTAGAGCTGATAGCCAAGATTTTCAACAAATGTCTAATAGAAGGCGACAACATTCCAGAAGATTGGAATATTGCTCATATGAGCTCAATATATAAAAAAGGAGACAAAAGACAATGTAGTAACTATAGAGGGATCAGCGTAACTAGTGCGCTTGGGCGGTTGTACGGCCGGATACTAAAAAAAAGAATTGAAAGCAGCATCAAAGAAGTAGAGGAGCAAAGTGGCTTCCGAGCCGGGAGATCATGCATTGACAATATAATTGTTATTCAACAAATTATAGAAAAGCGGAAAGATAGAAATCTACCCACACACCTATTATTTATCGACTTGGAGAAAGCTTTCGATACGGTACCCTGGAAAAAGCTTTTTGAAGCATTGACGAGGATTGGGATAAATAGTGTATACTGTCGGGCAATCAGAAATATATATATCGAGTCAAAAAGTGCAGTCAAGATAGGAAACGTTATATCGCGGCCTTTCCGTACAACGAAAGGATTAAGACAAGGCTGCAGCCTGTCTCCTACATTATTTAAAATATACATACAAGAAGCACTAACAAACTGAAGAAGAAAAACCGCAGGAATGGGAATAAGAACAGGTGAACATTGTTTGACAAGCCTGCTATTTGCTGACGACCAAGTGATACTAGCAAGTGATGAAAGAGATATAGATTATATGTTAAGAAAATTGAAAGAAGAGTATTTGGAATGGGGTTTAAACATGAATATGTCAAAAACAGAATATCTTCGTGTCGGGGAAGAAGGAGAAGACCCAGAACTGGAGTTAAGAAAGATTAAAAAATGTAGGGCATACAAATATTTAGGAACTATCATCTCAGAAGAAGGAACAACAAAAAAGGATATAGAAAATAGACTTGGACAAGGGAAAAAGGTTATCTGCTTGTTAAATTCAATGCTATGGTCAAATGAAATTAAACTAAAAACAAAAATGAGGGTATACAAATCTATTGTAGAACCAATAACAACTTATGGTTCAGAATGTTGGCAAGTTTCACAAAGAGATAAAAAAAGTATAGAAGTAGTAGAAATGGACTTTCTACGAAGAGCTTGTCAAACGTCCAAACTAGATCGTGTAAGAAATGAACATATAAGAAGACAGACGAAGAGAGTCTATGGCACTACAGACGACATAGAAACACGGCAATTAAAGTGGTATGGACACATGCAAAGGATGACTGGAGAAAGATGGCCAAAAATAGCATTCCAATATATACCAAGAGCAAGGAGAAGAAGAGGCAGACCAGCAATAAAATGGATAGATGGTATTATGGAAACCATTAAAGATAGAGCCATAGAAGAAGATGGCTGGAGAGATAAGGAGAGGTGGAAAAAGAAGTGCGGGATGCGGCAAAGGCTGTAGGAACCTCGCTGTATAACATTTTTTTATCGTTAGTGCAAGAATTCAGCATATTTCGTATTTGAGGGTAATTTATACATTTAGAGGCCCGCTCCGCGCGACACAAAAACTAAGGTCGCGTGTTGGACAGCCCTGATATATATTGCTTGCTAAATAACATATTTTTAGAGCCCGTAAATGTATAGTGTCTATGAAATACTGGCAGGTAGATAATAAGGTGTATATCAGACCTGGTTGACCTATAAAACAAGTTATAGGCAGACTTTCTGCATTTTTTATAGCTGTATTTATTTTAGAATGCGAATCACAACACAAATTTTAAGTTTTTATTGTAAGTAAATATTTTCATAATTTAAGTAATTTATAAAATACGTCGCGGGCCGCATAAAATGTCAACGGGGGCCACATGCGGCCCAAGGGCCGCCGCTTGCCCACGCCTGGTCAAGAGGCTATAAAATAATATGTACAATATTTCCAATACACCTAGTATATATTTTTTAATTGGTCAATTAATTAATAAATGTAATAAATAAATTAGATTAAATGGAATTGTAATATTTTGTGAATTCCAACACGTTATTTGAATTGGTATTGCGACTTAATGAGTTTCACAATTGTCTGAAACAGTGAGCTAATAATAGAAAATCCGGTGGCTCAATATTTTAACAACTAATTAGCAAACGGAAACGAATACTACTTAATAGTGTAGTAAAAAAGCAAATAATTTCTAAAACAAAATTTAAATAAAATTTGCGGTTTCTCGCAATAACACTCGATTATTTGTTTTATTTTTATTAAGTGTTTTTAAAAAATATTGGCGAAAACAATAACACACGAATTAAAATGCTTTAAAACGTTTTTTGCAAAAATGTAAATATGGCTGGGTTTCCACCCACAAGGACTTTCAAAAATATCTATTTTAAGAAACTCCGCTAATTGGCTTCAAAAACAAACAATTAACGAAGCTTTCATTGTTTTGAATCACCACATTTAAATATGCAGTGTGCATTTCAAATTTGCACATATTATGCATGCGGGTTGAAAACCTAACAAACCTAACCTAACCCCTATTTTAAACTTCTAGAATTAATATTGCGCTACGAAATAATGTAAATCGACCATCACTATAAATCAGTGGTTCTTAACCTTTTTAAGCCGCGACCCAATTTTGAGGAATATGTTTAGCGCGACCCAAAAGACCAAACGGAAGAAGTTTTAGAACATAATTAAAAAAAAAATCTTTTATTTTACAATAGTGACATTTTAAGTCACATATCGTGGGTGTACTGCCAAAAGTGATCAAGTCGAAAATTGACAAAAATGAGATAATCTGTTCAAGTCGTTTAAACGTCTGCTACCTTTATGTGAGGGGTAGTGCATGCGCGTAGTGATTGTCGCATAGCCTCTCCTACCCAATGCCGACTCTCACCTCCACGTGGTGAACCGTGGTTACCTGAGTAACCTCGTGGGAGATGCGGTAACTAATCCGTATGGAAGGCGAGGTCAGGGCTAACGAGAGCGGGAGAGATGGCCCTCCGATAAGGGGGTTTAGCTGGGAACCAACAACCTCATAACAGAAAAAAAAAATCGTTACGAAAACTCTAAGAAAAAAGACCGGACTGAATCTACGACGACAAGGAAAACTAAGGCCCGGAATAGAATGGAATGGAAAAAAAATCTAGAGTAGGCCAAGACCCATAATAGGTCGTGGAGCCAAAGCTGATGATGATACCTTTATGTGAAAAAAATTTCCAAGCCAATATACTTAGCTAATCATAAACTTCTAACATGGGCCAAAAATGGTCAAGTCTTTATCATCAGAATATCTACAGTTAAAAGTGTCCATTTCTAGTTACTCACTTTTGCCAATTTTTGACTAGGTCATTTTTAAAGAAAACTGTCAAGTCATAAAGATATAATATTCCTGTCAAGTCAAGATATAAATCTACACACTTTACACGACTCGAGTTTCGATTGTTGAAGGTCATTTTCAAGTAAAAGATAAATAAAGCTATTTTTCGATACAAGAAAAATTACAAACATTGCCACCCAATGTTTTTGTTTAATTAGGGTTCCGTGCCGAAAACGGAACCCTTATAGGATCACTTTGTTGTCCGTCTATCTGTCTGTCACGATCATTTTTCTCAGGAACGCGTAGTTGAAAAACAAGTTGAAATTTGTATCAAATACTCGGGTCTGCGGTCTCTTTTAGCTGTGAAAAAATCAAACTTGTAAGTCAACGCGATCAAAAGATATGACCGTTTACCTAGAATTATGAAATTTGGCAAGAAGCGGTGTCTTACAGCACATATAAGGAGAAAAATCTGAAAACCGTAAATATGTAGTTTAATTACAAGAAAAATGCGAATTTACTATTAGAAACTTATGAAAATACACTAATGTGTTGCGTGGTATTGTCAGGCACCAGAAGCATATGGGTTGCATACAGTTAGGTCCTCCTAAAGATACCTTACTTAGAAGTTTGTACGGAACCCTCGGTGCGCGAGTCACAACTCGCACTTGGCCGGTTTTTAGTTTCAATTTAGTTTCTGCAGTTGACGCTGCGAATTAGTTTTAAAATATTAAATGGTTATAACTAAAGAATTAGTTTTTTTTTTTATACGGTTTGTGGAGGCTGATCCCTCAGGAAAAACCAGTGCCACTAGAAACGTTAGAAAACAAAGTTTTGCCCATCGGTATCCTTCTCCATGTATCTCACCTGTACATAATTAGTTGGTTTTGGTTCTTAGCTTAAGATCAGATATTTCGATTTGGCTGCACCAGGCAAACAAAGGCTTTCAGGGCTCCTAGGGGGCGCCACTGCCAAACGCGCATCTATTGAGGATTTACCATCGGGTTTGCAAACTCTTGTACTTCAGGATCAAACCGGTATTCGTTTTCGATGGCGGAGTTCCCGCACTCAAAACACAAACAATAGTATGTAAATAGAATTGCCAGTTCCAATTTAAACCAAATTTGTTCCAGGCAAAGAGGAATCAGTTGAAGTCTAAGCACTTATCGGAAGCAGATAATAACAAAAAACAATTGCCATCGCCTTTATTGAAACATTCTGCAATCAACAAAGTTTTGTCGGAAAGCACGACAGGGGTCGTCCATTAATCAAGTAATGTTTTTTAGCAACTTTTTAAGCGCCCCTCCCCCCGGGGACACTTGGTGGGGTTTTAGGTTATGCCCCCCCTCTACCAAAATTCGCGCGCGGTTTTTCGGTTTAAAAATCGAGAGTTAAACGAAAAAATAAATATACGTGATATCTCACTACACACCCTCCCCCCTCCCACCATGTAATATTTCGTTATTCTTAACAAACCCCCTCCCCCCGTTTCGAGCCTCACGTGATTAATGGACGATCCCAAAGACGCTCTATGAAAACCCAAACCTAGCTCTTCAAAAAATGTGGATGGCTTATACGTTTTGCCCCTTTCCCAATTAGACTCAACAATCTCTTCGAGTAAAGAAGAAGAATTCTCTTCAAGCTGTACCACATCCGATTCAAGCATTGGGATCTTTTCGGAATCGACGCCAAATCCTCAGAGTTCAAATCTTTACCACCAGACATCCGACATTAAATCCTAATAGAATTAAAAGATGCTCGGAAGCAAAACTCTTGGGGACGATTGCACGAGTTACCAACACAGACTGATGAGTTGTTCGGGTATCAAATGGACAGATGGTTGAAGAGGTATTCAGTGCAAAATGCCATGGAGGAAGGAGAAAAGGAAATGGGAGTGCACAGTTTGAGTTTGGGAGAGTTGGAGGCTTTGTTGAACGACCGTGGGGTGATTACCGATAAAATGGGGAAAAGGTTTCGGATGAAAACACAAGATTTTTGCATATCAATGATGTTAAAAAGGCTTTGGAAAAAGCAAAACTGGAAGAGAATTTAAAGAAGGCTAAAGCATGTGTATGTAACCGAAGGTTACATAGTTCATATACCTATGTTTTCTCGTAAAATTTGGGAAAAAAACTTTTCTGTTTCACCTCTTAGTTCGACCCAAGAAATTGGTCTCACGACCCAATTTTGGGTCGCGACCCATAGGTTAAGAACCACTGCTATAAATAATACAATCTATAAAGATATTCAGGGGTTTAAATAGTAATTATTTGACTAAATATAGTATCGTCTGTAAAGACTTGCCGTCCCACTGATTGTTAATGAGGCTGCACTAAGCGTACAGCATAGTAAATAAATCAGTCAATGAAACGATAACGATGTAATGAGTTAAACAAATGTAATTTTAATATAATATGAAATCCTGCGCGTATTTTCTGTTAAGTTTTAGTGAATAATTGCGTTTTACAATTGCTTGAAATAGTAACCTAATAATAGCACAATCAATATTTCAACAACTAATTAGCAGCGAAAATTACTACTCGTAGTACAGTAAAAACAAAACAAAAACTATATGGAATTTTCCAGAATAAATGAAATATTTGGTCGAGTTATTTCACATTTAATAGTATATTACGTGACAAGAGTTGTAAGAAGCATATTACGTGCGAGCGGAACAGTTACGCACGAACCGCGTAGCGGCGAGGGCGTAATTCCGCGATTACGTAATTGCCTTACAACTCGAGTTATGTACAATACATTTACAATAGTGGTCGTAGATAAAATCATTTATTTAAATTGTGTTGATTTAAAACAATCTTCCCTCAATATTCCACGTGTATTTTTTATTTTAACACCTTTGCTGTTTCAGATTTTAGTTGTCTTCGTATCTTATGTGGCGCTATGCGCGGAAATCCCGGATAATCAAGACTTTGGGCCCATTCAAAGACCGACGAATCCGTCGGCCGCTCGCGATATTTTGGGCTACGACAGTTTCCAAACGCAACCGTCAAAGTCCGCCAGACCCACCCAATACGGCAACAACTGGGAACAATACGACACGCAACCCTACCAGTTCCAACCCCAATATCAACAGCGCTATAGACAATATTAATTCATTGTATTTACAAAGAAATAATTTTTGATAATAACACATAAATATTAGTTGATAATGAACATTATAATGATAAGATAAAGTATGTAAATATTTTTTTCTTTGTTATATAATAAAATTATAAGATAGAATTGGTAAAAGCATCCTACGTTATAGATAATCATACAAACTTAAAACAATCGGAACACAGCTTGAATATATAAATATATTCAACCTCTATAATTATAGAGCTCCGGAAAGTTTAAATATATTTATATATTCAGGCTGTGTTCCGATTGTTTCAAGTTTGAATAAAATTATGTTTTGGGGGGGTTGAATGATATGCATGATAATTGAGGGCATGATATGCATGGTGGGATATTTAAAATTAACTAAAATTCCGTGCCTAAAAGGATTTTTCCTCAACCAATGTGCCCTAAAAACACTGAATACACACTAAATATAAGCCCTAAAAACACTGCGGCCTTGTGGCCTATCAGCCTCAAAGGGTTGATGAATTAAAGCACGAACTTCGAAACTAAAATTAGATTTGGTTTAGTGTAAGTCTGTTTTCATATAAAATAAGTATTCACAAACATATTTATAAAAAAAAAATAAAACCATTATAGCAAACAATTCCCAATTCTTATTTCTAAATTGAAACTGTTTTCTTTATTATTTAACTACATAAACTGGTTTTCTTCTGTTTATGTAAACAAACTAAAGAAATGTGCATTATGTTTAAAAGGTTTACTAAATCTTGTTAGACCGTTTAACAGACTTAAAATTAAAAGTTGCTTCAGCAAACAGCAAGTAGTAATTGTAGTAAACATTCAATAAGACCCGGTCTGCAAAACGGTTTAAATATTTATCGATTTGGTCTTAATAAATCTGTTATTCTACTTCCATTTATGTAACTGCAGAGTTTAGTTTAAGTAAAGTAAACAAAACTCAGCAAAGGTCTGCATGAAAAATGTAAAATATGATTGATTTTAAGACTATTTAAAAAATTAAGACAAACGTTTAAGATTAACAAATGTTTTCAGAGAAATGTTGATTTAAAAACTAGTCCAAAGGTTTGCAAATAGGCATAATATTAGTTGTAAATTATTATAATTATTTGTGTATTTGACCATCTTGAAGTATTAATATTTTCGTTTTATTATTTTATACTAGTTTTCTGCAAGAAAAATTCTTCATTTTCCTGAAGATATCTCAAGCATAAAATAACAAAACAAAAATTAAAAAATAATTTTAACTTGAGATGAGTCAACATGTGTGTTAACTTACACTGTTATAAAATATTAAAACAAATGCAGTATAATCTTGATAATCCTACACATATGGGACCGTACAACCGCCGGATTATCAAAAAAATGATCGAAACCGGATTATCGAAACAATAGCAATTTTACATATCGATGCCTTAGCTCAGATGTGGTAAGTGTAAAAAACGAAATTTTACAGGTAAGTGCGCTTACTACATTTGCAGCACATATACTTTATTTTTACGCAGTCAGCACATAATAAAACAGTGTTTTGTGAAGTCATTATTAATCTTTCACTTACCACATGTGTTCACTGAAAAAATCTCTATCTGAATGCTTTAAAGATGTATTTAATATATTACTGTAAAAATGTGCTAATGCCCGCCATACACGCAACGGTCCACCGGAGAGGTCTACCTGTGCAGGTTTGCCTGCGCAGGTAGATCGGGGCGTGTGTGGGAATAGACCTGTGCAGTTTCTTGCGTACGGTTGACCTGCGCAGGCAAACCTGTACATGTAACCTCTACGGTAGACCGTAGCGTGTATGCCGGGCATTAGTAGCGATATTTTATGTACAATTGTATTTCAGAAAGAATTAAATATGTATCTATATAGGTAAACGTGTACATACAAAAAAATATGAAACTTGAAAAATATGAACAGATAGAATGCAATTGTAGAGAGGAGTTAGCATGGTCAGAATCGTCAAACAAGTTTTCAGAGTTAAAAGCAGACTGGGTTGGCCAGAGCTTTTTCCAAGAACACTGGATCTTGTTGTTGACTTTAATTTTTCTGTGCGCGAGGTTTATATCCGGCACGGGGCAGCGTAAAGAAAAGACACGTGTTTCCCCAGAGCGCCGGATTACTGAACGTGTCGGAATAAAGAAACACCGGATTATCAAGATTATACTGTAGTGTTAATAAACGCTAGAAAAAGACAAAATTACATAATGTTTAGAAGTCTCTTTTTTGTGAATTTTTATGATTATAATGCAATAGTTTTCGAAAAGTTTGGAATAAGGCAGTATTTCCCAAAGTGTGGTACGCGTATCCCAAGGGGTACGCGAATGGTTTTAAAGGGGTACGAAACGATACTCTAAAATATTAATTTTTTGAAGTGTGCCAAATAAGATTGAAATAGTATATTGTGCAACTAGGGCGGTAAGTTGTCAATTGCCCACGAGAGCAAAATTGGGCTCCACGAACGAAATGAGAGCTCTCGTTTTTCGCAATTAACAATACCGCACTAGTTGCAGATAATATTTTTTATTACTCATGCCATCAAAAAAAAAGGAAAACTGAAGAATTTGATTTTTCAATAGTCTCCGATGGTGTGAATTCGCATAAGAACTCTCCTCAGTCTCCGGTATCAGCATAGAATTTACACTCATTTTAAAACGTTTTCTTTCATTTTTATTTTGTTGTGAAAATAATGTCACTTTCACATGTTTATTTTATTTATTCAATGGTTTTTATGTAACTTATCAATTTTTATTAAATATTAGCGTGCTTATCAATTTTAATTATAATTGACAAACGGCCATTTGTCACACCCAAAAACGGGCGCCAAAATAGTACTTATCCCGCATGAGTAATAAAAATAACAATATTTAAATTACATAAAAAAAATAGTGTATCAACATTACTTTTTATAAAGTGTTTTAAATCTAAAAATAATTCAGCTTCATGATCTTTGATAATTAATTAATACAAAACAACTAATAGATTATGTATTTTACTAGCTGCTCACTATAAAATGATTGCAGATTGTTTTTACGTATATAAAGACAAGTGAAGAGACAAAGTGAACTCATAAAGAATAAAAATATATATTTTTCCTAAGTGATTAGGGTAATTTAAATCAGGTGTCAGTTTAAATTAGGGTAATTTAAATCAATTCTTTGAAGTATTTTTATTTAAATTATGCCAACGTTTCGACCTACATTAGGTCTTTCTCAAGGCTATTTTTTTTTATTATTATTACCTTTATTGGCATATTTACAACAATTACTATAAGAATAACAATACAACATATCAAAACAAAAAAAACAAAACAAAAAAAAATACATGGAAACAATAAAAAAAAAGAACAAAAAACAGAACATGTTTTAACAAATAACCCGACCCAAAAATACCCCAAATACTCAAACTACACTTTAAAGAAACAAAAAAAAAACAATAATTCTTCGCCCGCACTAACTTTTCTCTCTCCGTAAACTCTTTCCACAATCACTCCCTTCCGCTCTAAAATTTCCCGCATTATGGGCCACCCGCTACCTGACTCGTCCATGCACGCTTCCCAGTCTTTACATTTATTTTTCTTTCCTTCTTCCCATGTTAGCCCTTTGCATTCTTCCATCCAATGTGCCCACCTGTCAGTACCCTCTCCGCATATGGTACACAAATTCTCCCTTTCATTCAACCAGTACCTTCTTCCCTTTTCTTCGTTGCCGCACCGAAACCTGGCTATCCTATTTTAGCTACCGCTGGACCCTCTGCTTAGGTACAAGGGAGTCTGCCGTACACTTGTACCTTGTTGTACTCCCGATTGTACCTGCTTTCGTCTATACGGCTTTGTCGTATCTGCAGCTCTATCTCCCTACTCCTTTCACCCTACAATTTTTCACACTTTACGCCTTCCCTTTTCATCCTTTCTACCTCCTCTTTCGACAACCCTACTCGTTCATACATTTTTTTCCATTCATTTCCCCATTTTGTAAGTCTAATCCCTCCGACACCTTCCTTCCTTAAACTATTGAACACCTCTTTCACTATCCTTTCATTCCCTAACCTATACACTTTCCTTTCGTATCTTGCCACTCTCACTGATGCTTCTACTGCAACTTTATACGCATTCGCTTCTTGTAGCACCAGGTACCCCGGCGTACTCCTGTCTAATTTCAACGCCCTTTTTATAAACTGGAGTTGTACCTCTTCTACTTGTTCCATTTCGTTCATACCCCATATTTCCGCCCCATACAACAAAATACTCCGAACACACGCTTTCCATACTATCATTTTTGCCACGAAACTATCTTCAAATTTATCTTTCCAAGCATTCCAAAACCTATTAGCAGCCACCCATGCTTTCTTACATACGAACTTAATGTGCTCATTATTGGACCCATTACTACCAAACATAAATCCCAAGTATTTGAACCTGCTAACCTGCTCTATAACCTCTTCCCCCCACATCAAGCTTTCCTCTTTCTTACCAACTTTCTTTCTAAACACCATCCACTTAGTCTTCTCTACATTCACACTTAACATTCTTTTCTAAAAATATCTTTTAATCCTTCCAATTATCTCTTTCATTTCCGCTTTTGTTCTTGCTAAAGCAACTATGTAATCCGCGTAAGCTAGAGACCACACTTTCATCCTACCTATTACCACTCCTCCTGCCTGCCCATTTTTTAAAACCTTTTCTAAGTCATTTATAAAACCATTAAATAGGACAGGGCTAAGTGGACACCCTTGCTTTAACCCTTTCCTAACCCAGAATCTTTCGGATTTTTTTTCACTTATTCTAACTCTGCAGCTTGTGTTGCCATATAGATCTGTAACTGCCTTCACTAGCCACCCACTAATTCCTTCTGCTCTCATCATTTCCCATAGCATGTTTCGGTTTACTGTGTCATATGGCGCTTTAAGATCTATGAATACAGCATACACCTTTCCACCTTTCTGTGCCAGCTCTTGCTCTATTACGTATTTTAAGGTAACCAGCTGGTCCGTTGTTCCCCTCCCTTTTCTGATTCCCCCTTGTACTTCCGGAATCACTTCCTTTTCCTCAATTTCTTCCTGTATTTTCATCTCCACTACTTTTGCATATATCTTATATGATGTATCCATCAGTGTGATGCCTCTGTAATTTTCTGCTTCTCCCTTATTTCCTGCTTTAAAAATTGGAACGATGTCCCCTTCCCTCCAGTAGTGTCCTTTGAAAATCTTGTTGTATAATTCGTGGTTTTTTTTGTATTGACACCGGCGCTAGTTTCCACGCTTCATTTGGGATTCCATCCGGACCTGTCGCTTTTCTTCTTTTCAGCCCACCCAGCACTTGCTCCATTTCCTCCCACATAATTTCTGGTCGATGGCCTTCTTCTTCTTTTCCGTCCTCTTCCACTGTCTCCTCTGCTCCCTTATCTTCTTTTCCGTCCAGCAACTGCATAAAATGTGCTCTCCATCTTTCCATCTTAATTTCATGGACTTTCCGGGTTGCTTTTTCCACATTTTTGGCAATAAACTTCCATATTCCTCTTTCACTATTGAGCTTCCTAGCCTCCTCCATTTGTTTTCTTTGCCACGTTCCTTTTTTGTTCTTCACAAGTTCTTTCATTTGATCCTTCATATTTTTTAATTTATCTGGAGTTCCTCTGCTCTGTCTCCATCTCTTGACATCCTCTCTCAACTGTTTTTTTCTTGGAGATATATTCTTTATCAATCCATGCGCTGTTATAATGATCACTCCTGACATCCGGGGTCCGATGTTACTGGAGTAATATCCTTTAATTTGAAGTGATTTGAAACGGCATAGTTATAATTGACGATTTCTCAAGGCTATTTTTTTTTAATTATTTGATTTTGACATTAACAAAAAATTAATACAATTTTCAAATTTAAAAAAATGTCAAAATCAAATCATTTTTAAAAAATTAGCCTTGAGAAAGACCTAATGTAGGTCGAAACGTTGGCATAATTTAAATAAAAATACTTCAAAGAATTGTCCAAACACCTAATTTAAATTACCCTAATCATTAAAACAAGATGGACGTTATATCAAAAAAGAATTATTTTTCCTAAGATTTGTAATAATTTTGATGCGATTTTACCTTAAAAAGTCACGTTTAATTCCTTGGATGTGGATCAATAAACCAGTCGTTTATTCACTAATAAAATAAAAACTTTATTTTGCTAGTGAAATAAAAGTATCCATAGCAACGCATCAAAATAATTCACTTGTGGGCTCCGTAAACGCAACCCTAAATGTTAACTTCGCTGATGTTCTTTTTTTATCCCTATTCACAAAACTTAGTAGACATTTTTTGTTTAAATGTCTTGATTTCCGCGGGAGTAATCTTTCCGCAATTGCGTCATCATTTAACAATTCTTAGGATGCATATATTTATGATTAATATAACACAAATTAGGATTATGACGTACGAATCAACAATTTTATCAAGACAACAACACAATAATGGGCGGATGACTTCGATGGTTCTCTTAAAAAAAACAAAACTGAACTTTTCTTTGAATTTAACTTGTTAAATGAAAAGCAAAATTAATTAAAAGTTTGTATGAACTAGCGAATAAAATTAAGCTTTAACTCGCGAATTTAAATCTCGTTAAACTTTAATTTTATCCGCTTGTATAATAAATAATTATATTTTTATCTTTGAAACCCCAATCTGGAGACTGTATATTACGTAAAAAAGACGAAAGAAGTACAGTTGTTGTTTTTAATAATATATCTCCGAAATTTTCTACTAAGAGGTACGAAGTATTACAAAATATTTGAAAGGGGTACACGTGGATAGAAAGTTTCGGAAACACTGGAATAAGGCATAGTAACTTGTAAATTATTAATATAACCTGAAATGGGTTAACATCAATTGTTTATAAGAAATTAAGACATTCTTAAAAAAAACCTGAAAGGGCAAGATTTGTGCTAGAAAGAAATACAATAATTAAATAATCTTCAGTATAGTCTCGCATGTTGTAAGTTAGTATCTTCACTTAGGTCTAGGCCGCGCTACAGATAAACCGACGCGGGTTTTAATCGCGCGATTTTGTGACTCAAGTAAGCCAATACAAACGGCCTCACTTGCGGTTTTTTCCCGCGACTGATTTTTCCAATAGCGTACTGTGTGTTTCTCGTGCGGTTTCGCGGTTACCGTTCGCGGGAAAAAACTCGCCCTTAAGTGAACATTTGTTTTTATGACATTTAGACTCAGTAGTCTTACAATACCTGTAATAAATACTAATTTAAATCATTGGATGTGTTATTCAAATTTACAATTTCACATAAATTTTAAAATATTTTCTATTTTATTTGATAACTAAAAAGGGGATGTAATCAAATTATGACGCCTACTATACTAATTAGCTAGTAGACAAAGTCATTAAATATAAAGTGGTAGGTATTATTAAAACAAGTAATAATAAGTAGTTGTATTAAAACATAAGATCATAGAGTCCTGAAAAAACATATAATTACCTTATATACTTTGCGCATAAAGTTAAAGCTGCTGAAGAAAACTTGTAGAGGAAACATGAATCTTATAGAGAAGACTGCAAGCTTGTAGAGAAGACTGGAAGCTTGTAGAGAAGACTGGAAGCTTGTAAAGAAGACTGGAAGCTTATAAATAAGACTGGTAGCTTGTAGAGAAGACTGGAAGCTTGTAGCTAAAACATGAAGCTTGTACTCAAATCTTGATGTTTGCAGTGAAGAGTACCATCTTGTAAAGAACACTGGAAAACTTGTGAATAAAACTAATACAAGATTTCTTATAAAAAAAAAACCTGAAGATAATATAATATAAACTTGAAGATGACATAAAATAAAAAGTAAAATATTTATTTTTAAAAGTGAATGAAATTTGAAAGTTAAGATGAAACTTGAAGTTAAAACTTGAAGTATGCAGTGAAAGCTTAAAGTTTGTAGTGAAGTCTGGAAGCCAGCAGAGAAGACTTGAAGCTTGTAAACACGACTTGGAGCTAAACTTAAAAAGCAAAAAAACTGAAATAGAAAATAGCATAACACTAACTATTATTAGAGTGAAAAATTATGAAGTTTGTGAAGTTATTGAAGCTTGTAGTCAGGAGTTAAAACTTGTAGAGGAAACTAACTAGTCTTATTAAAATCCTGAAACAAATAAAGTAAAAATTAAACTATTTTATATTAAAGTGATAAATTCTAAAGCTCTGAAGTTTGCAGCTAAAACTTGAGCTTGCAGGGAAAGCTTGAAGTTTGAAGCGAAGACTCGCAGCTTGTAGAAAAAGCTTGTAGAGAAGAAATCTTGAAGCTTGTAGAGAAGAAAACTTGAAGCTTGTAGAGAAAATAACTTGAAGCTTGCAAAGAAGACTTGCAGCTTGAAGAAACTACTAAAAGCTTACAGGCGAAACTTAAAAAAACAAAAAAAATCTGAAACACAAAATAGCACAAAATTAAATAGTAAACTTAAAGCTTGTAACTAAAACTTGAAGCATGCAGTGACAGCTTGGAGATTGAAACTAAGACAGGTGGCCTGCATAGAAGACCTGAAAGCTTGCAAAAACGACTTGAAGCCAAACTTAAAAGGAAATAAAAAACTGACACAAAATAGCATAAAATATTAAGTAAAGTAACTATTATTAGAGTGAGATATTAAAAGTTATTGAAGCTTGTAGTGAAGACTTCGTACTTGTAGAGGAAACTCACTAGCAGGGCCGTCCTTAGACCCGTCCAGGCCCTGAGCCCCGCGCTTTGAGGGCCCCGCAGCCTTATGTGAACCGGCAGGCACGAACGTGAGCCGGCACCAAATATTTAGGCTGCGCTCCGTTTTTATGTTTTTTTTTTGTGGCTCGAGTCAAAGTGGGGCTTCACACGAGACGACATAGGGCGAGAGTTTCAAAAATCTCTTCTCGCTGTCGTTAGTTTTATTTTTAAAGATTACTCTCGCCTCAGTCTCGCTCTAGGAACCGTTTGTCTCGTCTCGCTCTCGTAACCCTTTGCCTCGTCTCGTCTCATCTCGTCAAATATCGTCCTTGTAGATTGTAGATATGGTGGTGACGACTTGTACTGCGACCTTTATAGATCTATTGTACCCCACCCTCCTCCTCCAAGTGTTAGTGTACTTAACCATTTAGAGCGCCTCCTCTAATCCTGACTCCTTTAGGAATCTCAGGATCTGGGTGGGATTCAAGGTCTGCAGCTCCTCTGTGTTCAAGCAGTGAGCCCCAAAGTACATCTGTCTCTTGCGGAGTAATGCTCCGCAGTCTTTGAGCAGATGTATGGGGGTTTCCTCCGGGGGACACAAAATCTGCATCCGTCATCCTCCTCTAGGCCTAGGGCCTTGAGATGTTTCCTAAGTCTGCAGTGTCCCGTCAGGGCTCCTGTCAGAATTCTGAGCTTGTTCCTGCTTAGTTTCAGGCAAGCTTTAGTTCTCTTCTGGTTGAAAGATCCCAGCATCACTTTGGATTGCCTTAGCCCTGGAAGTTCTTCCCAGGTTTTCATCCATTTTCCTCTTATTTCTTCATCTAAACTTTTGCGAATGGTGTTCACGATCATACCGCAAAAGGGTTCCGGACCTATAAAGGGGCTACTGGATCCCTTGTTTGCTAGGTGATCGGCTTCTTCGTTTCCGTCTATACCAGTGTGTCCTGGTACCCAGTATAGAGTTACTTTATTATCCCTGCCAAACTTGTTCAGCTTCCCCACACAGTCCCATACCAGTTTGGATCTGATGGTGTATGAGCTAATGGCCTTGATGGCTGCTTGGCTATATGACAGGATAGCAATTCGTTTTTTGCGGTAATTCCTGTCGAGGTTAAACTGTGCACACCTTTCGATTGCGTGTACCTCTGCTTAGAAGATACTTGGGGATGTTCCCATGGATTCGAAGTATCTGGTACGAGGTCCAAACACTCCTGCACCAGTGCCTTCCTTCGTCTTCGAACCATCTGTATACCACTTGATGGCATTTTGCTCTATGTGGTATGCTGAGGATTCGTCGCTCCAATCGGCTTTACTACTACACATTGCTGTGTAGTTTTTCTCGAAGTGGTATTTGTATACCATTTCGTCCTTTGGTATTTCCAGCCAGGGGATCTTGGCAGCGAGGCTGTTTCGGTCTCTGCTCCCGATTATTTTACCTCTGCCCATTCCTTCCTTGCTGAACCTTACGATCGCCGATCTGGCGGCGCTCTCCACCACAAGGTGCAGCGGAGTCAGATCCAGCAGCAGCTCCAATGCTGCTGTCGGACACGACCCCATCGCTCCCGTGATGCAGACACACGCCAGTCTTTGAATCTTCTCAAGCTGTTACCTCATAGAGGCCAGCTTGATTCTACTTCCCCACGCAACCGCCCCATAAGTGATTGCAGGTCTCACTATCATGGTGTACATCCATCGCAGGATAGTGGGGTTACAACCCCACGTTTTTCCTGCCAGATTTCTGCACACCATTAGGGCGCGTTTGGCTTTACCTACCACTGCCTCAACGTGTCTATTCCATAGGAGTTTGCTATCTAGTGTGATACCCAGATACCTTATCTCCTGTTGGTATTCTACTGCCTTCCCATCTATGAGTATGGGATGCAGGCAGTTTAGTTTTCTCCTTCTAGTAAATGGTATCACCGTGGTTTTGCTCGGGATGAGTCTCAATCCCACTGTTTGACACCATCTACTAGTTACTTTGAGGCCTCTCTGAACAATTTCACAGAGCGTTCCCTCAAATTTTCCTCTGGCCATTATGACTATGTCATCGGCGTAACCTTGACATTTGATGTCTAGGTTGTTTAGCCTAACCAGGAGTTCATCAACTACCAGGCTCCACATTAGCGGTGATAGTACACCTCCCTGTGGGTACCCTCGAGTTGTGGAGATCTTAATGGAATCTCTTCCCACTTGTGTCTCCGCCACTCTAGTTCTCAGCATTTTTCCCATCCACTTTGAGATAGTGCTGTCGATACTCCTTCTCTCGAGGGCCGCCTTGACAGCCTCGAGTGAGGTGTTGTCAAAAGCTCCCTCTATATCCAAGAAGGCACATATCGCTACTTCCTTTGTCTCTAGTGCTGCTTCTATTTCATTTGTCAGCTGATACAGGGCGGTTTCTGGGGATTTCCCTGCTCTGTAAGCATGCTGACTCTTGTGTAGTGGTGTACCTACCAGCACCATAGTCCTAAGGTAATTATCAATCACCTTCTCCATTGTCTTTAACATAAAAGATGTTAGACTAATGGGTCTAAATGACTTCGGTTGAGTGGTGTCTTTCTTTCCCACCTTCGGTATAAATACCACCTTAGCCCTTCTCCATAGCTCCGGTATATAACCGAGCGCTCTCTCTCCCTTTTGTAGGAAGGCAGGAACTAGTCCGTCCACACCTGGGGCCTTAAAAGGCTGGAAAGTGCCGATAGCCCATCTGATTCGGTTTTCCGTACAGATGGACGCTGCCCTCTTCCAGTCGGCCCGACTTGGTTTCCGTGGTTGCATCAAGCCCTTGGTCTCCCTGTATCTTCTGCATCCCGGAAAATGGGTTTCTAGTAGGAGAGCTCTTTGCTCTTCATCCTCCGTGAAAGTCCCATCCGGTTTCTTGAGAGTGGTTGTCGTCCTTGCTAGAACTTATTGTTAAGATAGTCCAAAACGAGGTAATCATTAATTTTATTGTAATTAATAAACGCATGATTAATTGTTATATAGATAAAAATTATCTATAACAATTATTGTTATAATAAAATGTAATTTGCCCGAGGCCAGAACGAGCAGTTAAAATTTATGCAAGAAAATATTACGGCTGCCCATGTCAGAGTCAAAGATTGAAGAAGAAGTTTGAACGAGATCAGGAACGAGACTCTATCGCAAGAGCGAGACCACACAACCTCTCGCTCTCACGAGAATGAGACCACATACGGTCTCGTCTCGGTCTCTCCTAGCTTTTACGAGACGAAAAAAATATCGTTCTCGTGTGAAGCCTTAAGTCAAAGGACGCGTGGCAAAACAAAGGTTTTACTAGAGTTGCACAGTATTAAAAAAGGCTGCACACGCAAAGTTACTGTTTTGTTGTCAGATATTTAAAAATTTATATTTTGTTTTATTTTTTATGATTTTATTGATCATATTTGTTATGTTTTGGATATATTTTGTTATTATTTTTTTGAATTTTTAATCTTGTATTTGTTTTTTACATCTGTCTTTCTATATTTTTTGCTTTACTACTTAGTAAAGATGTTTATTTTACTTTGTTTTATTTTTCTTGTGCAAAACAAATAAATAATAATACTACTATTAATTAATAATAGTACTGCTATTTACTATTCTTGTTTCGTTATTATAACTAAATTCCAAAATCCAATATTATTTTGCAGATTTTAAATTATAAAAAAATTGTTTAAGGTGCCCCAAAATTATATTTTGTCCTGGGTCCTGCACTTGCTAGGGACGGCCCTGCTCACTAGTCTTATAACTAAATCCTGAAATACATAAAATAGGAAGTAATCTATTTAATGTTAAAGAGATAATTTCTGCATCTCAGAAATTTGTAGCTATAACTTGAAGCATGTAGATAAAACTTGAGCTAGCAGTGAAAGCTTAAAGTTTGAAGGGGAGTCGCAGCTTGTGGAGGAAACATGAAGCTTGTAAAGGAAACTTGAGACTTGCAGAGGAAACTTGAAGCTTGTAGAGAAAACTTGAAATTTGTAGAGAAACCTTGAAATTTGCAGAGAAGACTTGTAGCTTGAAGAAACTACTTGTAGCTTAAAGACGAAACTTAAAAAACCAAAAAAAATTGAAACAGAAAATAGCATAAAATTAAGTAGTAAACTTAAAGCTTGTAGCTATAACTTGAAGCATGCAGTGATAGCTTGAAGTTTGAAGCGAAGACTGGAAGCCTGCAGAGAAAACTTGAAACAAAACTTAAAACGCAAAAAAAAACTGAAACACAAAATAACATAACATATTAAGTAAACTAACTATTAATAGAGTGAGAAATTATGAAGTTTGTGAAGTTATTGAAGCTTGTAGTGAAGACTTCAAAGTTTCCTCTTCTAGTAGAAAATAATAAGTAAACTATGTAATGTTAAAGAGATAAATTCTGATTCTCCGAAATTTGTAACTAAACCTTGAAGCTAAAACTTGAGCTTGCAGTGAAAGCTGTAAATTTGAAGTGAAGACTCGCAGCTTGTAGAGGAAACTTGAAGCTTTTAGAGTAAACTTGAAGCTTGTAGAGAATACTAAAAGCTTGCAGAGAATACTTACAGCTTGAAGAAACTACTTGAAGTTTATGGACAAAACTTAGAAAACAGAAAATCTTAAACACAAAATAGCATAAAATTAAGTAGTAAACTTAAAGCTAAAACTTGAAGCATGCACTGAAAGCATGAAATTAGAAGCGAAGACTGGAAGCCTGCAGAGAAGACTTGAAGCTTACAAACACGACTTGAAGCAAAACTGAAATTCAAAATAACATAAAATATTAAACTAACTACGTATTATTAAAGTGAGAAATTATGAAATTTGCGAAGTTATTGCTTGTAATGAAGACTTCAAACTTGTAGAGGAAACCAACCTGAAACACATAAAATAATAAGTAAACTATTTAATGTTAAAAAGATAAGTTCTGAAGCTCTGAAATTTGTAGCTAAAGCTTGAGCTTGCAGTTAAAGCTTGAAGTGAGGACTCGCAGCTTGTAGAGAAAACTTGAAGCTTGTAGGGAAAACTTGAAGCTTGCAGAAAAGATTTGCAGCTTGAAGAAACTACTTAAAGCTTATAGACGAAACTTAAAAAACAAAAAATCTGAAACACAAAATGGAATTAAATTAAGTAGTAAATTTAAAGCTTGTAGCTAAAACTTGAAGCATGCAGAGACAGCTTAAAGTTTGAAGCGAACGCTGGAAGCCTGCAGAGAAGACTTGAAGCTTGCAAAGACGACTTGAAGCAAAACTGGAACACAAAATAACATATTAAGTAAACTAACTATTATTAACCCCTCGACATACAATGACGTGTCTAAGATGTCATGTATATATGATAAGATCACATGTATATGGACACACGTCAACGCGTATTTTATTCGAATATCAAGAGGTTAAAGTGATAAATTTAGAAGTTTTTGAAAGTTGTAGTGAAGACTTAAAACTTGTAGAGGAAACTAGCTAGTCCTTTAAAGAACCCTAAAATACACAAAATAACAAGTAAACTATTTACTGTTAAGGAGATAAATTCTGAAGCTCTGAAGTTTGTAACTAAAACTTGAAGCTTGTAGGTAAAACTTGAGCTTGCAGTGAAAGCTTGAAGTTTGAAGCGAAGACTCGCAGCTTGTAGAGAAAACTTGAAGCTTGTAGAGAAAACTTGAAGCTTGCAGAGGACTTGTAGCTTGAAATGACTACTTGAAGCATAAATACGAAACTAAAAAAACAAAAAATCTGAAACACAAAATGGCATAAAATTAAGTAGCAAACTTAAAGCTAAAACTTCAAGCATGCATTGAACGCATGAAGTTTGAAGCGAAGACAGGAAGCCTGCAGAGAAGATTTGAAGCTTGCATAAACGACTTGAAGCAAAACTTAAAAGAAAAAAAGACAAATTTGTAGAGGAATCTCCTGAAATACATAAAATAATAAATAAACTATTTAATGTTAGAGATAAGTTCTGCAGCTCTGAAATTTGTAGCTAAAGCATGAGCTTGCAGTTAAAGATTGAAGTAAAGACCCACAGCTTGTAGAGAAAACTTTAAGCTTGTAGGGAAAATTGAAGCTTGCAAAGAAAATTTTCAGCTTGAAGAAACTACTTGAAGCTTATAGACAAAACTTAAATAACAAAAAAAATCTGAAACACAAAACAGCAAAAAATTAAGTAGTTAACTTAAAGCTTGTAGCTAAAACGAAGAATGCAGTGAAAGCTTGAAGTTTGAAGCGAAGGCTGGAAGCGTGCAGAGATGACTTGAAGCTTGCAAAAACGACTTGAAGCAAAACTGAAACACAAAATAACATAAAATATTAATTAACTAACTATTATTAGCTTGAGACATTATGACATTTGTGAAGTTATTGCTTGTAGTGAAGACTGCAAACTTGTAGAGGACACTAACTAGTCTTATAGTCTACTAGGACACTTAACTATCAAAATCGTGAAATGCATAAAATAATAAGTAAACTATTTAATGTTAAGAGATAAATTCTGAAGCTCTGAAGTGTGTAACTAAAACTTGAAGCTTGTGGCTAAAACTTGAGGTTGCAGTGAAAGCTTGAAGTTTGAAGCAAAGACTCGCAGCTTGTAGAGAACACTTGAAGCTTGTAGAGAAAACTTGAAGCTTGTAGAGAAAACTTGAAGCTTGCAGAGAAGACTTGCAGCTTGAAATGACTACTTTAAGCATAAAGACGAAAAAAAATTCTGAAACACAAAATGACAATGAAAATTAAGTAGTAAACTTAAAGCTAAAACTAGAAGCATGCATTGAACGCATGAAATTTGAAGCGAAGACTGGAAGCCTGCAGAAAAGATTTAAAAAGCTTGCATAAACGCCTTGAAGCAAAACTTAAAAGCAAAAAAAACCCGAACACAAAATTATGAAATTTGTGGAGTTATTTCTTGTAGTGAAGACTTCAAATTTGTAGAGGAAACTCCTGAAATACATAAAATAATAAGTAAACTATTTAATGTTAGAAATAAGTTCTGCAGCTCTGAAATTTGTAGCTAAAGCTTGAGCTTTGCAGTTAAAGCTTGAAGTAAAGACCCGTGGCTTGTAGAGAAAACTTGAAGCTTGCAGGGAAAACTTGAAGAATGCAGAGAACATTAATTGCACCTTGATGAAACTCCTTGACGCTTATAGACGAAACTAAAAAAACAAAAAATAAATCTAAAACACAAAATAGCATAAAAGTAGTAAACATAAAGCTTGTAGCTAAAACTTGAAGCATGCAGTGGAAGCTTGAAGTTTGAAGCGAAGGCTGGAAGCATGCAGAGATGACTTGAAGCTTGCAAAAACGATTTGAAGCAAAACTGAAACACAAAATAACATAAAATATTAAGTAAACTATTATTAAATTGAGAAATTATGAAGTTTGTGAAGTTATTCTAACTTGTAGTGAAGACTTAAAACTTGTAGAAGAAACTAACTAGTCATATAAATAAAAAACCTGAAATACATAAAATAATAAGTAAAATATTTAATGTTATGGAGATAAATTCTGTAGCTCTGAAGTTTGTAACTAAAGCTTGTAGCTAAAACTTGAGCTTGCTGTGAAAGCTTGAAGTTTGAAGCCAAGACTCGCAGCTTGTAGAACAAACTTGAAGCTTGTAGAGAAAAGTTGAAGCTTGTAGAGATAAGTTGAACCTTGCAGAGAAGACCTGCAGCTTGAAGTGACTAGTTGAAGCTTAAAGTCGAAACTTAAAAAACAAAAAAATCTGAAACACAAAATGGCATAAAATTAAGTAGTAAATTTAAAGCTTGTAACTAAAACTTTTAGAGGAAACTAACTAGTCTTATAAAAAATCCTGAAATACATAAAAAAATAAGTAAACTATTTAATGTTAAGGAGATAAATTCTGAAGCTCTGAAGTTTGTAACTAAAACTTGAAGTTTGTAGCTAAAACTTGAGCTTGCAGTGGAAGCTTGAAGTTTGAAGCGAAGACTATCAGCTTGTAAAGAAAACTTGAAGCTTGTAGAGGAAACTTGAAGCTTGCAGAGAAGACTTGCAGCTTGAAGAAACTACTTGAAGTTTATAGACGAAACTTAAAAAACAAAAAAATCTGAAACACAAAATAGCATAAAATTCTGTAGTAAACAACTTAAAGCCTAAATTGTAAAATTCACTATGTTTTTACCACACGTAAATGTAACCACCACAATGTAAACACCACATGTAAAAATGTTATATAACTTATTATTCACAGTTATATAAATTTCTACATTTTCCACGCAATTTTTACATTTATCACGCAATGTAAGTATGAATTATCACGTAGTAACAGTCGCAACCATCCTATTCTTTAAAGCTTGAAACTAAAACTTGAGTGTGAACGTTAGTTTAAAGCTTGAAGGCAAAGCATGCAGTCAAAGCTTAAGGTTTGAAGCGGAGACTGGAAGTCTGCAGAGAAGACTTGAAGCTTGCAGAGAATACTTGAAGCTTGCAGAGAAGACTTGAAGCTTGCAGAGAAGACTTGAAGCTTGCAGAAAAAGACTGGAAGCTTGGAGATAAGACTGGATGCTTATAAACAAAACTTAAAGCTAGTACATTACAAGTGTTCAATTACATTACGACTTGAACGACTAGTCAAAAAGCAGCCAAAAACCTATTTTTTGTGAAAACGTGATTGAAATATATAGTAATAATAGGTATATAGCTATACACACTAAATGTCATGCGAGTATATAAAGTAAGCTAACTTATAAATAATTAGAATAAAAAACATATTTATTATTAATAAATTTTTATTTTTACATAGTTTTACTTAATGCTAATGAAATGAGAAAATAATTAGGAAATAAATTCTACTAACCTTTTAGATTACCTAAAATCCTAAAATCCTGGTTACTTATCTAAATATGCAATTTTCATCCTGAAAAAGAAATTCTATATTTAAACAATTTTAATTTTTTTAAATTTAATTTAACTTTTCAAATAAAACTAATGACCATACATTAGTTTTATTTCAAAAATTAGTTTATTAATACATGTTTATTAAATTACCTAGTTCCATTTAGTTTTCTGCTATCTAATCTAATCTAGCATAATTAACTGTTGTCTAGAATTGTTAATTTGTCAATTATTAATCTATTAGTGTCTAGTTTTACTTACAATAAAACATAAAACTTATCTAACATTATATTGTTTTGTCCAATCTTATTCATTTTTTCCTCACAATATTACTTATAACTTATAAGTAATTTTTTTTAACAAACATTTTTATAACTTTAATTGATACTAGTAAACATTAATTTGTAAAATAAGAAAGACATATTTTCAAAGTAACTTTTTCCAACTAAAAGTTAAAAAAATGTTTTGACTTATTAAAACTTGAAGACTAGTCAAACCTATGCCTAGATTAGAAGACCAGTAAATACTAGACTGGATTAGAAGATCAGCAAAAATAGAATACTAGTTGAACCTAGACTTAGACTAGAAGAGAAAAATCTAGATTTAGTCAATAATGTATAGAAATGAAACTCGATAAGACTAGACTTCACAAGACTAGTCCAGAAGGCTTGTCACAACTAGAAGACTGGTCAAATCTAGACCTAGACTAGAAAACCACTAAAAACTAGATAAGACTAGACTAAAAGACTAGATAAGACTAGAAGACTAGTCGGGTAATTAAATCGGGTATATAAATTCTACAAGGAAGGCAACAACATCAAGTGAGTCAGGCGGGTCTACTCAACAGACAGATTCCACTGGACGGAAAATTGTTGTAGGATCATGTTATATTTGTTACCAGGGTAGTAGGGAAAGATGATATGTTCTAAAACCACCTCCCCCTCTGACCTTGACTTCGACACTTCCCGTTTCGACTTCCGGTTTCGACTTCCGGTTTCGACTTCCTGTTTCGACTTTCGGTTTCCGGTTTCGACTTCCGGTTTCGACTTCCTGTTTTGACTACTGGTCTCCATTTCCGGATGCGCGGGAAAATTCAAAAAATAGACGCGAGGCGGGAAAATTCAAAATTAGATGCTGGCGGGGGTAAATGAGATGTGTAGTTGGTTGCATATATCAACGAGGCTAGATACATGAGATTAGATAGATGAGTCTAAATACATGAGACTAGATAGACGGGGTTAGATATATGAGGCTAGGTTTTACATGGGGCTAGATACATGGGGCTAGATAGACGGGGCTAGATACATGAGACTAGACAGACGGCGCTAGATACATGAGACTAGATAGACGGGGCTAGATACATGAGACTAGACAGACGAAGCTAACTCGATACATGAAACTGGATAAGACTGAACTAAAATATATAAGGGATTATTTAATTTTTTAGTTTAACTTAATAAACATAATAAGATTTGAATTTATCAGTAGTCAGTTAAGGATAGCAGGATTTGTGTATGTCAGTGTAATCAATTTCTTAGATTTCTTTTTCGTATTTGTTTTTCGTTTTTATTTTGATTTACTGGCTTGGCGATTAGACGCAGCTGGCCATCTAGCGCTGATTACAACTCCTGCTATCTTATCAGCGGCAAGCGAGTGGAGAAATAATAAATTATGAAGCGCGGTCTAATCAATTTCTTAGGTTTCTTTTTCGTTTAATTTAATTCATTTATATAAATACCAAAGAGTTCAATTTTCTGGCATCCACTTTTCATCTACTTGCATCCACTTTTCATCACGCTAAACAGGGTGTGAGGTCTATGTGACCCCACGCTAAACAGGGTGTGAGGTCTATGAGACCCCACGCTAAACAGGGTGTGAGGTCTATGTGACCCCACGCTAAACAGGGTGTGAGGTCTATGTGACCCCACACTAAACAGGGTGCGAGGTCTATGTGACCCCACGCTAAACAGGGTGTGAGGTCTATGTGACCCCACGCTAAACAGGGTGTGAGGTCTATGTAACCCCACGCTAAACAGTCTATTTTTAGTCAGCTTTCATCAGCTTTTAATCTCATTGAGTCAGTTGTGTTAGCTTTACATCCACTTGCATCCATTCTTTAATCTCATTGGGGTAGGTTAGTTGGGTTAACATTAGGGTAGGTTAGCATTAGATTAGTTGGGTTAGGTTACAGGTGTTAGGAATGAAGCGCGCTTCAGTTTTAACACCTGTAACCTAACCCAACTAATCACATTAATGTAATTGACTAGACCAACTAATTGATTAGACCGCGCTTCATAATTTATTATTTCTCCATTCTCGTGCCGCTGATAAGATAATATCAGTAAATCAAAATAAAAATGAAAAACAAATACCTAAAACAAATCTAAGAAATTGATTACACTGACATACACAAATCCTGCTATGCTTAACTGACTACTGATAAATTCAAATCTTATTATGCTTATTAAGTTAAACGAAAAAATTAAACAATCCCTTATATATTTTAGTTCAGTCTTATCTAGTTTCATGTATTTAGCTTCGTCTGTCTAGTCTCATGTATCTAGCCCCGTCTATCTAGTCTCATTTATCTAGCGCCGTCTGTCTAGTCTCATGTATCTAGCCCCGTCTATCTAGCCCTATGTATCTAGCCCCATGTATCTAGTCTCATGTATCTAACCCCGTCTATCTAGTCTCATGTATTTAGACTCATCTATCTAATCTCATGTATCTAGCCTCGTTGATATATGCAACCAACTACACATCTCATTTACCCCCGCCAGCATCTAATTTTGAATTTTCCCGCCTCGCGTCTATTTTTTGAATTTTCCCGCGCATCCGGAAATGGAGACCAGTAGTCAAAACCGGAAGTCGAAACCGGAAGTCGAAACCGGAAACCGAAAGTCGAAACAGGAAGTCGAAACCGGAAGTCGAAACCGGAAGTCGAAACGGGAAGTGTCGAAGTCAAGGTCAGAGGGGGAGGTGGTTTTAGAACATATCATCTTTCCCTACTCAGGGTGTACCATATCGATGAACATTCAAAAGCAATTCAACTCAAAAGTTTTCAAGAATAAATTCAATATAAAAATATTTTAAGTTTTATATTTTAAGTTTTATAATAAAATTAATTAAAAGTTAAATAAATTCGCTTTAATATTTTTTATCACTAGAGTAAAGTTTAATTATTTGAACCGTTTATTTTGAGTGACCTAAATCATTCTCACCTAACATTTATGTTCGAATCGAGATATTAAATGGTTTGCGTTGGATAAAATTTAAAAATATGGGTAACAGATAACATAGTAGAATAATGTTTTGGTATTTCTAAGGGTGTCAAATTTATCAGCCCAATTAGCATATTTAACGTTATTTAAGAAATAATATGTTTTTCATGGCTGTAAATGGACTTGGGCCACTTTCAAAATCAATGAAATCACGTTTCCAATTTTTAAGCAAGCACAAGTCCATCCATACATAAAATAAATTTTCCTTGAAATAAAGATAAATGTATTAGTATATTACGTAACGAGAGTTGTAAGAAGGATATTACGTGCGAGCGGAACAGTTACCCGCGTACGACTACGCCCCTCGTAGTTACCCTACGACCCGCGTAGCGGGGAGTGCGTAATTCCGCGAGTACGTAATTGCCTTACAACTCGAGTTATGTACTAAACTTTATCTACGACCACACTAATTTGTTTCTTCAACCAATCAACGAATCGTAAACCAAACGCACGTGTGTGTTATGAATCATAACATACGTGTGTGTTAAGATGTATTTACATAGTCCACGAACTGTACAATAAATGACATTTACAATAGTGGTCGTAGATAAATACTTTCATCTTATAAAATCAAGAATAATAAATAACAGTTAATTAAAAAAAAATTTACAATAATGTTAATATTGTTTTATTAATTATTATTCAGTCTTCTCCAGTTTGTGTATGCTAGAGGGATATAAAATAATTATTGTGGGCAGCTGGTATACAATGTGGTATACCAAGGTGGTACACCAAAATTCTTTGTATTTGAGGTTTGTGAGTGGTCTCGTATTGTTTTTAGTAGTTTTTTTATTTTCAAATTGAAATTCATATTTGAAGATTCAAAAGTTTTCTCTTGGGATATTTTGATATATTCATATTCTCATACAGTTTTTGCAATTTAATTTGTTATAAACAAATTATTAACGAATTACTGAAAATTACAATGGTATATCAAAAGGCCCATATGAATCCATTAGCAAATCGAAACTGAAATTTGAAATGAAATTGTTTATAATAAATTAATTGCACATTGATAATTCAATTGCTACGTTAATAATTAAACATTAATTTATTAAATTAATTTATTAAACAAACAAAGCTTACGAGATCACCTAAACTTTGATTGCATATTTTCTATATCGGTTTGAAACTCTCTCAATGGGACTTATGCCACTTTCAAAATCTTTTCAATCTTTTCAAACTTTTTCGTCACTTCATTAACACAGCAAATTTTGGTGTTTCTTAATGATTTTGAAGAAAACTTAATGATTTTGAATATATTAGTAACAAGTTATTTCAGTATAACAAGATCAAGTAAAAATCTAACTATTAAGGTAGCTAACTCAATATTTTTGAAAAATGGACTTAGGCCACTTTTAAAATAAACGGCTCATTTATTTATATATGGGTATACCAGGGTGCCTCGGTTATTGATCATGGGGTATTTGACTTTAAGTCCAAAAAGTTTATATATTTTTTGGCATATTTTATTATTAATATATATGAATCGATGTCAATAGACTCAAATAACGAGGATCGGAAAGGATTCGATCATTTTTCGTTAAATACTAAATATATGTAAGTAGGAATATGCAAAAGGGTACCTGGGTATTTACATAAGGGTTGAAAAGTAGGTGTCAGCACGTTTCTTCTAAATTTTGTGTTTATAATATTCGGCATATACTTAAATCACGTACGCCCCTATATATTCGGTTTATATTTAAGTCATCCTAAATAGTGGTTTGATTTTTTTATTGATATTTTATCAAACAAGTAGGAAAATGCTGTAACATCTTTTAAAACAATTTATAATGATACCATTAGTATTTTAAACGAATTACATATTGAGATTACGAAATAGACCAGAGCTAGAGAAATAGACCAAACGTAGACTTAAATCATAGAGGATTATTACCGAATTAACAAATATATACCTATCCTGGATAATAATATTACCGATTTGCAATACAGATTCAATAAAGATTCAATGAATTTGTTCGATCATTTTAACACAATAACACCTTAATTTGTTGTCACTTTAAAATCTATAGAAACATATTTAAATAAAATTTTACCTGAAGGTACAACAAGCAAAAGCAATTAAGTGTGAAATGGAATTTTGTAAATTACTGTGGCAAAAGAAAAATCAAGAGGAACTTACGAAATATTTTTAACCCTAGAATACTAATATGTCCTAAAATTTACGACGGTCGACTTTTAACGCAATTTTTCAGTAATATCCGTACGAAGCGCGTGTTATTTTCAGTGCCTTCCTTGTTAGCCATCATCTAATTGTGAACGCGTCTGTATCCATTTTATTTCTTCAGGGTATAGTATTTCTCGTCACGCAATCGTAACATTGAAGACGCATTAGTGTTTATGCTCGCCATACACGCTACGGTCTACCTGAGAGGTTACATGTGCAGGTTTGCCTGCGCAGTTCAACCATACGCAAGAAACTGCACAGGTCTATTCGCACACACGCTCTGGTCTACCTGCGCAGGCAAACCTCTCCAGTGGATCGTTGTGTGTATGGCAGGCATTACGTTACGTTTTTAGATGCTGCACTCAAAGTGTAAGTAAATTAAGCTTATAATATTTATTTTGCTTATAATTTTGACAGCAACTATGTCCGCCAAAACGTTATTGTCTCAAAAACAAATAGAAGCTGAAATTCAGCGGATTATGAACGGGGAGGGTACTGATTCAGATCCATTTGAAGCTAGTGGAAGTGACTGGGAAGCTGAAAATAGGCTACAACCAGAGAAAATACTCTCAGAAAATGAATCAGATAGTGATGACGATTTGATTATTTCTGCTGAAGCAAGTTCCTCAACAGAAACTCAAGCAACTGATGCAAGTTTGAAACTCAAGCAACTGATGCACAAACATTTTGCAATACAAAGAAACCACAGATGATCACGAACCAAAAAGAATGTGAATGGAAAATTATTTGATAATGCCAGATAAAGTAGCACTTCGAGGAAAAAACGGCCATAAGTGGTCAGTCAAACCTCCAAAAATATCCACCAGAACTGCTAATAGAAATATTATACATTTTGTGACAGGAGCCAAAGGACAAGCCAAAACAGTATCTGATTTTCATTTCTTTTCTGAGGAAGTGATAAATTCCATTTACACACCAATGAAGAAATTGCAAGAAAATCTAATAAATATCGCAAAACTTCATCTACAACTTCAAATTTATCTAAAGAAAGTGTTTGCTTTCTTCGGAATTATGATCCTCTCTGCCGAAAAAAAAGATAATCATTTGAATGCGAAACAAATGTTCGATTCAATCATATCTGCTTCTTTTTATAAATCTTGTTTTCAAAACAAAGAAACTATGCCGAAAAGGAAAAAAAGAGGATCCATTTGCTCCCATTCGAGAAATATTGGATATTTTTATTTAAATCTGAAACCTGTACACAGTAACATTACATCTTGTCAAGCCGTGGATGGAAAAAGGCTAAGTGTTCCAAATTTGAGACGAAATCTTCGAAATATGTGTGATATTCTTAAAACTAATTTCGAAAATGAAGAACCGATGCATCAAGAAAACTTGCTTTTACTGCCCGAGTAAATTAAGACGAATGACTACTAATTTTGGTACCATTTGTAAACATGCAATATGTGGTCAGCATCGGGAATTGTGTTGCAGAGAATGCACATCAAACTGAATGAGTATTTTTTTCTAATATTTGTAATAAGCCACCGAAAATATATAAGTTAATTTTTTTTAATTTTTGAAACAAAGTTAATTTTTTATTTAAGTTTTTTATTGGCGTCGTAAATTTTACGATACATTAGTAACCACGTACATATATTAAAATCATATTAGTATTCTAGGGTTAATTACCCCCGCCCTCCTAGACCAATTAGCTGGAAACGCCACTGACTAGAAGACTAGTCAAAAATATATCTAGACTAGAAAACCACTAAAAACTAGACAAAACTAGACTAGAAGATTAATAAAATGTATAACTTGGCAAAACTAGAATACTAGTCAAACCTAAGCTTAGACTAGACGAGTAGTAATAACTAGATAATATTAGACATGACTAGGTAAGATTAGCTTTGTCTGGTTTGGTCTAATATAGTTTATACAATTTTTTGTATTTTTTAAATTTTGTAAACAAAACTATTTTCTTATTATTGACCATTAATAAGGTGACCAACTGTACTCATTTACTGAGTTTTGTACTCTTTTTTCGCAAACCGTACTCTTTTCAAATCCTGTACTCTGAAAGTACTCATTTGTATAATTTTATACTCATTTGTATTTCTAAAACATTTTTTTAGATAATTTTATTTAAATTTTATTAATTAAATATTTAAAATGATTTTGACAGTATTGCTTGCCGTTTCCGGCACGTCAGAGGACAGGGTAAACACCAAACACGAGTTTGACAGTGATTTGAATTTCGCGCGCAAACAATTGAGAGGCCGTATTATGTACATGGAGAGATAGATAGATACTACAGACCTCTTTTTTAATGAGGTTTAATTTGAGGTTAGAGAAAACCAACAATTTCGTACTTTTATTCAAGTTAACAAGATTTGAGGTGTAGAAAATAACATTTTATTTTATTTATCTAGTGAAGGTGAAGTTGCATGTAAGTATTAATATTATAGTTTCATTTTACTTAAATAATATCAGATTATAATATTTATTTAAAATCAAAATAAAAAATATATTACTAATATAATTTTTAGATTATTAATTCAAATATGAGCGATAACAAAAGAAGGAAAAATCGTTTAAACGAAAATTTAAAAAAAGAGTTTCCGTTCATTATAGCTAAAAATCGAAATGATGACTCCTTGGTTAAATGCACAATCTGCAATAGGGAATTTTCAATTGCAATTCATGGACGTAGTGCAATAACGGCACACATTGAAGCTAAAGTACATAAAACATCTCATGACACAGCAGCGTCAACATCCAAACTGACAACATTTTTTAAAGGGAATACTTTTGGAACTAATGAAAAAAAAATGGCAGTTATGGAGGGTACTTTCGCTTTTCACACAATAATCCATAATCAAAGTTTTCGCAGCATGGACTGCACTACTAAATTATTAAAAAAATTTTGTGACGAAAAATTTTCTTGTGCGCGAACAAAATGTGAGTTTATCGTAACCAGCGTATTTAATGAATACTGCAAGAAAATGCTATCAGAAAATCTGGATTCTGTATCATATATATCTATTCTATCAGACGCATCGAATCACAATGAAATAAAACTTTATCCAATTTTAGTAAGGTATTTTGATATTAAGAACGGTATTCAAATTAAGATTTTAAATTTGGAATCAATCGAAGGGGAAACATCAGACATTTTGTCTAATCACTTATTTCGAGTTATAACAGACAACAATTTCAATAAGAAAATTTTGGCGCTATCGGCTGATAACACAAATACTAATTTTGGAGGACGCACCCGTAAAGGTGTCAATAATGTGTACACAAAATTACAAGATCTTCTGAAACGAAATATTTTGGGAATTGGTTGTAATGCTCACATTATATCAAATGCCATCAATACAGCATCAAGTTCAATGTCAATAGATGTGGAAGTAATTATTACAAATATATATTTATATTTCAATCGGTTTACAGTACGGGTAGCAAGTTTGAAAGAATTTTGTGAAGAGGCTGGTGTTCAATACAAAAAACTGTTTGGTTATTCCAAAGTCAGATGGCTTGCTTTAACTCCAGCATTAGAACGCGTTTTGCAGTTATATGATCCACTACGTTCATATTGTTTAAGCCTTGACACATGTCCTACAATTTTGAAGAAATTCTTTCAAAAAGATATGTCAGAACCTATGCTTTATTTTATTCACAGTCAGGCGTCGTTGTTTCATAAAATTACTCTACAAATTGAAGGAGATAAAATTTCAGCAGCAGAAGTTTGTATTATATTAAACGATTTCATACTGCAATGTAAATCAAGATTTAATGATAGATTTTTACCACTAATTCTAAAGAATAAACTGACCGTTTTGGAAGATTCCAATCCCGGAATAAAAAATGAATTTTTAAAAGAAGTTAAAAATTTTTATAAAATCTGCTATGAATATATCGAAGAATGGATTGTGAACTTTAGAGCATTAAATTGTTTCAAATGGACCCTTCTAAATAGAAAAATTGAATGGAAAGAAGTTTCTTCAGCAGTCGAATTTGTAATGAAGGAAGTAAAAGATATTGTTATTAATGACAATTTTTTCTTTGAAGAAATTCGAAGAGTAAATTTATATTTAAATGAAGAAAAATTGAAGAAATGGAACGATGAGAAAATAGAACTTGACAAAAGATGGGTAGAAATCTTTCGGCATTTTAGAGTAGAACATATCCCACATGAAAATTTAAAAGTTTTAATAGAAATTTCCTTATGTTGTCCAGGCACTAATGCTGCTGTTGAAAGGGTATTTTCACTAGGGAATGATTATTGGAGCAGTGAGAAGTCGCAACTTTCTGTAAAAACATTATCTGCTGTCTTAACAGTCAAATTTAATATGCAAAATGAAAGTTGTTCGGATGTGGCTACATTATTAGACGAACATCCTCATTTAGCAAAAAAAAAATCCACTCCGAAGAAAAATATGTTTTTAAAAGAAAATAAAGTTTTTATCGTTTTTTCTTCTTTTTTTTTCACCTATGAAATACTTGCAAAGTGTACTCTTTTTGAACAAAAAATAGTTGGTCACCTTACCATTAACAAATTATTACTCCTAATAAAATCGTTTGAATCAATTGCAATAATCAAATAAATCATTAAAACAATCAAATTATACATTTAAAAATCAATATGCTATGAAAATCAAGTATGTGTCGTTAAAATCGATAATGTAAATATTTGTGTATCTGTCTCACTCCCTCATCCCATCATCTGCAGTTGATTCATCCACCCATTTCACTCAGTCATAGTGAATTGAAAAACACTTACCAGCTGTGTTGTTTGACCTTGAATCGGAAAGTTTAAAATGGACACCGGCTTCAATCTCAAAATTCCTACTAAACATTTAAAAATTCCAAAATTCTGGCGAAAACTTGCAAGTTTTCACATTTGGTAGAAGCTTTTAGGAACCTTTACCAAACGATTCGTATACTTTCCACCCCTCAAACAATAACATATCAGTTAGAAAATTACGAGAGAAAATATTTGTTTTTTTTTCACAATTTTCAATATTAAATGTTTGAGATCAGGGGAAAACAGCGCGCACAGGGGATGGTGACACACACAGTTTTCGTTAAAACTTTTCGTTACTTTTTCAGTTAAAACTCAGATAATTTATTTATACTAAATTTATCAAGACTAGAGAAGATTCTACAAGACTAGATTAAACTAATCAACATTACACAAGGCTAGATACGACTCGTTCAATCTCAATTTAATTTATTTCAATTTTTAAATTGGCAACGAAGGCAATTAATTCGCTAGCTTTTGTCAAGATCACTGTCGAAACTTGTCAAGTTTTATCAAGTCTTATCGACTTGATATATTTAGTTTACGAGTTTTAGTTTAGTTTACTAATACTAGAAATGAGTCAGATTTGGGCAGACTAGATAGTAACTAGAGATTAGATAAATTAGTCTGTCGGTTACAAAATTGAAACTAAATCTATATAGACTGTAAAACGTGTCAAATTTAGTCTTTAGTCTAAAGATTTAGTTTAGTCTCGTGAATAGAACCAAGACTAGAATTAGTAAGTTAAGACAATTTGTGAAAAAACGTTGAAATGATTTACTTTTAATAGACCGTTTTACGGTTGGTTAAGCGTATTGCGCGTCCGCCCTTGTTTAAAAGGCGGGAATATGAAAATTTCGGGCACATTTTGTTATTTTCACTGATTATACGACAAAAAAGTGCCCGAAAACATGGCGATAATTGACGCACGAGCATAAAAAAATTTCAACTATGAACAGGTCTATTGAGTCGTATTATACGACTTTATAGAACTGGATAAAATAAGACAAGTCAAAATAAGACTAGTCAATACTATGCAAGACTAAATAAGATCGTACAATACCAGATCATCCTAGACAATCCTAGACAAGACCCGACAAAACTAGACAAGACCAGACATACCAGACAAGACTAGACTATATTTTAACTAGACAAGAGTAGACAAGAATAGACTAGAAAAAACTAGACAAGCCCTGACAAGACTAGAAAATACTACACAGACTAGACAAGACCCGTTAAGACCTTACAAGACTAGATAAGACCAGACAAGATTAGATAACAGCAGCCAATTTTATTATATGTCATATTTTTTTAATTATTAGTCCCATTTAGTCTTCTGCTATTTAATCTAATCTACTATAATCAACTCTTGTCTAGCATTGCTAATTAGTCAATTATTCATCTATTAGTGTCTAGTATATAGTATATTTCAGTCTAGTTTTACTGATAATAAAACTTATCTATAATAGTATTATGTTTTTTTTTTTGTCCAATCTTATTTATTTTTTCCTCACTATATTACTTATTAATAATATTTTTCTAGAACAAATTTTTCTAACTTCAAATTTTCAAAACAAAATTTTCACTTTCTTCAACTAAAAGTTAAAAAGATGTTTTGACTTGTCAAAACTAGGACTAGTCAAACCTATGCATAGACTAGAAGACCACTAAAAACAAGTCAAGCCTAAACGATTAATAAAATGTAGTACTTGTCAAAACTAGAAGTTTAGACAGACTAGAAGAGAATAATCTAGATTTAGTCTAAAATGTCTAGAAATGAAACTGGACAAGCTTAGACTTCAGAAGACTGGTTCAGAAGAGTGGTCAAAACTAGAAGACTAGTCAAACCTAGACCTAGACTAGAAAACCAATAAAAACTACAGAAGGCTCTAAGAGATAAATAAAATGTAGAACTTAGCAAAACTAAAAGACTAATCAAACCTAGACTTAGACTACACCTTTTCCAATTGTAATTCAGAAAGCGTCAATTTTAATTCAGAATAGTCAATTGTAATTTAGAAAGCGTCAATTGTAATTCAGATTAGTTAATTGTAATTCAGAAAACGTCAATTGTAACACAAATGTTAACACAATTAATTTAAAAGTTTAAATAGTTCAAAACTCAATTTTTGCATAAACCCATAAAAAATGGAAAATGGAACTTAAGGAAAATTACGCAATTTGCCAATCTGTAATGACAATGAATCCAGTAGTACGATTGCTGCCCTGTCTACATTTATTTCACAAGAAGTGCGCACAACCTATAATCGATGTTGTAGATAGTGCTTGTCTTATCTGCAGAACAATAATGATTGGAAAGGAAGTAATTGAATGAAAAAATACAACAAAAATAGCGTAAAAGACCGTGAAAGGATAGTAAATTGTGCCAACAGAGGTGATGTTGGATAGCTTTGGCTGCAACGCTAGAAATTAAATATAACACCGCGTATTATTGGATTTAATCTGGGATTGACAACATGTTGCCACAAGGTGGTACAAAGCCAAAAAATTATTCTGATGATCAAATTGATTTGATGGTTTCGTGGATAGAAGAAAACTGTATCATAACATTAAAGCAATTTAAATAAAAGGTTATGAATAATTTCAACAAATTGTTATCTGTGTCAACCGTAGGTAATTACTTAAAAGGTCGACTGTTGACTATAAAAGGAGGACCTACACGTTGAACCAGTTACAATGAATTCTGAGGCGAACAAAACAAAATGAGCTGAATACGTACAATCCTTGAACCAGTACACACAGCAGGGGAAACAAATTATTTGGATGGATGAAACAAAATTTAATTTGTTTTGTTGTCGAATGAGAGGCCGTGCAAGAGTTGGGAAAAGAGCAGTACAACATCTTCCAGTATCAAGAAGTCCTAACATTCATTTAATTGGAGCAATTTCAAATACGGAAATCGCATACATGGAACGAGGTACATTTACTGCCCACTTACCAAATGATTGGGTAGTTATTTTAATGCAAAAGTGGCAAGATATTGGAAATCAACTGGAAGATTTGGTGATTTTTGCGGACAACGCACCTTGTCATTCAAAGCTAGAAAGAGTAATCGATGATACGGCAGCTTCTCTATTGCGGCTAGGAACCTATTCTCCGATGCTAAATACCTTACCGAGAATATTTGGTCTAAAGTAAAAGCCTCAAGCGGTAGTAGAGATGGAACAATCAACATCGGAAGATATGCAAATCAGACGGGGTGTTCGACAAGGTTGTGTCTTGTCTCCACTCCTGTTTAATCTGTACTCGGACACTATATTTAGAGAAGTACTGGATGGAGTCCAGGGCGGAATCAAGATCAATGGAACTAAAATAAACAATTATAATAGCCAACGATGTACAAGAACTACAAAGCATCATTGATTCCGTAGTTCTCTATAGCGAGATGTTTGGATTGCATCTCAATGTCTCCAAGACAAAATTATTGGTCTTTTCTAAGACTAAAGTAAAGACTAAAGACTAAGATAAATGATATAAGATAAATGCACACCTGCGTGTCAAGGGACAAACAATCGAACAAGGGACCTCAATAAAATATCTGGGAAATAGCATCAATAGTCAGTGCGACCCGAAAAAGGGAATACTTTGAAGCATTGAGCAAGCGAGAAAAATCTTCATGAATATGAAATCATTTTTTACAAGACTAGACCTCAGTTTGGAACTCGAATGATCAGATACTACGTCTTCTCTGTCCTACTCTATGGATGTGAAAGCTGGACACTAAATTCACAGACCGAAAAGAAAATAGAAGCCTTCGAAATGTATGTCTATAGACGGATGCTGCGAATTTCATGGGTACAAAGGATCACCAACGATGAAGTACTCCAGCGCATGCACAAACAAAAAGAATTACTGAATGCCATCAAGGACAGAAAAATGCAATACCTGGGTAATGTGATGAGAGGTGATATATATGAAATATTACGGCTCATAATAGAGGGTAAAGTACAAGGGAAAAGATAAGTGAGAAGACGCCAAAACTTGTGGCTGAAAGATTTGAGGAGATAGTTCGACCGCTCGTCTGCAGAAATCTTTCGTGCTGCAGTTTGCAGAGCTAAAATTGCCATTTGGATCGCCAACCTTCGGCAGGAGAGGGCGTGATCAGAAGAAAAGCGTATGTTAATAGCAACATCCGTGTCCCAAACGTAGCAGGTCCTGGCGTAATGGAACACAGATTGATCTATTTGGAGGATATTATAGATCATGCAACGAACACCATAATTGGGGGTGATTGCGCTCGTGTACAACACTGTACAGTTCACCAAGCTTGGTGAAGAAGCTTACTACCTTGGCAATGAATGACATGGCGGTCGATCGATAATTTATTTTAAAAAATACTACGAAATAATATGTATATACTTGAATCTTTATCGCAATTTTTAGAAATAATAAAATTAAAATAAATAGCTAATAAAACTTGTTTTATTTCTGAATTACAATTTACGTTTTCTGAATTACAATTGACTAATCTGAATTACAATTGACGCCTTCTGAATTACAATTGGAAAAGGTGTAGAAGAAAAAAATAGATGAGATAGAAAAATGAGATTTAACCTATAATGTCTAGAAATGAAACTAGACAAGACTCTATCTTGATAGACAAGACTTTCAAAAAATTTCTTTTTACGCGGTGAAAACTACACAAGGCTAGACTAACAATAAGAGATAAAATATTAGACTGTAAAAATATAAGATAAAATATAAGACTGGTCGAGACTATCAAGATAGAGTCTTGTCTAGTTTTATTTCTAGGCATAATAGATTGAATCTAGATTCTTCTTCTTATCTTGTCATCGACAAACGACATCAAAAGACTAGCCCAGAAGACGTGTCAAAACTAGAGGACTAGTCAAACCTAGACCTAGACTATAAAACCAATAAAAACTAGACAAGACTAAACTAAAAAATAAATAAAATGTAGGACTTAGCTAAACTAGAAGACTAGTTAAACATAGACTTAGACTAGAAGAGAAAAATCTAGAAATGAAACTAGAAAAGTCTACACTTCACAAGACTGGTCCAGAAGACTTGTCCAAACTATAAGACTAGTCAACCCTAGACCTAGACTACAAAAACCAGTAAAAAATAGGCAAGACAAGACTAGAATATTAATAAAATGTATAACTTTGTAAAACTAGAAGACTAGTCAAACTTAGACATAGACTACAAAACCAATAAATACTAAACAAGACTAGACTAGAAGATTAATATAATGAATAATAGATAATAAATAATGAGTAATAAATAAATTTTGGCAAAACTAGAAAAATAGTCAAACCTAGAATTAGACTAGCCGAGCAGCAACAACTAGATAATGTTAGACACAGCTAGATAAGCCTAGCTTTGTCTGGTTTGGTTTAATATAGTTTATACATAATTATTATTTAAAAAAAAATTGTATAAATCACTAATAATCACTAAATAATTAACTTTAATAAATAATTACTAGTAATAAAATTGTTTGAATTAATTGAAATAATCAAAGAAACCAATAAAACATTCAAATTATCCATTAAAAAATCAAATATGCTATGAAAATCATGTTTGTGCTTTAAAATCGATAATGTAAATATTTGTGTTTCTGTCTCACTCCCTCCACCAATCAACTGCAATTGATTCATATATCCATTTCACTCGGTCATAGAGAATTGAAAAACGCTTACCTCTGTGTTGTTTGACCTTGAATCGGAGAGATCAAAATGGACGCAGGCTTTAATCTCCAAATTTCTACCAAACATTTAAAAATTCCAATATTCTGGCGAAATATTGAAAGTTTTCACGTTTGCTAGAAACTTTTAGGAACCGTTACGCAACGATCCCCATACTTTCCACCCCTCAAACAAAAACATTTTAGTTCGAAAATTACGAAAAAAAATTGTTTACGCAATTTTTTTTCACAATTTTCAATATTAAATGTTTGAATTCGGGGGAAAACATCGCGCACAGGTGGCGGTGACACACACAGTTTTCGCGCACGTTTTATCTAATCTTTGCAAATTTTCCGAAAAAGTCGAGTTTCACCGCAGGGCGACCTACACGCTTCGAGGGTTAACATCACACTGCTGGTCGTTAAACCGCGAAACAAACAACACAGGGAAACAAAAAGCAAACGCGTCTATGATCTGCATATAAGGCAATGAATTTATTATCAACGTTGCCAAATTTAAAACTCAGATAATTTAAATTAAAATAATTAAATACATAAACTAGTAATATATTTTACAATAAATTTATCAAAACTAGACAAGATTCGACAAGGTTGGATTTAACTAATCAGCACTACACATGACTAGATACGATTCGTTCAATCTTAATTTAATTAATTTCAATTTTTAAATTGGCAACGTAGTCAATTCTTTCGTTAGATTTTGTCAAAATCACTGACAAATCTTTTCCAGTTTTATCCAGTCTTATCTTGTCTTGATAGTTATTGAGTCGTATCATACAACTCAATAGAACTAGATAAGACAAGACAAACGTAAACAAGACTGGTAAATACTACGCAAGATTAAAAAAGACAAGACGATACGAGATCATCCTGGACAAGGCCCGACGAAACTAGACCATACAGGCAAGTCTAGACAAGGCTAACAAGATAAGAAAAGACGAGACAAGACGAGGTAAGACTAGACAAGACTGCATAAGACTACACATGGGTATAAAAGACTAAAGAAGACTAGCCAAGAGTAGACAACACCAGACAAGAGCAGACAAGACAACACATGACCAGACATGACTAGACTTTGACTATACATGGCTAGACAAAAGTAGACAAGACTAGACAATACTACACAGACTAGACAAGATCAAAGAAGACTAGACTTTGACTATACATGGCTAGACAAAGGTAGACAAGACTAGACAATACTACACAGACTAGACAAGATCAGAGAAGACTAGACTTTGACTATACATGGCTAGACAAAGGTAGACAAGACTAGACAATACTACACAGACTAGACAAGATCAGAGAAGACTAGACTTTGACTATACATGGCTAGACAAAAGTAGACAAGACTAGACGATACTACACAGACTACACAAGATCAGAGAAGACTAGACTTTGACTATACATGGCTAGACAAAGGTAGACAAGACTAGACGATACTACACAGACTAGACAATATCAGAGAAGACTAGACTTTGACTATACATGGCTAGACAAAGGTAGACAAGACTAGACAATACTACACAGACTAGACAAGATCAGAGAAGACTAGACTTTGACTATACATGGCTAGACAAAGGTAGACAAGACTAGACAATACTACACAGACTAGACAAGATCAGAGAAGACTAGACTTTGACTATACATGGCTAGACAAAGGTAGACAAGACTAGACGATACTACACAGACTAGACAAGATCAGAGAAGACTAGACTTTGACTATACATGGCTAGACAAAGGTAAACAAGACTAGACAATACTACCCAGACTAGACAAGATCAGAGAAGACTAGACTTTGACTATACATGGCTAGACAAAGGTAGACAAGACTAGACACTACTACACAGACTAGACAAGATCAGAGAAGACTAGACTTTGACTATACATGGCTTGACAAAGGTAGACAAGACTAGACGATACTACACAGACTAGACAAGATCAGAGAAGACTAGACTTTGACTATACATGGCTAGACAAAGGTAAACAAGACTAGACAATACTACACAGACTAGACAAGATCAGAGAAGACTAGTCTTTGACTATACATGGCTAGATAAAGGTAGACAAGCCTAGACAATACTACACATACTAGACAAGATCAGAGAAGACTAGACTTTGACTATACATGGCTAGACAAAGGTAGACAAGACTAGACGATACTACACAGACTAGACAAGATCAGAGAAGACTAGACTTTGACTATACATGGCTAGACAAAGGTAGACAAGACTAGACAATACTACACAGACTAGACAAGATCAGAGAAGACTAGACTTTGACTATACATGGCTAGACAAAGGTAGACAAGACTAGACAATACTACACAGACTAGACAAGATCAGAGAAGACTAGACTTTGACTATACATGGCTAGACAAAGGTAGACAAGACTAGACGATACTACACAGACTAGACAAGATCAGAGAAGACTAGACTTTGACTATACATGGCTAGACAAAGGTAAACAAGACTAGACAATACTACCCAGACTAGACAAGATCAGAGAAGACTAGACTTTGACTATACATGGCTAGACAAAGGTAGACAAGACTAGACACTACTACACAGACTAGACAAGATCAGAGAAGACTAGACTTTGACTATACATGGCTTGACAAAGGTAGACAAGACTAGACGATACTACACAGACTAGACAAGATCAGAGAAGACTAGACTTTGACTATACATGGCTAGACAAAGGTAAACAAGACTAGACAATACTACACAGACTAGACAAGATCAGAGAAGACTAGTCTTTGACTATACATGGCTAGATAAAGGTAGACAAGACTAGACGATACTACACAGACTAGACAAGATCAGAGAAGACTAGACTTTGACTATACATGGCTAGACAAAGGTAGACAAGACTAGACGATACTACACAGACTAGACAAGATCAGAGAAGACTAGACTTTGACTATACATGGCTAGACAAAGGTAGACAAGACTAGACGATACTACACAGACTAGACAAGATCAGAGAAGACTAGACTTTGACTATACATGGCTAGACAAAGGTAGACAAGACTAGACGATACTACACAGACTAGACAAGATCAGAGAAGACTAGACTTTGACTATACATGGCTAGACAAAGGTAGACAAGACTAGACAATACTACACAGACTAGACAAGATCAGAGAAGACTAGACTTTGACTATACATGGCTAGACAAAGGTAGACAAGACTAGACAATACTACACAGACTAGACAAGATCAGAGAAGACTAGACTTTGACTATACATGGCTAGACAAAGGTAGACAAGACTAGACGATACTACACAGACTAGACAAGATCAGAGAAAACTAGACTTTGACTATACATGGCTAGACAAAGGTAAACAAGACTAGACAATACTACCCAGACTAGACAAGATCAGAGAAGACTAGACTTTGACTATACATGGCTAGACAAAGGTAGACAAGACTAGACAATACTACACAGACTAGACAAGATCAGAGAAGACTAGACTTTGACTATACATGGCTAGACAAAGGTAGACAAGACTAGACGATACTACACAGACTAGACAAGATCAGAGAAGACTAGACTTTGACTATACATGGCTAGACAAAGGTAAACAAGACTAGACTATACTACACAGACTAGACAAGATCAGAGAAGACTAGTCTTTGACTATACATGGCTAGATAAAGGTAGACAAGACTAGACGATACTACACAGACTAGACAAGATCAGAGAAGACTAGACTTTGACTATACATGGCTAGACAAAGGTAGACAAGACTAGACGATACTACACAGACTAGACAAGATCAGAGAAGACTAGACTTTGACTATACATGGCTAGACAAAGGTAGACAAGACTAGACGATACTACACAGACTAGACAAGATCAGAGAAGACTAGACTTTGACTATACATGGCTAGACAAAGGTAGACAAGACTAGACAATACTACACAGACTAGACAAGATCAGAGAAGACTAGACTTTGACTATACATGGCTAGACAAAGGTAGACAAGACTAGACGATACTACACAGACTAGACAAGATCAGAGAAGACTAGACTTTGACTATACATGGCTAGACAAAGGTAGACAAGACTAGACAATACTACACAGACTAGACAAGATCAGAGAAGACTAGACTTTGACTATACATGGCTAAACAAAGTTAGACAATACTACACAGACTAGACAAGATCAGAGAAATCTAGTCTTTGACTATACATGGCTAGACAAAGGTAGACAAGACTAGACAATACTACACAGACTAGACAAGATCAGAGAAGACTAGACTTTGACTATACATGGCTAAACAAAGTTAGACAATACTACACAGACTAGACAAGATCAGAGAAATCTAGTCTTTGACTATACATGGCTAGACAAAGGTAGACAAGACTAGACAATACTACACAGACTAGACAAGATCAGAGAAGACTAGACTTTGACTATACATGGCTAGACAAAGGTAGACAAGACTAGACGATACTACACAGACTAGACAAGATCAGAGAAGACTAGACTTTGACTATACATGGCTAGACAAAGGTAGACAAGACTAGACAATACTACACAGACTAGACAAGATCAGAGAAGACTAGACTTTGACTATACATGGCTAAACAAAGTTAGACAATACTACACAGACTAGACAAGATCAGAGAAATCTAGTCTTTGACTATACATGGCTAGACAAAGGTAGACAAGACTAGACAATACTACACAGACTAGACAAGATCAGAGAAATCTAGTCTTTGACTATACATGGCTAGACAAAGGTAGACAAGACTAGACAATACTACACAGACTAGACAAGATCAGAGAAGACTAGACTTTGACTATACATGGCTAGACAAAGGTAGACAAGATTAGACGATACTACACAGACTAGACAAGATCAGAGAAGACTAGACTTTGACTATACATGGCTAAACAAAGTTAGACAATACTACACAGACTAGACAAGATCAGAGAAATCTAGTCTTTGACTATACATGGCTAGACAAAGGTAGACAAGACTAGACAATACTACACAGACTAGACAAGATCAGAGAAGACTAGACTTTGACTATACATGGCTAGACAAAGGTAAACAAGACTAGACAATACTACACAGACTAGACAAGATCAGAGAAGACTAGACTTTGACTATACATGGATAAACAAAGGTAGACAATACTACACAGACTAGACAAGATCAGAGAAGTCTAGTCTTTGACTATACATGGCTAGACAAATGTTGAGAAGACTAGACAGTGCTACACAAGACTAGACAAGATCAGGCAAGTCTAGAGAAGACCATACAAGACTAGACAAGATCATACAACACGAGACAGGATAAGAGAAGACTAGACAATGGTTTTTTTTTAGACATATTCTTTAGGCTTGAACAAATAATGTAATTAATTTGCAATCGGTGATTTCTAACTCGCAAAAAAAGGCTATCTAATATAAGTCAACAATTAAAATGAAAGTATACAGCTAAGAATAGAAAAATACTAACTGTATATTTCGCTGCATAATTAATGACGATTATTCGCAATCGTCTGTGGCATTGATACCAGAAGATCTCGGTTTGTGAAGAGGAGAAACAATATTTGGCACACATTTTTGACGAGCTGGGAAGGCCAAAAAAATGCTAATTGCCAAATAACGAAACCCGACGACCACTATAAAAGCCTAAACCAAACTCTCCAATTTTAGATGCACACCGAATATTTCACGATGAACAAACTTACATTGGTATGTATTAAACAAGACTCGACTAGGCAGACAAGACTAGATAGATAAGACTAGATAGACAAGACTAGATAGACAAGACTAGACAGACAAGACTAGACAGGCAAGACTAGACAGACAAGACTAGATAGACAAGACTAGACAGACAAGACTAGACAGACAAGACTAGACAGACAAGACTAGACAGACAAGACTAGACAGACAAGACTAGACAGACAAGACTAGACAGACAAGACTAGACAGACAAGACTAGACAGACAAGACTAGACAGACAAGACTAGACAGACAAGACTAGACAGACAAGACTAGACAGACAAGACTAGACAGACAAGACTAGACAGACAAGACTAGACAGACAAGACTAGACAGACAAGACTAGGCATACAAGACTAGACAGACAAGACTAGACAGACAAGACTATACAGGCTAGACAGACAAGACTAGACAGACAAGCCTAGACAGACAAGACTAGACAGACAAGACTAGACAGACAAGACTAGACAGACAAGACTAGACAGACAAGACTAGACAGACAAGACTAGAGAGACAAGACTAGACACAAGACTAGACAGACAAGACTAGACATACAAGACTAGACAGACAAGACTAGACAAGATTAGACATGTGAGTAAAGACAGATTGTTTATTTCTTTTCTTTTCAGTTATTTTTTGTTGTTATGTTGGGGTTGATTGGTCTTGTTTGTGGGCAATTTGGTGAACATTATCATGGAGGCGGTGGAAATTATCATGGTGGTGGATTTGGAGGAGGTTACCATCATGGTGGACATGGAGGAGGATACCATCATGGTGGACATGGAGGAGGATACCATCATGGTGGACATGGAGGAGCATACCATCATGGTGGACATGGAGGAGGTTATCACGGAGGTTATCATGGTGGACACCATGGAGGCTACCATGAGGGACATCATGGCGGGCACCATTGAGGATTCCGTCCTCACCATGGATAAATGCTGAATATGTTATTCAAAATTTTTTAAATTTGGAATAAAAATTAATGTTTCTGTGGATTGCTTCAGTTAAGAATAATGGTACTTTTCCTACGGGCTTTTTCCTGATATCCACTGACTTCCCTCAGGTTGCGTCTCACAGACTGTCTTCTTCTTCTTCTTCAAGTGCCATCTCCTCTTAGAAGGTTGGATATCATCATAGCTAGTTTCACTTTTGATGTTGTAGCTCTAAACAACTCAACGGAACTATAGTTGTACCATTTTCTTAGGTTATTTAACCAGGAAATGCGTCTTCTACCTCTGTTTCTTTTTCCCTGTATCTTTCCTTGTAAAATATTCTGCAACAATACATATTCTCTCCCCTCATCACGTGACCCAGATACTGCAGCTTCCGTATTTTAATTGTATTCAATAATTCCCTTTCTTTCTTATTCTTACCAGTACCTCCTCATTTGTTACCATGTCTACCCAACTTATTCTTAAGATCCTTGTATATGGCCACATCTCAAATGCTTCCAGTCGATTACTTATCGTCCAGGATTCCTTCCCATATAGCAACACCGAGAAAACGTAGCATCCCAATATTCTGATTTTAAGCCGAGCCCGCACTACGGTTTTTTTCCGCAAGAGGTAATCGCTATAACCGCGAAACCGCTTGAGAGACACACAGTACGCTATGGGAAAAATCAGTCGCGGGAGAAAACCGCAAGTGAGGCCGCTTGTATTAGGTTACTTGAGTCACAAAATCAATCGGCGGTTTAGCCGTAGTGCGGCCTAGGCCTTAAGTTGTAAGTTAAGATCTCTATTGCATAGCACATTTCTCATTCTGTTAAATATGGTTTTGGCTTGTCCAATTCTTGTTTTGATTTCTTCAGTGTACTAATTATTTTCATTGATAGTTGTTCATTGATTTCATTGATAGTTGTTCATTGATAGTTGTAAGTATTTGTATTTATTGACTTTTTCTACTAATTCACTATTGATCCATAGGCTTTCCGGTTGTTTCACTGTTTTGGCAATGGTCATAAATTTGGTCTTTTTGATATTTAAGGTAAGTCCGCTCTTGGAGATCTGTTATTCCCAATTCTTTAATTTCTTTCTCGGTTTCTGTCAACCAAGTGATACGAACCTTCTTGTTTTGTCAGAAGGTTAACAGACGGTTGGTTAGTCTGTTTGAAAGCAATCTTGTAAAGTGGCCATAGTAACCTACCCTTCTTTTCCTTGCACAGTCAGAGAGCTTCTTAATATGTTCCTAGAGCTCAGTTATGTCGCCTTCGGAATTCCCCTTCCTTTACCGGGCCTAGGATCTTTCTGAGGATTCTCCTCTCTCTGACTTCCAATTTCTCTACCACACCTCTTCGGTTCAAGGAAACACACGCTATGGCATATAGGGCTTCTGGTCGTAAGACTGATGTGTAGTGCTTAATTTTCAGGTTGCGTGACAGGCATTTCTTTAGTAAGTGTTCTTATTCAGTCGATAGGCTAGTTCTAACTTGCTGACTTTCTTGGATAATGTTGCTCTTTTTGAAGTTGGGTTCAATCCACTCGCCGAGATACTTAAACTTCTCAGTCCTCTTGATGTTTCGCTGCTCTAGTAACATGTCTCTGTCTGCTTCTTTGATGTTGGTGAAGAATTCTGTTTTCTCCAGCGTCACTTTGGCAGCCTGTTTTCTGAAGCAATTTACCTGCATTGTTGTCATCTCAAGAGAATCAGCAAACAGTGCCATGTCATCTGCAAAGGCCAGACAATCTACAACCAGTCCATCGTTCTTATATCCCAGGTAGATACCACTCTGAGCACCCAAATTGATCAGTCCCTTGCGCCATTCTCTCATAACCTTTTCAAGGACACAGTTGCAAAGAAGTGGGGGAAGTCCATCACCTTGTCTCACTCCAGTTTTTATCTCGAAGCTTTCTGAAATTTGTCTCTAAATTTAACCTTGGTTAAATGGGTGATGGTCAAAGTTTCCAGAATGAGTCTACGGGTTTTATTTGTCTAGCCCTAATTCCTGGAACACTTTGTTAAGCGTTTTTCTATCAATAGAATCGTCGGCCTTCCTAAAATCAACAAAGGTGAACACCACTTTGCGGTTTCTCATCTTGGAGTATGCAAGTAGAGTTTTAAGATTGAGGATCTGTTCAACACAGGATCGGATCTTCTTGAAGCCCCCTCCTGGTATTCTCCCAGTTGACTATCCAGCTGATTTTCTGCCCTTGTTTGTAACGCCTTCGAGAGAATCTTGTATGTTACCGGCACGAGAGAAATTCCACGGTAGTTGTTTAGATCAGTAAAATCTACCTTTTTGTGAGGCGGATGGATCAGAGCAGATTTCCAATCGGGTGGTAATTTCTCTGTTTCCCAGATGTCTTGGATGATCCCGGTTAACTTGCGCACGACATTGTTTCCAGCACCTTTCCACAGTTCAGCAACGATAGAGTCCTCGCTAGCTGCCTTATTATTTTTAAGAAGCTGAATGATATGGCCAACTTCTTCCAATGAAAGGGGCAGCGAGTCCGGGTTTGGTGTGGTTTGTTTATAGTCGAAGTCTTCGCTGGGTGGGTCACAGTTGAGTAGATTTTTAAAGTACTGAGCCAAAAGGTGGCAGTTTGCCTTGTGAGTCTCTGAAGTGAAGCCTTATTTTCTGAGTGTCTGCTTGATGGTTCCAAAGAAATCTGGAGTTATTCTTAGCAAAGCTCTCTTCGATTTGGGTTAGTTGGTTTTGTGTGAAGGTTCGCTTGGTTCCTCGAATTATCTTGGCTGTAACCTTTCTTTGTTAGAAAAATTTATGCCAATTTTCCTTGGTCTTTTTAGAATTCCACTATATATTGCATTGTCACAGTTTTCAGTCCACCACGGATGCTTCCTTCTTCTAGCGAGGGGGCGAGTTCATTGGCCGCCTTGACAACAGTCTCCTTCAGTTGGTCCCAGCTGTTTAAATCTTTATTGTTCAGCCTCTGACTAACTTCTTGACTGTTCTTGAGTCGCTCTACGTCAAATTTTACCATTTTGGAGGTTCTGTGTAATTTAGTGTTTCTAGGCTGGAGTCTTATTTTGATCTTTGAGAGGTAATGGTCTGAGTCCAGATTGGCGCTTCTTAGTACCTTCACGTTTTGTATTTCCTTTTGAGATTTTCGTGAAATGGCCACATGATCTATCTGGAATCCACCCAGGTTGGTATTAGGTAAAATCCAAGTCTTCTGCTTCCTTGGAAAGTGTTTGAAGGTTGTAGATTTCATGAGCAACCCAAATGTCTTGCACAGATCTACCAATCGTTCTCCGTTGCGGTTGGTTCGCTTATGTGCCGGATAATTGCCCACTATGTTTCTGTATTTTTCTCTCTTCCCAATTGAGCATTCAAGTCACAGGTCCATAATTATTAATGATGCAACTTAAAAAGACTGGAAAACACACTGAGGTTTGGACGAAATTATTTATGGAATATTATTTACGTTCAGGGATGAAAGGTTTAAAGAAAATGCCTTTATATTCCATTAAGCTAATGTTTATGGAAAACCTTTACAACTCCCCTAGTTCCTAAGCTAATCCCCCAAGTGTTCGTAACTATTTATTGTTAAGACAAGACAGACAAAACGAGACACACAAGGCTAGTCTAGTCTTGTTTGCCTAGTCTTGTCTGTCTAGTATTGTCTGTCTAGTCTTGTCGGTCTAGTCTTGTCTGTCTAGTATTGTCTGTCTAGTCTTGTCTGTCTAGTACTGCCTGTCTAGTCTTGTCTGTCTAGTATTGTCTGTCTAGTCTTGTCTGTCTAGTATTGTCTGTCTAGTCTTGTCTGTCTAGTCTTGTCTGTCTAGTCTTGTCTATCTAGTATTGTCTGTCTAGTCTTGTCTGTCTAGTATTGTCTGTCTAGTCTTGTCTGTCTAGTATTGTCTGTCTAGTCTTGTCTGTCTAGTCTTGTCTGTCTAGTCTTGTCTGTCTAGTCTTGTTTGTCTAGTCTTGTCTGTCTAGTCTTGTCTGTCTAGTCTTGTCTGTCTAGTCTTGTCTGTCTAGTCTTGTCTGTCTAGTCTTGTCTGTCTAGTCTTGTCTGTCTAGTCTTGTCTGTCTAGTCTTGTCTGTCTAGTCTTGTCTGTCTAGTCTTGTCTGTCTAGTCTTGTCTGTCTAGTCTTGTCTGTCTAGTCTTGTCTGTCTAGTCTTGTCTGTCTAGTCTTGTCTGTCTAGTCTTGTCTGTCTAGTCTTGTCTGTCTAGTCTTGTCTGTCTAGTCTTGTCTGTCTAGTCTTGTCTGTCTAGTCTTGTCTGTCTAGTCTTGTCTGTCTAGTCTTGTCTGTCTAGTCTTGTCTGTCTAGTCTTGTCTGTCTAGTCTTGTCTGTCTAGTCTTGTCTGTCTAGTATTGTCTGTTTAGTCTTGTCTGTCTAGTGGAGGACTATATTAATAATTATAAAATATCCATCCACATAGGTGTAGATATTTTTATCACAATATGTTTGTTTATCTGTTTTTTCTAATATCTTCATTTCTCAACCATTTCTTCTTTACAACACATTTCTTCCTTACAAAATATATCTTCTTTAGAACACAGATTTTCTTTACGACACGTATCTTCTTTACAAGACATTCTTCTTTGTCGTACTTGTCATCTTTACAATTCGGGTCTTCTTTACAAGACATTTCTTCTTTATCACACTCGTCTTCTTTACTACACACTTTGTCATTAAATTCATATTTTCAAAAGACGCCACGCAAATTCTGAAAGGTTCTCTCCCTTTATCAATGACCCAAATACTCTTTTTTCTTTAGAACAAATGTTAGAGCTTCAGCCACAGTACAATGTTCTTGAACCCAGTCCTTCGCCAGCTCATCTTCAAGTTCATTGCAAAAATTCCTATTAATCATATTTACTGTTGCATTTTTGAACATCTGAGTATTAGTTAAACCTGCACATAAAGCAACGACTTTAACGCCGGTTCGTTCACATTGGCGACCCTCTGCTAATGCCCTGGTAAGCCCTAAAATCCGGATTTGAGTCATAGTATATATGGGACAACCACATCGAGGATCTATCGCTGTAGTTGATATAATGTTTACTAAATATCCACCGCGTCCTTTACATCTGATTGACATATATTGTAGAGCCAATAAACTACCAATTAAGTATGCATTAATATTTGTAGCAACTTCATTCTCCCAACTTTTATCATTGAAAACACCTGCATTATTGACAACAATGTCCAATCTATCGAATATCTTAATGCTATTTTTAAAGGCACAGTTGAGTAATTCTGATTTAGTTTATCACATTCGCCTTTCCATTACCAAACTTCAGAGCAATTTCCTTCAATGCTTTTTCTCCCCTAGCTACATCTTTATCTGCAATTGTGATTGCTCGACATCCTTGACTCAGAAGCGTTTTGCATATTTCAAATCCAATTCCACCCCTACCACCCGTTACAAGTGCGACTTTATCCGTAAAAATGTCATTAACAGCCTTCTAATTGTATCATACAGTTTATATTGCTATTTATAAATATAGATTTATTTTTACCATAAGCCTTGTTTAAACAATTAACTGCCTCTTTTCCATTGCAGATGTCCAATCCAGTTATAGCAATAGCTTTTGCCCCACATTTCAATAGACTATTTGCCATAGCAAAACCAATACCTTGTGAACCTCCAGTTACTAATGCCACCTTGCAAGAGGGCTGCATAATAGGCATTGCATTCACACATTTTTCTTTGGATTTTCCATGTTTTGACTTCTTGGGATCGAAGTTTACAGAAGTTGCATGGAATTGTTTCTCTAAGAAGCCATAGAAAAGGGATTTTTTGGGTGATTTTGGTAATAAAAATTTAGTAAAATTAAAAACATTTTTTCCTGTGAATTTTGATTCAGACCTTCATGACGTTTGTTATGGTGTAGTGTTACTTTTTGTTACTTTTTTGTTGTAGTTTTACTTTTGACGTTTTTTTTATGTTGTATTGTTCTAGTCTTGTCACTCGAGTCTTGTCTGTCTAGTCTTGTCTGTCTAGTCTTGTCTGTCGAGTCTGGTCTCTCTAGTCTTGTCTATTTAGTATTGTCTGTGTAGTCTTGTCTGTTTAGTCTTGTATGTCTTGTCTTGTCTGTCTAGTTTTGTCTATCTAGTCTTGTCTGTCGAGTCTGGTCTGTCTAGTCTTGTCTGTCTAGTCTTGTATGTCTAGTCTTGTCTGTCTAGTCTTGTCTGTCTAGTCTTGTCTGTCTAGTCTTGTCTGTCTAATCTTGTCTGTCTAGTCTTGTCTGTCTAGTCTTGTCTGTCTAGTCTTGTCTGTCTAGTCTTGTCTGTCTAGTCTTGTCTGTCGAGTCTGGTCTCTCTAGTCTTGTCTATTTAGTCTTGTCTGTCTAGTCTTGTCTGCCTAGTCTTGTATGTCTTGTCTTGTCTGTCTAGTTTTGTCTATCTAGTCTTGTCTGTCGAGTCTGGTCTGTCTAGTCTTGTCTGTCTAGTCTTGTCTGTCTAGTCTTGTCTGTCTAGTCTTGTCTGTCTAGTCTTGTCTGTCTAGTCTTGTCTGTCTAGTCTTGTCTGTCTACTCTTGTCTGTCTAATCTTGTCTGTCTAGTCTTGTCTGTCTAGTCTTGCCTGTCTAGTCTTGTCTGTCTAGTCTTGTCTGTCTAGTCTTGTCTGTCTAGTCTTGTCTGTCTAGTCTTGTCTGTCTAGTCTTGTCTGTCTAGTCTTGTCTGTCTAGTCTTGTCTGTCTAGTCTTGTCTGTCTAGTCTTGTCTGTCTAGTCTTGTCTGTCTAGTCTTGTCTGTCTAGTCTTGTCTGTCTAGTCTTGTCTGTCTAGTCTTGTCTGTCTAGTCTTGTCTGTCTAGTCTTGTCTGTCTAGTCTTGTCTGTCTAGTCTTGTCTGTCTAGTCTTGTCTGTCTAGTCTTGTCTGTCTAGTCTTGTCTGTCTAGTCTTGTCTGTCTAGTCTTGTCTGTCTAGTCTTGTCTGTCTAGTCTTGTCTGTCTAGTCTTGTCTGTCTAGTCTTGTCTGTCTAGTCTTGTCTGTCTAGTCTTGTCTGTCTAGTCTTGTCTGTCTAGTCTTGTCTGTCTAGTCTTGTCTGTCTAGTCTTGTCTGTCTAGTCTTGTCTGTCTAGTCTTGTCTGTCTAGTCTTGTCTGTCTAGTCTTGTCTGTCTAGTCTTGTCTGTCTAGTCTTGTCTGTCTAGTCTTGTCTGTCTAGTCTTGTCTGTCTAGTCTTGTCTGTCTAGTCTTGTCTGTCTAGTCTTGTCTGTCTAGTCTTGTCTGTCTAGTCTTGTCTGTCTAGTCTTGTCTGTCTAGTCTTGTCTGTCTAGTCTTGTCTGTCTAGTCTTGTCTGTCTAGTCTTGTCTGTCTAGTCTTGTCTGTCTAGTCTTGTCTGTCTAGTCTTGTCTGTCTAGTCTTGTCTGTCTAGTCTTGTCTGTCTAGTCTTGTCTGTCTAGTCTTGTCTGTCTAGTCTTGTCTGTCTAGTCTTGTCTGTCTAGTCTTGTCTGTCTAGTCTTGTCTGTCTAGTCTTGTCTGTCTAGTCTTGTCTGTCTAGTCTTGTCTGTCTAGTCTTGTCTGTCTAGTCTTGTCTGTCTAGTCTTGTCTGTCTAGTCTTGTCTGTCTAGTCTTGTCTGTCTAGTCTTGTCTGTCTAGTCTTGTCTGTCTAGTCTTGTCTGTCTAGTCTTGTCTGTCTAGTCTTGTCTGTCTAGTCTTGTCTGTCTAGTCTTGTCTGTCTAGTCTTGTCTGTCTAGTCTTGTCTGTCTAGTCTTGTCTGTCTAGTCTTGTCTGTCTAGTCTTGTCTGTCTAGTCTTGTCTGTCTAGTCTTGTCTGTCTAGTCTTGTCTGTCTAGTCTTGTCTGTCTAGTCTTGTCTGTCTAGTCTTGTCTGTCTAGTCTTGTCTGTCTAGTCTTGTCTGTCTAGTCTTGTCTGTCTAGTCTTGTCTGTCTAGTCTTGTCTGTCTAGTCTTGTCTGTCTAGTCTTGTCTGTCTAGTCTTGTCTGTCTAGTCTTGTCTGTCTAGTCTTGTCTGTCTAGTCTTGTCTGTCTAGTCTTGTCTGTCTAGTCTTGTCTGTCTAGTCTTGTCTGTCTAGTCTTGTCTGTCTAGTCTTGTCTGTCTAGTCTTGTCTGTCTAGTCTTGTCTGTCTAGTCTTGTCTGTCTAGTCTTGTCTGTCTAGTCTTGTCTGTCTAGTCTTGTCTGTCTAGTCTTGTCTGTCTAGTCTTGTCTGTCTAGTCTTGTCTGTCTAGTCTTGTCTGTCTAGTCTTGTCTGTCTAGTCTTGTCTGTCTAGTCTTGTCTGTCTAGTCTTGTCTGTCTAGTCTTGTCTGTCTAGTCTTGTCTGTCTAGTCTTGTCTGTCTAGTCTTGTCTGTCTAGTCTTGTCTGTCTAGTCTTGTCTGTCTAGTCTTGTCTGTCTAGTCTTGTCTGTCTAGTCTTGTCTGTCTAGTCTTGTCTGTCTAGTCTTGTCTGTCTAGTCTTGTCTGTCTAGTCTTGTCTGTCTAGTCTTGTCTGTCTAGTCTTGTCTGTCTAGTCTTGTCTGTCTAGTCTTGTCTGTCTAGTCTTGTCTGTCTAGTCTTGTCTGTCTAGTCTTGTCTGTCTAGTCTTGTCTGTCTAGTCTTGTCTGTCTAGTCTTGTCTGTCTAGTCTTGTCTGTCTAGTCTTGTCTGTCTAGTCTTGTCTGTCTAGTCTTGTCTGTCTAGTCTTGTCTGTCTAGTCTTGTCTGTCTAGTCTTGTCTGTCTAGTCTTGTCTGTCTAGTCTTGTCTGTCTAGTCTTGTCTGTCTAGTCTTGTCTGTCTAGTCTTGTCTGTCTAGTCTTGTCTGTCTAGTCTTGTCTGTCTAGTCTTGTCTGTCTAGTTTTGTCTGTCTAGTCTTGTTTCTCTGTTTAGTCTTGTCTGTTCTCTAGTCTTGACTATTCTTAGAATTAAATTCCTCTTATTGTTAGGTATTTTATTTAAGTTTATTTATATTATTTATGCTAATACCGATAACATATTCTCGGTTTTTTTTTTGGCAATTAACTTATTAACGATTAGTGTTTTTTGTGGAGGCCTCGGAACGAGTTTATCAACTCGTTGATAGGTCTAGCAAATTATTTTCACGGAGAGTCGGAGTCATCGACAATTTTGTCTTCCCGTTTGCTCATCGAATAAACAAACAAACAAACAAGAATTCGCATAATTAGCGCTGACATTAAAAGCTATTTCGCTCAAACATTACGTCTCTCCGATATTCTATTGTAACTTAATCTGACGATGTTTGGTCTTTCGGTTAATTGAAAATATGGGTCAACGAAATGTCTTTAATTTTTAGAAAATTAAAAACGAAACATAGCTGACCTCCTCCCGTGCTGGATATTAAACGAATTTGAAAGCGAGCTAGTACCTACACCGTATCAACTGCTCGTTCAATAATGAAATCTCTCGTACAGTGTGTAAAACGTTTGTAATAGCTGTAGCCCAGACCTCCTGCCGTGCTCTATAATAAAGGAATTTGAAAGCGAGCTAGTACACCCTATCACTGACATCGTCAACTGCTCGTTCAATAATGAAATCTTCCCTACAGTGTGTAAAACGTCCGTAATTATTCCGATATTTAAAAAGGGGAAAGAACTAATATTAATAATTACAGACCCACAGCCCCAGTATCGGCAATAGGTAAAATCATTGAATACTGTATGGAAAATAGACTGCTCCTGTTCATTAATAAATATGGTCTAATCCCGAATCAAAAGCATGGCTTTAGAAACAAATCCATCACAAAAGCTATTGTTGACTTCAATAATATAATTCTGTCCTAAATAGACAAAGGCAATTTGAAGGTTTAGACACAAAGGCCCAGTGGGCATATTATGTGACCTATCAAAGGCATTTGACTGCGTCTCTTACAGTATACTTCGAAATAAATAAAACTCCTATGGGATAAGGGGATAGACTGGTCAATGGTTCGAGTCATTTCTGCAACACAGGAAACAGTTTGTCAAAATTGTGCGTAATGGAGATATTGGAACTTCTAAACCAATAAAAACAAACATCGAAGTCCCGCAAGGAAGTGTCCTGGCACCGACATTGTTCTCCCTATATACGGCCGATATGATAAAATACATTGAAGCCGATCATTGTGTCCTATATGCTGATGACTCCAGTTTTATCATATCTAAGGAAAATAGGCAAATTATAGAAGCGTCGACCAACAGGTATCTTTGAGTGGTTTAGTGGAAACAACATGTGCTTTAATGTTAACAAAACAAGATACATGCAATTTCAAACGATAAGAAGAGCTATAACGGATAACCTGGAACCACAGATTGGGCAGGATAAGCTACAGAGAGCAAGTCAAGTGAAATTCCTTGGAATATACCTTGAAGAGCACCTAACATGGAACACAACAGGTAACAACATTATATGTAAAATAAATAAAGTGTCGTATCTGCTAAGATATATACGCCACATAATCAGTAAACCCATACAAGTGCAGATCTTCCACGCAGAAATACAATCTGTTATAGGGTATGGAATACTCGTATGGAGCTCATCGCTATTCAGTAAAGAAATTTTCAAAGCCCAAAAGAGAGCTTTAATATGTCTCAAAGGCATCACTAATAGAAACCCCACTTTACAGAATTGAGAATTTTAACGGCCCCTTGCACGTATATCTGGGAATTAGCCTGCTATTTTCATAAGAATTCTCCACCAACAACGATCTACACAGCCACAATACAAGAAATCGTGAAATCCTCATCAACCTCAAAATCTATGTTTCAGAAAACCAGACAAAACACTAGCACTGACCAACACGGAGAACTGCGAACTCCCAGCACGATACTTTGACTCACTACTGAACTGCCCACCCCCACCAGAGAAATTCCAACACGAATACAGAGAACCCACAACACCACCATCACCTCCCCCAACAACAGAAGAAATCAGAAGACACATCCAACGGCTAAAGAACAACAGAACCTCAGGTGAAGATGGCATAGTCGCAGAACTATTGAAAAACCTAGGCAAAAACGCACTCCAAGAACTCACAGAAATTATCCACGAAATCTGGAACACAGAAAAAGTACCCGAAGACTGGAGATGCGCTCTCATTCATCCGCTCTTCATCCGAAGGGAGACCGGACAGATGTGAACAACTACAGAGGGATCTCCCTTCTTCAAGTAACATACAAAATTTTCTCAGCATGCTTACAAGAACGAGTTCAGACACAACTTGAAGGCAAAATAGGCGAGTACCAAGCGGGCTTCAGGCCTCACAGATCAAGCGTAGAACAAATATTCAATCTCAAAAGCTGCCTAAGAATTAGAACACTCAGTAACAAACCCACGGTCTGCACATTTGTTGATTTCAAAAAGGCGTACGACTCAGTAGACCGGACATCACTCTTCAACACGCTAAACGAACTCGGACTGGACACAAAAACACTAAACCTAGTAAAGGCAACACTCACAGATACATACTCCAAAGTGAAATTCATGGGAGAAATTTCAAGACCTTTCAAAATTGAAACAGGAGTCAGACAAGGTGACGGCCTCTCCCCACTCCTGTTCAACCTCATTTTGGACAAAGTAATTAGAGAATGGAACACAACACCCACCACCCTAGGCAGTAGCGGTATCACCTTTAAATGCCTAGCATTCGCAGATGATCTTGCAGTTCTAGCAGACACTGAGGAACAAGCGATCCAACAGGTAGAAGCCCTCAAAAAGTGCGCTGAAAAAGTTGGACTACAAATATCGTTCGAGAAAACTGAGTACATGTCAACAAACAAAAAAGACACCCAACAATTACAGACGAAATACGGAACAATAAACAGAGTTACAAAATTCAAATACCTAGGAGAAATCATACAACGTACAGGAATTGAGAAAGAAACTCAAAAGACAAGGATAGAGAAAGTAAGAAAAGGCTACGGCATGACTGCAAACATCTACAACAAGAAGAACCTTGGCATCCAAACAAAAATCAGACATTACAATACAGTCATCAAACCCGCCTTATTATACGCATCAGAAACTATAGCCTCGAATAAAGGTGACATGGAAGCCCTGAAGAAAGAAGAAAGGCGAATCATCTGAAAAATTATTGGACCAAAACTCACAGAGGAAGGATATAGACTACAATCAATATAAACCACGGAAAAACTGTCTAACATAGAGAATGACATCAGAAAACGCAGACTTAGATTCTACGGACACATCTCAATATTCTCAGAGACCAGACTAACTAAACAAATGCTGAACTTCCTACAGAAACGTAAAGTCAGTACCAAGTGGATGAAACAAGTAACACAAGACCTAGAAGCAGCAAACATCGCAGATACTCAGGACAGAACGACTCTCAGACATCAAATACACCAGTGGGAAGTGAAGAAGGAGACCAAGAAAAAGACTGGAACCTCCTGGACTGAAGAAAGAAAACAGGCACACTCACAGAAAATGCGGGAAATCTGGGCCAAGAAGAAGAAAAAGATTTGAAAACCATGAAAACTTAGCGCCATCCACTTTGGGTGCAATCCGAGGATAATAATAATAATATATATACATAACGCACTCAGTTTAAGACTAAGTTTAAAAAAAAAAAAAATCTATTGATTGAGAAAGCCTATTATAGTCTGGAAGAATACTTCGAAGACAAAGTGCAGCTGTGAAGAACTCAATTATGCCTGCGACCCTTTTGCTATCATCACTGGTGCTGTTGACTTTTTTATTGCAGTTACTATAACTAATATTATCTTGGATATCTTGTTTGTTCTCTGACATGTTCATGTTCTCTGACATGTTCTCTGACATGTTCAATAAGTACGAATGTACCTCTGTGAATTAATAAATATATTTGATTTGATTTGACTAGACCAGGGGTGGGAAACAGGTCGATCGCGATCGACTGGTAGCCCGCGAAACGTTTTTTGGTCGATCACAGCTTAGAGGAGACGAAATTTTGGCGAAAACAAATTGTAAATAATTTGTATATTTTTTTCGATTTCGCAGATTTTTTTATAAAACATACGAAACAATCTCATTTATCATCTCTATGCCAAAATCATGAATTCCCAAGTTTTTTGAGCTACCACTGCATGATTCACCAACCAGTGTTAGCTAGTAAAAGTTTAAATACAAAAGAAATAATGGACATCGCGTTCCAAAATTGTTAATTCCATTAGAGGAAGTGCTCTCAAACGGCGTTTCTTCCAATTGTAACTTGATGAAGGACTGCCAGAATTCTTATTACTTATCGATGTAAAGTAGCTAAGTAGAAGTAAATTTCGTGATTTACGATTTCGTGATTTATTAACTGAGATAGAAAATTCTTGAAGACCAAGATTAAGAATGTTCAAATTTAAATAATGAAACTTGGCTGAATGATTTAGCGTTTCTTACAGATGCTACATCCAAAGTGATCTAAATTTAGAATTGCAAGGAAAAAATAAGACAATAATTGAAATGATCAGTAGCATTAACGTATCTCTCTCTCTCTCTAGTCGTTTACTTCATGGCTGAAGTGTTGTGATCCAATGCTGGCGTTTTATTATGTCATAGCCGAGTTAGCGATCTTCCTCCATTGATGCACACAAAACCAAATTTATAACGCTAATAGAAGATCTTCAACAAAACAATTTGAATCTATTTCCAAATTTGCCCGATCACCTACAAAAACATCAAATTTCTAATCATAGCATTGAAAAATAAGTTGCGGAAATTAAGAAGGTGATTGAAGACTTAGACCGCAAAGTCTTCAATCACCTTCTTAACGTCCGCAATTTTTCAGTGCTATTATTAGAAATTTAGACCGCAAGTCTTCAATCACCTTCTTAACGTCCGCAATTTTTCAGTGCTATTATTAGAAATTTGATGTTTTTGTAGGTGATCGGACATATTTTGAAAATATTTGGATATCAAGATTTTGAAAAAGTTACAGATATTGTGCAGTATTTCAATTTTCCTTCTAAAAAGGATTTAAATACAAAACAAACTGCCGCAAAAATATTCCATTTTGATATTTCATTTTGAAAAAAAAAACGCACTAGAAAATTTTAATTCTACAAACTGATCTAACCTTACAAGCCAGAGAATATATTTGGAAATTCGCCAATCAAGGAAAGTATCTCAATATTACCAAATGTAGCGAATACATCTTCTCTTGTTTTGAATCAGCATACATATGTGAATCGTCTTTCTCATATTTACTGTTTACAAAAACTAAAAATCGTCCCCTAGTTACTAATTCCCATGATTAAGACACATCAGCATTATCTTTGTCTGGATACACACCAAAGAATGAACGCTTGGCTAGAGACATATACTGGGTGTCCCATTTTAATCCGCCAGTAGCGATAATTCTGAAACATTGCATTGAATCAAAAAGTGTTCCAAATGAAAAGTTAATGGTTCTGAGGGGGACATCTGATGCCGTAGACTTTGCCCCCCCAGCCCCCCAAGGGGGGCGGGAACAGGGGGCAACTTTAAAATCTTAAATGGAAACCCCTATTTTTTATTGCAGATTCTGATAGAGGGTTAAAAAGTATGTAAGTTTTATCCGAAAATTTTTTTTTATTGGTCGAGAGATGGCGCTGCAAATGTAAAAATTAGGTTTTTTGTCAATTAAATTGCGAAAATCGTCACGAGTACTTTACGTCTTTGTAGGGGGGGGCGGGGGTAGTATTTGAGCAGGCTGAGAAAAAAACAACCTTGTAAGGTTGTGAGTAAGTCTTAAGTAATAATAACAGTTAATTACGTGACGATTTTCGCAATTTAATTGACAAAAAACCTAATTTTTACATTTGCAGCGCCATCTCTCGACCAATAAAAAAAATGTTTCGGATAAAACTTACATACTTTTTAACCCTCTATGAGAATCTGCAATAAAAAATAGGGGTTTCCATTTAAGATTTTAAAGTTGCCCCCTGTTCCCGCCCCCCTTGGGGGGCTGGGGGGGCAAAGTCTACGGCATCAGATGTCCCCCTCAGAACCATTAACTTTTCATTTGGAACACTTTTTGATTCAATGCAATGTTTCAGAATTATCGCTACTGGCGGATTAAAATGGGACACCCAGTAGACGCAGATTTCTCATTAATAGTAAGATTGGAAAATAACATTTTATTTTATTGCACGGTTGCAGTGGTGCTCATAAACGATTTTTGTGATTTCTTTTCAATTAATAAAT